>CM052800.1:25340782-25391867 GCA_028533885.1 Nasua narica | reverse complement strand
TGTCTTCTGCCCATTTTTTGATGTGATTATCTGTTTTGTGAGTGTTGAGTTTGAGGAGTTCTTTATAGATCTTGGATATCAGACCTTTGTCTGTAGTGTCATTTGCGAATATCTTCTCCCATTCTGTGGGTTGCCTGTTTGTTTTGTTGACTGTTTCCTTTGCTGTGCAGAAGCTTTTTATCTTGATGAAGTCCCAAAATTATTTCCTCTGCCTTTGGAGACATGTCCTAAAAGAAATTGCTGTGGCTAATGTCATAGAGGTTACTGCCTATGTTCTTCTCTAGGTATTTTTTTTTAAAGATTTTATTTATTCATTTGAGAGAGAGAGAGAGGAGAGAGAGAGAGAGAGAGAGAGCATGAGAGGGGAGAAGGTCAGAGGGAAAGGCAGACTCCTGGTGGAGCTGGGAGCCCAGCACGGGACTCGATCCCAGAACTCCGGGACCATGACCTGAGCTGAAGGCAGTTGCCCAACCAACTGAGCCACCCAGGCACCCTTCTCTAGGGTTTTGATAGATTCCTGCCTCACGTTGAGGTCTTTTATCCATTTCAAGTTTATCTTTGTGTATGGTTTAAGAGAATGGTCAAGTTTCATTCTTCTACATATAGCTGTGTCCCTTAATTTTTAAATGGGAAAAAATGTTTAAATTAGTTTATATTACATGTTCTGTTTCTATCCACATTTCTGAGGTCAGTTTCTGTTCTATAGAGTGATGAAGTTAATGTCAAAGAGAAATTCACTAGACACTTGTTAAAAGTTGCAAAACAGATTTTATTCAGACTACTGCGGTAGGGGAGAAACTTCAGTGTAAACTGGGCTCAAGTCCACCGAAACAAAAGAAAGGAGGTTTAAGAAAAAGTACTGAGGGGCTTAATTTGTCAATATGACTAGGCCATTGAGTTTGTTAATTGGCACTTATTTGGGGAAGAAAAACTTTATGTCTTTAAAACAGGGTATAGTTTTTCAAACTAGAGAAGGTGCTCACCAAAATTAGGTTTACTCTCCCACAGGAACTGGGAGACAGTGGAGCCATTTCCCTGGATGTTTACATTTTAAAGAGATGGCCCCCAGTTACTTGAGGAGACATTTTTGGGTTGTAGACCATTTATATCTCAAAGGAAGAATGGAAAGATTTATAATTACAAGGGGTTTTTTTTGTTGTTGTTTTTATTTTTTGATTTTTTAGTAACTGCTCTAAGGAAATAGAGAGATTAGGGTTTTATAGTTAGGTTCTGGCTGGACCAAACCAAATTCTTTTGTCAGCTGTATTAGTCAGTGATTTCTAGAGAAACAGAAGCAAATGGGATACACACAAACACACACTCACACACACACACATATATATTATAATAAATTATATATATATAATTTATTATAATCAAGTGACTCACATGACTACAGAGGCTGAGAAGTTCCAAGAGCTACAGTCTGCAAGCTGGAGATCCAAGAAAGTTAATGGTGTAGTTCTAATTTGAATTCAAAGGGCTGAGAACCAAGAGAATCAATGGTTTAAGTTGTAGCTTGTAAGCCAGCTCAAGATCCAAAAGGAGCTAAAATGTTTCCCTTTGAGTTTTCCCTTTGAGTTTGGTCATGTTCCAAGTTAAGGCAGTGAGGAAGTAGGAATTTCTTCTTATTCTAGGGAGGGTGAGTGAAATTTTTGTTCCGTTCATGCCTTCACATGAGGACTCCCCACATTAAGAAGAACAATTTTCTTTACTCAATCAAAAGCTAATTTCATCCTAAAACACCCTCTCATCCAGAGGAATGCTTCACTGAACACCTGGGTACCCCATAGCCCAGTCAAATTGCCTCATGAAATTAAACATTAAAATAGTGTTGACTTTTCTCAAGTACACATTTTAAGGGGGTGGCTATCGTTGTCCTAGGATGTGGTCTTGGGCCAATAAAAGGTATGCTAGAGTTTGGCTAATTATCTTAGCATAGGGGGTGTTGGACAATGTCATTTGTGCCAAGAATTTTATAGCTCTCAGCAATCAAGTGGCGTTATTATTACATAACCTCTTGTAGGAAAGTTTCATGAGATTTAACTGCAATGTTTTAAGCCACTTTAGGATTCTAAGACAATTTTATTCTTTTTTTAAAGATTTTATTTATTTGAGAGAGAGTGAAAGTGATAGAGCACAAGCAGGGGAGTGGGAGAGGGAGAGGGAGAAGCAGCCTCCCTGCTGAGCAGGAAGCTTGATACAGGGCTACAACCTAGGACCCTGGGATCATGACCTGAGCCAATTGAGCCACTCAGGTGCCCCAGGATTCTAAGAAAATTTTAAATGAAGATTTGTTGTGATAAAGATAATAAGATAAAAAATAATTATATTGATTTATATACTCATTGTAGGAATGTGAGTTTGGGAGGTGAACTAGTTTCTGTATTTTGAAGGGCTATAGATTCGGCTCATGTTGTTTCCTACATTCCAGTTGCTGCCTCATGATGTCTTTACTCACACCTTGCCATGCACATGATCTTGGGTACTTTGAAAATATGGGTGTGATGAACTCAGTAATACGGGATTGTAATTTCAGACAACATTCCTCTGGAAAAATAAATAGAGCCAGTTTTATGTCATCTATAGTTTCTTCTTTAAAGATCAATGTTCTTCAATTTACTGTTATTACATACTGGGATCTTGTTATAGAATTTTATCACTATAATTAAATGAATAATGAGTATACTAAATATTTAGTTAGTGTACACAGAGCAGCAGGTACCTGGAAAACAAATTTTCTGTCATCTTATATTCACACTTCCTAACTAAGAGCCCTTCTTTAATTTGAAAGCCCCTTTTTCAAAGTGTGAATATTTCTTTCTCTTCTAAATGAATCCTCAAACTTTAGGCAAAATATTTAAGCTGTGTGTCTGGCACTTATTTCATACACTGCAGCTTCTTAAAGTATCTGTGGTTGAGCCTTCTAAAACTGTCTTGCATGATGGGAAGCAATTAGCCAATACACCCTCCAAGGGAAGTCATCCTCAGTATTTTGTTTTATGTCCTCTCAGATCATCCAGTCTTCTAATATTTTAACTTATATCTGTAGGATCAAGATTATTTATATAGTGGACTATGTTTCTACTTATAAGGGATAATTATTCATGTCATGAAAAATAGACAAATTTCTAGTATTTCAGACATATTTTTCAGTTTTTATTTACTTAACTTTAATTATTCATCAAATATTTATTGAGTTCTTATTATGAGCTATAAATATATATTGAGTGCCTTCGGGTGGCAGAGAATTTTTCAGTCAATGAAAGAAAACATGGCCTCATCCACACAGAGCTTTTATTTCAGTAGAGGGAGACAGAGAGTAGTCAAATAAATCAAATCTATAATGAGTAATAGATGTTATGAAAAGAAAGAAGAAGGATTGATGGATAGGGAGCTTGGTTAGGTTACCATTTTTTAATAGGTGAACAAGGAAGGTTTCACTCCTAAGGTGACATTTTGGAAAAGAATTATGAAAAATGATGCAGCAATCTTTAAGGAAATCTAGGAGAAGAAGATTCTAAACACACTTATAGTAAGTGTGAGTGTCCTGAGGCAGGAGTAAACTTTGTGTATTGGAGGAATAGCAAGGAGACCTGTGTGACTGGAACAGAGTGAACCATTAAAGAGTGGTAAGAAATGAGCTCTTAGGTCATGGGGGCTGGATTACACAGGGCTTTGTGTACCATTTTTAGGATATTGTCTTTCACTTTTTTAATTTATCTTTTTAAGTAGATTCCATGTCCAAGGTGGAGCCCAGTCTGGGGCTTGAACTCGTGACGCTGAGATCAAGACCTGAGCTGAGATCAAGAGTTGGATTTTTAACAGACTGAACCATAGGGCACCCCTCTTTTGCTTTGAATACAAAGCAAAATACGAAATTCCGACTAGTGACATATACTGCCTACCTTTTAGAAAAATTTCCCTTATGGCTGTGTTGAGAATAGAATCTGCAAGTATTAAAAGGAGTTAGACATTATTGAGATAATGCTGGCTAGGACAAGGGTGCTAACTGCAAAGGTATTAAGTGACTTGATGTTGGTTTTATTTTGAGGTAAGAACTAATAAGGATGGCGATATATGGACATGTGACAAATAGAAGTGTCAAGAATAAATCTGAGATTTTTCTCCTGGGAAACTGGAAAATGCAGTTGCCATTTTCTAGGAAAGCTAGAAAAAGCAATATCATATGTCCAACCTGTTCTATATTGGACATTATACTTTTGAAATTCTATTATTAATATGAATGGAAATATAGACTAGGTAGTTGGTTACATGAACTAACAAAATCCTGGCTGGATGTGCACTTTTAGAAAGTGTCAGCATATCAGTGGTATTTAGAACAAAGACGCTGGATAAGTCACCAGAAGAGTAGTGTAGATAGAAAAGAGAAGATATCCATGGACTAACCTCTGAAGCCCTCTTAGTGTTTAGAGGCTGAAGGTTAAAGGGGTCATTGAAAGGGTATGACACAGGTTGACCCACCAGCTGGATCTAGGCAGGTGGGAGCTCCCACCCTCTCCCCTGTGCTTGTAATGTGTGCTTTGCTTGATGTCCTCTTGCTGCAAGGTGCCCTGCCCAAGGGCACAGCCTTCAGGTAGTAACATGTTGGTGGGACCATCTGAATGGCATAAGAATGGGCTGAGTTAAAGCCTCTGTGTAAACGTTTTAAGATTCTAGCATGTGGGTGCTGAGATCAACTCATCTTGTGGTCGTCCTAGACAAGCCTCCTCAGCAAGTTCCCTTGCCTATTAACCCTGCCACCGACCAATCTGGTGAAGTCTGCATTTTTCTTTAGTCTCTTCCTGCCCTTTGTGCTCGGGAGCCCATTTCAGATTTCACCCAGGAAGCTCCTCAAGTTTTGAAGCAAAAGCAAGAAGTAAATTGAAAAATACAGCAAAATATAGTAATAGTAAAGTAAAATGCTGTTGAGTATAGTTTTATGTAGGAAAATGACATCATAAATAGAGATCTCAAAGGTGATTTGTACCAGATGGTTTCTAGAACCACAGATAGAGCCAAAGCATCTTGGAAAAAATCTAAGATAAAACTAGTTTAGGAACTTTGACAGGGAGTTAATTATTGAATAAACTCTGTGTTATCTATTGTAGAGAGGGAATTGCTGTTCTTGTTAAACAGATTTTTTAATTAATAAGGAATTATCACATACACTATACAGGGGGATTACCAATTTTCCGAAGAATTAGAAAACAATAGAATTCATTTAACACTAAATTAAATCAAACACAATTTAATCATTATAATGATTCCAAAGTTTGCTAGAAATACTTTACAGAAGCAGTTTAGAATGTGACACAAATACACGTGTATATAAGAACATGCAGTAAGAAATCAAGTTATCAGTTAGATTATTTTGGGTGGGAAGCTGGTAACCCTGATGTTCAGATCATAGAAATGTATGGACATGGCTAGTGTTTATTATGTAATACAAGAGGATTAGTTATGAATTAATTAAAACCATTAACTCATTTATCATTCATTCATTCATTCTACATTTATTGAAAGCATGCAGAAAGGTTGACATTGTATTAACTGAATTGTTATTAGTAGGAATAATATTTACAAAACTTTCTATCTTCAGGAAGTCGACAATGTAGTTTGGGAGGCAGGAAAGTAAGTAAGGCAGGTTAGAAGCTTATGTTGATGGTATAGAAGTACCATACCATCAAGAAGATAAGCTACTCAATGTAGTCTTAGGTTGGAAAAAAATAAAAGAAGAATTTCTAGGAAAATTTACATTGCTACATTTGAAACTCCAGGGTTTCTTGACATTGTATCTATCCTGCATACAAGAACCTATTTAAGGGAAGGCATGTAAGTGCCTATATGTGGGTAAAGAATTAAAAGTGTTGCTGTTCAATCTACTTGAATATATAAGGAGGACAATCCTTTCTGCAAATCTGTTGGTGACAAATTAAAAGATAATGGGGACTAGTTTTCACTGAGTTATTAATGTCAGGAGTAACTCAATTTTTAACTTAAAGCAGTGAAGTGTTTTCATGTAACTATGGTTTCTTTATCAATGGCCTCTAAGGATTGAAGTTCAGCTGCAAAATTCATAAGAACTCACAACATGGATTTCATATGTCAATAAACAAAGATTCATAGGCAAAAGGACTCAAGTGTTCATTTGTTAATCCATAATCATGGCCTATGTATCATTCAGGGTCCAGTCAGGACATAGAAGCTATGACAATTTTTGTTGTTGTTGTGGGTTTTGTTTTTGTTCAGGAAAATGTAATATAAAGATTTGTTACAGTTATTGGAGGACTGAAAAGGCAGAAAGAAAATACTAAAGCATCAGGGATAGTAGCCACTGGAAGATGATTTCCTTCCAAGGCTGGAACAATTAAGGTTGGATGTTATTAATACTTCAGAGATAGAGGAGGGGATCTGCAGAGCTGAAACTCAGGTGTCTACTAATCAGACATCTAAGGAGGGGTTACTGCTCACTCTGCGAAGCTTACATCTTTGAGAAGGTGTGATGAGGTTGGTTCAGAAAGCGTTGGGCAAGTGCAAACTGAAATCAGCAGCTGCTACTGAAGTGAAATGTCATTGTGGAAGTTTTGCTTGAATTAGGGATAGCAGAATATAATAAAAAAAGTGTCAAAACAATATATCACTTTTGTATTTCTTTCCTTTTTCATGTTACTAAAAAAAGAGTGCTTTACTTTAATTCTGTAATAGTCTAATTTCAGGCCTATTATGCTTTCATCATTTTCTCAAATATCAATCAACAATTAGTAAAGGGAAGAGGTGAAAGAATCTGGTCTTCTGACTATCCCTATAAAAATCTGAAAAGAGCATGAGCTTGGAGTAGACCTGAGCTAAACTATTGGCATTCTTACAAAAGCTATAGAAATTACTCCACACAGAAATTCACTCAACGGTGAAATAACATTTAGAGGAAATTATTTATTTTACTTTATTAATGTTGGTGTTAAATTGTGCAATTGGGCATCATGTCAAAACTGAGCTTTTTGTTTCTTCAGGGGAAAAAGTAGGCAGGAAATTGACCAAGCGAAACAATAAGAAATAAGATTTCATAAAATAAGTAGATTTTAATTGCATCACTTGCTAAAGTGCTACTTTTCCCTCAAGTATTCTAAGTCAAATTTTCATATGCATCATTGCATAACACCAAAGTTACTTATTGTCCCCTGTTTAGACTCTTGCTTCTAAACTTAACTCTTTGGGATAAATTGGTAAGTCTCTAAGTTTTACCTGGCTCTCAAGATGATGTACTAGATTTTTTAAAAAAATTTTTATTCCACGACTCTATTATATACTATAGGTCTCTTAAAAGTATTATGAAGTTATAGAGTTCTATAAGCTTTCTGAATTACCCTCTGATAATGTTTATGCATTGGGAGAAATTTAACATTCAGTTGGAAGTTTATACCTAAGATGAATTATAATATATATTTTCAATATGAAATACTGAAGAAGATATTTATCTTAATTTCCAAGAAAGAGGTGCTATTGAGTGCCCTTTTGAATAGTTATTTTTTCATCTTTTTTCAAATTAAGCAAAGAAATATTAATATAATTATATTTTGATGCATTTAGTTAATAAACATATTAGACTTGATTTAAAAGTGAGGGTGCTAAGATTATAATCTCAGTTTAATCTCAATTTTTAAAATGCTAAGATTATAATCTTAGTTTAATCTCAACTTTTAAAAATCAACCAAATGTTTAAAATTCTTATTTAAAGGGTGCCCAAATGGCTCAGTCGTTAAGCATCTGCCTTCACCTGGGGTTATGATCCCAGGGTCCTGGGATCAAGCCCCACATCGGGGTCCCTGCTCCGTGGGAAGCCTGTTTCTCCCTCTCCCACTCCTCCTTACTGTATTCTCTCTCTCGCTGTCTCTCTATCAAATAAATAAAATCTTTTAAAAAAATAAAATAAAATTCTTACTTAAAACAAAGAATAAACTATGGAATTCCAAATTGTTTGCTTATGTTTATGTATATTGAAATATGAGTTTCACTTCTGAATAATAGTTTATCTCTGGGTCATAAGTAATCATGAAAATAATACTGAGAGTAATATAGTGCTAGTTATCATTTGTTGAGAGACTACTCCATTGCCAGCACTGTATTAGACACTATACTATGCTTTATTCAATGTAGGACTGTTGACAACACTGACTCCATCTCTGTTCTCCTTCTGGCACAGATAGGCGCCACTTTAGACAACTACCCTGTGAACTCACCACATGCCCCTTGCTCCATAAAAACTGAGGATTAAGGTCCTGATGGGGCGGAGAATAGGGATCGAGAGATTCCTAGTGCCTTGGATCTTTAGTCCCTCCACCAGCCTGATTGCCCCTGACAGTAAGTTACCCTGAATAAAAGTCTGTGTAGATGGAGTGGAATGGCTTGCTTCATTTTGCCCTATTACATTGTCTTCTCAGTCCGGAGGATACGTTACTGACCCTCCTCCATCTTCTAATATTTAACAAAGATTTTTTGATTAATTTTTGTGTATTAGGCATTAGAGGAGACAACTAAAACCTCAAAGATTAATAAGGAAAAATCTTCCACCTTCAAGGTGACAATATAATATGATAACCGTAGGATATAGAAATGTTTTTTTAACATTCTCATTTTTTTTAAAAAAAGTATGCACTCATTTAATAAGTAAATGATGGCAATTCAAAAGTGGATAGATGCAGACTAAATACTTTCTGAAAAGGAACTTGTATTATGAGATAGGAGGCAAAAATTAACAAGATGAATACATGAGTAAATTTAAAATCGAACTGTTATAAAAATTACTTTGGGGAGCTACATGATACTACGAAAGGGTATGATGGCATTTCTACACTAATCAAAGAAGTTAGGAAAAGAAGTTCTAGCGGATATCTGAAGGATGAACTGCTGTGTGTTGGGGAAGGGAGATGGCAGCATGTTGGCAGAAAGAGCAGCATGTAGTAAGGTCCTGTGGTGATGGAATGGTAGGGAGTAGATATATTTTAAGTGAAAGGAAACAAATGGGATCACTTTGGTAGATAAAATTCAAACCATATAGAGTCTTCCAATTCAAATTAAGGATTTTGATATTTGTCCTAAAAATCTAAAAAATGTTAATATGGCTTATTCAACTAGATGGTGAGTATTGTATTTTTTATTGGTATTGTATTTTTTATTTATTGGTATTGCATTTTTCATTTCAAAATATTATTCTGGCTCCAGTGAAAAATCTGAAGAAAAAACAAGGTGAGGACAAGTGTGGGTTGGTGGGGACAATGTAGAAAACTGTACTTACCAATATTTGCATTAAATTCAGTGTATGCGTAGATCTCTTAGAGTTAACCTATAGAAAAAGAACTGCTATTCTAGAGACTTAGTAACTAATATAAATTTTTTAAAAGATTTATTTATTTATTTATTTTAGGGAGGAAGGGCAGAGAGAGAGGGAGAGAGACTCTCAAACAGAGTCCGCACTGAGTGTGGGGCCAATTTGGGCTGGATCCCACAACTCTGAGATCCCAACCTGAGCCAAAACTCAGGTTGAGAGTTGGAGGCTTAGCCAAATATACTGTCTGGTGCCCCAATGTAAAAAATTTTAAAAGAGCTAAGTAAGACTAGTTAAGGGAACTGAAGTCTATTTTATGATGGAGAAAAGAAGTAGAACAAATCCATGGATTCTGAACTTTTTTTTATATGTGGTATGATTTTTATACAAGAGCCCAAGATTAAAAACTTGAGATTATCCTACCTTGTAAATATCTTCTTATTTTATAAAGATTTTTCTTAATGCTGATAAGATTAGGAAGCATATTTTATAGCTACACATCTCAGATCTTTAATCCTCATTGATTTTGCATGCTTTTTTTAGGACTTAGAATTCTGCCAGGAAAGAGAGGATGACTTCAGTATCCATTTTGAAGCCATAAAAATGATGATGATAGCAATAACAATAGCTAATACTTACTTTGTGTATACAATAAAAGAAACACTTATGAGGAGCAGTATCTCCAAAAACAAAGCCATGAGGTAAAACTTTTTATTATTGTTACTTTAACTTAGAATATGAGGAAATTCAAACTCAGAAAAGTAACCCACATAAAATTATATAGCTAATAAGAAGAAGAAATTAATTCAAGCCAGTGTCTGATTCCAGGACCCATACTTCATTTCCCTTATTAGGAAGCAGGTAGGTGGGGTTTTTATAAATTATTTTCCACATCGCCACTTTCCAGCCTACTAGTTTATAGAGGTATTAAGTACAATAAACAAGGGTTGTTTGAGGAAGAGAATAAAAACAAGAGAAACAGAATTTTAATGAATACTGGCAGGATCATATAAAAATAGATACTCTAGATTAATACAAATGTTTCTGTTTTTCAACTTCCTATTCCAAATTGCCAGAAAATGTTTAAAACAATGCAAATAAATGTTTATCAAAATCTTCCCTTTCTTTTCCTGTGAGAAACAAATATTAGTGTAATATTTTCCTTTTGTTTGCCCCATCCGTTCTCCTACCTAAAACTGTCTACAGAATATTTTTGTTTCTCTGTAAATAATGAAAGGATTTCACCATCATTTAATTACACTTTTTAAAAAGTTTTTCTGGCATATAGAATGAAGTAATAAAAATGAAACTGGGTTTGTTCAGATGGTACAGCGATGATAGTAGAATATTTTAATATCTTTCCTAGAGTACATTCAAGACACTGCAATTTTTCCTCATTATAACCACTGTTGGAAGGAGCCTATAATGGAAATTGAATATACTGTGAGTTTATAAAAAACAATGTGAGGAGAATATGACATGCTTAGTTGTGAATATGAAAGACTAATTCTGCATTCAATATTTTTTAAAAAATTTTAAAAACTTATTTGATGTAGTCTGATTTTAAGAAGTTTTAACCATTTTGTTTCTTTATTTAATGCTGTCCTCTGTCTACGGCTAGTCTTAAAAGTTAGGTTTTACACAGAGAGTAAAAAAAAAAAGAATCTGAGTATATTATCTTTTTAAATTTCCCTAAATAAAAGTCTACTCAGCAATCGCATCCCTTTTCTCTTTAATGATGGGTTCCAACCACTGGAAATATCTGAGGTATGCTCAAAGTTCAAGTTATGGAGCTAATGTGCAAGATAACGACACAGCTAATTTAATGCTGCAAAGATAGTACATTCCTGTCACTGGAAAATTATATGTACAATACCTAGCATTTTATTAACATTCTGGTATATCTCCCAAAGAAGTTCGTGATATGAAGACATAAAATTCTGTTTTTCCTAATCATACATTCTTAAAGGACTCTGAAAAGAAAAATAACATACTAAAATTGTTTTGTTCTTTGTGGTTCTACTCAGGTTTAGGTTAAACCCAAGTCTGCGTAATTTCCTGCATGGTTTGACAATTCTTCCTGTGCTCAGTGCAAACCCAGTAAAGCTTTTCTGCAAGATAAAGCCTTGATTTTGGGAAAGCAGTTCAGAAGGCTCAAAACAACAATGAAATGAACACTAACCTCGATTTGTTAATTGAGGTCATTGGTTAGCTTTAGAGAATACTGTATACACAATTAAGCAACCATTTCACACTCTTCTTCCTTGTTAACTGGTTTTGAGATATTCTGCTAGACAGAAAATTGATAGGCATGGTAAAAATGCTCTAGTTGCCTAATTAACTCAGGTAGTACAATTACTGGTGTTCAATATCTATCAACAAAGCAAAGGTGCTTTAAATGTCATATAAACACTAGAAATAAAGCACAAAGGGATTTCGCACAGAAAGCCTTCTGAATGAAAGCTGACTTCTTGTTAATCCTGTCTTGTAATGTAGAAAACTCAACTTACAGAAAGAAAGACAGAAAAGAAAGGCCTTCTTTGATTTTAAATTGCCATTTCTGAGAGTTAGAGGGTCATTTTAGAGGGTGTTTCCCAGCTTTATGAAATCTCGCGTTAACTTAAAATACTAATATAGGAGTGCCTGGGTGGCTCAGTCCTTAAGTGTCTGTCTTTGGCTGGGGTCATGATTCCAGGGTTCTGGGATTGAGCCCCACATCAGGCTCCCTACTTGGTGGGAAGCTTGCTTCTCCTTTTCCTCCTCCCCGTGCTTATGTTCCTCTCTTTCTGTGTCTCTCTCTGTCAGAAAACTAAATAAAATCTTAACAAATAAATAAATAAAATCCTAAAATATTTATCAAATAATTCAACTTACATTGATCCCATCAGATATTCTCCCATTCTATAGTTTCTCTTGCCTTGCTGAATAGGCTACCAGCAGGCTTCAAGAACCAATGTTTCTATCCTACGGATTGCAATGTCTCTGCAAGGGTAAACATGTTGGTCCTTGAGAGTAAATTTATACTCACGTGTAAAATTTTAGAATGCTGTTTTCTTCCATTATTTTTTCACCAATTCTTATATATAGTCTTTCTATTATGCCTGCCATTCATCCATTTGGGGATTGAACTGGTATTTTTTAAATAATTATTTTGTTAGTAAGGTAGTTACATATGTTTGAAATACCTTTGTATATGAAGTAATGTTCCACTGTAATGGACTGGCTGTAATGGACAGTCCCATTTGACTCTTCAGTGTCCAGCCCCACGTCCCTTATGTCTATACGCTTTTCATATAGACCTACGACTCAGGGAAACCTGACTACTCTGAGCTCTAGGTGGTGAATGACCTAACGGTGTTTCCAGCCCCCTTTCAAGAGACTAGTTTAGTCACAGCCACAGTCTCCTTACCCATTGAGCAATTGAGTGACCATTAAAGGTTTGTTGGATCTTTTGGGAAAGTTGTTGAGCTTCCAGAAATCTTTTCCTCTTAATCTTATAAAGAATCAATGTCAACACAGGAAATGTTTTGATCATTTTTCAAGGGAAAGAAACAACCAGAAAAAGGACACATAGAGAGGAAGGTACATTTAGCAACAATAGTGCAAAGAAACTAGAACCATAGATTTGAGTTGATCTTCAGGAAACCCAAGTTACCTCTAGACTTTATCATTTTTACGTCTGTGTATATTGTGCTTTCTGTTGCTTAGAATCATAGCACTTCAGCTGATAAATAAGAAAAATCCCTGTATCAAACAAAACAAGAATTTTATTTATTCTGGTTTTTTTTATCTTTCTGTCACGATTTACAATAAAAATATACTTTATTTTTTAACAAATGAAGACAGCCTACTTAATAATATATTACACAAAAGAATACCTTAGTTTTTCATTTTTGTTACTGGTATACATGCCCATACTTTATAAACCAAATAGTGCTAACTTGCTTTTGGATATGATATTTTCTTTGAATTCTCTGAGAGTACCAACTGATTATTTTCTAGGAATTCTACCTCTAGTTTTGATGCTTTGTATTCTCCATTGTTCTGTTTAGTATTTCTCTCTCAATAAGAAACTTTCATCAAGTATCTGGTGATTCTTGGCTATTCGTTAATGCTTTAGATTAGGACACTAAAAGATAATTAAAAGTTAAAAAAAAAAGCTTGACCTACTTTCATTAAGTAACTTTTGGTTTCTTTATTTTCCTACTACATTACAAATATCTATCTGTATCTTGACCTCCTTAGCTGGCTTCTTCTTCTGTGACCAAAAGTTAAATTCCATTCTCTGCTGAAATACTCCATCCTCAATTTACTCTGCAACTTACTGAAAATGTTACTCCCCACGGGCCACTCACTATCTGTTGCTGTCAGTGCTTTGAAGCACCGATCTTTACTTAAATTATATTACACAACTTTATGCACTTTGATGGTCTGTCTCTTCTTCCTTGTGCCTAAGTTCCATGAGAGTGCAGATAAGGTCCTGTACCAATGTGCAATGCCATGTGATATAGTGCCTGGTGCATAATAGATTTTGATGAAGTATTCTTTGGTTGAATCAGTTCTGAATCAATATTGAATCAATACTTAGTTAAAAGTGTCCATTCTTAAAGGCACAGTGTTCTTTTAAAAACTTTTTTTTGCAGAGAGAAGGGAGTAAGAGGAAAAATTTGTCTCAACAGAGATTCCACAGAAGACTGTACCCTTTCAGACCTCTTAAGTTATTTATTCAATATGTGCACGGCAGGCAGTGTTAACTATTGCATAAAAAATCACAGGAAAAGTCTCTTGGCATTTCTTAAAATTAATCTCAGTGCACATATCTTTGACTTTAGGTCTTGGATGATTGGGAAACTGAAATAATTCCTCCCCTAAAAATACTGATCTGTTCAGTGAATCTGTCATTCTGTCAGATAAAGGACTAAGGGACTCTTCTTAACTTAGTCTTGAGAATTTTTAAAAGCAGTTCCTCTGGAAAAAAGTGTTCATTTTACTGAAAGCTACACTTGGTAAATCATGCTCAATAAGGCAAATACTTAAAGTTCATCTAAATTATTTCATATGTTAATAGACAAATCACAAAAAAAGAGGAGAGAGAACTCATATTTTGAAGAAATACAGGATAGAGCACATTCTATGTATTTGGAGATTTTATTACTGAGGGAAAGATAGATTGAAAACCTTTGTTATTGTTCTTTTTTTTCCTCTGTGATTTCAGATATTCAACTAAATATAGCAAATGTCTATTGACAGCTTCTGTATGAAAGATGCTGTTGGGTTTAGTTACTGGGGGTATATAATTAATATGGAAAACCTTTCCTCACAGGATGAACTCAAGGTAAACAAATGCTCGTAGTACAAATAACAAGGTGGTATGGTATCAACTCATATAGAATAGGCTGAAAAAGAAGGAGAATTATTTCTGATTTGGATGATATGTGGCTAAGCATATACTAGATATTTTAAGGTAAACTCTGAATGTTTGCTGAAGCTTTCGGGACCATAGGGCGTGGTAATTCACCTAGCACTGTTCCAACATTGATAGAGTTTTAATGTACTCAAAAGTTTGGGGTTGAGCTTGTTGAAAGTTACAGGGTCGTAGAGGAGAACCATTTGTGTGAATGTATGCATGTGTGTATGTTTGTGGATTTTGGAGAGACAAAGAACCACTCTAGTGATTTTATAAAGAAGTCTCGATTGTATTTTGAATTGGGCTTAAAACTTATAAATTTTGAATCAAACTGATGTTTGATTTTGGCAACTATAATTCAGGCTTATGCAGCAGAAATCTATCATATTGTTTCAATATATGAGTCTTTTAAAATAATCAACAGAGTTGAAAAATCTCTCTAATTTATATGCTTTTAAATACATAAATGAGATCATCAATAAGCAATCTAAACTATTTGTGACACATGTTTTTCCTCCTTGATCATATTTACATTTTCTATAAAAGGAAGTTACAGAATTAAAAAAAAATTCAAACCATCAGCAATTACTTTGTACTTGAGATACAGGATAGGAAACAGGATTCATATCCATGACACTTTGTACAAATGCAGTAGTAAATTTTCCCAGATTGATCTTCATTCCTTTGTCTCCTTTAACCTTGGAACATGTTAGATTTTACTCCTCTGTGGCTTATAAGTCATAACATTTATTAGCTGAATATTATGCCCAGTTGTCACCATTAATTACTTTGACAGTAAATCTAGATAATGATACACAGTTTAAAATAAATTAAAAGTTGCTGTTGTTATTTTCTGGGGTCTGACTTGTCAAGGGGAAAAAAATTTTATATGCTTAAAGAAAACAAACATCTAAACAGGAAATACTCTATTACTGAATCAAAACAAAAAAATGAAAATGCTATTTTTGGCTTCAGTACAATACCTCAGATTAGAGAAAACTTAGTTTTTACAATAAGGCAAAATAATTTGTTTTGTACGAACTATATGTTTATGTATGTTAGCTGCTCATTTCTTATAAAATATTAATATCCCTGTGAGACAAAAGAAAATAGTGCAGGCAATGAATGTGTCAGTACTTGGGTTATATATTGTTATTTTCCTGCTTTCCTGCTTTATTTCTTATAATTGCTAGATTATGACAAGATTCTACCTTTAGCCTTCAAGGTCTTTAATTCTGAACATATAACAAAAGGAAAAGAAAACTCTGTCTATGTAAGTGCATATCACTTTGGAAGCAGTCACACTTTTCTGGAAAGGTAATTAATAATTCACGAAAAATAGAAAACTCATGCATGGGCCTTTGGTCTCCATGGTGTAGGCTGAAGTGTAAGGTGAAAAAAATCTATGGAAGCTTACACAACTGTAGGCTTCTTGCTGATCTGGTAACCTAAAGCTTTGGAAAAGATAACCTTCCTCCCTGCCAGTAACAGGAGATGAAAACCCAAAAGGCAAACAATTTGTATGGAAAATAAAGACATGGCTTTTTAAAATGTTTCTACTTGTAGGAAGAAATGCTGCATAAGAGGTTAAGTACCTCGCAAGACTTTATATCCTCTTAAGTATAAAGTCCATGTATTTTTCTGAACTACAAGTATGGGTTATAAAAATTGCATTTGTCTTCTTGAAATTATCTCTCTTTCCCTTGTCATCCTCATCATGAAACATTTAAATAATTTAAAAAATAAGAGAAAATATAGAAACCATAACATATTCTACCTGTCTGATATAAACACCAATCATGTTCTAGGGATTTTCATTTCATACATTTTTCTATGGGTATACATTTGTAGCCCATCATATTATCATCTATTTTATGAGTATCATTGATTTTTCAGATTTTTCAGATTTTCTTTTTTTCCCCAAAACTCCTAAGTTCATCATTTGTCATGTACCTTTTCATAGCCTTTTCTGGGTCCTAACAACATTTTAGATTCCTGCCACATAAGCCTGAATTATAGTTATAGTGATAATACATAGAAACTTGTGGTCATTTTTTACTATGTGAGGTCACACTACTTCGTTGCTCTCTGCCTTCAGTCGCACTTCTTAGAAATCTTTCTAAAGGGCACCTGGACAGCTCAGTTGGTTAAATGTCTGCCTTTGGCTCAGGTCATGATCCCAGGGTCCTGGGATGGAGCCCCACATCAGGCTCCTTGCTCAGCGGCGATTCTGCTTCTCCCTCTGCCTGCTGTTCCCCCTGCTTGTGCTCTCTCTCTCTCTCGTCAAATGAATAAATAAAATCCTTAAAATAAATGAATAAATAATGTCTTTTAAAAAAGAAATATTTTTGAATTAGCTGGTTTATAATGCTAACCAATTCTGTTTAATGGTATTACTGAACCTCAATTTACCCAACCATTCCACTGTTGGTGGTTAGCTTCTAATGTCACGGAACTGCAAATGGTATTTTGATACATATTCTGTAGTAAGGATTTTAAGGTACATGTATTTATAATTGTATGGGAGAGATTGGCATCTTTAAGTGAAATACATATTGCCAGTTTGCTTTCTGAAGAGATAGAACTTATTTCCAGAAATCATCCATGAGATATCTTCTCTTTCATCTCAAAAATCAGTGGTTCTTATTACATTTTAATTTTTTTTCAATCTGGTAAAATGAGCACTAGACTCTTTTGTTTAATGTCCATTCCCCTAATGACTACTGAGTTTGAATCTGTTTTCACTAATTCATTGACCGTTGGCATGGCTCTTTGTAATATGTCTATGTAACTTTTTATCCATTTCCATTAGCTTTTCTGAGCTTTAGCTGTCAATTTATAACTTCTATATTTCATATTATAGATTATTTTCTTTATTTGCATAGCCATGTTACACAATCTCTCAGATGCATTTAGTTTTGTTTATTAAATATTATAATTCATTTCACATTCAAATGTTTATGATTTAACTTCCTTATTAGAACTTATATGCTTATCCTTAGCTTATTTTATCCTAATCAACTGTAAACATCGTATGTATTTGTTTTATTCATTTAATATTTGAGTTTATAATTCATTTCATTTATTTTTAATACAGTTTGAGGTAGTAATATGTATTATGATTTTATTCTAGATAGCTAGTTTTATATTTATAAATATAAATACATATATTTATATATTTATAAATATATTTATAAACTATTCTAGATAGCTACTTTACTGATATTCTTTATTAAATTAATATTTAATTTCCTCTTTGAGTTGAAATTGAAACTTGTTTAATAAAATGAGAGTTCACATATATATTTGTTTCTATTTCTGGATTCTCTACTCCAATCTACTGATTTAGTAGATTATGTCTATAACAATCCTATACTGTTTTGATTATAGTAATTTTATGCTATATTTTAACGAGTGGTAAGGTGAAGTACTTAAGATCATTATTTTATTTTTTCAATGTTCATATCTATATTTAGACATGTGTTTTTTCCACACTATGTTGATTTCATCCATTTCCCCCTCTCTCTTTCCATCATATTGAGGCTCAAGTTATAATTATATTAAAATTCTATATTAATTTTAAGAAGATTATTATTTGTTTTTCTAGTCAAGAACAAGGTTGGTCTTCCTATTTTCAATTTGTATTTTATGGCTTTTAGTAGTAAGAATATCTGACATCGAAAATTCTCAGACTTTTATATCATTTGGTCATGAATATTTGAAAAATTTATCTGTTTTTGGGGCACCTGAGTGGCTCAGTGGGTTACAACCTCTGCCTTCGGCTCAGGTCAGGATCTCAGTGTCCTGGGATCGAGCCCCTCATCGGGCTCTCTGCTCAGCAGGGAGCCTGCTTCCCCTCTCTTTCTTACTGCCTCTCTGCCTGCTTGTGATTTTCTTTCTCTCTGTCAAATAAATAAATAAAATATTTTTTTAAAAAAGAAAACTGTATCTGTTTTTTATAAATAAAATGAATTGCTAAGATCTTTTTTATTGTCACGTATGACTTTTTTCCCATTTCAGAGGAGACTTTTTCAATTTTGAAAACATTAGTATTATCAATTCTTGGATGTATCATCAAAGTATAGGTAATTTCTCGTTGAGGAGGTGGCTCCTAGGATCTGTGATGTCAACATGAAACTCATTTCTTTATTAAAAGAATAAACACACACACAAACACAACACACTTTTTCCCCCTTTCTTGTAGATTTTAGATATTGTTTTTTCCTTTAATACTTCTTCCACCTCCTCCCCCTTTAACCTGCTTGAATCTCTGTGACCCCTAGTCACTGATATAAGAATTTTAACTGGAAGCAAGGTAATTTTTTCCCTAAATTTTCATTTTAAGAGTATTGATCTTTTCAAATCTAAGAATGGAACATTCCATTCTGACCTAAAGAATTGTAGATCTTGTAGATCACATTGTTTTCTCACTTATTTTTAATTTTGACCTAGTGAACATGAATCAGGTACTGCCTGCAAGCTCTCTGCATCACCAGTTCAGATTATTCTGGGGTTTCGAGCTTTCACAGAAAGCAGAGCAGACACATTTATCTTCATGCTATGACTTCCAAGGAAACGGGTTTTTGAAGCCAGACTTGATGTTACCCATGTGCTCAGAATTCTTCTGCTTTGTTTATAACTCATCAAAATGGTGCTCCCCTTACATTTAACATAAAGTCCACACTTCCCCCAAACCATGCAACAGCCTTGCTCCTTCATTTAGCAAAAAAAAACCCACATTTGTTGGCAATTCTTCCTTGCCGAAGTAAGAAATAAATTTAACTTGTGCTTTTCAGATGTGTGTGAATTATGTAACCTCAAAAATAGCCTTCTACTCCAAATCCCTTTGGACTTTTTGGGAATTCCTAAGCTTTATCGAATTCTCCAAGTGTTTTCAGAACCATATTTTCTCAGTATATTTCTTTTTACTTATCCAGAGCAAAACTTTGAAATTGACAGAGTACAATTTTAGTAAAGTCATGTATTCCATTTCCTCTTTCCTTTTCCTCCTGTTAACACAGTTACTGCTCACCTGTCTCAGTCTATATTCTCAGTCTATATTCTCAAACACTATCTGTTTTCATAAAATCAGTTTCTTTTCCCCTAAGCTCAACTCCTCCATGCTCTCCAAAACAAATCTTCATCCTTAATATTGCTCTGGTAAATCTCATGAAGGCAACACAAGATAATTGGACAAACATTCCAACCAGAATGTATTAAACAAACATGGATAAACATCAGAACTTTCAAGTGACTACAATGGGAATACCCTGTGGAAATTAAAGGCCAAACCACTGACTCTTAATATCAAATAAGAAATTCACACATTCTCTCACCTTGAGTAAAATTTAATTAATTTATTTGCACAAAGTTCATTCTTTGTGGTTTTGTTGTTGTTCTTGTATGAAGAAGCCTGTGTGAACTGCTTGAAACATATTTGCTTTATTTAGTAAATTTAAATCTTCAAAAGAAAGATGTCTTCTCCTTTTAAAAATGATTATACAGTGGAAAGAGGAGAGCTGAATCACTAAACTATGAGTCAGCTAGGGACACAATGATTGCTTTGTACCATTTTTTGAGGAAAAGGATTCGTTCAACTCCTTGTGGGAAGGAGATACAACAGCTGGCTAAGACAGGCCACAAAAGGGGGAAATAGAAGCAGCTCCTAGCACAGAAATGTTAAGAAGATAATTGTACTCTCTTTCCTCCATATGGCTGGAATAAAGTGTTATTAATTTCCTCCAATCATTAAATGGTAAATAGATACACTAGATTTTGGAGGCGGTAAATGGTTTTCTGTGTCTCCTGCAGTTACATCTATTTCGCTGAGTTTGAGGAAATCAAGCTTTGTGATTGCATTTCCCAGTGAAGCAAAGTGGTGAATTGGAGTGCTGGAATTATTATTAGGAAACCAGAGTTCAGATTCCAGCTCTGCTACTTATAGATTATGTGATTTTGAGTGTAGATAACTCTGGGCTTCTATTTCTTCAGGCATAAATTAGTTATGCTGCTGCTACTGCTTCTTTGACTCTGTTGTTCAAAAGATATGTTAGGTGAAGTATGACAGGAGGATTACCTAAATACTGGCTACCTTATGATATAATTATTGATGATAATGTATGTGATGAAGACCTTTAACACAAAATTTATGGTATATGAAAGACTCTTCTAAAAGCAGGGAACTTAAAAAAATATTGTGGTGGACAGATTTGAAGGTTTCCCCATGGTTCTCACCTCTTAATATCCACACGTTCCTACAATCCTCTTCATGAAACATGGGAGGAGCCTATGACTTGCTTTTAATTAATGGGCTATGATAAATGTGATGGGATGTCACTTCTGGGATTGCATTATGTTAAAGAAGACTCTTCCTAGCCAATAGACTCACTC
Source organism: Nasua narica (assembly GCA_028533885.1). Lineage (NCBI taxonomy): Eukaryota > Metazoa > Chordata > Mammalia > Carnivora > Procyonidae > Nasua > Nasua narica. The sequence continues at coordinate 25,370,745 of CM052800.1, read as the reverse complement.
TAGAGACTCTGTTTCCAATGCTGGCTTTAAAGAAGTGAATTACCATGAACTTTCCAGCCTTAAGGGTGTGAACTTTGCCAGTAAATCTGAATGAGTGTGCGGTTGGATCTATCCCAGTTGAACCTTCATATAACCACCAGTCCTGACCATCACCTTGTTTGCAGTCTCATAGGGAACCCAGTTAAACAATGCTCAGACTTCCTACCCACAGAAACTGAGAGAGTCAATGTGTGTCATTTTAAATCATTATTTTTTTTAAGCAGGATAGAAAACTAACATAGGGAGCACTTCTCTATGATGAACTAGAGAACATCTCTTTTTTTTAAGATTTTATTTATTTATTTGACAGAGGGAGAGAGAGATCACAAGTAGGCAGAGAGACAGACAGAGAGAGAGGGGAAAGCAAGTTCCCTGCTGAGCAGAGAGCCTGATGTGGGGCTCGATCCCAGGACCCTGAGATTATGACCTGAGCAGAGGCTTAACCCACTGAGCTACCCAGGTACCCCCCCTTTTTAATGTAGAGAACATCTCTTAGCGATTGTTTTGATTTTGCTCTAGCTCTGTCCGTCATGAACATCAACATTTGAAGAGTTACATATTTTTATGTTAGCTAGAAAATATACCCAAAAAATTCAATAAAAGTAACTGGGTGTAGGCTCTTGATTGTGAAGGTTAATAGGATAAATTGATTTTATTAAGGATATGTTTTGCAAAATATCGACCAGCAAAAGAAAATTCAACAAAGGGCCTGGGAGTAAAAATGAGGGCTACTAGTTTTACTTCATAAAACGGACTCTTAAAGGTAGGTCAGTGTTGGCATTCTTCTTCCTTTGATTAGTTTTAATGACCAATCAAAAGTTATTTAACTCTTACTGAGATAACTTTTTATCCGTTGACCTAGTTTAGTGACAGAAAGCTATAAGGAGCTATCAGGATTTTAAGTGATTGCACAAAATAAATTGTGCATCAATTAAATCTAATACACAATTATTAAGTACCTACTAACATTACAAACTGCTACAATGCATTAGGAGCTTAGGAGTACATAGTAAAATATTAGCTTTAATGTCGCTCCTCAGTGAAGCCATATATGGCTATTCAATGTAATCCAGTTTCTTTCGAGGACATTATCCTATGTTTTATACTTATGTATTATTTAAGAACATTTCAATCATTAATTGCAATTTGACATTTTCTTATTCAATTTTTATTTTTTGCCCTTCATTCCCCACAATAAGAATGAAATCTCCAGAAAAGAAGTCTCACCTGCTAGACTCAAGTAAATGAGTGAAGAAATGAACAACACACAGATAAATTGAGCATGGAATCTGCCCCAAAGTGAATTACAAATGGGCAGGGATAATGGCTTAAAGGAAGGATTAAAGGAGGAGTAATTACAACAAGTGGGGTTAGCAGGAAAAGCATTAGAGTTTTCTGACTTTCTGGAAATGTGGTCTACACTTCTCAGATGTCCAAACCCTGGCTATGTACAAAGTTCCAGCACACAGATGACCTTTACATAAGAGTTGCATTGAGCCTTTTCCACCCCTCTCCTCATCTTTTTACTGAAACCAGTCTCTTTTCTTGTTTATACTACAAATATTTATAGGATGCCTTCTTTGTCCAAGGCATTGTTTTAGATGTTGGAGACAAACTGATGAGAATGGGGCTATAGTGTAATGCATAGAGTCAGCTGTTAATAGAACAAGCACACAAATAAATATGCAATGATGGACAGTGATGAATATTAGGTAAGGAAGATTCTAGGAGTTCACAACCTGGTGTGGAGACTTAAATTACTTTTAGGTTGGGATGTTCTTGAGGAAATTGAGCATTTAAACCAAGATCTGAAGAATGAGTTGAAATTAATTGAGGCTAAGACTGGGAACAGAGTTTAGATGGAAAATCTGGGCAATGACATGAGCCTGTCCAGAGGTTAGGATGTAGGTGTGAACTTGAAGAACTAAAAGGTAAGTTGGGATGGAAAGGGGATGAATAGCAGAAAAAAATCTATCAATCCTTTATCTTGTGTTTTTGTGCCTTCTGTGTCTCAATTAAGGTATTTTACCTTACTCTGATATGAGACAGAGAGCTTTCAATGTTTTGTTCTAAAAGTTTTATAGACTTTTTTTTTTTAAAAAACTTTGGGTCATTACTCCTCTGAAATGGATTTTAAAACTGGCATGAGGAAGTATTTTTTTTTCCTTTTGGATATGGGACTCTAGTTTTCCCTGTGCCATATACTAATGACTTTATCTTTTATCCTGATTTGCAATATCATCTCTGATATATATAAAACATCTATGTTTATATATATTTCTAGAATTTCTGTTTAATTCCATTAGCCATTATGTACATAATTGCTCCAAAACTAGTCCCCATTTATTTAACTGTAGACTGAGTCTTGATATTTTGTTAGGCAAATTTTCTCACTTATTCTTCAAAATTGTCTTGACTGAGATGATCTCCACAAATAGATTTAAGAATAATTTGTCTCTAGTAGTTTCGTTACATAGCAACCATGTCAAGTATCTTCCTCTGGGCCCAGAGGAATCTGGAAATGGACTCCATTCTTAGAGCTTTTTGTGACAAAGCAAGCTATTTATTTTATTTATATGACAAGCAATTTATGCTGTGGAAAGAAAACATACTCTTTTAAAAAACCCAGTGATTTTTAACAAAAAAATAGCTTATACATGGATTTACAAAGACATAGTAATTACCAAAAAATACACATTTTAAAAGTCATATCACTAAAAAAATAAAATAAAAAATAAAAAAAGAAATCATATCATTGATTAAAATCAAGAGAATAAGTAGCATTTTAGATCTTTATTTTTCAAGATGGATAACTGAATCAGTTTTTCGTATTATACAGTCTTTTCGTGATTTTCATGAGACAATTTTGGGTTTATAGAGATTTGACATCCTTATGATATTGAAACTTCCCATACATTAAAGCGATGTAGCTCTACATTTCTCCTTTGACTTTTAAATCTTTCAATTACATTTTGGAATATTCTCCATGAAATGTCTATGTCCATGTTTTGCTAGTTTTATTCCTTAGTACTTCATATTATTTCTTGACATTGTAACTAAAAACATTTTACTGACTAATTATTTCTTGCTGATGTGTAGCAATGCAGTTGATTTTTGTAGGTTGATCTTGTTCAGGTAACTTGCTGAACATGATTATTATTCTAATTAGAGTACATGCAGAATTCACTGAATTTTCTGAGATTTTTTTCTTACATTAGTTTTTTTTAGTTAACTAGTCATATTTTATTGCTCTTATTTTTTCATTTCCTCTTCCATAATTTTCTTCTTTTTTTCACTTATTTCCCTTTCTTTGGATCTACTCAGAGGATCTTTTTCCAAATTCTCAGCTTGGATGCTATATCATTTTTGAAGTGAGAAAATCCAATTAACAGTGAATTAAAGCATTGATTATCTTGATAAGGAAGGATTTTTTCAGTGGGCAGTTTCAGAATTTTTGTGCCAGTTCAATTGTGTCATTAAGAACCCAAGTTTTTCCATGCTTTATATACTTTTAATATGTCAAGAAGGTTATTTAGATCTTTCTTATCTAAATCCTTATTCTCTTTATCTCCTTTCCTCTCTCTACTTTTCTCTCTTTCTTTTTTCTTAATAAACCAATTATTGAGAAAAGTGAGTAAAATTCACCCTCTGTGATCATAGATTTGTTATTTTCTTCTTATAATTGTTTCAGTTCGGCTTTATAAGTTGTTTACTTGTTCTCAGGAGTTCACATGATTTGAATTGCTGTATTTTTCTCAGTTAAACCTTTCTGTTTAGAGACCTTCTCAATCCATTCTTTGCAAATATAATATATGGTATATATTTATATACCATTAGAAATTTATATATATTTACATATATAACTATAAATGTATGTATGTATTTTTTCTCTTCAGTTCATTTTATCAGTAGGTCTGAATTCCACCAGCTTTCTTTCCTTTTTTTTAAGATTTTATTTACTTATTTGAGAGAGAGATTGAGATCACAAGTAGGCAGAGAAGCAGACAGAGAGGGGGAAACAGGCACCCCGCTCAGCAGACAGCCCGATGCGGGACTCAATCCTAGGACGCTGAGATCATGACCTGAGCCTAAGGCAGAGGCTTTAACCCACTGAGCCACCCAGGCGCCCCCACCAGCTTTCTTACATTTAATATTTGCTTGAAGTAACTTTCTTTTGCTTCCAATTGTAATGCTTCCTTAAACCTTTCTTTATGTCTTTTGCAAACAGTATTTAATTGAATTTTGAGTTTTATTCAATTTGTCACTCTTGTACTTCTTTTTCACATATTTATATTTGGTTATTTTCCAAATCTGATAGATTTGATGCTTCTTCACTTATTACTTTTTTACTATTATTATTATTACTAATGTATTTAGATTTATTGCTCTATCTTAATTTCATTGGATTGTTTGAAATATTTTTAACCGAATTCTTTTTCATCTTCTGATTTGGAAGTGATGCATCCAACTTCTATTGCATTTGTGCACATTTGATTTGCATGCATGTATTTAGCCTTAAAATTTTGACTTTATATTTGATCCAATAAAATATAATGCTAACTAATATTTCTATCCTCGTTCCAAAAAATAAAAAAATATAACATGCTCTAATTCTAATTTACTGAATATAATCCTGTTGACATATTATTTGAAATAACTCCAATTGAATATAATCATCTCCCAACATAATTTTGGTTCAATCTTGCTTTTATAACTGCTCTGCTACCAATACAATTTTTTTTTAAGATTTTATTTATTTATTTGACAGAGAGAGAGAGATCACAAGCAGGCAGAGAGGCAGGCAGAGAGAGAGGGGGAAGCAGTCTCTCTCCCTGCTGAGCAGAGAGCCGGATGCAGGGCTCGATCCCAGGACCCTGAGATCATGACCTGAGCCCAAGGCAGAGGCTTTAACCCACTGAGCCATGCAGGCTCCCCTACCAACACAAATTTAATACTTATCTTTACCTCTTGCATCCCACTTCATTTTGAAGTTCACTCTTTACTGAAACTTTTTAAAACATATCCTTGCTTGTCTAAAATGCCAACTTTGGCTCAGGTCATAGTCCCAGGTTCCTGGGATAAAGTCTGACATCAGGATCTCTGCTCAGCAGGGAGTCTGCTTCTTCTACCCTTCCCTGGCTTGTGGTCACACCCTCTCTCTTTCTCAAACATAAATAAACAAATAAAAAAAAAATAGGGGCACCTGGGTGGTTCAGTGAGTTAAGCGTCTGCTTATGGCTCAGGTCAAGATCCCAGGGTTCTGGGATCGCACCTACATAAATAAATCTTTTTAAAAAATGAATAAATAAATGTTTTCTTTTTGTTTTTTTTTTTCTCCATATCTGCCTGCTCTGTTTTTATAGACTCTTGCTCTTTGTTATGGCTCCAGTTCCTCCTTTTATTTTTTTTCAATGAATTTAAACATAGCTATTTGATTTTAATTCTTTATTCTCTTTATCATTTCAATGATTTATGAAGCAGATAACAATTCAACATGAATAGATATGTTTAATTCACATATTTACTTCAAACTTTTTTGCTAATCAGGTTCAGTTCAGTTTTTTTTTCAAAAAGTAGTCCTAATCCAGCAACATTAGCTACCATATTCTGGCTTCCCTTTTGCTATTTAGAGATGCACAAGTAACTGTCATAAAACAAATTGATCTTAGATTACAGAGGTTTGTTTTGGTGAATATTAGTAGTTTATTGGTTGAAGTTGATTATAGGTTAAAAGGCTTCCTGCTCAGTGGGGAGTCTGCTTCTCCCTCTCGCTTTATATCTCCTCTCAACTCATGCTCTCTCTCTCTCTGACAAATAGTAAAGTACTTTTAAAAAATAAAATGCTCTCTCTCTCTCTGTGTCAAATAAATTTTAAAAAAAAGGTGGGGGTGCACCTGGGTGGCTCAGTGGGTTAAAGCCTCTGCCTTCAGTTCAGGTCATGATCTCAGGGTCCTGGAATCGAGCCCCGTATGGGGCTGTCTGCTGAGAGGGGAGCCTGCTTCCCCCTTTCTCTCTGCCTGCCTCTCTGCCTACTTGTAATCTCTCTCTCTCTCTCTCTCTCTCTCTCTGGGTCAAATAAATAAAAATAAAATAAAATAAAATGCTATCTTTTTTTGTCTAAAAATATATTCCCCCACAATCTTTAGCAAGGTATAGATTTCTAGTTTACTTATTATTTATTTTCTTTTTCTTTATGTATAATCTTTATTATCTCTCTGGTTACTTTAAGTACACCTGTTCATGGTCTTTGTTGTCCTGCAGTTAACAATACTGTGACTTTTTATTTGACAATTCAAGTGTTCTATCAACTCTGGACTTCATCTTTTCAAGTACTGCTTTTGTTCTCCTTTTGTGAACTTCTCTAATATGTTAGAACTTCTCATTTTACCATTCATGCAGCAAATGTTTTCTCAGTATCTTTTCTGTCTAGCTACAACTCCTTTTGGGTGATTCTTCATATATCTCTTCTAATTCACTCTTTATCATGTCCAATGTGCTATTGAATCCATACCTTTACTATTTTATTCCATTAATTGTGTTTTTCTTGCTATCATTTTTCTTTTTGGGGGCACCTGGGTGGCTTAATCAGCTGAGTGTCTGGAGTCATGAGACCCAGCCCTGCGTGGGGCTCTACTCTCAGCAGGGATTCAGCTTGAGATTCTTTTCCTCTGCTTCTCCCTCCACTCACGCACATGCATATGCTCTCTCTCTCTCTCTCTCCAAAATAAATAAACAAATCTTTTAAAAAATGAATAAATAAATGTTTTCTTTTTGTTTTTTTCTCCATATCTGTCTGCTCTGTTTTTATAGACTCTTGCTCTTTGTTATGGCTCCAGTTCCTCCTTTTATTTTTTTTTCAATGAATTTAAACATACCTATTTGATTTTAATTCTTCATTCTCTTTATCATTTCAATGATTTATGAAGCAGATAACAATTCAACGTGAATAGATATGTTTAATTCACATATTTACTTCAAACTTTTTTGCTAATCAGGTTCAGTTCAGTTTTTTTTTCAAAAAAGTAGTCCTAATCCAGCAACGTTAGCTACCATAGTCTGGCTTCCCTTTTGCTATTTAGAGATGCACAAGTAACTGTCATAAAACAAATTGATCTTAGATTACAGAGGTTTGTTTTGGTGAATATTAGTAGTTTATTGGTTGAAGTTGATTATAGGTTAAAAGGCTTCAGAACTTCATCTACCCTTCTACCAAGCTTAGTATTAGATAGCAAGTTAAAATGAAACAAAGTCTCAGTTCCAACTCCACAAAATGAAGAACCATTTATAAATGCAGGCAGATGCAGTCTTAAAACGTGTCCATATCTGGGAGGAGATCTCTCTCTGGGCTCAGGGACACTGATGAGCATTTTACATGAAAGAGTTATTTCCAAGGAGCCTTGGAATTTGTATAGGAGGTTGTATGAACCCCATAGCCAGATCAGGAATGAAGAGAGTAAACAAATGCAGGGACAGCCGCCTCCAGACCTTGAATGCCTGGTATACAAGAGTGGGGTTGCTGGTTTACATGAAAGGGAGGGAAGTTCTGTGACATGACCCCTGACCTAAAAACACATGTTTTTTAGGTGACACATTTCTTTAATCAACGAATGTTTTAAGGTGTAGATTAAGGCATTCTGTAGCTAATAACACAACTCTAGTGTGTTAATCAGAATTACCTTTAACACACATACACATCATACTAGAAATGATTTCAAAATTAATGATTTCCACCAATATATTGTATATACTTGATAATTATCTATATAAGCCCCAAAAAGATGCTATCAAAGGTTCATTGAGAATTTATATCACCACTTATAGATATTATAACGTATAAAACAATGATATACTATATATAATTTCTTATGCATGATAACATTATAAGGTAATATAATAAAGCACTTAAGTGGGATGGTGAGGCCAAAATTTAAAACCATTTTTTGCATATGTGTAAGAACAAAATATTAAGATAGGAACCCTGAAAGTTTCTGGGACAGGAATGGGCAAATTTGTTTGTGGATCCTAGAGACTTTCCACTTGGGAAAGAACTTTAATTCCTCCCTCTGGAAATGAAACGGCCTTGTCAGCATGAACTCGATTTGTTCTGAGAAAGGCTCTCCCTCAGAGGGAGTCCATGAAGAGGCTGATGTTCCACAGAAGCAACATAGAACATGGTTTTCACTTGTGCCTTCTCTTGCATGGAACTGCATCATCAAAGGCTAATGGTGGCTCTGAATCCTTGAGCTGAAGCGTCCCTTAACTTGACTTGAATAAGTTTCCTTAGGGTGGACTTGGTCCTAATGATATAGCCATGTACTTGATTTTCAGAGGGCAATGATTTTGAGAGCACAGATGATGGTCTTGAATGGCAGTGAGGGCCGGACCATTCTTCCTCATGGTTGCTCTTTGAGCAACCCGAGCAGGATCTACTGGATTAGGTCTAATCCAGGCCAGAAGTACAGCAGAAACCAGAGGTTCTGACTCCAAGCGCTGTATTTTAGCACCAGAGCAATGTCGAGTGGTGGATGTTTCTCAGATTGGAATTTGTAAGAGAGTTGGGCCTCACAAGTGACTTGTCTAGGCACAAAGTGAGAGCCGCCAGAACTCACTCTCAATATCAACAGCCATCCAAAAACATTAACTGCTTGGGATCAACAGAGAAGCAGTGACCTAGAGGGGAAAAAAAAGGAGCATTTTTGCTACTTGAGTCAGTGATGAGGAGCGGGGAAACTTAGCCATTTTGATTAGGAGATTCTAAGAGGGTTATTTTATGATATGGTGAAGTGAGACAAATTTTTGCATGTGCAGCACTAACTTTATCAAAACTGGGTGACTAACAATCCCTTGGGGGTTACCCTTCATTTGATCTCCATTTTCAAATAGCTTATGTTTGTCCTCCTGACCCCCATGACTCTAATTATTCTTATTTGTTTTAAAGCTTTATAGAAGACTAGTCTTACAGTACTGGCTGGCATGTTTTTTAATACTCTTTTTCTGTGCTGTGGTACAGTATAGCTTTGCTTCCTTAAATCTCCTTTTACTGTCCTTTGATGCTCCTTATGAAAATATTTTTCTTCCTTGGCCGAACCATAAATCTAAATTTATTACTCCCCCTGCTATTGTTTAATGTTTAACACTAATAAAAATGCTACTTAGCATTTACACAAAGGTTCATATTTTTAAAGTGCTTTACAAGGACTATTACTCAGGTCTTCTTTAATGAGAGTATTTTCAGAGGCAATTTGTATGAATATTCAGGAGATGTTACAAATGTGAAGCTAAATCCCCGCTCCTGTGATATTTGGAATTTAGATATGTAATACAGAGGAATGGGATAGTGCTGATCTGGCAATCAAAAACAAAAAAGAAGCATTTACACTGTACTGAGGTCAGTAAAAATGCTCATATCTATAACTTTACCTATTTATTTATCTGGATAGATTTCTGGGTAGGTTATTTTTATAGAGGACAATGTCTATAAAAAAGGGTTTTAAACCATCTGAGTCTCTCCTTATTAACATAACATTTATTCAATTGAAACTTTTTTTTTTTAATTGAGAGCAAGCTTCTATTTGATTTAAAGCCAGAATTTGCTACTTAAGGTTTCAGGTCGTATTTGAGCTCTTTATGGGGTGATTTAATTGAAATTATGCTGGTGGAGAAAAATGTTCTACTGTCCTATTCAGATATTCCTAAGTAGTCTGAAAGTAAAATTTATTGCCTTACACAGTACACCCAAATAAATTCTTATCAACAAATGCAAAAAGAATATGTTTAAGCCATTAATGATTCAACTTTTGTTTTGTCTGTGTATGTAAATTTACCAACAGTTTTCCAAGATTAGCAACCTTATGCATCACCCAGCGGCATTTGTACCACAGGAGAATTTCTGTGTAAGGAATAAACATAAGGTAAAATTATGTTTTTGCATTATTCCCTATGCCTGGGATTGAAATATACTGAAAGTAGGGATGATGGTTCATTATTCTTTTATTCCCCAATGACTGGATAGTCATTGGCATATATTTGGTGCTCAGCAAATGTTTGTGGCTGCTAGTTACTGATCATATGTAGAACATTATTTCAAACAATACAAATACCTTGTGAAATATAATTCCTCTGAGACCAGTGCAGATTTCGTGGATTTATTGGCTTTCCACCACTTGGAATCACGCAGAAGCTTTCCATCCTACTCCACATTAAACTTAAATTGCAGACCAAATCTGCATGACCTTTCTCTAGTCCTATCTGGTACCATCGCTTGTCCTCCCTGTCCACATGGAGGTGGACTTCAATCACACAGACTTTTGTTGTGTTCCTTGACTCAACCTTACATTCCCTCCACAGAGCTTTTTTCCTTCCCACACACTGTCCCATGAATATTCCCTTCTTGTCATCCATATTCCATCTTCAACATTACCTCCTAAAAGAGGACTTCTTCACCACTTAAATCCTACAACTCTCGATCATGTTATTTCACTGTGTAATGGTTAATTTTATGTATCAGCTTGGTTGAGCCATGGGGTGACTAGCTCTTCGGTTAAACATTATTCCAAGTATTTCTGTGAGGGTATTTTTGAATTAGATTAACATTTAAATTAGTGGACTCTGATTCATAATGTCTGTGTGCCTTGTTCAATCAGTTGAAGGTCTGAATAAAACAAAAGGCTGATCTTTCCCTACTCCAGCAAAAGGAATTATCCAGTGAATGGTTTTTAGGTTTAAACTGATGACCTTTGGCTTAGAACTGTAGCATTGGCTCTTCCTGGGTCTCATGGCTGCCAGCCCACCCTGTATATTTTGGATTTGCCAGCCTCCATAACTTCATAAGCCAGTTCCTTATAATAGATCAATCTATCTATCTATCATCTATCTATTAATCTATGGTATAACTATCTACCCATAATTATCCATTATCTGTCTACACAATATATCATCTATTTAAGCTGTTAGTTTTGTTTCAGTGGACAGCTCGCATTAATGCAGTTTGTTTATTATCTTTTCCTTCTCCAGTAGCGGTATGTTCCATAAGAATAGTAGCCTTAATTGCCCTGTTCTTGGCTATAGGGCCAGGCCTAGAATGGTTCTTATACTAAATACATGTAGTAATAAATTGTCATTGAATATTATAAGTAATGTCTTGGTCTATAGTAACAATAATAAGGATACTTAAAGAATATATATAATGGGGTCCTTAGGATTATTATGTGTTCTCTTGTGCGAGTTATAAAACAAGTTGTGTATGATCTATGATTACAAGTCCATCAAATGAAAATATTTATTTTGGAACAAAATAACAAAAATTCAAATAATTAGGAATTATTATTCTCTTTTACTTTTCTTTACTTTGGTTTCTTTACATATAAAATGGGAACAATAATAGTTACTCACAATTGCAGACCAATTGTAAAAATGAAATGAATTAGAAGTATGCTTGCCAGATTATATTAACTATTACTATGGCACTAGTTCTCAAGTTCTTTGCAAAGTGCATATCATCTCACAGGTCAACATGGTCTTTTATTAAATATATTAATGGAAAATTGATCAGCTATGAAAGTAGAAATTGTTTATTTACTCTTTTTCTTAACAAAATGATGTTTTCAAGGTAACATGAAATTACCACTTGTTGATATTATTTTGTTTTATTTTATCATATTTCTGTTTGCTATGCTGAATAATTGTTTTTACTTTTTCTTCACACCTATCAAATATTTGTAAATGTTTTTCTTCTTGATAAGTTACACAAATTTAGCTCTTCTAATTTTTTCACTAAGATGTGTCGACTTCTTTAATCATTTAAATTTCTTTGATCATTTGGATGATCTCCAAATCTCTTAAATTATTTGGGGAAAACATTCTAAAACCAGGTATTGTTAAATTTTAAAATATATAATTTCAACCAAAGTGATTTCAAATTAACATTTTTGGAGATTTAGTGAAAATATGTTTACTACATCTTTTCCTAAGGAGCCTGATGTGTTTTGGTCACATTGGATTTTGCTTATTTTTCCAAATATGTCATGTCCTAAACTAGTTTATATAGACACATATAGACATAAATTTACATACCCACAAACACAAAAACATATGCATATTAATTATTTCTATGGTTGGTTTGGCAAAGGTTTCTAATAAAGAATTTCTTTGATCCTTACTAGGAAGCCACAATTATTTCCAGTTCCTAATATGACTCCTGAGGGGATAAATCATTAGCCCTGAGAAAAGTCATATTCATAACTTTCTTTTGCTTTATTAAGCTATTGGATTTATTGCTACAAAATCTACAAAGTCCTTCCAGTGGCTTGTGCTCTCTTTCCCTCAAATAAATAATAAATAAATAAAATCTTTTTCTTTTTCTTTTCTTTTTTTTTTTTAAAGAGGTTCTGTTTAGAGTTTTTCCCATTGGAGACAAACTTGTTTGTTTTTCCCATATGGCAAAGTTTTCTATATGCATCATAGTTTTTTTTGTTTGTTTATTTGAAAATATAGAATTTGAGAAGAGAGAGAGAGACAGAGAGAGCACGAGTTGAGTGGGAGAGTTAGAGGGAGAGGAAGAAGCAGACTCTTCTGCTGAGCAGGGAGCCTACCATGGGGCTCTATCCCAGGACCCCAGGATCATGGCCAGCTCTTAACCTTAGTCTTAAGGCAGACTCTTAACCGACTGAGCCACTCATGCAACCTCCAGAGGCAGGGTATTAACAAACATTCCCAAGCAATAGCTAATTAGAATTTAAAAAACATTAAAGAGAGTACAGAATCTGTGGCACTGACTTCAGATTACCATATATGCTGTTCAAGTGTCAGAATTGACTTTTCATTTGGAAAATGAAGATAAAAATGAGCAGTTTCAAAGTGTTGATGTGAGAATTAAATGAGACAATTGAAATATGTTTAAGCATAAAATTGGTAATGCACCCATTTTTATAGCAATGTTTCTGTTTCTCATACATTTTGTTCATGACAAATGCATACATATTACTATAGAAATGTGTTTTTAAGTACCATTCTCACCTTTTAAATAATCTGACATTTTTTTCATTTTCTCATGTATATACATATCATTTTTACTTTTGTTTCATTTATTTTAATTAAACATTTCTATTTATGAAGATTTCTCCACTTCCCTCAGTCTTTTTGTATCAGTCTGAAACTCCCAGAATTTGTCAAAATAATTAGAAATGTTAAAGGAGTGTACAAGACAATTAACTCAATTCTTCACAATAATTGCCCTGGAGTTCAGTTAATAGGTCTATGTTTAATTCTTCTGAGTATTCGTCTATCTCTATTAAAGCTTTAGAACTTTGGAGGATTTTTTCACTAGCTGGTGGCATTAAATCTCAAACTGTCAGCTTAAAAATGTAAAAATCTGTATTTATCCATTATTGTTTTTATTTCTAGTAATTTATTATTTCATTTTATATATAGTATTTTATTAGTTTCAAGTGTACGATATCATTATATTCTACAATACCATATTCAGTGCTCATCAAGGTAAGTGTACTCTTAATCCCCTTCATCTATTTCAACCATTCCCCACGCACCTCCCCTCTGACAGCCACCAGTTTATTCTCTGTATTTGAGAGTCTGTTTTTCTGTTTGTCTCTTTTTTTCTTTGTTCATTTGTTTCTTTTCTTTAATTCCACATATGAGTGAAATCATATGCTATTCGCCTTTCCTTATTTTCTGATATTTTATTTTTTATTTTTTTTAAATTTTTTATTAACATATAATGTATTATTTGCCCCAGGAGTACATGTCTGTGAATCACCAGGCTTACACATCTCATAGCACTTACCATAGCACATACCCTCCCCAATGTCCATAACCCAGCCACCTTATCCCTACATCCCCTACCCCCCAGCAACCCTCAGTTTGTTTCATGAATTTAAGAGTCTCTTATGGTTTGTCTCCCTCCTGATCCCATCTTGTTTCATTCCCCCCAAACCCCTACAACCCCGTGCCCTGCCTCTCAAATTCTTCATATCAGAGAGATCATATGATAATTGTCTTTCTCTGATTGACTTATTTTGTTTAGCATAATACCCTCTAGTTCCATGTATGTCATTGCAAATGGCAAGATTTCGTTTCTCTTGAAGGCTACATAGTATTCCATTGTATATATATACCACTTCTTCTTTATCCATTCATCTGTTGATGGACATCTAGGTTCTTTCCATAGTTTGGCTACTGTGGACATTGCTGCTATAAATATTTGGGTGCATGTACCCCTTCGGATCACTACATGCTCTGTGGCTTGCCAGGACCCAGCCCCTCCCACCACAGTCTATCTTCCCGTTGCTTTGGATTCACTTCTCCTCACGTCCGACCTTCCCAGAAAGTGGTCAATTTTCTGTTCATAGAATTGCTGTTCTTCTCTTCTATCTCCTGTTGAGTTTGTAGGTGTTCCAAATGGCTTGATAACTAGCTGAACTTCTGGGATCTGATGATATCTCAGTCTCCTACTCCTCTGCCATCTAGCTCCTCCTCCCTCTATTTTCTGATATTTTGAAACAATACTTTTTACTTTACTTCTTTTTTTGGGGGGGGATTACTGTAGTTGTACGGGGAAAAGATAAAATTACTGTTTTAAATAGTTGTTTTTTCTTCCTTTGTTTTCTATAAATCAACATTATCTTATTGTATTTGTATACATTTTATTATTTTTTTCCATCTTGTATTTAGTATGCATTTAGTGCCTTTAGTAGATTATTGCTCACTCACTGAACACTGAATTTTAATTGCCTCTTTTACTGTGTTATCCTAATTGGATTACCTAATTGCTCAATTAAAAAAAATAATTTGAGTTATTCTTCATCTTGAAATATTCAAATGTTCCTTTTAAAGAGACATAATTGACCAAAACAAGCAAGTTCACAAGAAAAGAAATGTTTGCATCTCAGCCCAGGAAGTTTCCTATCTCGAATAACCTTACTTTCTACTCACACTGTTTGAATAAGTAAAGTTGGCTCACAAATCTACTTAATCCTTGCAAACAGAAATACAGACCATAGAGTATTATTAATCCCAATATTAGAGTAACTATAGCTTTCTCCCATAACCTGAAATAAGTCGACAGAATCTAAGGTTGAAAAATCATCTGGTATTATAATACTTGGTATCATTTGTTCTTATCATGCATGTAAAGATTAAGGAAAAAAGAAATCCTTTACATAAATTCCTTTTTGGGGGGGGGTAAAATGAAACTTTGGTGGACAATGCTTGGTTTTTAATGAAATGAATGAATTAAGAATTAATTGTCATCAAATAACACTATCATGTTCACTTGCTTCTTAGCTTTGAGTTAAATAATAGTTAACAGAGAATTTGTTGAGATCGTAGCATTAAATAAACACTGCATTTCAGATAATGACTAAAGGGCCATTTGCTTCTGTAGTATCAGTTTCAAGGTGATTTATATTACCTACATGTTTTTAATGTTGAAAAACTAACAGCAACCTTGATACAGCTCTACATATCTACATTGCTTATTGTTAGCAGTTAGTTGAAACTCATTACTAAAGGTTTTTTTTTTTCCATTTGTTTGGTAGTAATTCAGTTAATTTGTATATTGTGACCCACAAAATAATGCCCCAGTGCATGCCCATATTACAAATCTAAATTTAAGTTAGTCTGCACTTACAGGGAAAATGTACCAAGAAAACTTAACACCAACCATGGTCCTCCAACTCCACTTTAACTAGCTTACTTTACCCTAGAAAGTAGGATGTGATAGCCATATTAGGAAATCCCTTATCTGCTAGCCAATCATTTCCTGTTTCTATGTTGTTTTCTCTAGGGGGTCTATAAAACTCGCTTTTGCCCAAAATCCCTTGGGAAGAAGAATACTCCACTGCTTATGAGACACTGTACTCCCCCAGTCAATGGACTATTTTCCCTTGAATAAAGGACATTAAACTCTTTATTAAATTGTTTTAGTTTGGTCGTGTGACAGTTTGTAACCTTGGAAGTCTATAATTAATGATAGGTGGGGGTTAGTTACTCTTCCACAAGCTCACTAGCAAGTTGTAATGAAAGTCCTAAACCAAATCTGGTTACACAGACAGACACTTGTCAACAAGCTGGTGTTAAACAGTACCACAGCTTGTTCTTTAAGCTCAAAGACTTTTCATTTTTTAGTCTTTTTAGGTGCTTTACATTCGACCTTGCATGAAAGGTTCCTCTTAAGCAAATGCAATAATATTCTAACATAGCATTTACTTAGTCACCTAAAAAACTAGACTGATTCTAAATCAATCAAAAATCCTCAGAACCATTGATGGAACAAAGCATCTGCTGTATATCGGTACATAGATCTGTTGTTAATGGTATAGGATGAAGAATCTGATAAAAGTTTTGTATTCAGTTTGGGGAAATCTCTAACATATTTAAGCCATTCACTAAAAAAGATGTATTTCACCAAGAAAAGTCTTTCTAAATATCCATGTGCTTACAAGCTACTAATTTCACCCTTGAAAATCCA
Organism: Nasua narica; assembly: GCA_028533885.1. NCBI lineage: Eukaryota > Metazoa > Chordata > Mammalia > Carnivora > Procyonidae > Nasua > Nasua narica. The sequence goes on along the minus strand of CM052800.1, from coordinate 25,354,223 downwards.
TTTTTAATGTTTATTTTGCTAATGAGAAACATTTCTGGCACTGTTCAAGACAAGAAGAGCTGAAGTTGTAGAGGCTGACTCTAGAGTGGCCTTTCTTTTCTTTTCTTTTTTTTCCCCCAAATACGTTTATTTTATTTTTTCAGTGTTACAAGATTAATTGTTCATGCACCACACCCAGTGCTCCATGGAATACGTGCCCTCCTCAATACCCACCACTAGGCTCACCCAACCCCCTACCCTTTCCCCTCCAAAATCCTCAGTTTGTTGCTCAGAGTGGCCTGATTGAATGATAGGGGCCACCCTCAGAGTGTGACTTCCTAATGAGAAACTGAATATCCCTGGAGTGTAGCTTAAACCACCTCAAGTCTACATAATATCACACCTTCTATATAGAAGGCAGGTTAAGATAATTTACAGACATGGTAACATTGGTCTTCTCTGACTAGGATTAGGATATACCTTCTTTTTAATCTCAACCAACCCCAGAGTGCCCTGCAGGGCAGGTCGTGAAGAAGAGTAATTAAATAGAATTTTGTGGGGGCAATAAAAAGAGATAAAAATGACAAATTAGCTATGAATGACTCATTCAATCAATTTGCCACTGGTGTAAGTGGGATTTACTCAATCTTCTGGAATGCCCTGCTTTCAGTTCATCTATCATTAATCAATTCAGTGTTTTTATTTTGTTTTGTTTTTGTTGATCCAAAGATATTTAATCCAAAGATTATTTAATAAACTGAACATCTTTAATTTTGTTTTGAATATTCAAAAAGTTATTATAGAACTTTTACTGCATTACATCTTTTTATTAGATGTACTAAACCAAAACATTGTTATTTAATACATACATTTCATTATTGGAAATGATTATAACTTTCCTTAATTCTACTGTATTTTTGTATTCTCTTTTCACATAATCTGTATGTATCTTATCTCTCATTTTTATACTGGACATTTTATTTGTAATTCCTTTTACTTTTTAGGTGATTACATTTATTATTATTTTTTAGATTATTTATTTATTTATTTGACAGAGAGAGAGATCACAAGTAGGCAGAGAGGCAGGTAGAGAAAGAGGAGGGAAGCAGGCTTCCTGCTGAGCGGAGAGCTCAATGTGGGGCCCTATCTCAGGACCCTGAGATCATGACCTGAGCCAAAGGCAGAGGCTTTAACCCACTGAGCCACCCAGGCTCCCCACATTTTTAATTTTTAATTGTTCTGTTATACTTACTATAAGTCAAGATCAACTTGGCCTTAAAAAAATTGCCTCTTCCAAATTTAATTTTTTGCGAAGTGTTTTTTAAATTTTATAAAAATAGAGACTTCTAGAGAGTTTACTTGAGCATTTTTGTTTTTATTTTTTAACACATTTTTTATTTTAAAACACTGAATATAACTTAGATGGTAAGATTTTTGTGAGAGTAAATAAATTATTTTTCCAAATAGTTCTATAAAGTCGTGCATGTACAAAATGTTCTGTAAGGAATACAGAAGTCTAACTTTCAGTTTGAGAGTACTATGATAGTATCTTTATGTTATAGAAAAAAGTTTAGAATATACAAATGTGTTTTAGGTTCCTAAAAAGGAGGAGTGTGAGTGTGTGATTCTGTGTGTGTTTATGTATGTAAATAAGTACATATAAATAGTTACAAGGAAGAAAGAATTTTCTTAACAGCAGACCATGAAGTAAATTGTATAGAGCTGCCTTGGCAATAAAATGAATAAAATTTTCAAATGAATATTTTATATTTTAATCTTACTTTTAAACTTGTTAACTACTAGTGAGTAAAGTTCTAACAATGTTTCTAAAAAGGGGTATCTTTCTGTTTGAAAAGATACATTAGTTGACTGAATTCATTAGTTGAATGAATGGTTATTCATTCACTCATTAATTATTCTTTATTTAGAGGTATATTTACCATGTTTTAGAAAAAGTACTGGAAGCAAGTATGGACAGTGGGATGAATAAAACCTGCACTTTCTTCTTAAAATGTTTCTGAAAAGTCAGACATAAATTACAAAACATATATGTTGTATGATCCAATTATACTATAATTTCTTCTGTTTGGTTTTCAGTGTATGGTCAGTTTTAATTAGTTGCCACTGTTTGAGAGTTCAATCTACCTTTTGGTCCAAAATGATATTTTAAAAAATATGTTGACTCTTCTATACAACATCTGACTTGATACTAGAGGAATTATATTTTACTTTTAATTCTTTAAAATTTTAACTCAGCAAAGCATTCACAAATTTCCACTATTTCACTAGATTCATTTGTAGCGACATTTAATATAGTAAACATTTTAGGGGAAAAAACAACAGCAAAATGTCCAGGAAAAAGAGAGTAGATAAAACATAATATTGGGGTGCCTGGGTGGCTGAGTGGGTTAAGGCCTCTGCTTTCAGCTCAGGTCATGATCTCAGGGTCCTGGGATAGAACCCCGCATTGGGCTCTCTACTCAGTGGGGAGCCTGCTTCTTCCTCTCTCTCTGCCTACTTGTGATCTCGCTCCGTCAAATAAATAATAAAAATAAAATCTTTAAAAAAAAAGTTAAAAAAAACGTAATATGATAACATAATACATATAATTGCTAAAATGAATGTACCAAATGACATACAATAATATGGATGAATCTTAGTAATGAAATATTAAGTGAGAAAGTAAATTCAAATGATCATGTAGAGCAAAAGTACATTTTTATAAAATTAAAAACATTTAAAAATATGTATGTGTATATACATATGATTGCACACACGTATAGTCTCTTATGTATGTATTCTATCTCATATTCACATACTTCTTAGCAATACATGTAAATGCAATATGAGATTGATGATGCGGTGATGCACATGGAATTCAGGATGATTTTTTTATTGATTTAGGGAGGGACATGAGGCTGGTTTGTCCAGGTCTTAGTTTTTCTTTTTGGGTGAAGGTTAAGGTTACACATTGCATCATTAAAAATGACTAATTAATGATGGACTAACTAAATAAAAGGGAGCCATGCATGGAATAACGATCAAAGAGAATATATTATAAATCAAAATCTCTAGAGTTTTCTGAGATTCTACCTTTATTGTTAGCTTTGTGCTGTTGTTTTGTCCTTTTTAGGTTCTTCAGTTACATGTTTATTGGCTCATTTTTTGGCCTATTTTCCATATATTCTTTCCTTTCTATCTTTTTAGATTCTTTTTTTTAAAGATTTTATTTATTTATTTGTCAGAGAGAGCACAATCGGGGGGAGCAGCAAACAGGGCACATCCTCCTCACTGAGCAAGGAGCCAGCCGAGGGTTTGAGCCCAGGACTCCAAAATCATGACCTGAGCAGAAAGCAGACGCTTAACTGACCGAACCACCCAGACGTCCCTTTAAATTCTCTCTTTATTTCATTTCTTTGGGTCATTTTTATTCATTCTAAATGTCCCTTATGGTATTTTCAGATAAATATTTTTCCATTTATCTTGTTTTTTAGTCTTCAGTCAAATGATATTTTGTTGATTTTAATATTTCCTTCCTACGTTCACCTGATATTTCACACATTACTGTTTTTGTCTATTTCTTTTCTAAATTGCTGAACTATTCTTTCATTTTGGCAAGGGCTTGCTTGGAAATTTTTTTCATGTGTAAATATACTAAAACTTTTCTCTGCTTTGTGTTTTGTTCCTGTGTGTGTTTTTACATACTTGCGTGTTTTGATTCATATTTTCTCTTTTCTTTTCATGACAACTTTGTGTGAATCTTGTCTGCCTTCTTTTGTTTTTAAGAATTTCTCACATTCTCATCCAGCAATAACGGTGTCCCTATAGGTTTATGGGGAGAGGTTTTCATGGTTCAAAGTTATTTAGTTCATAAAGACTCTATTTGGAGAGACAATGTAGTTGGATGTTAATAGATTGAGACCTTACGTTTTTAAGTGATACAATTGTGCTTTTGAGATAATATCATTTTTTTCTCATAATACTTCAATTTCTGCTATACACTTTCTTTTTTCCTTCAACAAGTCTTACAATAAACGTGCCTTCTTTATTCCCACCATCAACATAGTGTCATCCAAGAGACTTTTCTGTCATTCAGCCCCCTTGCTTCAAATTCTTTGCAGCACTGCTCTGATCGACCGGGTGTCATCCACATTTTGAGTTTTTCCCCTACTTTGGGCAGGCAGTTCCTTTTTTGGGGGTGTCTTTATGAGCTTTCTGCCATCTCTAGGCCTTCTTTTCCATACAGTCTCTACCTGATTCTGCTTAGATATTGAGTCTGGAGACAGCTTTGTAAGATTGGGATATTAACATCTTAACTTACATATACGTTAGGCATATAGTATTCTCCATCCCCCAGTTACTTTTGAGAATAGTTTTACTGGCTCTCCTTTTCCATCTTTGTTGTAGGCCATTGTGTGAAGAGATTCAGATTTAGGCAGCTGCCATTTTTCTTCAGGAGCTCTGAAGCCCAGTATGGTTTTTAAGCATGAGTCTTTATTGACTGATGCCTCAATGTGAAGTTCTTATTCTCTCCTGTATATTTTGTGCTCATCACTGTGCTTGTGTTATATACAAGCTGTCTATCTCTTTAAACTAAGCATCCTGTGGTTGCTCTCCCTCTGTAGCATTGTTGTTCTTCCCTTACCATTTTACTGGGAAGGAGATTTAAACCCTTTTTATTGGAACACAAAACATGACTAGCTATCTGCACAATGTCAATTCACTTTGGTACACACCATCAAACAATGTAGTAAAACTCCCTTTCCCAAGTCTGCTTGCATGAATAAGAATAAGAGACCTTCTTTTTTGGATGTTTCTGCCCTGAGCCAGAGTCCTCAGCTTTGTGGGTGAAGCTGAATAGATTTCAGACTACTTTGATGTCCTAAACAGGGCACATCCTGCAAAATCTTATATATCAGCTCCCTGTCTTAACTCCCTAGGGAACCACAGCAGTCCTGAGTCATCTTTTGAAGTGTAAATACTGTTTAGAATGCATAAACATGAAAATAACTTTTTAATATACCTTTATTTAATAATCAAATGATTACTTCCATAGGAAGTTGGCAAGGATAAAAAAGGACAAGTAGAGTTTAAAAATCAAAAGCATAGGAGTGAAACTGAGCTTACTAATGTTGAGGATGGGCAAAGCCAGGTTAAATAGCAGAGTGGAGGGCTCTGGAATTTTCTTCTACTGGACAGGATAAGATGGAAACACATATTTAAGAGAAAGCTCTATCTTGATGTGAGCTTTAGGTTAATGCAACACATCATGACTTTGTAAATGAAGTTACATTTGTACTGTCTTAAGTGCTTCTATGTGTAGAATAGAAGAGGGAGTAGTCTCCCACAATCACTAATTGACGGATTGATTTAATATTGAGCAACTATTTCAGCAATAATTTTCAAAACCGGTGGAAGAAAATGCTCTGGAAAACCGTGGCTAAAGGCTGAATCCCTGTGAAAACCCTATTTCAGTAAGTGACTCTAATTGCAAAATAATGGCCATATACTTCACAACCAGACTTATGCTGACAGATGAATGTTTTATTATTTTTTAATTTACTACCTTATACATTCAGTTGGCCTGCCAGAACTTCTCGATTTCTTTTGGAAATGAGCCTGGGCATTGTTAGCAAGTTTCTACTTGATACATGCCAAAATGTGGGTTCTTAATTTAAATTTTTATAATGACAGTATCAACTACCCTTACAAAAATCTGAAAGATCTATCAAGATTTCTTCCAAATCTTGATTTCTGGGAGTTCTTAACTAAGCTGTAAAAATATGATTTCTCTTGACACTCAGAATGTCACATTTCCAGGGTAAAAGTAGGGTTTTTTTTTTTTCAATCTTGAATTCCTATCCTCAGATATTTAAAGAATACGGTTTTGCTCAATGTAGCTAAGTATTGGGAAAATATTTTTGTTATTAATGATAATGATTAAAAGTTGAAATGTTATCTTTTCAAGGTTTGTCTTGCTGGTGTTCTGTCTCATTTTATTTATTCTGAATGTAAAGCATCTCCTTTAATGCATGCTTGTTTGTCATGTTTCATCTGGGGACAAGGCAGTCCCTGAAGAACTTTCTGGGAAAGCAAATCCTGTGGAGCTGAATCCAAAACAGAGTGGGACAGACTGATTTTCTCTCTTAATAGTACCTCATTATTTTTCCATTTGTTAATATTCATGGAATGTTCATAAATATTTTCACTTATGTTTCCCAAAAAATACTTCAGTGTCACTTTTCCAAGGGTCATGTTTTTGTATTGTTTTGTTTTGATCATGCTGGGCATGGAGCCCAATTCGGGACTTGAACTCACAACCCTGAGATCAAGACCTGAGCCTAGATCAAGAGTCAGACACTTAACAGACTGAGCCACTCAGGTGCCCCCAAAGACTGTGTTTTCAACTTGTCTTTCTTGTGCCCTTGAAAGTTCCTTGTCTGCGAAGATGGGGGCAAAAAGCCATCCATGCAGTTGATAAATGTATTTAAAGTGTTCTTTCTTAGGAATGATTTCCAAAAGATTTTGACTCCTGTGCATGGTGTGTGGCGGAAAGAGCATGGCAATTCCAATGGGGCATAAATAGATTCCATAAAATCTGCAGTTACACATTTTCTAAATATAAGAAGACAGAACTTTCCATACTTCCTTTAACCAAGCATTTTAACCTATGTTTAAATACATCTTTATTGTTAATACCGTTAGTATGCTAATAGTAAGAGTATCATGTCTTTTGAGTGCTTATTACATTATAGACATTATGCTAATAACTTTATTGGTATTTTTGCTCATATAATACCTGTGTCATTGAATCTAATACATAATATTTCCATGTTGGTGTTTGAGAAACTGAGTCTCCAGTGGACTCAGCTAGAAAATAAGCTGGCTAAGTAGAAAAACACTGACCTTAGCATTATGTCAGTGGCAAGATAAGCAACATAGTATCATTATTGTGATATTGTTCAGATGACTTATTAATTACTGTAAGCCTCCAGTTTTTCATTTGAAAAATCAAAATAACCTCTTAGGGTTGTTTTTCAGATTTAAGAATGTGAAGTAATATAAAATATCTAGCAGAATGTCTGGCACATTGTAGTCATTAATAAATATTAGTTTCCTTCCTTGTTTCATTGAGATAAAATACTCCATGTCTAGTATTTTGAGAAAATCACTATATAGTTTAAAATTTGTTTTCTTGCATATTGTCTTATCTTGTTTCCTATTAAAACACTTCTATCCATGCCACTTGTCTAATGAAAAAACAGAGGCCAGAAAGTCAGTAATTGTTCTCTAACTAACACCAGACTCGTAAAACCTTAGTCTGTGCCTCTTCCATTCTTCCTAAAATCTCATGTATTTAGTAAACTTATTTCAGGAAAATGTGAGTCACTTTGGTTGCCTATCATTTTGTCGTTGTGTTTATGACTGATACAGTAAATACTACATAGTTTGAAGCAGGAAGCGCAAGTACTTGCAGAACCACATCAATCAACTCTAATAACTATGTACTCATGACATTTCAAGTGCTTAACAAAGATAATAAATTTCAAAGTTTGCATTTTATGTGGAAGCGACAACACAATCAGGACTGTATTTGTTATCATGGTGAAATGACACAGAAAAGCACAGATGGGATAGCAAAGAGAATGAGTGAAACTGAAGTGTGAAAATGCATGTCTTTGTCTTTTCTTTGATTTTACAGGAAAAATGATAAAATATTACTTCTTCATCTTTATGTATGATGTGAGTTGTTGATTTTTCAGATGACTTTCTTTTCTTCAGATTTTTCAGGTGCCTCAATTTGCTGAGATTTTACTGTTTTATCATGAATGGAAGTTGAATTTGTCAAATCCTTTTTTCTGCACTGACATGATCAAATGCTTTTTTCATCGTTACTATGTTAACTCAATGAATTACATTCTTTGATTTTAAAGTAGTAAACTTATCTTGCATTCCTGGAATAAAACCTACATGATCATGATTTATTTTCCTTTTATATATTACTAGACTCTATTTGCTAATACTTTGTTTCTTTGCATCTATGTTTATGTGGTCATTGACTTATAATTGTCTTCTCATAATGTATTTGTCTGATTTTATTATCCGGGTAATTCTAGCTTCTATAAAAATGTTGGAGAATATTCTCTGTCATCTGCTTTTGGAAAAAAGTTTGTAAGAGTTATAAATTCTATCAAATTTGATAAAATTCACCACTGAGAATTTGCCAGTGAAATCATTTAAGGTTGAATTATCATTTATGAGAAGATTTTTTTATTTTAATTTCTGGTTTTTAGTAGATACTGAGCTATTCTGAGATCTAAGTTTAATTTTTTATCGAATATGTCTATGTCATTTTAGTTGTTGAAAACAGCAAAAATGTTCATAATATTGTTCAAAATATTTTATTACCATTTTAATGGACTGCTATAGATATAGCAACCCTTATTTTCGTTGGCAAATTTGTATTTTTCTAATGTTCATACTTGCTAGGGATTTATCAATTTTACTATTTCAAATAGCCAAATTCAGGCTTTGGTAATTTTCTTGACTATTTTATATTTATTGATTTCTACTTCTATTTTTTTTATTTCCCTCTACTGATTTTTGGCTTAATTTACTATTCTTTTATTAGCTACTTAAAGTAGAAATTAAGGCCATTGACTAATTCTTTTTGTTTTTGAATGTAAATATTTCACTATAAATTTTCCTGTATGCATTATTTTAACTGCCTCTCATAAATTTGGAAAAACTATATTTTCTTTATAGTTCAGTTAAAATTTCTTTGGCTTGTGATTTGTCTTATTTGACATTTGGACTATTTAGCAGTATGTTAATTAATTTTGAAGTATCTGGAGATTTTTGCGAGATCTTAAAATTATGGATTTCTAATTTGATTCCATTTTGTTGAGAGAATGTTCTGTAGGATTTCAATGTTTTGAAATTTTTAAAAAAGTATTTTATTTATTTATTTGAGAGAGAGAGACAGAGATAGCAACAGAGAGCACAAGGGGGAGAGGAAAGGAAGATGCAGGCTCCCTGCTGAGCAGGGAGCCCAAAACAGGACTCGATTCCAGGACTCCAGGATCATGACCCATGACAGAGTCAGTGACTGAGCTGACTGAGCACCCAGGTGCTCCTTGAGATTTTTGCAACTTATTTTATGGCCCAGCATATGGTCTATGAGTATATTCAGTATATTCTAGGTGTACTTGAAAACAAAATGCATATTCTCTTGTTGTTGGTAAAATGTTTTATTAATATTAGTTCATTGAAGTTGATGTATAGTATCATCTCAGATCATCCCTGTTGGTTTATCCATTTAGTTCTTTAACTAATGAGTGAGAGATTTCCAAATCTGAATGAGGATTTTTTATTTCTCCTTTAATTGTGAGTTTTGGTTTAGAAGCTTTTTACTATGTGCATACCAATTTAGGTGTTTTTATGCTTCTTGATTAATTAATCCTTTTCAATTATGAAATATCCCTCTTCATTTTTTATAATACTCCTAGATTTTACTTTGCCTGTAATTAATATAGCCACTCCAATTTACTTATGCTTGGTATGTGCATGGTATATTTTTTTCATTTTAACTCTTTATATTTAAAGGGCATCTTCTCTGTCTTATGAGAACATCAGTTCTATTGGATTAGAGTCCCACCCACATGAATTTTTTAACCTTAATTACCTCTTTAATGGCCCTGTCTTCAAATACAGTCACATTGGGGGATAGGGCTTCAACATATTAATTCTGAAAGGGGAAATTCAGACCATAACAACTCCCCAGTAGATTTTCTCTCATGTCCAGTTGGCCGGGGTTTACAATATGCCTGATCCTGATTCCTGGCAAGAGAAAAGGGAACTCTCTGGTTAGTTAATGACAAACAAAATTTACCACTTAGACTGGGGAGGGCACCAACTTTTTTGGACTCATATAGGGATATATATTTCAGCAAAATGGAGTTCTGCCTGCTTGGAAGAGTGCGTGTGGCCTTGTAATGACAATAAGCCATTATACAGAGTCTTCATTCTTCCTGACTTTCTCTTTAGATACTTATATTTCCACTTCTTGCTTTCTCTTCACACTCCAGCAAAAAAGATCTTTTTTTTTCTTTAGTTCATCACGCTCTCTCTAATGCCTTTATGTTAGTTGCCCTATATAATTGCGATCTTTTCCTCAGTGTCTTCACATAGCTCAGTTATTTCTGTTTTAGGTCTCAGCTTAAATGGCATATCCTTAAAAAGGACTGACTTTTCATATAGCACCTATGTTGCTCACATAACTTTTTGTATTTCAAAAAAAATTTATCACACTTGCGTTATTTAGACAATATTGTTTTTCATACTAGAGCTAAAAAATGTCCACCAAAATAGTGTATGTCTGTCATGTTGATTTCCCTAACTTGGCCATTTGACACTTGGTAAATAGTGGTTGATTGTTTTAATACCTGAATGAGAAACAGGAATATTAAAATATAATTTCAATATGGAACTTAAATGTTTAAAAATGGTTTAATCCATTAGCTGAATTAAGGAAGACAAAAAGCAAGGTTATTTATAAATACAGTGGAGAGTATCACCTTTGGTAACCTAGAAATATTTGAGTAGAAATATATTTTAATGGCTTAAACATATAAAATAGCATAAAATATCTTTTAGTATTCTGCATCTATATTATACTTAAATTTGTTTTATTAAAGTTTTATTAAACTGGTCACTTACTTTTAGACAAGTAAATAAATTATTTTACTGAATTTTATTTTCTTTTTTTCTTGAAAACGTTAAAAAAAAGTTGTACCAACTGTAGCACATTTTCTATGCATTCACTAACTTATAAATTAGACCATTTTTTAAATATAATATTAAAATATACAATGTAACATATACTAGTGAAACTATGAAACTAAGTAACATTTCAGACAAGGCTAGCTTTTCTTGTGCATAATCAGATTTTGTAATTGTTCAAGGTGTAAAGACAGGACAGTATATAATGAATGTAATAATAAAGCCTTTATAATAATATGCTATACTTCAAATATATTACTTTCTCTTGTTAGGAGAAGTGGCTTCCAAATATTCTCAGTAATCATCTCAAATGAATGGAAAATTTTCTGGACTTAAACTTTAATTTTCAGCTGTTTCATAGAAAAGTCTATTCTTTGCCTTTCTGGGTTATAAAAGATCCAGGAAGGTTGTCTTTCAATGATTTCTTCACCAAGGGTTTATAAGACTGCTGCCTATGGGGACCTTCAAAGAATATAACATCAACTAAGGTTTCAAGCCGGATTTTTGGCTTCCATGATCTTTAACTCTTGTCATAGTCGCTTAAAATGTTGAAAGAAAGAAGGTGAGATGTGGCAGAGGAGACAGAGGGTACATGGGGAGAAAAAAAGCACAAGGAACAGAGCCACTGCAAGAAAGTAAATGGTTGTGGAAAAAAAAAATGCTGAGAAATTTATGTGGTGCTGTATGAACTTTTCCTTAACTCCCAATGTCAGAAAGTACAGCCATTGGCCTCACTGTATCAACACTGAACATGTTGTGCATGTTCAGATAGCACGTGTTCTAAATGGGTATTTATACATTAACAAACGTATTTTCATTTACTCATTCAAAGATACATTTTTTTATTTTTTATTAACATATAATGTATTATTTGCCCCAGGGGAAAGACACAATTTTTAATGATATTTTTGGTCCTAATGAAAACAAAAAGAGTAACACAAAACATTTCTATCTGCACCGGTGGGTTTTCATTATTTTTTTGGTGGTAGGAAAAGAGCCATTTAAGAGTTGCTAAATTTTTTTTCTATCTCTAGGAGTAAAAATGTTTGTAGTAGAATTTCCTTATTTTAAGCTATCCCTAGGCTAGGATAACAAAAAAATCCTACATGTTTTTGGAGAAACATAAAGAGGCTCCAGATTAAGGTGCTAAGTGTTTTATTATCAATGTAAACCATGTACATCATTACTCAGAATTTCTCTGTCTTTCCATAATCAAATAATGCCTTCCCCTATGTGTGATTGTGTATGTGAGAGTACATTTGTGTTTACATTTCAAGCAAGAATTGTCTACAGGAAATTGGGAGCAGAAACGGGCTGGAGAGTGTACTGGGTGGACCCCTTCATGATACTGATGTGGAGTCCAGAGAGGAACAGAGCAGGCAGTACCTAGTCCATTTGAATGGAAATTCAGAATATGGATAAGTCATATTGGGAAATGAACACACCAATAATGACCAAGTGTCATTATTTTGTTTAGCTTAAATTTTAATAACACACTGTAAGAAGAAGAGGAGCACTGAGAAGGAAGTAGTGTAACATGACAAAATGCTCCCTGAACTTTTGGGACAGCAGCATTGTGCTGTGAAGACAACTGAGTTAACTAGAGGTCAGTAGGATTGAATTGTAGAATTTGGCAGAATTCCTCATGAGGTCCCAAAAATTTGCTGGAGAGGAGAACTGAATTTAAATATTGGATTTTGTATGGTCATTTGGTGTATAGTCTCTGACTATGGTTATTTGGCTACCAAAGAGAACCATATGTACTCAAGGATAAATGGGAGATCTGCCAATGTCTATGTTTATGTCTGTCTCTGTCTTTACCTATCTAGCAAATGGTCCATTTGGAGCAGTCTTATAATGGTGTATATTATTAGAGAGGCATCAAATTTCAGGACTCTATAGGAATTTGAAGGCCAAATAGTCTGATCAGCTCTCTGGTATTTGAGTTCCTTCTCTCATGGCTTGGTCAAGTGCTTATCAACATCTACATCAACATCTGTCAGGGATCTCATTACCTATTGAGGAAACATATTCAAACACTGACTATTTTACACTGACTTCCAATCTTTCTTTAGAGCCTCCACATGTCCTACCACCAAGGGCCATGAAGAGTCATTGTATTATTTAAAATGACCTATCATAATCCACTTCTCTTCAACAGCCTGTATATTTTGGATTTCCCTAGCTATTTCTCATGGCACAAGGTACTCTACCCATTTCTTATTTTACATCACAATTTTACTCGCTTATTGAATTCTTTTTAAATGTCAAATCTAGCAGGACAGCTAGAAACCAGCACAAATAAAACCATACTAATCTCGTCATGGCTTTTGTAGTCACATTTTTTTCTAAGGATTTTGTTTATTTATTAGACAGAGAGAGACAGTAGGCAGAGAGGCAGGGAGAGAGAGAAGGGGAAGCAGGCTGGCTCCCTGCCGAGCAAAGAGCCCGATGCGGGGCTCGATCCCAGGACCTTGAGATCATGACCTGAGCTAAAGGCAGAGGTTTTAACCCACTGAGCCACCCAGGCACCACTTGTAGTCACATTTCTATTAAAATAATGCAGTATAGCAATGACATTTAGAACAATTTGATGAACAATTTGAGGGGCTATGACTTTGTTTATTCTTGTATATTTGTCAAATTTTAATTACTCTGTGCCAAGAACTATGCTGTTTTA
>CM052800.1:25297725-25340282 GCA_028533885.1 Nasua narica | reverse complement strand
TCTCTTTACATCTGAAACTATGACCCAAATGGGATTTATACTTCATTATTCACAACATATTGTCCCCTTTAGAAGAAAAAGAAACTTTGCCTTCATGGAATAAGGTTGATTTTTAGTGCTAGGATGCAACTTATTGTTTGCATAATGACAAAAATCTTTCTAAATAATAAAATGTGCCTAGATATTGCAATGTTTGGATAAGACTAATAAATAATACTACAACATAATAATAGTAAAAATGAAGCAATTCCTAATAATAAGATAGAGTGCATCAGAGATATTGAGAATAACAGAGCACATATAAAACACAGGAAAAATACTAGACCAGGAATTTAAAAACGTCTCTTTTTTTGAGATGCCATTTTCAGGGCTTATGATACATAGAAGTGGACACCAGAGCGAATTTTGGTTGTCCAAGCAATTCTGTCCCAATTAGGGACAGAAATAGTCACATTCAAAAAGGCTACAAACTGAGGAATTAAATCTCAGTGTCCTTGATTTTCAGATCCCCAATTTCTCTCACATTTCCTGTTCCTAGTGGGTCTCATATTTTCTAGGTTCCTTCTAGCTATCTGATTGATAAATATCAATGTGTTTATGGATACTAGGGAGAAATTTTGCTTAATCTCTTAAGAATACAAATAAGATTTTAAAAATAAGTATCTCTAATAAAATTCCTTTCTATTCTGACCTGAGATGAAAATATTCATTGTAGCAATTAGCTGGGTGACTGTATGGATATGCCATGGAAATGAAGAGAAATTTGTTTCAGGGAAAAAAAATATTTTATCTATCTACTTGTCTATCTATCTATCTTTACCTTATAGGGATAGATACATATATTGAGGACTATTTAATCTTTAAGGAAATGACAAAAGTGATTTAAAAAAAGGACTGTATTACTTAGTAATACAAAGTAAAGAAAAATAATATATTTAGATAAAAGTGAACTGTTAGATTTAAGAATAATTTATGTTTCAGAATAGATATGAAATTAATCAAAAGAATTTAAAGAGAAAGTGAGAAATACTGAAAGATTGACAATTAGAATAGTCACATATATTTTCAGGGAACATATTTTGAATGTAATAGAGGAGTAAATAATCCAGTACTTTTTTTTTAAAGATTTTATTTATTTATTTGACAGAGAGAGAGAGAGATCACAAGCAGGCAGAGAGGCAGGCAGAGAGAGAGAGGGGGAAGCAGGCTCCCCACTGAGCAAAGAGCCAGACGTGGGGCTCGATCCCAGGACCCTGAGATCATGATCTGAGCTGAAGGCAGAGGCTTTAACCCACTGAGCCACCCAGGCATCCCAATACAGTACTTTTTAACCTGTAATGCTTTATGTTATGGTCTCAGTCTTTCTCTCAAAGATTTTCCCACCCCTTATTGTATTGTTTATAAACTATTACAAAGCTATTTAATTTGCATAAAACAGCCTCTGTGTTTTACATGCAGCTTGGTCTTTAGGAAATGTAACAAGATAAAGTCAGCCATATTGGATGTTTCAAGAAACTGTCAAGCTCTTCTTTCCATCTCAAAAGCAGAAGGAAGACAAGCATGCACTTATCATACTCTTTTTAGGGTATTTCAGGAATATGTCACAACCTACTGAGACAAGAAATAGATTTGGTAAATGACAAAAGTAAGTTGATTCATTGCATTAATTGATTACATGATAATTTCCCTCTCAGAGGAAGAATTCATAAAATATTTAGAATTGTGATAATGTCTATGACCAGTGATGCTAAAAGGGCAAAACTCAATCAGTTAAATGTGTGAATAACTTGGTCTGGGGCCATATGGGACATTCTCATTGTAGTACTCCACAGAAATTATAGAATAAGCTGCAGTCTATCTATACCAGTCCTGACTGATAGGAAAAATGCGTAATTATGAGGCTTACTTGGATTTAGTTGGACCGATCAAAAATCTTGATATTTTCTCCTTTTGAGTCTCCTGTTAACTTTGATGGATAAAATAACATGTTGAAGTGTGGTCCAGAGAACATACAGACATGCAGCAGATTGAAATCAAGCCACATTAAGATGATACATTGTCATTGCACAAATAATTTTGGAAGTAACTGCTATGCAGACAAATAGAAAATAGAGTCTATCGTAGAGATCTTAACACTTTCCCACAATAGCATTAATGAAATTTTGGGTTCATGAGTTACTTGTTGCAGTGGATAGATATAACTCCTTTGAGTTGCATACAACTACCTGCCAATGGACTTTGGTGAAACATTACCACCAAGAGACATCAAAAATCTGAAAACCAAAATATCTTTTCTGAGAGACATTGCAATAAGAATAGATCAGTTCAGCAAAGCTCACTGAAAACATGGAAAAAACATGGAAATGAGTTAAAGGAATATGCCCCTGTATAATATATCCAAGGATAGGTCACAACTCTGCTATGGGAAAGAGAATAAAATCCTCAGAACAATAGTCAGTTACTCTCAATGAACTATTGAGAGTATCTGACCTAAATAGTCTCCATGTTAAGATGAAGTAAACTTCTTGGTTGACTGATGGAATATTAAAAATAAAGGATGTAATGCCTTTTTGGAAGTCTGTTGTTATTTTGCTGGCAAAAGATATAATTATGGATGATGAAGGAAAATATAAATCTGCAGAAGGAGCCAAAATGAGGGCTGTATATCTGGCACTAGAGGAAGAATTAGACTCTTATTTTTGGTTAAGGTTTTGATTTGGTCATCAGCCTTGTTGTATAGTCTAGAAATTGGGTCCTAGGTAATTCAGCACTTAAAAACACCTCTATTTGGAGAATGCAATTATAGAAATCGTTGTGGGAATTCTGAGGATGAATTAAAGCCTTAATGTTGTTCACCAATTTCTAGCTCAGAAAGAAATTGCAATGCCAAAGCATATAACCTGATTTGGCTTCTGGAGCTGGCTACTTGAGTATGTAAAATCAGTGGACACAAAAATGATCAAGCTATTCAGTTTTGGATAAAATGCAGACATGTTCCTTTGTCAATGGCTGAAATCACAAATGTGGTTGAAGATGTACAGAATACCATTTGAAAACAAATCACCAAGTATGACCGTGGTAGACAGTTTTCAAAGAAACATCATACATGCCAGTATTTGGTCCTTATATAGTCCTCTCCTTCAGTGTCTGTGGGGTGGCATGAGACTATTGGCTAACAGCCTATGAAGAGGCCCACGCCACCAGTTACACGTATAGACTTCAGAAAGGTGGACAGCTTCTGCCTCCCCCTTCTGGAATGCTCACTCTCAGAGAGGTGAGATAATGGGAAAGAGGTATAACTACTTTGTCGAAAAGATGTAATAGAAGGATCATGGAGAAGCCACTTGGAGAGGAGAGAATTGGGGATTACATGAAAATAGGTGAAGATCCACTAATCCCGTCTCACAGTTGAGATCACAGTTATTCCAGCAGCCATTGCCCTTTAATTGCGACCTCATGAGGCATTCCAAGTGAAACTAGTGGAACAACTTCTCAGCACAACCCAGGGAATCTACAAAACTGGGAAAGGTAAACACTGAAAGGTTGTTTTAGGCCACTGAGTTCTGAGGTATTTTGTTATTTAGTAATCAATAATCAAAATAACAACTTTAGATAAAATCCTCAAGCTACCTGAGAATCCTACAGTTTTGGTTTAAGCAGGTAGATGAAAGGTGGCTCTATTTACAGCAATGGGTAATTGGGGCAGGGATGGGTGGAGAAGAGGAAGAATTGTTCTATTTTTTTTTTAATGCTAAATTTGAGGTTTCCCCTTACACATCCATCCAGTAAAGATGCCAAGAAGCTGGTTTAGCCTATAAGTTTGAATCTTAACCTAGAGTTCCAAGTTGAGGCCATAAATTGAGAGTCACCAGTAATTTTAGCATTTATAGCTGTCATAAAATAAGGTCATATGGAGAGAGAAGGCCTAAGATCTATCTCTGGAATATTAAAACATTTAATTTACATAGAGGAGAAGACAAAGAAGAGTGGTTAGTGACTAAGGGAGAAACCTAGGAGGATGTGTTAGTATAGAGGATAGGTCAAGACAGCACTTCAGGAAGTAGGAGGGGTCAACTGTATAAAATGCTCCTTAGCGGTAGAGTAAGATGAGAAAATGTATAAAAGGATATTTTCTGTTTAATCTTCTAGACCACTCTCTGTCCTTCTCTTGCCCGTATTCTATCCCAGGAGGCTAAGTTGTGTGGACTAATCAGGAGCTTCTTTGAGGTCTGGCTTTTGTCGACTCAGCTAACTGGGATCTCCAGCATGAGATCTCATAGAAAGAGGTAAGTAAAATCAAGTTGTTTAGTCCGTAACTCATTTCTTGAAGATTTGACTTAGGCTGACTCTGTTTCTCTACTGGGAGACATAACTTTTCCCTAGGTAGACACCTCTCTATGATTCTATTCATCCTGATTAGTAAATACATCCTCCCTTTATCCCTCCAGAATTATGGTCAAGAATAGTTCCACTGCTAATCGACTCTGGGTGCTATTTTATCACTGTTGTTTCTCTAGAGTCTTCCTACACTTTACATATAAACCCTGTATTTAACTTTCCTTAAATTATATTAACTTTATTATGTCATCTGTTTCCTGTTGCAACCCCGAGTAATATGTAAACATGACCTTGGGTTGCACTGTGGCTGTTGTAGTTGTCCTTGACAAGAATAGTTTCAGCTGCATGAGTCGGGGGTTGGAACCCAACTGGAATATATGCATAGGGAAAGTAATGTAAGAAATAAGAAACAGCAACTGTAGAACATATTTTTAGGATGTTTTGCTGTAAAGGGGGCAGGACATTGGGATGATTTCTGAAGAAGGTGGTAAATGAAACATTATTGAGAACAAACCAAAATGAATTTCAAAAAAATCCTTATAAATGAGAATGTTTTTTGTATAGGTCATCCAGTTATCTTGTCTTTCTACGGAGAAGGAACTCTGACTCTAGAACTCTAAGAGGGATCCAGAGGATATCCTATGACACTGGGGAGAGAAAGCAGAAACTCTGCTAACTTTAGTTCAACTCCACTGTTTCATCTCTGAGCAAGTATAAAACAAAGGCAGAAAAAGAGACCTTTGAGACTCTTTGTAATTTTCCTAGATTTTCATGGTAGGAAAGCAAGCAGAGACTAAGGGAAGAGGTTCTGTTCACTGATTTCCCTTTCTGAAAATTGTATTTTGCAAAGCTATTTGAATGTTACACATTTTTGGAACATGAGCATTAAAGGACAGCATGCATTTGTATAGTTCTGCACATATTTTATCATTTATTTTATAAATAGTTTGTCTTAGTTTTTAACATAAAATTAGTTACACTTGAAAGTGACAGTTAATTTCAGATTTTATAAGTTGTCCTTAATTTCTTAAAGATCTATGCTTACAGCAATTTGCAGTTTGTCTAAAAAGGAAAAGTGTTCGTGTCAGATACTGTTGGAAATAAAAGAGGAATGGAACTCTGAGATCAAGAATCAAGAAAGCCTGGGGAAAGTAGGGTCATGTAGATATAATTGCTGAGAATCACCCCTTAGCTCTCATTTGTTTACATCCTAAGGAAACACATACGGGGCTTAAGAGAAGAGAGAACACAACAGCCGTGAGTCAAGAAACTCAGCAGGTCTAGTTTAAAGTGTAGCTGATAAGAGAGAACAAAGCCCTTAAGCTTTCTGCCTTGTCAAACAATGATCACAGAGATCTTGACCCTCTTCACAGGTCTCTTGTGACTAGAACAGTTCTGTGAGATGCCTCATTAGTTCATGAGAGCTGGAAATGGCATGCTATTCCATTTGTATTATATTCAAAGGAGCTATTCATTTTCATGATACACATGATGGGTTCATTTGAATAATTAAATTGGGTTACTGCACCGCAAAAATCAACTTTTAGCAATATATTTATTTCATTAACCTATTATTAATGAGTTTCTCCCTGTGGAAGAATAACATAATAAGATATAGAAAACAAATATAACCTATCTAGGTCAAATATTAAAGCTAATAATGCTATTAGATTCTGAAGATTGGCCAACAAATCTAGTTTTTAATTATATAATCATGTATCTTCAAGTTGATGAGGCTAGAATTTGAAAATTTGTGAAATTATATTCTGTTCTGCAAATGTTAAGGTATTATTTATAAACATGTGTTTATGCTGGCTTTAATTCTTTGTCCAATGGTTGTAGCTTCTATTCAAGCAAACAATAACAAAAACATGAACAAAGATTTTATGATAATATAATTTTCAAAGTTTGTGTCAGTATTCCCCTTAACTGTCAAGTATGTTGTGAATTCCAAGAGGTTTGCTGACCATAACAAATATTTAAAATCCATAATGTTTGTTTAAGAAGGCAGAGTAGCATTTCCACTTAATTGGCTTATTTATTTCCTCCAAGGGGAAGACACAATAATCACTGCACAAGGAAATTGCAGTACTATAAAAACTAGAAGCACACAGATAAGCAAAAAGATAAAATACAATATACCAGAGGTAGAGGATTAGAATTAATATTAATTAATATTAGAAAAATTAATCACTCTGTTAGGATTTGAGAAAACTCATTGGATGCTATTTCTGTTTTCTTGAGTCCAAAAGTCATTAAGAAAAAAATATGGCAGATAAAAATCAAAATATAATCTTCATTACCAATAAAGCTGATACTAGAGACTATAAATTAGATGTACTCCAATAATATCTTAACGCTGAATTTCCTTGTTAGACCTACCCATGTTCTCTTTCCATGTTGTGATCTGAGCTCTTAAAATTTACAGCATTAAGATTCAGAACAGAAGACAAGCTCCCCCTGCTGGCAACTGGTTCTTAAGCACAAGGATAACTGGTTTGGCAGAAATGAGCAGTTGACCGTTTCTGAGTAAGAATTCACCTCTCATAGAGGAGAGAGTAAAGAGACAGGCTGATGGAGACAGAGTTATTTTACAGCTTGATGCTTTTTTTCCAGGAATGCCTGGATATGTGGTACCGATCGTTAGCCAAGATTTAGATAAGACAGCCTAGCTAGTGATTTATGATGTTCTATATAAAGTTCAAAGCTTCATTGGAGACACCTAGGGCTAGATTTTTTCTATCATTTAAAGATGTTTAGATTAATGGCTTACCTCATTTAACTAGTTTCATAGCCTAGCTCGCCTGTAACGACGGATGGTATTAAAAGATGCGACTGGAGACTTTTTCTCAGATCCCCATGAAGTGAAGTTTCTCGCATATTTTTGAGAGTTCATAATCAAAAAATGAAATGCATCTTTACAATTGACAGTGCATTCTGGAAAGCTGCATATAGAGGGCTCTTTGACCCCAGTGTTTGCCTGTGCTTTCTTTCTGTAACTGTGGTATGCCCTTTGCATTTATTACAGCTTTAAGTGAGTACAGTCTAAGAAGTCAAATGAGTCCTTCCAATTATCCTACTCTGCATACTTGGTGCAACTGCATCATCTTGGGGAACTCAACATTTTAGGTCTTTAAACATATATGTATATATAGATACTAATGTTATACACAAGAAATAAACTCTCAATATGTTTAGTGGAAAACCATCACTGGCTGAAATATTCTAAAAGGAACTAAGGCTTAATTAGCACAGGTCTAGAGTTCCTAGAACAAATTAAATTTGCCTTTAAAGACAGACATACTTAGAAAGAAAAAAGATTTATCTGCAGAGGGAAGGAAATGTGATAAGACCCATATACATAACAGAACTTTAGCAGAAAGGGTTAAAAAACACATACAAACAAAAACACAAAATGATACAAAACAAAAAAATACTTCACTGATAGTTAGATGCCATGCTAAAGAATGAAAAATGAAGATGGGCAAGAATGTGCATTCTGACCCAAGAGAGGCTATGAAGTGTGATCCAAATGGAAACAAAACTAACTTAAGGACAATGGTTCAGGACCTTGGTCCCAGAGGCATGAGAAATAAACTTATGGGAGACTATGGATTCCTACCTTATGGGAACTTATGAAGAATGTGGTTTGCATAGTTGCTTTCCAAGTAACAATGTTACATGTGTAAGCAAAAAGTAGTTACACTTAATAATGCATTTAGTCAAAATTTAAAACCTGTAAACTCGATTAAGAGTATGTTGGTGTGGGGAAGAGAAGCATTCATTACACTCTTATAATATGAAACAAGGCTTATCCTTACAAAAGATATGGAACCGTCTTACACTGTTGGTAGGAATGCAAGTTGATATATCCACTTTGAAAAACAGCGTGGAGATTCCTCAAAAAGGTAAAAATAGAGCTACCTTATGACCTGGCAATTGCACTACTGGGTATTTACCCCAAAGATACAGACATAATGAAAAGAAGGGCCATATGTACCCCAATATTCATAGCAGCAATGTCCACAATAGCCAAATTGTGGAAAAAGCTGAGATGCTCTTCAACAGATGAATGGATAAAGAAGATGTGGTCCATATATACAATGGAATATTACTCAGCCATCAGAATGGTTGAATACCCCATTTTTGCATCAGCATGGATGGGACTGGAGGAGATTATGCTGTGTGAAATAAGTCAAGCAGAGTAAGTCAATTATCATACAGTTTCATTACTTGTGGAAAATAAGGAATAACATGGAGGACATTAGGAGAAGGAAAGGAAAAATGAAGGGGGGGGAAATCAGAGCAGGGGACAAACCATGAGAGACTGTGGACTCCAGGAAACAAACTGAGGATTTTAGAGAGGAAGGAAGTGGGGGGATGGGTGAGCCTGGTGGTAGGTATTAAAGAGGGCACATATTGCAAGGAGCAATGGGTGTTGTACATAAACAATGAATTCTGGAGCACTGTATCAAAAACTAATGATGAACTGAGGGTTGCTGGGGGGTTAAGGGTAGGGATAAGGTGGCTGGGTTATGGACATTGGGGAGTATGTGCTATGGTGAATACTGTGAATTGTGTGAGACTGAGGATTCACAGACCTGTACCCCTGAAGCAAATAATATATGTTAGTAAAATAAAATTAAAAAAAAAAACTAATGATGTATTGTATGGTGACTAACATAACACAATAAAAAAAAAAAAAAGAATCCAAAATAAACCAGGTGTTGGCCATTGATATTCCATTGCATAACATTTAGTATATGGGCTGAGGTCACTTTTGTTGGGAAGGCCATTTGTAGTTTAAAATATTTAAATATTAAAATTTTTGTTTAAAATATTACTTCATAACTGATTTATTTTTTAATGATCTTAATCTAAATAACAACTCAACTTCCATTTGATGTGATAAATTGTATAATTAGGAAGATTACTTTAATCAATTTTAACAAAGCTAACGAAATACTGCTAAAGACCAAATATGTTGACTAAAATTCCTATAAGATGTCTTCCAATGGAAACTGTGAGGGAAGGAATTAGATTTAGTTAATAATCAACTAACTATTACATTGAATCAATCTATTAATACTTTTCATAACATTTGAATTTTGGTGATAGGAGGAGATAGAAGAGTTGAATCATTTCAAGCAAGCATATTCAATTTGTTAAACTGAACTTTTTTTTTTTTAAAGTAATATCTACCTAAATCTCATTTGATGAAACAAATCATTAGTATTTTGATGTTTGCCCTTTCATTTTATGTTTTTTTGGTTTAATCAGTTATACAACACAGCTACATGACCAGGGAAGTCACGATGACCTTACTAAAAACCTTCTCTGCATCTCTTGAAAGCAAGATTTCTTGCACACATCTTTATGGTTTATAATTTGAAGATGAAGCACATTCCATGAGATTGAACAGGAAGACTGAGGAGTTGTGTTTGGAAGTCTCTTAGGCCCCTTGATGCTTGCTTATCTTTTCTTTCTCTTATACCACCATATTCTTTCCATTTTTTTCCCATTTTTTATTACTATTTTTTATTATATTATGTTAGTCACCATACTACATTTTAAGTCTCAATTGCATGTACTCTGAGAAGTTTTCTGAGTCCCTTTGATCATTAGATTATATGTAATTGATGCATAAGGAAAGGCCAGGAGTATTCTGCTGTTGGCTGTATCTCCACATGGGTGAAAAGGATACGGTCAGTGGTCAGTGTTCCCTAGCTCTTCTTAAACCCCTATGCTTAACCTTCAAAACTATGGTCAGTCAGAGGAACAATGAGATCAGCAGTTTATCAGCACAGTCTTGACAGGTAAACCATTTTGGAAGAGGCAGAAAATATTCCTGGGGCGCCTGGGTGGCTCGGTGGGTTAAAGCCTCTGCCTTCGGCTCAGGTCATGGGATCGAGCCCGGCGTCGGGCTCTCTGCTCCGCGGGGAGCCTGCTTCCCGCTCTCTCTGCCTGCCTCTCTGACTTGTGATCTCTCTCTGTGTCTGTCAAATAAATAGATGGGACCTTAAAAAAAAAAAAAAAGAAAGAAAATATTCCTGATAATTACTACAAACAGGCAAAATGTAGAGATCAGTAGTCTATCGGAACAACACGGACTCCACCTTCATGAAACTTCCCCCGTCATTGAAACTGTTCCTATTGCGTATACATGGAATGTCTTGTGAGCTGTATAGGTTTTACTAATAGAAGGTTTTGAAATATAATTGCATATACATATATTTTTAAAGATTTTTGTTTATCTATTTGACAGGGAGAGATCAAAAGTAAGCAGAGAGGCAGGTTGAGGGAGAGAGGGAAGCGGGCTCCCTGCTGAGCAGAGAACCCAATGCGGGGCTCAATTCCAGGATGCTGAGATCATGACCTGAGCCTAAGGCAGAGGCTTTAACCCACGGAGCCATCCAGGCACCCATAATTACATATGTATTTTAAAAAATAACTCTGAGGATACTCTACCTAACTTCAAAATTCAGTTTGTAAATTATTTTCCGGATCAATACAACCCATTAAAGTTTTAGAATGAGATTTTATGAAATCTTAAATATATTCCAAAAATGTAATTTTAATAGTAATTTGCCCCATTTTGAATATAAAGTTCTACCAACTGTGAATTTCCTGCTAATAAATTAAAGTTCGATGATTAAATCACCTGTACATGAGTTTGCATGTTATTAGTAAATCTATAAAGTAAAATATATTTAATGTCTAGAGTCAAATTAAATTTTGCTGGAACATTCAGGGAAATTAAATTTCCAAATTCATTCTTCTCAAACATTTTTATACAGGCTATCAGGTAGAAGAGCTCGTGATAGTGGTATAGAGTTAATTTTCTGTAAACATTTCAGCTTGATCTGTCTCATAACACTTATTATGAGAGAAAAATGAGTAGATTGGCATTCTGCCTTCTCGAAATAGAACTTGAAACATAATATGAGTTAAAAGATTGATTATGAAAAGAAACACTCTTAGAACGTGTTACCCAGGAGATATGGAGAAGGTATAGAAATTTTAATATATTAGTAATTTTAGTAAAAAGAACCAATGACTGAAGTCTACTAAGCAGGTTGTTTAGTGTAATTCTGTGAGCAGAGAAAGAAAGTAGTATAATAATAGGCAAGAAATTCTTAGGGAAAATTTCTTTTATAGACCACATAAGTGGAAACGATAGATAAATATTTTTAAAAGCATTCTATAAACATCCATTCATCGATATTCAATTAAGCACTTAAAATTCAGAGGTGATTTTTTACCTCTAAAATACTCACAATCTAGTACAGGAAACAAGTCTACCAAAAGATGATTATAAGAGAAAAAAATGTACCTTGGGTCCCCTGGGAACCTGAAGGAAGAAAACCTAACACAGACTTCATAGGATATTGCATATTAATTTGAGATAGTCCTTAAATAATGCATGGGTTTTGACAGGTAGACAATTTTGGTAGGGGCAGAGAATATCCCTGATAATTACTATGAACAGGCAAAATGTACAACTATGTTCCAGAGAATGTAGATCTTCAGCAATACCGTTGAGTGGGACTTTTAGAATTTATGAGATAAAGATGGAATATGATCATATTCTTTCTTTTTGAATATCAACCTGAGGAACTGGCAATGGTAACCTATTGGATTGGTTAATATTAGGTATTGTCTATCCATGCAGAAATCTTGAGGAAAAATTCATTTCTTTTTCTGTGTTCCTCACACCTTGAGAAACACAAGTATAACTCAAAAATCACTGATTATGAATGGAATATTTGTCAAAGCTTCTGTTGGGAGGCAGAGGGAATGTTATTTAAACCCTATACAGGAAGACAAAATTTAAAAAGGGGGGGACTACTGCCACCACAAAGGTATTTTTGTATAAATTAAGAACTGACCCTGCAAGCATCAAGGTGGATATAAGCACTTGCAGATTGGTGGGGGGGAATAACGCCACTCTGTAATTTATAATGGCATCACTTCCATATAAGCAGCCCTGCAGTCTCATGGTTTGGCGAGAAGAGCAAAGCCTATGGTCCAGCCAACTGAACAAACTTCTTAATATATTCAACAACCATTTAAAATGCTGATTGTAGGGGCGCCTGGGTGGTTCAGTGGGTTAAGCCTCTGCCTTCGGCTCAGGTCATGACCTCAGGGTCCTGGGATCAAGCCCTGCATTGGGCTCTCTGCTCGGCAGGGAGCTTGCTTCCCTGTCTCCCTCTGCCTGCCTCTTTGCCTGCTTGTGATCTCTCTCTCTCTCTCTGTCAAATAAATAAATAAAATCTTTAAAATAAATAAAAATAAAATAAAATAAAATAAAATACTGATTGTAGATTTTAGTCTCTACTTAGGCTTCTACATTATAGTTAATATCTTTTCTCTCCTTTCTTTTTTTGACAAAACACTCCAAAATTTCTTTATGGGTATAGTGTGTACATGTACATATGCATGGGCATGTACATGTGTATGTGTGTGTATGTTTTGTTTGTGTATGTTTTGTTTGTGTATGTGTGTCTCAGAGTCCACCTTGTCAATGATAAAAGATTTTTATTAGATTGTGGGTAGATTTGATAAGAAGTAATAAAATATTGACTCTATTAAAAAAATCAATTAAGATTTAAACGTTATAGGGATGCCTGGGTGGCTCAGTTAGTTAAGCAGTTGCCTTTGGTTTAGGTCATGATCTCAGGGTCCTGAGATCGAGTCTTACATCAGGCTCCCCACTCAACAGGGAGTCTGCTTCTCCCTCTCCCCCTGCCCCCTGCTCTCTCCCTCTCTCTCTCTGTCCTGCTTGAGCTCTCAAACAAACAAATAAAATTTTTAAAAAATTTAAGATTTAAAAATTATAAAATTACAGCCGTGAAATAGATCACATGTTTTAGAAGTTCCCCCCTTCCCTACTACTAACACATTTCATGAAGTGAAGGCATAAAATGAAGGTATTTATAAAAATTAAAGGAAATGGTTTGTATGTAGCTGATTCTCCACAAGTGCCAGTTTCCCTTGTCTCTTTTGCCTTCTTAATCTGGACCATCGGAGGGAAGGGATGCCTACTTTGAAATTCCAGATGGGTTGATAAATAGGTAGTATTGGTGGCTTTAAAAATTGTCACCATTATGTTTTTCCTGTATCATTTACAAACTAGATTTGAAAAATGTTGTGAGAAGAAATAGGCCTGGCATAATTTGAGGACAGGGCCAGAAAACCACAGTTCTCTGAAATTTCTTTGTATTGTCCAGAATACATCAAGTTAACATATCCGCTCTTGTTATCACTACATTTTCAGTTTTGCTTTTCAATTTTATAGTAAAGAAAGTGTAGAGCTTAAGCTTTATAAATATTTAAGTTGCTGTTATAAGGAGTTGAAATCTGAAGCCAGGTGAAATAGGAAAATGCAGTTGGGGAAAAAAAGACAAAACATTAGAAAAACCTCAAACAGTGCCTGGAAAATTTAATAGGAAAACAAGTAGGTTGACAGACAGAAACATCTCCTTTAGGAGCTAATTTCAAAGTACCTGAAGTCTGAAAGAGTACAGAAAGTTTTGTGCAGGTTCCATTGAAAATATGTATTTAAAGATCTAGTATAATCAAATTTCCTTTTAGAGATTTGGACTCAGAACTAGGGTCTTAGTAAGATTAGATAGATTTAAACACCTAATACCTATCTATTTATCCTAGACATAAATTATTTGTTTTAAAATATTTGTGAGTTGGAGCGCCTGCGTCGCTCAGTTGGTTAAGTGTCTGCCTTTGGCTTGGGTCATGATCCCAGGGTCCTGAGATTGAGTCCCATGTCATGATCCCTGCTCAGTGGGGAGTCTCTTTCTCCCTCTGCCTCTCTGCCTATGTGTACCCTTTTTCTGTCAAATAAATAAATAAAATCTTATAAAATAAGATAAAAATTTGTGAGTCGAGATTGCATTTCTTTGGGAAAGGACGAACAATTACTCAAAGTATCTTTAATAATAACAATAGAAAGTGAACATTATTTCTAAGTGATAGGTATGAGAATAAGTGCCACAAATGCGTCATCTTACAGTTATCCTTATGAAGTCTGTCTTGTTATTATCCACAAATGGACATTTCCAGAAGTGAACTAATTTATCAACTTCACAAAGCTTACAATCGACAGAGTCAAGATTTGGACCCAAGTGTGTCCACCCCAAAGTCCTTGATCCCAATCATACAAAACATAGTCATTATTAGCATTTAATACAGCAGGCAGAACTCAGAATGCACTCCATGCTTCCTGCCTGTTGGTGTTCATGGTATAACCCCTTCCTCCTAAGTGTGGCAGGATCTGTGACTTGCTCCTAGACAATGAATATAGGAAAGGCTGAGAGCTTTTGCAAATGTAAATAAAACCCCAAATAATACTCTCTGTGTATACTTGTTGAAATAAGTGGCTATGGCAAGAAACTGGACAGCCCTATAAGCTGTAGACAGCCTCTAAGATGAGAGGAAACTTCTAGCTGACAGCCAGGAAAAAGCCAGCATCAAACAATTGTAGGGGAACGGATTCTACCAACAGCATAAATAAGCTCCAAAGTGGATTCTTACCTAATCAAGCCTCCAAATGAGAGATGTCAGACGTTGATTGCACCCTATGACACTCTGAGCAGAAGACTCACCAAAACTGTGCTCAAAGAAACTATGAGATAATGATTTGTGTTGTTTTATGCTAAGTCTGTAGTAATTTGTTAAGCAGTAATATAAGTTGATATAAAGTTACAGCTATATCATATTAATCACAAGAAAATTTCTCTAAAACAGTTTTTTATTTGAAAAAAAGTTTTTTATTTGGATGGCCAAATGCTTATACTTATAGCCTCTTTTCCCCCCCAACTTTATTGATGAAGAGATGACAAATATAATTGCATATATTTAAAATGTACAGCATGATGATTTGATATACATATACATTGCGGAATGATTAAAGAGAGCAAGATAATTAACACATCTATCACCTTACACAGTTTAGTCATTGTGTGTGTGTCTCTGTGTGTGTGTTAAAAATGCTTAAGACCTACTCTCAGCACTTTAAAATACCATGCTGTACATTAGATCCTCAGAATTAATTCTTTGTTTTTGTTCTTTTGTTTTCTTTTTTTTTTAGATCCTCAGAACTTATTCTTTTAACTGAAAGTTTATACACTTAGACTTTTATCTCCTCATCTCTCCTTCTCCCCAGACCTGACAATCACCATTCTATTTTGTTTCTATAAAATCAGCAAAAAATATTCTACATATAAGTTATACCTTACAGTATTTGTCTTTCTTTGTCTGACTTATTTCACTTAGCGTAATATTCTACAGTTTCATCCATATTGTTACAAATAGCAGGATTTCCTCCTCCTTACGGTCAAAAAATATTCCATTGAATATTCCCTTATCCATAGTTTCACTTTCCATGGTTTTAGTTATCCATGGTCAGTGTGATTCAGAAGCAGAAGATCCTCCTGACATACTCTTAGAAGGTCAATAGTTGCCTAACACTACATTCTAATGCTTATGTCATTTACCTCATACCATCTCATTATGTAGGCACTTTATCATCTCACGTCATCACAAGAAGATAGTGGGTGAGTGCAGTACAATAAGGTATTTCTCAAAGAAACCACACTCACATAATTTTTATTAGAGTATATTGTTGTAATTATTCTATTTTATTATTATTATTATAAATATCTTATTGTGCTTAATTTATAAGTTAAACTTTATCATAGGTACACATATGTAAGAAAAAAATAAAATATATAAGGTTTGGTATTGTTATTTCAGGCATCCACCAGAGGTCTTGGAATGTATCCCACATAGATATGGGGTGCCTACTATCCATATAAAATACATTTTCTTTAACCATTCATATGTCAAAGAACATTTACATTGTTTCCATATCTTGGCTACTGTGAATAATGCTGTGTTGAACGTGGATGTTCAGATATCTCTTTGAGATACTGCTTTCATTTCCTTAAATATATACCCAGTAGTGGGATTGCTGGATCATATGATAGTTCTGTTTTTAATTTTTTGAGGAATTGCTGTATTTTCTGTAATGGCTATACCAATTTACATTCCCACAAAGAGTGAATAAGGGTTTTCCTTCCTCCACATCCTTAGCAACATTTATCTCCTATCTTTTTTTTTTTAAAGATTTTATTTATCCATTTATTAGGAAAGAGAGAGTGAGAGAGAGCATGAGAGGGGAGAAGGTCAGAGTGAGAAGCGGACTTCCCATGGAGCCGGAGCCCGATGCGGGACTCGATTCCAGAACTCCGGGATCATGACCTGAGCCAAAGGCAGTCGCCCAACCAACTGAGCCACCCAGGCGCCCCTCCTATCTTTTTGATAGCAGCTATCCTAACAAGTGTGAGGTGATATCTCATTGTGGTTTTATTTCCCCGATGACTAGTAATGTTGAGCTCCTTTTCATTTATGTAATGTCCGTTTGACTGTCTTTGGAAAAACGTTTGTTCTGTTCTTTTACTCATTTTTAATTGGATTATTTGTTTTTTCGTTATTGAGGTGTATGAGTTCTTACGTATTTTGGATATTAACCATCTATCAGGTACATGGTTTACAAATATTTACTGTAATTTTATAGGTTGCCTTTTCAATTTATTGTTTGCTTTGCTGTGCAAAAGCTCTTTAGTTTGATGTAGTTCCATTTGTATATTTTAGCTTTTGTTGCCTGTGCTTTGGTGTCATATCCATGAAATCGTTACCAAGACAAGTGTCAAAGATCTTTTTCCCCTGTTTTCTTCCAGTTTTATGGTTTTAGGTCTTACACTTAACTCTTTGATCCATTTAAGTTTAATTTTTGTGAGTGTTTGTAAAGTAGAGGTCCAATTCATTATTTTGTTGATAGCCAGTTTTTCTAACACCATTTAATGAGGAGACTATCCTTTCCCCATCTCATGCTCTTGGACCTTTTGTCAAAACTTAGTTGATTATCTGTGTGGGTATGTATCTGAGCTGTCTATTCTGACCTGTTAGTCTATGTGCTTGTTTTTATGCCAGAGTCATACTGTTTTTATTTCTACAGTTTTGTACTATAGCTTGAAATCAGGAGTTGTGATGCTTCCAGCTTTGTTCTTCTTTCTCAGGATGGTTTCAGCTGTTTGAGGTCTTCTGTGGTTCCACACAAAGTTTAAGATATTTTTTTTTCTATTTCTGGAGAAAATGCCATCAGAATTTTGGCAGGGATTACATTGAATCTGTAGATCACTTTGTGTAGTATGGACTTTTTCACAATATTGTTTCTTCCCTTCCAAGAACATGAATATTTTTCCTTTTATCTATATATTCCTCAGACTCTTTTATCAATGTCTTATAGTTTTCATTGTATAGGTCTCGCTGATTAAATTTATTCCTAAGTATTTTTTTTTGGTGCTGTTATAAATGGGATTTCTGTCTTAATTTCTCTTTCAGATAGGTTTTTGTTAGTATAGAAACGCATCTGATTTCTGTATGTTGATTTTGTATCCTGAAACTTTACTGAACTTCCTGATTAGTTCTTTAGCAATTTTTAGTGAAGTTTTTAGAGTTTTCTATATATAAGATCATGTCATCTGCAAATAAGGTAATTTTACTTCTTCCTTTCTCACTCAGATACTTTTATGCCTTTTTCTTGTTTAATTGCTACAGAGAGAACTTCCAGTACTATGTTGAATAGAAATAGTTAAAGTGGAAATCTTTATCTTGTTCCTGATCCATTAGAGGAAGGCTTTCAACTTTTCACCATTAAGTGTTGTATGAGGTATGGGCTTGTCATATATGGCCTTTATTATGTTAAGGTACATTCTTTCTCTACCTAATTTATTGAGAGTCTTTATCATGAAATTATGTTGAATTTTGTCAAACGCCTTTACTGCACCTATTGAAAGGATCACACAATTTTTTATCCTTCATTTTGTTAATGTAGTATATGATTTTGATTGATTTGTGTATATTGAACCATCTTTGCAGCCCGGGGATCAATCCCATTTGACTGTGTTGTATAATCCTTTTGATGTGGTCTTAAATTCAGTTGGCTAGTATTTTGTTAAGGATTTTTGCATCTACTTTCATTGTGAATATTGGCTGTAATTTTCTTTTCTTGTTGTGCCTTTTTCTGGCTTTAGTATAGTGTAATGGTGGCCTCAAGAAATGAGTTTGGAAGTATTCTTTCCTCTTTAATATTTTGGAAGAATTTTGATAAGAATTCTTGTTAGTTCTTATTTATTTAAAGAACTTAAAAATCAAAAAGCAGGAGAGGGGAGCGATGAATAGTCTGAGCACAGAGAACTTTTAGAGCAGTAAAGTATTCTTTGTGATAAATAATGGTGGATACATATTGTTATACATTCGACAAAACCCATAGAATGTACTACACCAAAAGTGAACCCAAATGTAAAACCGTGGATTTGGAGTAATAATAGTGTTTCAATGTAGGTTCATCAATCCCAGCAAATGTACCACTCTGATGTGGTATGTTTATAGCAGCAGAGCTTACACCTATGTCGGGGTTGGGGATATATTGAAACTATAATTTTCACTCAGTTTTGCTGTGAACCTAAAACTGCTCTAACAATAAAATTCATTTAAAACAGAACAAAAATAAGTTAACTTTTGCTCAACATGTAATACTAATGATCTATAGGTAAATTATGACTAGGAAACAAATTTCCTCATGTTCGATTTAGAAGGCAGCCGTGAGGATAACCACAAGTATTTGGCAGTGCCATGAGTGAGACGCAAGCTCTGATAAGCATGAAGCTTTGAGCCACAGTGAACTCCACAATCCACTACCTAGTTACCAGCTCTCTGGTGAGTAGCCACTGTGTTGAGCAGTGATGTTAATGGGGATAACAGCACTAACCTGACAATCAGATTGCAACTGCAATGATGTGACTTGAAGCTCAAATAGCAGAAACTTATCCTCTGTCCTTTCTAATGATTTCATAAGCACCTAACCACTTGTAGTAAATCTATTAGCATTTGAAATACCTTAGTGAACTATGTGTCCTTCACAGAGCAATTATTGATACACTGGCCTGATAAACATAAAATACATTATTATACAGGTGGCTTTGAAACACCTGAAGACACATCAAAGCCTGAACTCACTAAACAATACCTCTAAAGAGTAGGTTCTATTGGTAGGTGACACTTTAGTTCTTAATGTCCTTGGTATGATTCTTTTTTTTTTTTAAAGAGGTAAAATCAGTATATACTATAAGATAAGTTTCAGGGGTATTAACTCACTTTTTAAAATAAGTGTTTTGTTTTATAGTAGTTTTAGATTTACGGAACAAGGATGACTATAGTGCAGAGAGTTTCTATAAATAACCATAGCCATTTCTGCCTGTTATTAACATATTATGTTAGTATGCTCAGTTTCTCACAGTTTATGAATTGATACTGATCTGTTATTGTTATTATCTACAATCCACACTTTATTCATATTTCCTTAGTTCTCACCTAAGGTCCTTTTCTTGTTTTAGAATCACATCAAGAATATCACATTAAATTAATAGTCATGTCTTCTGAGGCTCCTTTTGGCTGTCACAGTTTCTTAGGTTTTATTTTTTTTTTTAATGCCCTTGACATTTTTGAGGAGTACTGGCCAGGTATTTTGTAGAATATCTCTCAGTTAGGATTTGCCTGATGTTTTTCTACTGATTAGCTTGGGGTTTGTGTTTTGGAGAATAAGACCAAAGACGTAAAGTGCCATTCTAATTACATCACATCAGGGTTACATACTACCAACATGACAGTCATAGTTGATGTTGACTTTGACCACCTGCCTGAGGTCAAATTTTTCAGGTTTACATATTAAAACTTGTATTTAACTCTTTGGAAGTGACTATGGGCATCACCCACTTAAGGAGTGAGGAATTATATTCCACCTCCTTTAGATTAGAATATCTACATAAATTATTTGGAATTCTTCTCTTTTTCTGTTATTAACTTCTATTTTGAATCCATGTGGCTTGAGAAAATACCTTATATAATTTCTGTTGTTTTGAATTTGTTTAGATATGTTTTATAGCCAAGAATGGAGTCTATCCTGATAAATGTTCTAGGTGAGCATGAGAAGAATGTGTATTCTGCTGTTCTTGGATAGCATGTTCTATAAATGTCAATCAGATTAAGCTGATTTATAATGACGCTCAGGTGATCAATACTTATCCATTTTCCACCTGTTTTATTTATTGACTACTTTAAGAGGGCTATTGAACTCTGAAAACAAAAGTGGGTTTGTCTATTTTTTCCTTCCAACCCTTTCTGGTTTTCCGCTTGTATCTGGATGTTCTATTGTTAGGTGCTTAACACTGTTGGGATTGCTGTCTTCTTTGAGTACTAGCCCCTTTGTCATTATTTAATGGTTCTTGTAATCTCTGATCATCTCCCTTATTCTAAAGTTGGCTTTGTAACTATTTTATATGTTATGTAAGTTCTATATGTCTGTAGCCCCCTTTTTCTGCCTTCTTTGTTATTAACTGATCCTTTTTATGATTTCATTTTGTCTCATTTCTTACCATATCAGTTACATTTCTTTAAAAACAATTATGGTGCTTTCCTTAGATCCTGAAATGTACATTTTTAACTAATCTGAATCTATCTGTAAATAACATTATACTGCTTCACAGGTAGTGCAAATACCTTGAGACAGTTTTTTCAATTCCTCCCTCCCATTTTTTATGGCATTATTGTCATTTATTTCACTTACTTTGCACCTTCATTAGATTGTCTGAATGAATTCCCATAGGCTTCCTGATATCAATGACAGAATTTTTGGATCAGAAAGCAAGAAATGTCTGTGCAGCTGCAACTGGGTGCCATAGGTCACTCCTACACACAGGTGTTTGCTATAACAACTCAAGGGAAAAAAGTAGGCTGCAAGGATGTGAGATCAGATTCAAAAAGTATGCACTTTAGCTCTGTAGCCAGACTCATACACTTTAATTGCCTATTTTCCTGTTTTTACCATTGGGGAACATTACTTACATGTTCTGAACTTGTATTCTCATTCAAAAAGGGAAAAGAGTAAAAACATATAATTCATGGAAATCTTGCAAGGGCTAAATGTATATATAGATGTATCTATTACATATGTACTCTCTGGAGATGCTATACCTTCAAAAACGTTAGAGATAAAAGATAAAAACTTTTATTTTTAAAGATTTTTTAAAGATTTGACAATTCAATAAATTGTCAAATTTATTTATTTGACAGAGAAAGAGAGAGAGATCACAAATAGGCAAAGAGGCAGGCTGTGGAGGGGAGGGGAAGCAGGCTCCCCGCTGAGCAGAGAGCCCAATGCAGGGCTTGATCTCAGGACCCTGGGATCATGACCTGGGCCGAAGGCAGAGGCTTAACCCACTGAGCCACCGAGGTGCCCTAAAAGCTGAAAAGTCTTAATCAGGTAAATAATTTGCAGGTCTTCAAAAATGGCAGGATGACCAAAGTAACATCAAGTAAATCACTTATAAGAAGAAATGTAAAAGTGATACAAATTACTTTTCGTAAATGTAAGGAAATTTGTTGTAGCAAATTTAATACCTTCGACAAGGTCATATAAGTAGTTGTCATACATTTATTTTTATGTGTATGTATATGTACATATATTTCACAAATATGTATATATCACATTTTGCCCAAAGGAATTCAAGTGTTCCACATGACCAGTTAAAATATAAAATTTAGTTTTCTCAGTTCTTGAATCCTGAGACGTATCAAACACAAATTTGTGAAGGTATATCTTCTCTTTCTTTTGTCAATATATTTTGTGTGCACCATATATTTGTTTGGGGCATTTATCTTTGAGAAATAGAAAATACAGTATCAGAGTCCTTTCAGAATTTCAGGACATAATTTGATGTGGAAGAAACATAGCTTTTATGATATTATATGAAACTTTTATGAAAACGTTGGTATCACCAATTTGATAACATTTATTGAAGTTGTAAAGCATAAATTGACTTCATAAGTTTTATCTTTTACCTTTGGAAGTAGATATACTCTAGATACTCATTGAACTTAGGATAATATTATTTCTTATTTCTCATATATTTTGATATGACATCTTTTTATCCAAAGACATTAGATTGAAGCTCTGTGAAATTTTAGGACAAAGAGTAAAGAAAATGAAAAGAAAATCAGCTTTGGAGATTGTTATGGACTGAATTGTGTCCTCTGAAATTTTCATGGTGAAGTACCAAACCACAATGTCAACTGTATTTGGAGATAGAGACTTTAATGAAGTAATTAAGACTAAATTAGATCATAAGGGCATGGGCTCTACTCAGATAGGACCAGTGAACTTATAAGGAGAGGAAGACACACCTGAGATCTCTCAGTACATGTGCATGAAGGAAAGATCACATGAGGTCCCAGCAAGATGGTAGCTATCTGTAAGCCAGGAAGAGAGATCTTACCAGGAGCCAACGTTGCTAGTATCTCGATTGTGAACTTCTAAATTTCATAACTTCTAGGAACTAAATTTTGGTTGTTTAAGCCATCCCATCTTGGTGTTTTATTATGATACTCCAAGCTGACTAATACAGTAATAAATCTGAGACTATTCTGGGAAAGATATGAAAAAACATAGAAGACACTGAAAAAAACCTACAAAGGTAAAATCTAAGTTTTAAGTTGGTAAATAAGATATTCCTAAAATGAAGAAAATTATATCTAAGAGAATGGAAAGGTTAACTTGAGTTTAACTAAGTTAAGAAATATGTCAATTAAATCTTAACATTAAAGTCTTGAATTAGGTCTTCTTTAATGTATATAAATATAACCAAAATATGTAACAGGAAGCATACATAATTGCCAGAAATGAGGGCATTTAAAATTCAATGGACTGTATTTCTGTAAAATTTACATACACCCAAACTTGCAAACACCCTAAATGAGTGACTCTGCTTTAAAAAAGTGTGTGTGTTGGTGTGTGTGTGTGTGTGTGTGTGTGTGTGTGTATGTTCGACACTTTTATAGCTAGGATAATTTTTTTTTTTTAAAGATTTTTTATTTATTTCTTAGAGATCGAGAGACTGAGAATGAGAGGGGAGAAGGTCAGAGGGAGAAGCAGACTTCCCGCAGAGCCGGGAGTCCGATATGGGACTCGATCCCGGGACTCCGGGATCATGACCTGAGCCGAAGGCAGTTGCTTAACCAACTGAGACACCCAGGCGCCCGCTAGGATAATTTTTTTAAGTTAACAATGCATTTCATTAATAGAACACAAATATACCTTCATATTTTACATAATTAATTCCATAAACAAATTCATCTATAAAATTAGTTTTTAGAAACATTCAGTTATCTCTTGATAATTGGCAAACTAATTCATTTTAAGTACAAATAAGATGGTCAAAGTATTTATAACATATATCATAGGCATTTTCAAGCTAATCATACCACAGATATTTTATTATTAGCACTCAAGAGAATTTATATGTATCAGAATATAAATGAAAATTGTATGTGAAAACCATAATACTTCAGTGTAATATTTTGTAGTTAAATATTAATCATTCAGGGAGTTATTTTAATGGTTTACTTATTCACTGGAAATAAAGTTAGGAAACACAATACATTATGTCTTAATTTGATCAATTAGAGAAGGTCTCAATAAAGCAGGCTTTGAGAGGAAAGGGCTTGCATATCCTTAGGCAAGAATTTGCATGCTGCTGACTATGGTACCAAATCACAGTATTTGTTGGAGCCTCAATGTTGCTTCAGTTTGGGAACTAGAGGGCTCCTCTTAACTGCCTGAAACACTTTGGTTCTCTCTCTCTTTCTTTTCTTTTCTTTCTTTTTTTACTTTTTTTTAATGACTGTATCAAAAGTAAAAAACACCTTATATTTCAATATCAACTTAGGTAAGCCATTAGAATTTTTTTTAAAAGAGTTATCACATTTTCTTTTTTGCCTTTGTTTTTTTTCTTTTTTTTGGGTACAGATTCTGAAATGTCTTAATCCTTTCCCCCATCCTAATATCACATGTTTGGCTTTCAAAAATAGATAAAGAAGAAGAATTTTACTATACCTTTCCTCAGGGATCTTCTCACTTTAAATTTTGATTGTGAGAATTTAAAAAGCACACTTCATAGCTTTTTTAGACATTAGATTTTTACACCAAGATTGGGAAAGATATTTTCATTATCATCTGCAAAATATAGTGTCGTAGATGTTGAGATATTTTAATATGATATTTCTAAGTACTTTATTCCTAAGTACATATTTCTAAGTACTTTACATATATGTATTCATTCAATATCAAATACACATAATTATAATAAACCAATTTATACATTTTATACAAGATATGATATTACATGCTATATATATTTATTTTTTTATTTTTTTTTAGGAAGAGAGAGAGAGCATGAGAGGAGAGAAGGTTAGAGGAAGAAGCAGACTCCCCATGGAGCTGGCAGCCTGATGTGGGACCCGATCCTGGAACTCAAGCATCATGACCTGAGCCGAAGGCAGTTGCTCAACCAACTGAGCCACCCAGGTGCCCACATGCTGTATATTTTATGATATATAAAAAATATTTTTAGAAATTGTCAATATCTGAATTAGAACTGTAAGCTTTCTCACAAGCTTTCTCAAATGAATATCATTGTTCTTATCACAGACTGTGTATAAGAGAAAGCAATAATAATTTTAAATTAACTCTTTCTAGAGACTGGTATAGATAAAACAGATTGCCTCGTTTCTCTGGATATGTGTTTTTATTAGACTGAATAGAAGGCATTGTAATCACAGGAAGACAAGAGTTAAACTTTAAAGACCATTCATGCACTGTCCCAAAAATTACAAAATACATATACTATACTTTTGAAACTCATATCATTTCTCCTTAAAAGAGCTTGAACACAGTTAAAAGTTATCTCTTTTGCCTTGAGGCAAAATGACTTCTGTTTTCTTTTGGATCTGTACAAAATGCTTCATGTTTTGGCTTACTATACTGATCCTAAATTTGGATCATTCTTCAGTAATACTACAACTTAATCTACAATATGACGTCTTGCCATTTCTGTCAGTGCTTCCAGTTAATGCCAGTAGGAGTACCAAAATCTGACCTTGAGCAAAAATTCCATTCACTTAAGAATATCTATCAAAAATGAGGCAAAAACTAAAAACACACATTATTTGCAAGGATGAAATTTTTCTTTATTTTGGAGACCTACTGGCCAATTAATCCATCTAAACTCACATAAAACAATATTGAGGGATTTATAGCCATCTATAGCAAATCTGTAATACTTGAAAAAATAATAAACTGTCAGAAAAATCATGTTTGACCAAGTCAGAAGATACTTTTCCTTTTCACCATGTTTATTCAGTTTTGTTTTCTCCCTACATTCTTTCTCCTTCCGTTGGTCCTTACCCTCATTATCTCTTTCTCTTTGTCAACAGCTTATTACCTCCATTTCCAGTCTTTTCCTTGTAGCATTTTCCTTGTATCTTCTCCTCTTAGTATTATTTTCACTCACAACACTTAATTGATCCTTTACTTTAATATCTCCTGTTCCTTGACTATTTTACCCAATGATTTTATTAAGTGGAAGTAGGCTTGACTTTGATACCAAGACAGAAGTACATGTTTTCTAATCTTGAACAGAGACAGTATAATCATCTTGCCTTTTTGATACATACTGGAGGGAAAGGCAAAGTAATGTACACATCATTGTTTAATATCACTGAACTTTAAAAAGTGGCAGATTTAATGCTCATAAAGAGATGTATTTTGTACTTTTTTCCTAAGTTGAAAAATGAAAAATTGCTTATATTTTATTTTCAAAGTGCCTCAATAAAAATTTTATGTTTATAGTGCATAGAAATTGTGATCCTAATGACTCAAATATAGAAAATTCATTGTTTAACTTTTAAAGTGGAATATCATCCTATTTGTTCTAGTTTATAATATTTGCTAGTTGTTAAATTGTTTTGAACTGTCACAGCTTTTTGTCTCCTTTAATATGATAATAATCTAATGTTATAGGTTGGCTATTTCTTGAAAGTGAAGACATATTGTCTTCCTTCATGTTAATGCAGATCAAAACATGCAAGTAATAAGAAAAAAATCAGCTTATATAATCTCAGTTGAAAAAGATACTCACCATGTAAATAATACATGTTTAAAGCATTGTGCTCAATTAAAGAGTTGTCTAATTCTCTTCCTCATTTTAGAGATGTAAAAACTGAGACCAAAGGAGGCTAAGGAACTCCTATGAATCACTCTGACAGTGGTGTTAATAGCTCAGAACTCATCTGTGCTGAATCCTTTATTTAGTAGATTTTGAAATTTTATTCTGCTTCAAAGAAACAACAAAAAACCCAAATGCATAAAAATAAAGACGAGGATTTTAAAAGTTTTCTCTGTCACTATGGAAATCTAAGTTAGTGCACTGATCAGTTGCTCTCATTTTTATGTCTCTCCAATAGCTGAATGCTTTAGGGAATTTTCTCTAAGTTCAGCCCTGTTGCAGTGTTCAAGGTTGTGTGATTCTCATAAACAAGACCTAGAGATAAACCACTAAAGAATAATCCTATTGCACTGTGAATTTGTTTGATATATTTGCCTATCCTCCAGGAATTTGAATATGGTTTAGAATCAGGAAAATATGTCAGCATTTTAAACTTAATTATGGCTATAATAAATAAATGCCTTGAAAAACTATGCTAAGTCTTCATAATGCCCATTAGCCTACAACCACTTTGATTTTACTGGAAAGTTTGAGATTTCCTTTCAAACTGTCTTTAAATGGAAAGCATCTTGAAATTATTCCATCTCATAAGTTCATAATTAATTAAATTTACCACTAAGATTTAGTACATGTACTTCATTTGCATAACCATCTGCTACATTTGCATAAACACAGTGCAGGATCTATAACTTACTTCCTGAAAGTACTGTACAACATTTACGGAGAGCTGCTCCAGTGAGGGCTTGCCTAGAGTTTGAATTAGCATGTAGGTGCTTTAACTCTAGTCTCTAGTCAGTCTAGTAATTTGACCATGGTAGATACTTTATTTATTTTTCTTTCTTAGCATCTCCTACACCTTAGCCACAACTTCTATTTTCAGTTGGAAATACAGCCCATTCTCAGTCCATGTTAACTATTGGTGGAGGGTGTTTACTTGTTACAGGCAGTTTCGTTTTATTTCTTAATTTTTTTAAAAGATTTTGTTTATTTATTTGACAGAGAGAGAGAGAGAAGGAGAGCAGAAGCAGGCAGACCAGTAGACAGAAGGAGTGGGAGAAGCAGGATTCCCACTGAGCAGAGAACTACATTAGGGACTTGATCCCAGGACCCTGGGATTATGACCTGAACCAAAGGCAGATCTCAACCAACTGAACCACTCAGGCACCCTGGCAGTTTAGTTTTAGATGTGTGAAAATTAAAACACCCCTTTGATAACCATGTGGAGGTGTCAAATAGATATTTGGTCATATGTCCATAAGGTTGTAAGGAGAGATATGTGATGGATATATAAAATTGATAGATGGTAGTTAAAACATGGGATAATCTGGAGAATACGTTTAGAAAAACTTGCACTCTATCTAGATACTAATATATCTAGATAATATATTACATTCATTTACTACTGTTTAGAGATAGGAAAAAAGGGAGGAGTTGGTAGAGGAAAATGAGAAAGTACACCAACTCCTAGGAAGAAAAGGAGGTGATTTTGAATTTCTAGTAGCTAAGTAAAGAAAGTTTGAAAGGAAGAGATAATGTTGAACTGGATCAGATGCTGTTGCTAAAACAAATGTAAATAACTGACCTCTGGATTTTGCAACACAAATAATGTTGGTCACATTTTAAAGATTTATTTATTTATCTATTTATTTATTTAAGAAAGAGGACAAAAGCTGGGGGAGGGGAAGAGGAAGGGGAAAAAAATCTCAAGTAGACTTCCTGCTAAGTGGGGTGCCCCATGTGGGGGTCTGTCTGGAGTTCAATCCCAGGACCCTGAGATCATCACCCAAGCCAAAATCAAGAGTTGGCCACTGAACCAACTGAGCCATATTGGTCACATTTTAAATATAGTTCTGTTGGAGTGGTGATGGCAAGCTTCTATTTGAAATGGGTTTAATAAGAGAGAACAGAAGAAAATTGGAGAAAATGAGTACAGATACCTCTTTGAGAAGTTTGCTATAATAATAATAAAAAAAAATCAATGGGATAGAAGTAGAGGTTGAAGTGGGAGTTGAGAGAGGGATTCTTATTAAGATGGGAAAAACGGTATCACATTTATATATTGATAGGAATAATCAAGCACCAGGGGAAACTGGAGATGCAGATTGTGGGAGAATTTCTGCTGCAATGTTCTTGAGGCAGAAGAGGATGAAAGTTAGTGGAGAAGTGGATCATAAGTGGGCCCTCGATATAAATAGAAGATAAACATAGATATGTATGGGTGTCTTGTGGGCAAGAGGTTTTTGCATAATCTATGATTTAATATGTCCCTTGCAAAATCTGAACTAAGGTCAGAACTGATAATGAGAAGGGAATGACACCGGTGGAGAAATAGACAGAAAGATGGTATGGAATACTCAAGTGGAAGAAAAAGATAGGAATTTTATTTTTCCGGGCAGTATTAAGGAACACTTAAGATTATTGATAATGACATTAAACTGAAAATAGCCAGCACTGTTTTGTTTGGTTTTGTTTTAGGGGGTTATTTGTTTTCCTCAGATACATTCGCTTCTGGGGATACTGGCCTGAAGTAACTTTACTGTTGGGTTTAACCAGGCTTCTGTTTAATCAAGCAGGTACCTCAAAAGAGTGAGGGGAGCAAAGATGTTGCTGGTGCATGCAAAACATTTATAACTATTTACGGAAGGAAATG
Source organism: Nasua narica (assembly GCA_028533885.1). Lineage (NCBI taxonomy): Eukaryota > Metazoa > Chordata > Mammalia > Carnivora > Procyonidae > Nasua > Nasua narica. The sequence goes on along the minus strand of CM052800.1, from coordinate 25,311,095 downwards.
AGGGAATAAGAGGCTTAAGGGACAATCAAAGGTGATAAAATCAGTGTACCTTATGGGGGTGCCTGGATAGCACAGTCAGTTAAGCATCTGCCTTTGGTTCAGATTATGATCTCGGGATCCTGGGATCAAGTCCCGCCCACATCAGGCTCTCTGCTCAGCGGGGAGTCTGCTTTTCCCTCTCCCTCTGACCTTGCCCCCTGCTTTCACTGTCTCCTCTCTCTCCCTGTATCAAATAAAGAAGATCTTAAAAAATAATCCTAGGTTTTGGTGAAACCAAAGATTTGTTACAATATGGAACTACAGGGAATTAACTAAAAAATGGGAAGTGATAGCTAGGTTGTTGAAAGTCCAAAAATAAGATTTGAAGGGATTTCAGTTATTAATAAGAGCATCTAAAGGAGGGAAGAGGATATGACCTCGGCCAATAGGTGATACAGGGAGGGAGGCTCCAGAATTCTAATTTTGTTGTGCAGAAGAGTGTGACAATGATCCAGGAAATATTAAAAAAATGAGTGGGAGACCTTTGGAGAATAAATGAATACAACAAGAATAAGGAGTAGCTTAGAGAGTCTAAAGACATGAAACTCAAAATTAAACATAATTTTCTTATTTGTTTTAATGTTGCTACTCCTCTTATTAGAAAATAAACTGTGTGAGGACAAAGAGTCTCTGATTTTGTTAACTATTCTAGTTTCATCACCTAGAAGAGTTTCTGAAGCATAGTTTTCATGCCTTTGTTGAACTAATACATTATCATAAAAATAAGAATCCAGAAGACAGAAGTAGTACATATACATGTATATACATCTACATATAATTTTGGATATGATATAAATTTGTTCAAGGTTGAATAGTGACTCAGAAAATAATGAGCAACTCTTCTTGGAAATGGTGAATCAGAAAAGGTTCTTAGAGCATGTGATTCATGAACTGAATTATTGGAATATGGTTAAGTGTTGTCAAGACAAAGGAAGAGGGGAGATGGGTGACTATTACGTCAGTAAAGGAAAATTATAAAAGACAGGTATGTGAGAACAAGCATGAAATATTTTATGTTTCTAAAAAGTGATCTTGTTATTATTTTATAATAACAGGTAGAGTCATTGAGAATAATTCAAAATATACTGACAAGAAAAACGATAATAAAAGTTACAATCTTCTTATTCAGAAACAATCTTCATTGTCAAATTGGTACTTATATATCTATACACACAAATGAATGGATTTTTAAAATATCAATGGTGCTATGCATCAAAAAATTTTTTGTGACTCATTTTCTATTTTAATACATAAAAATCTGCCTCATTAGTTTTTGCCAACAGCATAATACTGTGAAGGTTTTGGGTGGGAGATATATAATCTACTCAAACATTTTTTTGTTCATTTTCTTTTAGGTGATTATATTAGTCAGGTTTCTCCAGAGGGACAGAACCAATAAGGTGTGTGTATGTCTACATATCTATAAATGTATACCTACTTATATCTCTGTTTCTTTCTCTCTTTCTAGAAAGAGAGAGTGCTTTATTTATTTTAAGGAATTGCCTCATGTGGTTGAGGGGCTGAGGGGCTGAGTCTGAAATCTGGAAGAGCAAACCTGCAGGCTCAAAACCCAGGATAGAGTTAATGTTGCAGTTTTGGATGATGCAGTTTTGTTTTTGTTTTGTTTTGTTTTTTTAAGATTTTATTTATTTATTTGACAGAGAGAGACCACAAGTAGGCAGAGAGGCAGGCAGAGAGAGAGGAGGAAGCAGGCTCCCTGCTGAGCAGGGAGCCTGATATGGGGCTTAATCCCAGGACCCTGAGATCATGACCTGAGCCCGATGTGAGGCTTCATCCCAGGACTCTGAGATCATGACCTGAGCCCAATGTGGGGCTTCATCCCAGGACCCTGAGATCATGACCTGAGATCATGCCTCTGAAGGCAGAGGCTTTAAACCCACTGAGTCACTCAGTTGCCGCAGAGGAAGGTAGACTTGAAGAATTCCTTCTCCTAAGACAGGGCAGTATTTTCTCCTAAGGCCTTCAACTGATTGGATTAGACCAAACTATCTTAGGGAGGGTAATCTGTCTACTTAGAGTATACTGATTTAAATGTTAATCACATCTGAAAAATACCTTCACAACAATGCCTAGTGTTTGACCAAAAACTGTGTACCATGGCTTAACCGAGATGACATATAAAATTAACCATCATAGTGATTTATAATTTACTTGCCATTACAATCACTGTAAAGAATTATCTTTTTAGGTATGATATAAATATCTATAGGGGCTCTTGGAAGTATGACATAGTTATTTTTATTATTATGAAAAAATATAACAATATATTATTATAATATTTTAAGATATTTTTCTAAAAGTTGAATTTCTAGGAAAAGATGTTGTTACGTGTTAAATATAAAAGATACTGCCATCCAAAAATGCTATATCAATGTACACTCTAACAGTTTAATTCAAACATTTAAGGATTTTCTAGTAATTCTAACTACTAACCAGAAAAAGTATTATTTCACTTATTCGCTGTTCAATTTAATACATAATTATTGAATTCTCTCTCTTCTTTAAGCATTAGGGAACTAATCATATAATTAAGTCATTGTCCTCAAGGAGCTTAAATCCAGTGGGGGAAATTCACACAATCATATAATTATAAATGATGTTGGAAGCGTTATCATAAATGTCTGCACAGGATATTACAGCAGCATGCAGTAAGAGCCTTCTAACTTCTTTTAGAGTTTGGGAGGGAGGGACGTCTGAATTGAAACTAAAAAATTGGGTAAGAGTCTGTTAAAAGAAACAGGAATGACATTGTAAAAACAAAATCATGTATGATCAGAGACTCAGAGGTTAGGAATTATATTTTGTCCCTGGGGAACTCTACACACAATTTCACATTGTTAGAGCATGAAGTGTGAAATCGATCAGGGCAGAAAATGGGACTGGAGAGCTGGGTTAAAGTCAGATCATGGATGAGCTTGAGAGCTATTTTAGTGAGCTTGCATTTTGTGTGCTAAATGGTGGGGGGGATTTTACGGGGTATTTCTTAGGACTTGGAAATGATCACGTGCAAATTGCTGTTGCATTGTGTGGAGAAGGTCTTTGAGGAGTTTGAGAGGAATGACAGAGTAACCAGGGGAACCAATGTTAGATGCAAGGTTGAAATAGTAGGCAAATGACAGGACAAATAAGAACCTTATTTGAATAAGGAATTTCAACTTTATCATACCTGAAATGGAGGATTTCAAGCAGAGGATTAATATAATTAAATTTAAATTTCAGAAAGATCAGTCTTTTGATGATATGAAGGATGAGAGTAAAGGGGAATGCAGTTTGATTCAGTGCTAGTTAATAATATTTTGCAGACAAATGATAACTGTAACATTTTCCAGTATTCTATCAGTGAGGAAAAGCCAAGTGACTCAAAATAAAAAGAACACAATTTGCAATACAGTCTATATTCCTTTTTTTTTTTTTTAATATAATGGGATGTGAGAAAGTCCAGAAACAGTACCCTTCTCTTTCAGGTTATGTATCAATTGGGAATTACAATAAGAATCAGAAGTGAAAAAGTAAAATGTTAACTTTATTATTCATGAAGAAAAAGCTCTCTAAGGAAGGTCATCTTTTACTTCCATTAGAGGGAGACATACTAGAAGGAGTGTAAAATGGATACCAAGCAACAATTTATCTTGTCACCCAATTCTGAAGTCATGGCACTTCTCTGGAAGGTTAAGAGGAAATGGTATTTGTCTTACTTTGACTGATTTATTTCCTGTAGAATAATACTCTCTAGCTCCATCCATGCTGTTACAAAAGTCAAATTTTTGTTTATATATACATAAACACACACATACATACACCCTGCATCTTCTTTATCCATTCATCTATCAATAGACACTTGGGCGGTTTCCATAAATAGGCTATTTTAAATAATGCTGCAATAAACGTGGGGGGTGCATATATCCTTTTGAATGGGTGTTTTGCATTTTTGAATAAATATCTGATAGAGTGAGTATAGAGTCATAGGGTAGTTCTATTTTTAACTTTTTGAAGAACCTCCATACTGCTTTCCATAATGGCTACACAAGTTGGGATTGTTATCAATAGTGCATGGTAGAAGTCATTTTTGCACTTTTTGTCTACATCTTCACCAACACTTGCTTTTTGTGTTTTTGATTTTAGCCATTCTGACAAGTGTGAGGTCGTATCTCGTTGTAGTTTTGACTTGCATTTCCCTGATGATGAATGATATTTAGTCTTTTCACATTTACAAATATTCCCCCCTATTCAGCTGGCTGTCATTTAGATATTTTTTTAAGACTTTATTTATTTGAGAGAGAGAGTGAGAGAGCTGAGTGCTGAGCACAGAGCCTGACATGGGGCTGGATTCCAAGACCCTAAGATCATGACCTGAGCTGAAATCAAGAGCAGGGCATTCAACTTACTAAGTCACCCAGGTGCCCTTGTTGTCTTTTAGTTTTGTTGATTATGCAGAAGCTTTTTATTTTAATTTAGTCCCAATAGTTTATTATTATTTTTATTTCCCTTGCCTCAGGAGACATATCTAGAAAAATGTTGCTATCACTGATGTCAAAGAAATTACTGCCTATGCTTTCTTCTAGGATTTTTATGGTTTCAAGTCTCACCGTTAGGTCTTTAACCCATTTTGCGTTTATTTTTGTATATAGTGTGAGAAAGTGGTCTAGTTTCATTTTTTTGCTTGTAGCTGTCCAGTCTTCCCAATCCATTTGTTTAATAGATTGTTTGTTTGTTTGTTTTCCCATTGCATACTCTTTTCTGTTTTGTCAAAGATTAATTGACCATATAATCATGGGTTTGTTTCTGGGCTTTCTATCCTGTTCTATTGATGTATGTATCTATTTTTCTACTGTTTTGACTACTATAGCTCTGTAGTACAACTTGAAATCTGAAATTGTGATAACTCTAACTTTGTTTTTCTCTTTTAAGACATTTTTGGTTATTTGGGATCTTTTGTGGTTCCCTGCATATTTCTTTAGTTTTACTTTGAAAAAAAAATAATGAGTTAATAAGATGTGTAAGAATATCCCAGCATTGAACCCATCCCTAAATTAGGAAAACATATATTCTAATCCCCCAGGCTAATTATGTCAAGTATAATTTACAATTATATTCCCAGAACTCTAGTTATAATTTTGTAAATGCACAATGCACACCTATCATGATATAAACTTAAATAAGGAAGGGAAGGTGGAAAAAAAACATTATTTTTATCTTACTAGAATGCTAGTTGCCTATGCCATTTACCTGAAATTCATGACCTGTGAATTTAAACTTATTTTGGTCATATACATTCTCAGGAGGTAACAACCCACAAATCTACTCTCTTAGAGTAAAAAATTGAGACATTTGGGAAGTTGCTGACTTCTCACAAAATTAAGAAATTTGTGGTAACTGCACTTATATTCAAGTATTTTTTTTCTGTCCTTTATTTCCAATTATACCTCTCTACCCCATCAATAATGAATTGTGTGTAGACTAAACATTACAAGAAAAACAAAAAGTCTCCCTTCTTTCATGAGAAGGCATTAATTCCTAAGTCATGTGCTGCAGTGTTTCCATTCACTGTTGTAGAATTGCTTCAGCCTGAGAAACCTGCCTCCCCTGAAAGGGTCTTTCCTCAAATATCATTAATCCCTCCGGAGCTAGATTTAGTCCTTGTAATACTAGGTACTTTTTGAGCATGTATTCAAGATGTGGGCATCCAAGTTCAGTCTGCATTTCTGCTATTCCCTGTTTGCAAATAGAATTTGAGATACCCGACTTAGAGGTGCTATATCCTCAGTGATCCTCTGGAAGGCCCCTCTAATGCCGATAGATCAACACCTTCCAGTTAAATTCAGCAAACAGAGTCTAGCTCATAATGTCTCAAAGGTCTCTAAATGAAATGACTCTCATATGTAATTACATCTTTGCCTCAGGGCAATGTGTTTGCTAAGATGTCTATAGACCTGTCCAAGTCTGCTGCCACCTGCTCACATGTGCTGTGGTTATTTTAAGTTCAAGATATAGCTGCTGGAGCCCTAAAATCCTCTTGAACCTGCTAAAGCCTTTGTCTTTGCTGAAATCTCTAAAGCTATGTAGCTTGTATTTTGGGGCTGCCTATATTTGGCACATATACAGTTCTAATGAACTATAAGAGAGTTAGACATGTTAGTTACCTTACTAAGTAAAAGAGAGGATGAGCAGATGCCATCCTATTTGAGAAAGCTTACTAAGATGTGTCAGAGTTATTCATGTGGGATGGCATAGGGTTCTGTACATATTTAATTTGATTACTATCTGGAAGCTACAGGTGTCTACTCCCACCTTCCAAAGTAGTATTGGCCCTAGAGATATGTAATATCTCAATAGCTTTAGATAGGAATTTTTGGATAACTTCTAATAGCTTTAAATAGCTAAGGAGAAAATAAGATATTTCTCCATTCCACAATCCCTCATAAATTAACAGAGAAATCTTACCTGGTCAGTCACAGAGTGGGTATCTACTCCCAGCTGTTAAGAACCAGGTTGGCATTCAGGTTTGGTATATTTGAGCTGCTGTGCTGATTTCTTAGCCTCGCTTTTTTCTTTCCAATTCTCATCTGCTATTATGGTAAAAATGAAGATAATCTGTTCAGTAAAATTGAGTATACAATACGAATATTCAATCTCATATCTGTGTAGTCTAAAGCATACTTTTTAAAAATATTTACTTATTTATTTGAGAGAAAGGGAGCATGAGAGGGGGCGGCAGAGGGAGAGAGAGAAGCAAACTCCCCACTCACCAGGGAGCCCCATGCCTGGGATTGATCCCAGGACCCTGAGATCAGGACCTGACCTGAGTGAAGGGAGATGCTTAACCAACTAAGCTACACAGGTGCCACTGTCTTCCTAAACTTTTAGAAGTTAAGTGTGGTATAGAGTATCATTGCTCCTTTCACAGAACTTCCTCTTTTGTTTTTTTGTAGTGAACACAGACAAGATGACCTGATTTTTAAGATTTCCTGGCTCTACCACCAGCCCCTCCCCCATACTTTTATGGGGATTTTAATTTTCTAATATTACTTTCCTAATAAACTTTGACTCTACTCTTAGCACTTTCTCTTCAATATAGGGTCCTATCCTGAGGAGGAGTTCTGGATGTTCAGGTTCAAAAGTTTGTGAATGGCTACTCTGATCCCTTATAGGTCTTAGCATAGACACCTCTCACTGACCCTTCTAGGTTGGACAAAACCTCTCCCAATTTTGCCTGCTGTTCTGAAATTGTCTCATCACGATTTTCAGTGAGTTCCTATTGATTATTTTTGAGCTCCTTTTTCTCAGGTCCATCAGATCTCTTGTTGTGAACATTTGCTTTCTCCTGCAGAAACAATGGTGCCATATAGTTATTTTTTACTGTGACTTGCATTTTTAAGTTCATAAAAATACCTTTCACTTGGTTTAGTTTTAAGATTTGTTCATGGGTTTATTACTTTGCTATCTATTTCCTCTACTTGGTTTTTTTTTAATTTAAATATTTATTTATTGGGTGCCTGGGTGGCTCAGTTGGTTAAGGGACTGCCTTCGGCTCAGGTCATGATCCTGGAGTCCCAGGATCAAGTCCCACATCGGGCTCCCTGCACTACGGGGAGCCTGCTTCTCCCTCTGACCTCTCCCCTCTCATGCTCTCTCTCTCTCTCTCTGTGTGTGTGTCTATCTCAAATAAATAAAATAAAAATAAATCTTTTAAAAAAATAAATATTTATTTATTTAAGAGAGAGTGGAGGGGGGCAGAGGGAGAGAGAGAATCAGAGAATCTTTTGAAGATTTTACTTTTATTTTTAATTTTTATTTATTTGTCAGAGTGAGTGTACAAGCTGGGGAAGAGGCAGAGGGAGAAACAGGACCCTACTGAGCAAGCAGCCCAATGTGGGACTCAATCCCAGGACCCTGGGATCATAACGCTTAATCAACTGAACCACCTCCGGACCCGACCCTGAGAATTAGAGAATCTTAAGCAGACTCCTCACTGAGCACAGAGCCTGATTGGGGCTCTATCTTAAGGCCCTGAGATCATGACCCAAGCTGAAATCAAGAGTTCAATGCTTAACTGACAGAAACACTGGGTGCCCCTCTACTTGTTTTTATGTATGGATTTGAAGAGACTCGAAAATTAGCCACCCTTGTTCTTTTCCCAGAAACAATCCTGGAGGAGGGACATTACTTGACTTAAACTAACTCATTCCAATAATTCTTTCATCCTCCTCACATGTTATTTAAACCATCTGGAGCTATATAGGAAATGTGGCCTCAGCAGGACACCAGAGCCTAAAGCAGTGAATTATCACTTCCTGAATTTTAAAATAGGGTTTCAAAATTTCTGAAAATCATAATAATTTGAAGAGAAAGAAAGAAGGAAAGAAGGAAGGAAAGAAAGAAAGAAAGAGAAAGAATCTTTTGCTCTCTCAAAGTAGATTTGCATTCTAAATTCCAAAGCTATTTAAAAACAAACCCAGGGGATGCCTGCATGGATCAGATAGTTAAGCATCTGCCTTGGGCTCAGGTTGTGATCTCAGAGTCCTGAGATAGAGACAGTTATTGGGCTCCAGTGGGGAGACTGCTTCTCCCTCTCCCTCTCTCCTCCTCCTCCTCACTCATAAGCTCTCTCTCTCTCTCTTTAATAAATAAATAAAAAATTTAAAAAACAAAGCAAAAACCAAACATCAGATTTTGGAAGAATATTTGCTAATTTTAGGATTAGATTTTCTTTCCTAGACTTGGTAAAGATGTCACAACTGGGCTACAAGTGGCATCAATGAAAACAATAGGAGCTGGAAACACTGTTGAAAAGAATACAATAGAATCTAACAGTGTTGGAAGTCTCTGGGAAGGGACTTTGATCTAGAGTGTATATTTCAGAGAACGTATGTAGAGATGACTCCTGTCCTAGTTTTTTCACAAAAGCCTGGTAGAGATTATCTTTGCCGACCATTTATAGCAGTAGAAGAGAACTGGCTTTCATAAGTGCAGCAACATTGAGAGGGAACCCCGTGTCATTTTCTGTGGAATGGACTCAAGAAGAGTGCATCAATTTGTCAAGTCAGAGGCAAGCACCCAGAAGTCTTTTAGAAGTGATAAGAGACCCTGAGAGCGATAACCAATTTGGCCTGGCTAGCAGAGTTATGATAACCTTTTGTGGAAAGTAGCAGAACAAAGGAAGAAAAAAGCCAGAGATCATTCAGTATTAGAGTACCTCAGACCTTGACAAATGACAGCAGGTGATCAGACACAGACCCCTAATCTTATTCACCCCAGAGAGAAAAATAGCAGAAGGTGAGGTCTGAAGTGATTTTGAAAAAACTGACATGACCATTTATTTTGCTATGATTACATGGACTCATTGCCCAAAATAATGTCTGAGTTACTGATAAAGTAAAAATATCTTTTCTACATCTTCTAAAGGTGACATTTGACTCTTTGTCCTCTGGTGTTCTGCTGAGGCCATCTTTCCCAAACAGCAAGTGGGAGGTGGGAAAAGTTAAAGAAAAGAAAAAGGGGAAAGACTTTGAAATGAGTTAATATACTAGTTTATATCAATACTTGTGACTTGAATATCAACTATTATATTGAGTCATTTAGGTAAGAATGCCCATATAATTGATAAACAGAGTTCCTTTTGAGCATTGGTTTTCAATGTATGGACAAGGAAATCTTGACTACCTAGGACCTCCAGCGAATGAATATTATATAACTTCTAAATTTTCCTGACAAGTTACATTTCACTTCTTAAATACCAACAATTTTATGACTGTAATAATTTCTATTTGGACTCCCTTCGATGTGTATTGCTGATTTGCTACACTTACAAATAATAGAGAAGAATGTGGAAATAGAGATGAAACATTTTCCTCAAGGTCCACGATCTCAAGTACCTAAACTCATTAATTTGTTTTTCTGATCCCATGCAGCAGGAGCCAGGAAGCACAGGAGCCCTGTAACAGTTAGTGGTGTCTGGTATCATTTCTATTCCAGAGAGTCTCAATGAAGAAATACTCCAAGAGAATCATTTTATAGGAGCCAGGAGAAGATCAGAATGAGAGTAATTACTTACCTAACAAAAATGACAAATTTAGCAAATCAGATTCACATAAATGAGAAAACTTACCCAGTAACAAGCATTACTAATAATTTCGAATATGCAATCTATCAGAAGAACAAGGAACACAGACAGAAGACAGGCATATAGACTGTGTTAGAGTGTCTTCCCAGATCCTTCCCTTACTACATTAGATATGAACTCTCTGGCCTAAAAAGAGATAAGACTCTAAAAGAAGAATGTGAAAAATTACCTGACACATCCCAGAGCACTGAATTTATGAAATCTCTCCATTTTATATACCGGTTTATGTGACATTTTCCATATATCCATAGATTCTGAGTTTATTTACCTTAAGCAAGAGCGTTACATAGATAAGATAAGAATCTTCCTTCTAGCAAATATCATTAGTCTACCACCCGGAAGGACATTTATGAGTATATTTACAAGGAGATTAGACTATGTCATATGACTTTCCCCAGAAGCTCCCATCTCCCAGTAAAGACAGTGAATGGCTAATAGGAGAGTGTCCTTAAGTTCTGTCAGCCCAATTACCAATCGAGACAAATAGTCACTTGCATAGAATTTTATTTATACCTAGCATTTAATACCAACTGTATATTTATGTCTCTATAGAAATGACTTTTACAATGAAAATAGTTTTCAAGCCAACTCTCTCAACACACACACAGATACACACCACCACTACCACCACTATCAAATAGCATTTTCATAGAAACCCAGAATCTCCATTCTATTTAGATTTCATCTCTTTATTTCGTTTTAGCAGCTATATAGGTGAAGAGCTCCATTTTTCCCGAAATGCCTCAGAAACAGTTCTGTATAAGCCCTGTTTTTCCATTGTTGAAGTGCCTCAGGGCTCAGGGCTCAGTCTTGGCCTTCCTTGTGATTTCTCATCCAGTCTGTGGTTACAAATACTATCGATATGTAATGGAAACATTCACTTATGGGACTCCCCTTTTGAGCTTCATATATCAAATACCACCATTTGAAGATCTGACATGTGTATTAACCTTAACACATTAAACATACACACACACACACACACACACACACACACACACACACACACACACTGCCTTTTAGACCCCAAATCTGTTCTTTGTTATTTTTCTAACATTTCTAACTTTAGTTAATACCACTATTCATCTCTTCTATTGTTAACATTAAAATCACCAGATTTGGGGCACCTAGGTGGCTCAGTGGGTTAAAGCTTCTGCCTTTAGCTCAGATCATGATCTCAGGGTCCTGGGATTGAGGCCTGCATTGGGCTCTCTGCTCAGCAGGGAGCCTGCTTCCCGCTCTCTCTCTGTCTGCCTCTCACTTGTGATCTCTCTCTCTCTCTCTCTGCGCCAAATAAATAAATAAATAAATAATCTTAATAATATTTATATATATCACCACAGCAGAACTGTGTGACTCCTTTAAAATTACCAGATTTATAATCAAGTTTTTATTTGCTCATCCTTCCCATTTAATTCATAGGCAAGTCTTGTCCATTACCCACCACAATAACTTTTCTCAATATTCACACTTAATAATCTAGAGAAAAACACTAAGTTATCTTCACCTGAACTATGGCAATAACCTCCTAACTGGTCCCCTTCCACTTTTGCCCCTTTAAGCTCCTTTTACTTTAAAGGGACAAAGTGATCTTTTACCTTAAAGGGACAAAGTGAAACAACATGATAATCATGTTGTTATAGGTCAGCCATGTCCAAAATGATATGTTAAAGGCCTAACCTCCAGCACCTCAGAATGTGACCGTATTTAGAAGTAGAGTCATTGCAGTTATAATTAGTTAAGATGAAATCATATTGGAGTAGAGTGGGACCCTAATCTGTTATGTTTATGTCCTTATAAGCAAATAGCCTTGTGATGACAAGATACACAGGGAGAAGGTCAGAGAAAGATCAAAGCAGAGACTGGAAATACACTGCCACAAGTCAAGAAATGCCTGGGATTATCCAGAAATGCTTGAAAGAAACAGGAAGTGTCCTCCCCTAAAGGCTTTGGAGAGAGCACTTCATGGCCAACACATTAATTCAGACTTCTAACCTCTAAAACTATGAGAGGAAAAAATTTCGGTAGTTTCAACCTACTCAGTCTGTAGTACTTTTTTATAGTAGGAAAGGAATACACATGTAAATCCGATCAGGCTACTTCTCTGCTGAAAAGCTCTACTGACTTTTTATTATAACCTTATAGTCTTATGGCCTACATGGTCTCATCTCTATCTACTCCAACAGACTACTATCACTCTTTATCAGTATATTCCAACCACAGTAGTCCCTTCCTTTTATATCTTCCACAGCCGAGACCTTTTATTTCCTCAAGGCCTTTAGCCTTGCCTATCTCTGAACTGGGAAGCTTCTTAGACTTTTTACATGGCAGGTGGCTTCTCATCATTCAGCTCTCAGCTCTAGAGAGGCCAACCCTGACTATCCTGCGTTAAGTGCCCTTTGAGTCATTCTTTATTGGATTACTTTATTTCTTTTTTACGGCATTTTTTACAGTTCAATTTTTGTTCATTAATTTTTTTGTCCCCAAGTAAAATGAATAAAGACATTATCTCTTTTGTTCAATATTACATTCCTATAATATGATAGGTACTCAATAAATGCTTGTTAGATGAGTGAATGAAACCTTTGTGAAATAATACTGAAGTAAAAAGTCAGTGTAATGCTGCATCATGTCAACTTTCTGTATTTCCTCTTGTCCTGCCTTGAGGCAGGACAAATCACCTTGTCTTTCCCCTACTCATTCTTCCAATAAATGATATTAGGTTTGCTCATGTTTGTATATTCTTTTAATTACCAGCTCAAAATTTAAACATGAGTGAAGTCTACCTACCGTTACACCTTTAATTATAATCATGTTATGAGAGCCTTGACCTTTTTGTACTACTGCTTGAAGATTACTTCCATTTAGGAAGATCTAGAAAGTCAGTTCTGAGTATGATTGTCAACAGCAGCCTCTCTTCTTCAACTTATGCTCTTGCTTCCGTTCTGCTACTAGTTTGCAAAGCTGATAACAAGACTTTTTAAGAGGCTTCCCTTGCCCCCTGGTTTTATATTGTCTGCTGAAATTCTAGGAAATTTAAATTTTGGAAAATTGAGGCACTGCAGATTGCTAATTTTTCGATGTATCTAGTTTTAAAAATTTTAATTGTATGTTGAAAGTATGAAAATACATATATGTAAAGTGTATTAGTGTGAGTGGTGCAGGGTGATCAAATTTCCTGGTTTGGAAC
>CM052800.1:25251766-25297225 GCA_028533885.1 Nasua narica | reverse complement strand
GAGAGAGAGAGAGAGAGAGAGAGAGAAAGTGAGTGTGAACAGGGGTTGAGGGCAGAGGGAGAGTGAGAGTGAGAATCTTTCAAGCAGGTTCCATGCCCAGCAGTGAAGAGCCCAAAGACACTGGGCTCAGTCTCACCACCCAGAGATTACGACTTGAACTGAAATCAAGAGTTGTACACTTACCCCACTGAGCCACCCAGGCACCCTAATTTTAAATTGTTTTTGTGTTACATCTTAAAGAGTTCTAACTAACAAAATTTAAATTTTGAAATCCACCACTAAATTTATTGGTTGTACCAGTAAAAAAATTTCCAACAATCTTCATCACATTTCATTTATATCAGTTATTTAATAATTTATTGGCTAACATTTCCCCTAGTTTTTCGAATAATCTTTGGTATAAATTTGGAAGATGTGTCCAACTGTATTCTTACTCTGAGGCACTATTGTACTTTTAAAGCAGAATGAATTAATAATATGTTGAGTAGCTGCTGTGGAAGATGATTCCCCAGGGGTGTCTCATGTTTCCACACATTTTGTAATCAAAGTCCTGACAACATTTTGTCCCAGATAATTTTTAAAATATCTGCATAGTGAACAGCAGTTCGAGATATAGTACCCACACCTGGAGCAAAGGGTTGCTTATAGTCTTTCAAGATAAAAACAATGTCTCCTTCTGGAACAGTGGGCAGGCATACTCACTACCCCACCCCAAAAAATTTGGGTTCCCTAAGCTCAGAGTTCATCTCCCTATAATACAACCCACTTGATATGCAAGTGTTATTTGGCCCTGTTTGTGTCACCCTGTGGGAACTTCACTGCTGGGAAATGGTGGAAAAATGCTGATACTCTGTCTACTGCTATTTCTGTGAGTAATAAACTGTCTTTCATCTCTAACCCATAAGTCTCATGTCTTCTACAATCATCCACTGAACTGTGACAGGCTAACTTGTTAGCTTGCAAGTAGAATAAAATCTGAGACCCTTCATAGTTCTTGACACTTATTTCTTGTCAAGTTTTTAATAAATTATTCATTCCTAATAATAATTTTGTCCAAGCATATTAACATGCACCTTTGATGGTAAAGAAAGAAGATCGAATTAATTAACACTTTGCCCTTGCTCATTCAGAGACAGTATTTGAACTCTGATCTGTCTGCTTAAAAAATATATAATTCTTCTACAATACCACATACTAACAGGTGGATTAAGCCCCAGTTTTCTTTTTCTTCCCCCAGTTTTTAATGATCTTTGTCAGCTATCTATTATTTATTAGATTTGTGTTTGCATGTTTCTGTTTAATTATTGAGTTTCAATTATCCTTTAATCATCAGGAAAAATAGAATTTTTAAATTTCATGCTTAGTAGGATGGTTCACAATTAATATAAAATTATTCACAAGTCTCAGTAAATGTGATCTTTTGGCATTTTGTATTTATAGTGTTTTTATATACATTCTTAAAGTTATTGAAAACATTTCCATTATTTTATTAAAAATAAAGATGTATAGAAAAGGTCTCCATTGCCCTTGCCACATTTTATTTTTTATCTTACATCTGATTTCTGCAGCAGTTGGTTCAGTGGGTGCTCAGAATTACCCCCCTATGCCTGTATCCCACAGCCAACATGGACACCAAAACGTTCTGACCTAGTGCCTCCTCCAAAGCAGGGAATTCTTCTGGAACTTAGGTTTTATGCAAGCAAGGCTGAATTGCTGGGGAGTTAACCATGGGGGAAATTGTCAGAGAAGGATGAATGGCATTCTGTAAATAAATGTCTCTAACCTTCTTTATTCAAGGTGTATAGCTTGGGGAAGACTTCTGAGGGCTTTCTCAAGTTACCATCAAAATAGCCATTCTTTGACATAATAATGACCTCAGCAGACTCAGTAATATATCTTAATAAGGGTATCTCCTCCTTCTTTGATTCACTCTTGAAACTGTGCCTTTCATGGTTCACCTCTCAAATATGCCAGTATAACACCTACAACCCTGCAGCAGCCAGTGATGACCACAAGCTCTACTCTGGGCAGAACTCAAGTAAACATGTACTTCAATTAAAATTTATTATTGCACCCAAAACCATAAGATACCTAAGAATAAAAATAACCAAAGAGGTAAAAGCTCTGTACTCTAAAAACTACAGAATCCTTACGAGAGAAATTGAGGAATACACAAAGAAATGGAAAAACATTCCATGATCATGGATTGGAAGAAAAATATTGTTAAAACATCTATGCTGCCCAGAGAAATCTACACATTCAGTGTAATCTCTATCAAAATACTATCGACATTTTTCACAGAGCTGGAACAAACAATCCTAAAATTTGTATGAAGCCAGAAAAGACTCCAAATTGCCAGGGCGATATTGAAAAAGAACACCAAAGCTGGTGTCATCAAAATTTCAGACTTTAAGCTCTTTTACAAAGCTGAAATTGCCAAGATAGTATGGTACCAGCACAAAAACAGACACATGGATCAGTAGAACAGAATAAAGAACCCAGAACTGGACCCTCAACTCTATGGTCAACTAAACCTCGACAAAGCAGGAAAGAATATTCAATGGAAAAAAGACAGTAAATGGTGCTGGGAAAATTGGACAGCCACATGCAAAAGAATGGAACTGGACCATTCTCTCACACAATACACAAAGATAAACTCAAAATGGATGAAAGATCTATTCGTCAAAATCCTTGATGAGAACACAGGCAGCAACCTCTTCAACCCTGAACACAACAATTTCTTGCAGGACACATTTCTAACGGCCAGGGAAACAAAAGCAAATATGAACTATTGGGACTTCACCAAGATAAAAGCTTATGCATAGCAAAGGAAACAATCAACAAAACTAAAAGGCAACCAATGGGTTTGGAGAAGATATTTGCAAATGACATTACAGAAAAAGGGCTGGTATCCAAGATCTACAAAGATCTTCTCAAACTCAACACCCAAAGAACAAATAATCCAGTAAAGAAATATGCAGAAGACATGAACAGACCTTTCTCCAAAGAAGACATCCAAATGGCTAACAGACACATGAAAAAATGTTCCACAGCACTTGCCATGAGTGAAATACAAATCAAAGCCACAATAAGATACTACTTGAGGACACCAGTCAGAATGGCTAAAATTAGTAAGTCAAGAAACAACAAATGTTGGCAAGGATGCAGAGAAAGGAGAACACTCTTACACTGTTGGTGGGAATGCAAGCTTGTGCAGACACTCTGGTGAACAGTATGGAGTTTCCTCAAGAAGTTAAAAATAAAGCTACCCTATGACCACCAATTGCACTACTGGGTATTACCCCAAAGATACAAATTTAGAGATCCAAAGGAGCTCTTGCATCCAAATGTTTAAAGCAGCAATGTCCATAATAGCCAAACTGTTGAAAGAGTCCAGATTTCCATAGACAGATGAATAAAAAAGATGTGGATATGCACACACACACACATGTACACACACACACACACACACACACACACACACACACGCTGGAATACTATGCAGCCATCAAAATAATGACATCTTAACATTTACATTGACTTGGATATGAAATTGGAGGGTATTACACTGAGTGAAATAAGTCGATCAGAGAAAAACAATTATCATATCTTTCATTCATATGTGGAATATAAGAAATAGTGCAGAGGATCATAGGTGAAGGGAAGGAAAACAGATGGGAAGAAATTAGAGAGGGAGATACACCATGAGAGACTTTTAACTATAGGAAACAAACAAGGTTGCTGAAGGGGAAGTGGGTGAGGGGATGGGATAACTGGGTAACAGACATTAGGAGGACACATTTTGTATTGAGCACTGGATGTTATATACAACTGATGAATTACTGAACTCTACAACGGAAACGATGTAATATATGTTGACTAATTGAATTTAAATAAAAATTTTAAAAACAAAGTAAAAAAATATTAAGTAACAAAAATAAAAAAATAAAACTTATTGAATGGCTTCCAAATATTCCACATACTATATACTCTATCTCCATTAGAATCTCAGAAAAATTCTGTGATATTTTGTTTTCTCAATTTTACAAAATAGGAAAATGAGTGATACAGAAGTAACTACTGAATCCATGTGTCTTAGTATAATGTCCATGATCCTTTTAATTTAATCTAAGTCTATAATATCCAGTCCAAACTACATGCATTTTAGGTTTAAAAAAATTACTTGGTGATATTCTTGGACAGATCATATCAAAGATAATTCCTCATTCTTTGTCCTAGATCTGACTTTCAGTCTGGTGCTATCCTACAGTCTTGGCATCTCAACTTTGGTGCCATTGACATTTGTGGTTGGATAGTTTTTTTGTTGCAGGAATCTGTTCTGTGAATTTTAGGGGTATTTTGCTGCATTCCCAGCTTCTACTCACTACGTGACTGTAGCACTATTCTTACCCCCAAGTTGTAACAACCAGCAGTATCTTCAGATATTGCCAAAATCTCCTGGGAAATGCAAAATCCAACTCTCCTCACCCAACCTAGATACATACAGTATTTAAAATCATTGTACTGTAAATAAACAAACAACAAATAAATAAATAAATAAATATCACTGCCCTACACTAAGCTCCTAAAGCTTAGAAACTAAAGATTGCCCCATCTTTTTCACCATCTTTCACGATGGCTGATACATAGATTTCATTAAATATATACTCCAAATAAAGAAAAAAATACAGTCCTTGTAATGAAAAAGGAAACTATATAAAAATTTATAACTCATCTATTTAAAGTCTCAGACACTATTTAAAGAGTTATTTACAAACTATGTTTTTCACACTATCTATTAAATTTTGATTACTAGTATTGAGTAAATGTATTCATTTTTCTTCCCAGTTTTAAACATCCAACCTCTAAAGGGGAAAGAGAGAATCCTGGTGTGGTTTTATTGTTATTTTCCCCCCATTTTCACTTTTCTGTTTCAGCTAAAAAGTTTGAAGTGAGTATTAAAGACTCAATATAACAAATTGATTATTTTCAAGTGGCTAAATTTGTGTGAGCACAGAGAAAAGCCTCAAACACTTGTAGTTGTTTATGACTTGTGATATTTCGATGTTTTTCATAAATATATCTCTCATCAGAGTTTCTCCTTCCATAAAATATATTTTAACTTATTGAGTCATGTAAGTTTTCAGATACACAGCAATTTTCATGGCATTTTATGAAAATAAAATGGTAAATCCATAGATAATTAGGTATAGTTAAAATTGAATTCCCATGATTTATGAGGTTTGCAGCATGTTCAGAAAGTATGACCCATAAAATAACTGCCTCAGGATGAAATTTCATCACTTTTTTAATACTTAGAATAATCTCATCAAATTTATCATCAAAGACGAGCTTCAAGTTGTCATGGTATTTAAGAATCAAACTCAGCATTCTTTCTTTTTTATAATACAGATGTACTTGTTTCATATTTTCAAAATCCATGATTTTATGTCTTCATAAAATCAGTGGTTTATATGCCCTGCCACAGTATATTCAAATAAATTATATCAGAATGTTTATTAAAATCAATTCCAGAGATAATTTTTAAGAGTTACATTCTTCATACCCCTGGTACTTGCTTTAGCAGAAACAAAAGTTAGTGAATTAAATGAGGGTTTGATATTGGGTTGGTAAATATGTACTGATAGAGGATTCTAAGTATGTTTTAATAAGATATAAACATATTTCAACTGCCTAAAATATCTTTATTTCTAAGTTCAACTTCTCAGTTTTAGATCAGGGTAACATTCACTCCAATGTTCATTGGAGATTGAATAACATGACCTGAGGTCTTCGGAATTTGGCTACTTGGCTTCTGTTTCTGTGACCTCACTTCCAACAAAACGTAAACTCCAGGAGAAAAAATTTTTACTTGTTTTGTTCAGTGAGGTACCCCAAGGAACTAGAACAATCACAGGAATCAAACAAAGGTTTAACATATTACAGAAACTTAACAAAGATTTCAGGAATGGAAGAATAAATAAAGTCCTTATCTTGCATACTACTTTCAATTACTGCTGTCTCAAATCACCACAGTCGTAGTGGCTTAATACAACACAAACTAGGGATGCCTGGGTGGCTTAGTTGGTTAGGCAACTGCCTTTGGCTTAGGTCATGGTCCCGGCATCTTGGGATCGAGTCCCGCATCGGGCTCTTTGCTCCGCCTCTGCCTGCCTCTCTGCCTCCTTGTGTTCTCTCTCTGTTAAATGAATAAGTAAAATCCTTAAAAAAAAATACAACACAAACTATTATCATAGAGTTCTGGAGGTCAGATGTCTGACATTGGTCTTCCTGGGTTAAGGTCAAGGTGCTAAGAGGCTGCATATTTCTGGAAGCTCGGGGGGAAAGTCCATTTTCGTGTCTTTTCCAACTTCAAGAGGCTGCCTGAGTTCCTTGGCTCATAGCCCTCTCCTAGACCGACAATGGCTGGCAAAGTCTTTCTCACATGATATCGCTCTGACACGGATCTTTTTTTGCTTCCTGCTTCTTTTAAAGATCCTTGTGACTATTTGGGTCCACCTGAATAATACACAGTACTCTCCCTTTCTTAAAGTCGACCGATCAGCCCCATCAATTCCATATACAATTTTAATCCCTACTTGCCAGCTGTGTAACAAATATTTACAAGTTCCAGAGACTAGGACGTAAATATCTTTGGAAGGTAATTCGTGTGCCTACAATTTGCCACTCAGCAATTATGCAATATTAGATAAATTATTTAACTACATTGTACTAGTTTCCATGTTCATAAAATGTAAATCATGAGTTCCTATTTTTTCAGTTTGTTTTATTGAATGAAATAATATCTAGCACATTGTGGCACAGAGTAAATGTATTTCTTATAATAAGTGTGTCCATTTTAAGCTAAAATTTTGTATTCAATAATTTAGTTCTATTCTTGCTTAAAAGAGAATGGATTGATGACACCTGCTTAAGTTTCTTTGAATTCTTAATAACGTTCAGTCTTTGAAAATTGAGAAGGTGAATGAAGTTTCAAGTTTCTACCCTCAAAAGGAAGATCTTCCTGGCTATCTGTGCTGAAGAAAATCACCTAAAGGTATTATCAGAAAACGTGAACATGTTTTCAGGGTAGATAAATTAGTGAAAATTTAGTTTTAGTTATAGTTTTTATATATGTTTTTAACTATATATAGTTTATTTTTGACATATTGGCATTGAAATATACTTAATATTCCTCATTTGTTATGTATATATAATATGCATCATGCAAATATGTCAAAAACATAATTTTCAAAAATAGGAAGGAGACTTACTTGAATATTTCTCAAAGAATAGGTGTAAGGGCAGTACAGGAGGAACTAATTAGATGGGACAAGGACTATCTCTCAGATCAATAGCATTGCATTATGTATTCCTAAAATATGAGTGTTTACATACTTTGGTTAATCCTCTGGCCTCTCAGACAAACTATTTCCATGTCTCCTTTGGGGAAAAGTGAGATATAATAATGATAGCTACTTGCTAATGTGAATAAAGATTATATGTTGATTGTGTAGCAAAAGGGGAAAGCTGAAAACATAGCCATTTTCTCAAGATGCCAATAATTGTATGCAATTTAATTAATTAAATGAAAATTAAATAATTTTGATGCTTTCTAATGTCATTTAATTTGAAGTATACTTTTTCTCTAATAATCTTGTAAAATATAAGATTCAGTATTCTAATTGCTTCATTTCATATCCTCTGGAAGGAAAATAAACATTTTCAAGCCGACTATAACTGTATTCATATTACAAACTTCTCTACAATTGCAAAAGCACATGAATTTCCAAAATAAAAATTTTATTGCCTGGCAAAGAAATTAAACTCAAAAGGAAAAATTGCTTTCAAAATACAAAGTCTTTCTATATTGCTTTTGAACATTTTCTGGCTATTTTATGCAAAACAAATTTCTAATATTGATTTTGTCTTCCAGTGAGGGAGAATTCTTTTTCTAGTACAACTTGTGTGAATTCTGGTCACATATTTAATTTCACCAGGTCTCATCTTTCTCACTTATTAAATGGGCATATTATTACTTGCCTGTCTTTACTGCCATTGTAAATATCAAATAAAATGATAGATTACAAAAAATTTTTGGACTAAAGAAGCATATATACATGAACCATATTACTTAGTACTTTAGTCCTTCTATTGAGTACATTATCTCTGTGAGTTAGCTGTCCATTTGAAATTCCTGGGCAGGGTAGCCTGACAGCTGTGTGGGACCAGCAACTTGGAGTTGCATATTTGGGTAGTGAGGACAGTCATTCAACATGTGAAGAAATTTAAGGTTTTTTTTTTATAATTTAAATTTTAAAATGTTACCTTTTAATTGTTTCGTTATTTACTGTAGAATTATTATTTTATTATTATTATTATTATTTAGAGAGGTCAAGAGAGAGACAGAGATTGAGGGGAGGGGCAGTGGGTGAGGGAGAGAATCTTTTTTTTTTTTTTTTTTTTTTATTAGAGAGAGAGACTGAGAATGAGAGGAGAGAAGGTCAGAGGGAGAAGCAGACTTCCCGCAGAGCCGGGAGTCCGATATGGAACTCGATCCCGGGACTCCGGGATCATGACCTGAGCCAAAGGCAGTCGCTTAACCAACTGAGCCACCCAGGCGCCCCGAGGGAGAGAATCTTAAGCAGGTTCCACAACCAGCACAAAGCCTGATGCCTACCTAGCCCAATCTCATGCCCCTGAGATCAAGACCTGAGCTAAAATTAAGAGTCAGATGCTTAAACAACTGAGCCACACAGGCACCCCTGTAGGATTATTTTTAATGTCTTGCAAAAAGAAGAAGTGGGTAGAAAGAATGTAAAGCAAACCAAAACCAAACCAGAAACAAAATTTAGAACTGGAAGCAAACATTCAGTCAATATCCTACTGTTACTATTTTCACTACTGCTATTGTTACCACCACCACCAATAATAATAACAGCAACAGTAAAACTTTTGTCATGCCAGAAATTTTTCCAAGTGCATTAAACAATTTATTGTGTATAAATGTAGAGATTTTTTTGTTTTGTGTTTGTAGGTCATCTGGGTATTATTTACTTATATGTATTTTTAAATTCGAGAAGACCCAGTGTTCCTATGTATTCCTCCTCTTGAGAAATGCTACTCTTAAAGAAATTGGGATATAGCTCGTTTTCTTTTTTCTGGTTCTCATGAAAATAAAAAATAATTATGGAATTTTTAGAAATTTTATCAATTTGGCTCCTAAAATAAGGTCTTGCCTCACCATTGGCTTGCTAACTACACTTTGGGAAAAAGTAGATGAATTTTTATACCCATTTCACAGATATACGAATAAAAGTTTGTGGAGGTCAAATAACATGTCCAAAGTCACACAGCAAGTCAGAGGTGGAACTTTCCTATCAGTGTAAAATTGTCAGTCTAGTTTCCTGTGGGTTTATGTCCTTTGGTCTGCTAATGCAGACTCATACCATCTCACCCTATCTATTAGGGATTTTGTTTTAAGAAAAAAGACAGGGCCAGATGTCCAGTGAAGCCTTTACAAAAGTTAAAGTGCTAAGCGAGAGAGCGCATGTTGTTTGTCCTTGGATTGTGCACTTTATTTTTCATATATCAAGTAATGCATTTGTTTTAGAGCATCATGGCATTTATTAATTATCCAGGCTGAATTCTCATTTTCAGTAAATGGCACCTTACACAGTGGGGCCATGTCAAACAGGAGCCTTGACTGGGGAACAAATGTCAGTGTGGTGAGGAACCTGCTGAGTGTTTAATAACTACAAATGAAGTGCACTGTTGGTATTATCAAGCATCGTTCCATCTCCCAGTAGGTTTCCTTTGTAAGTAAAGATAAAATGACTTGGACAATCTGTACTGAATCCATCAGCTTTAACTGTAAAAGCACGAGGCAAAACAAGGTTTCTTCAAATAGACTGGAGAGGAAAGAAGAACAAAAGGTCATTATTAAATGAGAAATGAAATAATTTCAAATTAATCAATGGCTGTACAACATCATGACTTTGGGAAAAGAACTTTGGAAAATGACCATTTTCATAAACCAGTTTTGAGCCCTACACATTTCCTGTATGTAGTGGAGATAAGGAGTTAGAAAGTTGTGCACGTTGACTGTAGTTATTTGTGTTTTATAACATTGAAGGAGACAATGAAAAGCATTATAACTAATTCTCAAAGAAAAGTTCATTGATTTTAATGTGCTTATAGGTGTCCCAAAGATAGAGAATATAAGGAAAATGAGTGCATTGCAAAGCATAAAAAGGTGATATACTATCACCATGGCTAGAGAGCTTTTAGCAAAAAATTCTAAAGTTTTTAACATTGTCCTGAATTATGGCTCAAAAAATGGTAGTCCTTGAAAAGAACTGGATGAATTGGAAAAAAAAAAAACTGGATTAAACATGAAAGTTTCAGAAATATTCTATTAAGCATAGATTATGAGCTCTTTGTTTAGTAAATGTTATCTTTCTTAATTTTTGCACCAGTTCTATGACATATGTAATAGTATGACATATTTAAAGCTGGTGAAATTGATACTCAGCAGATTTAAGGAACTCAGGTTCTATTAAAGCAATAGAGATCAAATCCATGATTTGTCATGGCACCACTGGGACCCAGCTGTGTATTCTTCAAGAGAAGTACAGGTCAGGATGAGCCCACGTGATCCATTAGTGGAGGCCAAACTAAGTCTGGCCTTAGAAAAAGATCAGAGTATATTCAATGTACAGAACTGCATGTGCATGAAGAACTTTTAAGATAACATTAAAAAATCACTTGGAGAAGCCCGAGTTGGCATACAGTGAGGAGGAAGAGGAGGAGGGGGAGGAGGAGGAGGAAGAGGAGGAGCAGGGAGAAAAGAGGGATATTTTGGTATAAGTGCATGAGGAATGTCATTGGCTCAGCTGGCACTGATTCAATCCTAAAATTCCCATCACCTGAGCTTCTCTTAGTCCCTCATTCTGCTGTTTCAGACGTTAAATCATCTTTCCTACGGCCCTGGATCCTCTACAGCCACCTATACTGATGATGACTATTCTCTTCTTCATACTGGCAACATTAAAGCTAACATATAGTTGAGGAACCAGCAAGTCTGGGTTTGGATTCTTATCTTTCCCTTCTTGCTGAATAACCTGAACATTTTATCTAACTTCGCTGAATGAATGTCAACACTTTTATATTTTAAAAGGGGATATAACTACTTCTCATGGTAATAAAGCAATGCCCCTCTGCCTAATAAGTAGCATATGCTTACTATTGCATGAGGCTTACAGGGCTTCCCCCCCATCCTCCGGTACCATTAGCATTTTTCTATTAATGTAGTTGTTTTCAACTCAGGTGAAGGAGAGTGGTCTGTTCTCTTGCTGCCAAAATAATTGGCAAGTTAGATTCATTTCTGGAGCTCATAACAAATTTTACCATCTTTTTAAGTAAATAAGTGACAGAAGCATATAAATACCCTAACTTAATTTTTGTGGCAGACACCAGTACCAGGAAAAAAAGGAGTGTCTGAAAACATAGGGTAACCATGAAGTATGTGTATAAACAAGTGCAGTACCAAAATTTGATCTAACTGCTTTTCTTGTTTATTCTTGTAAAATGCCCAATTTCAATATTCTTTCGAAATTATTAAGACATTTTGGGATGCCTGGCTGGCTCAGTTGATTAAGCATCTGCCTTTGGCTCAGGTCATGATCCCAGAGTCCTGGGATCAAATTCCGCATCGGGCTCCTTGCTCAGTGGGGAGGCTGCTTCTCCCTCTGCCTCTGGCTGCCACTCTGCCTGCTTGTGCTCTCTCTTTCTCTGTCTGACAAAATAAATAAAATCTAAAAAAAAAAACTGTCTTTAAAAAACATCAGGCTTTCTTCTGAAATTAGCTTTACAAAAATTCAGCTTTCTGTTAAAATTGTAGCTGAATACAAATTAGAATCTTTCTTTGCCATCAATTCCAGGAAGTTACTTATTAGCATTAATAACTACGTTGTTTCTACATATTTTGACATTAGTTTATTAGAACAAGAAGGGAAAAAATGGGGTCCAAGTCATTTATAACCAGTAACAGTTTAGGCTGTCTTGTCAAATTTAAAAAAATAACACTTGATTTTTAAAAAGAATATTAAAAGATAGCTGGAATTCCCTCAACATTTTATAACGATAATGCTATAATTAGACTTAGCATTTTCTGGATATTTTGTTCATAAGAATACTACTGTGTTTTGTCAACAAGTATCAAATAGAGGGCTAAAACATGGCATATCTTCTTTAAATTATTGAATATACAGAAATATGGATATTAAAATGAGTATTATTTATTCATAATTATGCATACCTTACTATACTGATATATTTTAAAATAAAATATTGAAAAGAAACAAAAAATGTAAGAAAGCTAGAACGAAGTTGTTTTGTTTGATGTTGGTGACTTTAATTAATGATTCATAGAGCTCTGTTTTTAATGTCAAAATGTATATCACATACTTAGTGTGATATGTTTCATATGTATCTTTGTGCTAACAGAGAGAAGTAAGCATTTTTTAATTACAGTCAATTTTGTATGGAGGTAGAAAGAATGGCCAAACATGAAAAATATGACTTTTTTTTTTTAGTGTGAAATGCTTTGATGCTTATCTGTTATTCCCAATAAGGGAGTTATTGTTTTCAATCAAGAAAGGTTGAATTACATTTAGGGATTAAAATAGACACTTGGAAATAGTGTCTACCTCATTAGTTTTTTATTGACCTTTATGTTATATAAATCACATCTTATTCTTTCTAGACTTGTTGATTCTTTGCCTTATATTTGTTACTTGCATTATTTCTCTTTGTATTAATATTCTCCTTATAGTATCTTTTTATGCTAATTAACAAATGACAGGTCAATCAGAAATACAGAAAAAGAAATCAATCAATGCGATTCTTCAGGTTATATTGCTCCTGTATTTGTTTTAAGAGTAACACTCTTGGTTTCATATGTTGAACCTTTTAAATAGAGAAAAGCAATGCTATTAAAGCAACTATGTTTTCCTGAGTAAATTATTGGTTCAAGTGTAATTTGATTATGTGCACATGTCTTAGGATAATAAAAAAGCCATAATTATTTATAAATAGCTCAAATTATAATGTTTTTACTGAAAACTTGATTTATATGTTGAGAAACAATTAACTAGCTAGATAATGGAAGAGGAAGGTGGTGACTGGAGGCTTATGATCTATCAATTTACAAAAATACATGGTTATATAAATTACTTGATTACATGCATACTTATGGATAAGAATCTAGAGCGTAAGACCAAGAATTAATACTGGCTTTTCATTTAGTATATGCCTTTGGTAAAAAGTCAATTTTGTGTGTGTGTGTGTGTGTGTGTTCTCTACTTAGATAATGGAATAACACACTACCAATTATTATCATGAGTACTATTTAATGGCTATAATATACTTTTTATGTAAATGTTGTGCATTAACATCTTATATAATTCATTGCCCAGTTTAGCTTCTGTCGTAATTCAAATTCACTCAGAAATAATGAATCTTCATCATTCATAAATCATCCAATTATCCTCCAATGAGAACAGATTTTATTTCTGCTTTTCATATAAATCCTTCCAGTATAAAGCCTGTGATGATGGTCCATTATGAGGCTTAAATGCTTTCTCCATCAGTCATAGTTAACTAGCGCTGCATGACAACCACCCCAAACTCAGTGGCCTAGACCAGGGACTACTTAATGGTTCATGATTCCGCGGTTTGCAATGCGGGAAAACCTCATTGCACTCTGCTTGGTCGGCTAGTTTCTGTTCTACATCCTGTTAGCTGGGCTCACTCAGCATTTGCAGTCACTAGCTGTGTCAGCGGGGGCCATGTCAGCTCTGCAGGCTTCACACACATGTTTTGGGTTTTAACCACAATGGCTGGCAAGCCTAGGATCCCAGAGTGTCTCTCTCCAGTGGCTCTTTCTGAAGGATTCTATCCTGAACCTCTGCATAGGCCTTTCATACTCTGAGAGGGCAAGCACAGAAGCTTTAAGAGCTCTTAAGTCTTGGACTCAGAAGTCAAGCAGTAGTTTTTCAGACACATTCTATCGGCCATAGCAAGTCACAAGGGCAGTCCACAGTGAAGGACTGAGCAAATAGACTCTATTTATTATGAAAGAAGACATGTGGGCATAGTTAACCTACCACCCATTTAATTTTTAAAATCTTTATTGAAATTATATATATAGACACATTTAATTTTAACATTTTAACATACTTAATGATATATATACACATACATACATATAAGCTAATTATGTGGGATAGTTGTTATTTTTCCATTAGCTCTGTTGTATGTATGTATGTATGTATATGTGTTTAGAGGATTTAGTACTGTCTCTTAAAAGAAAAATATTATAGAATTATCTTTATAGTACAACGTAAGAGTCTTTTACTTTCAATAGATGACTTTAATGTTAACATTCATGGTTAACGTTCATGGTTATTTATTTTTTTACCAAGGTATTTTATTTTCAAATTTTGTTCTATTTGTTCTGTACTATTCTGTAAGCTTACATTTTGCTTGATTTCTTTTATGTTCTAATTCTATTACATGGCCTTGGTTTACTATTATCTTCTGCAAAAATCTCAAAATGACTCTAAAAAAATTCTGTTGATGGCTTTGAAGTTCCTTTTAGATATTCTTGTATCTCTATTAAACTGAGTGCCTATCAAAGAAAAGAGTTTAGTAAGATAACTTCAATATTTATTGGGAGTTATGCTTTCAGCTTTCATATATCTATTCCACTTTGTCAATTTTATATAGAGTTATAAATTATGGTATTTAAATTTTTTTACACAATGGATTTAAATTGGTTTTGTAACCAAACTTAAACTAAAATTATAGTACATGTATGACTAGTTTTAATACTGTCAATTAATAGCCAACAAGTTTATTAAAGGATACATAGTTGATGTATTTTCTAAGATCCTACAAATTTAATGATGGCTGTTTTATGAGTATATGCATATTGCTTTGAAATCACAAACTTATTTTCAGAGCTTTGTAGTTATTCTGTTTTCTCTTATACTCTGGTATTATAAAAGAACAAATAATATTGCTTAGATTTTTGTTCCTTTATGGGTAACTTAATATTCTCTTTCCTGGATTTTTATAGATTCTTTCATTTTGTTTGATAAATTTTCCATGAAAATGTCAAAATGATATATCTAGAGTCCTATTTATTGATGTTACTAATATAGTTTTTGATGATTACGGAAGACCATGTTATGTATTTTGCAGAAAATATGAAAATATAGAAAAGCATAATGAGAAAATTAAAATTTTTTAATTTCCTATTTGAGACAATTTGATCAGTATATTTTGTTTATTTAGATGTACTCATAGCTATAACATCTACTTCTTGATACCATTATCCAGCTTATATTTGATCTTTTCTCAATATAATAGTTTCTGGATGCTTCAGTATAATTATATTTATAAAATTATTGAATATATATAATATTTCTTTATATAGATATATAAATAGTAGCTTACTAAAATTATTGTTTGAGTTCAAAATGCTTCAATGAACAAAGATGAACCTAAGTCTCTTTTCATACCTCTGTCTCTATTCTGAGAATAGTTTTCTAGAAATAGAAATAATGGGTTAAATGGAACATTTTAAAATATGTGTACATATAATTGAATTTCCTCCCCAATGTCAGACACAATATGGCATACTCATATACTTATTGTATCCATCTTTGGAGTGCTGTTTTTAAAATTAATTTTGTCAGAATACATAGCTTACTATTAATTTTTAACAGTATTAGGATAGTATTCTCCTTCCTTTCTTTTTTTTCTGGGATTTTCTTGATCAGTTGTGTAATGTAAGGAAATACTACTTGGTAATTCTCTTTAATAAATTTGTTGGGTGTTAACTGACAGTTTTAAAACCAGGGATACTTGTGGTATAATTATACTTTAAATTTGGTTTTAAAACTTCATGTTTTTCCCCACATCCTTTAGAACTCAAAAGACCTCTGTATTACTACAGACCTCTGTATTTCTTCTTATTTCTGGGAAAATCTATCCACTTTTGTTGATGGGGAACTTAATATTTTCTTTTTCTTTTTTTTTTTTAAAGATTTTATTCGTTTATTTGACAGAGAGAGAGATCACAAGTAGGCAGAAAGGCAGGCAGAGAGAGCGGGAGAAGCAGGCTCCCCGCTGAGCAGAGAGCCCGACGCGGGGCTTGATCCCAGGACCGTGAGACCATGACCTGAGCCGAAGGCAGAGGCTTTAACCTTCTGAGCTACCCAGGCGCCCCAATATTTTCTTTTTAAAATTTAATATTATTTTTATCAGCATCTGGCCAGCTCCTCACAGACATCATTGTTTTTTATTGTTGTTGTTTTTGTTTTTTGTTTTTGTTTTTGTTTTGGACGGGTAGAAAGTGGGGAGGGACAAAGGAAGAGAGAGAATCTTAGGCAGACTTCATGCCCAGTGCACAGCCTGACACAGGGTTTGGTCCCCTCACCCTGAGATCATGACCTGGCCGGAAATCAAGAGTCAGACACTTGACCAGGCGCCCTGATACCATTGTACTTTTAATTCAGTAATCATCTTATTTACCTATATAATATTTCCTGATCTTAAAAATCTCTCTTTTCCTGTTAAATTTTATAGATACACTTTTCTTTGAAATTTTGTTTAAATCAGTCATATGTTTAACTTCACATTTCCTAGTAGTAAATCCATTTCAGATCATGGCATCTCCTGTTTTGTTTAGATTTTGAGTAAGATGTTTGATTAGTGGAAATACCTATGCTTTAATGTTATCCATTTGTTTGCCACCAAACGCTATAGAACACCTGTTCTATATTTGGTTATATAGTATGTATATAGTTGAACAGGGTTTTTCAAATTAGGTGACATGTCTGACCAAAATTTACTAATAAGGATCTCCAGGGAGAGAGCTAAAAACATCAAAACTTGATGGTAAATTTCTAGTCTGGTGGGAAACTGGGAACAATGGGCAAAAAGAACTAAATACATAGATAGCCAGGAATGCCTTGGAGATTTTTTTTTTTTTTTTTTAGCGGAAAACATCTTTGTGAAACTCATAGGAATGTGATACTTGATTTGTTATATATCCTGAGGATTTTTTTCTTTGTTGAGGTTTCTTTTTGCTTTTTATAGTTAATGATACCAAGTGTAAACCTCAGGAATGTTGCTATGACTGAAGTCGACTGTCCTCAATTTCTACATTAGAAGGAAATCTTTGACTGCTGTTATCCTTCTTTAACCAGTCAAAAGAAATAAGAGCTCAGATTTATCTCCATCCATCATCCTTTTAGTTGGGACTGGTAGAGATGGTTTTTAAAGATCTCCTCTGTCTTTTCTTCTGTTCTCTTTCTTGGGTGGAAGAAGAAGAAAGGTTCAAATAGAATAAAAGAGGGATGAGACAGGTTCTCAGTGCTTCTATCAAGGTCTTATCATTGAAATTCTAACACACTAATAATACTTTCTGTTTTCCATTTTGATGTAGGTTTTCTCTTTTTTTCCAATTATTTATTTCATATTGGGTGGAAAGTAAGGGATGATACTATTGTGTTCCTTCTGACATCTTGTCTAAAATGTTTACAGATGCTTACTCAAATAATTTTTTTCTGTTTAATAAATTTTTTAAAAATAGCATTGTTAATCAAATTTGATTCAGTTCAATCTTGTACTTATTTATTAACTCTCATATTTTTATATTATAATGTTTAACATTTAATGAATATTACTAAGTTATTACATTTAGGGGTATAAACTAGAGAAAGATGCACATTTTATGATTTTCTTTGTCACTCAAGAAATAAGAGGTTTTATTTGTGTTGAAACAATTTTTCTCAGTTTCTTCTTTTGCATTTTCTAATTATATTTCACTGTTATTAAGAACTAGGAATTTTACCTATTCTCTATATTTAATGCTCTTCTTTGCTTCTTTCCAATTCATTTTTCAAATCCTGCTAGTACAAAAAATGGCTTCAAATTTTTGAGATGTATCATGACGGAAACAAATGAAAAATCCATTTTGAGAATGGATAATTTTCTTATAGAGGACCCTAGTCAATTAATATAAATTAATACCTTCTTTAAAGTTAAGAAAAAGAGGGGCACCTAGGTGGCTCAGTGAGTTAAGTAAGCCTCTGCTTTCAGCTCAGGTCATGATCTCAGGGTCCTGGGATTGAGCCCTGCATTGGGCTCTCTGCTCAGCAGGGAGTCTGCTTCCCCTCCCCCTCTCCTGCCTCTCTGTCTACTTGTGATCTCTCTCTCTCTGTCAAATAAATAAATAAAATCTTTAAAAAATAGATAAAGTTAAGAAAAAGTTTAGAGAAAACATTAAGCTTCCTCAAAACTAATTGTACTCTAGTAGCATTATTTCCTAAGTTAGTCAAGTGACCTACAAAATAAAATGTGAAGGCCATTCTAAGTGGACACTATGGGATTATTTATTATTCTTGACTATTAAAACCATCTATAATCTATGAAAAGCCTAATTTAATAGTTACCAATGGCAACCACATCTTCAGAGACTCATTCTGAAGATCTCACATTCTTTTGAAAATGCAATTTTAATTCATCATATATAAAAGTAGACCTGGACTGAGTTAAATAACTAGACCTGGACTTAAACAACTAGACTTGGACTTCTTCTCCCCCGCCCCATAATTTAGGCATTTAGTTTAGTAGTAGCCCTAAAAATAGGTATATGGTTCTATTGAATTGGCTTCTACTGTTAGAAAGAGGGATAGCTGAGTATTTTAGAGGGAGACTTTCTGGTGGAGAGTGTTAGGTTCCTGAAAACTACTATAGTGTCTTTGTCTCAGTGCAAATACCATCTTGGATAGATATAGTTGAAGTCAAAGATTTACTCTTATTTTTATTTCTAAGTTAAAACAATAAGGAAAACCCATATGAAAATAATTTTAATAGCATTTTAAGTAACATTAATTTGAAATAAAATGTACGTTGCAAATAATATATGTTTGATTTCTTTGTGACTTGCATTTTTGATGGCTGTATCTCTGTCATTATGCCAGTGAGGATAATTATTAAAGGGGAAACAAAAATATATATAATTAAGAAATATAATCATTCTGTCCAATTTTTTCCTACAGTACATATATGTTTACCTTTGTAGGAGTGTCTTGATCCTATTCTGAAGGTTTATGTGAATCTACATGGATATATTAAGTAAACCAAGGTGTCTAAAAAATTGTGCCGTGAAATACTAATTCTGTAAGACAGATGATCAGTGAAGAGTAAATTTTATAGGAAATTCAGCTTTGAAAAACACAGGATTCAGGGAAGAGCAGTAATTATTACATTGTAGCAAATCTCAGAGGCTTTAAACTGCTAATATGTGTTTTTAATAAAAAGAAGAGATGGTCAGAGCATTTTCTAAAATTATTTTACCATGACATAGGACATCTTATTGGAGTAGATTTGAGAAAAATGATTCAGGTTATCTGAATGTGTTTGCCTTTTTAAAGCACACAGTCTTTTTGAGAATCTTTTTTACCTCACTATACCGTTGGAATAAGTCATTTTGTGTATTTTGTGTAAATTTTTATACTTAGACTTTTTTAGTGACTCTTCAACATAAAGTCCATAAATATGCTAGAGTATGAACATCAAGGCAAAAAGCAAGGTTTTTTTTCAGAGATATATTTGCTCCTAGAACTAAAACTGGCACAGAGTAGATACTTGAGTAC
Organism: Nasua narica; assembly: GCA_028533885.1. NCBI lineage: Eukaryota > Metazoa > Chordata > Mammalia > Carnivora > Procyonidae > Nasua > Nasua narica. The sequence continues at coordinate 25,277,492 of CM052800.1, read as the reverse complement.
TATTTTTTTACTGAAGGAAATAGTAAGTTTTTGTCATTATGTTTTGAGGAAGGCTTTAATTTTTTTTTGTCAGAACATTGACTTCCTAGTCTTCTATGCAATAGCTCTGCCACGGTGATCTGAAAGCTTGGCATCTTGGTTACATTCTTTCTGCCATTCTTAATACCAAGTGTGATCAGAGATGAGGTGGCCATTTTGAACACTTTGGCTGTGGAAGAATTACCTTTTTTTTTAATATTTTATTTATTTATTTGACACAGAGAGAGATCACAAGTAGGCAGAGAGGCAGGCAGAGAGAAAGAGGGGGAAGCAGGCTCCCCGCCAAGCAGAGAGCCCGATGTGGGGCTGGATCCCAGACCCCCAAAGGCAGAGGCTTTAACCCACTGAGCCACCCAAGTGCCCCAGAATTACCTTTTCTAAAACTGTAAATAGTATGTCCTTCTACCCCCTCATAAATGTCATTAGCAACAACTCTTATTAAATCACATCATGCCTAATGTAAGATGACCCAAATAGCACCTCTTGATCTAGCCATGCCCTAGAGAGTCAGCACAAATGTGATGGTTCGAAATAGCACAAAAGTCAGAAGAATAGAAGCCAGTGAGCACAAGGCTAATCATTACCTTCAGAGAGTCAGTAAGCAATAAAACAATCAAAGTTCTCATAGTTCCCATATATTTGATTTTCCTTTCTGGACAATACTATAGTTGTAGAAATAAATTTCTCTTTCTTCTCTCTCTTAATGCTTGCAGATCAGTGTGGAAAGCACAATTTTAGTGTTGCTATCATTCCCATTACATTTATGTATCTCTTGCTAGATGCTTTAAAAAAAGAATGTATAGATGTGTGTGTATACATATATATACACACATACACACACGCACCCTATACCTATATGTACATTCTCACTTCTATATTTCTAGAGCCCAACACAAAGCCTGGAACTTAGTGAAGAACATAAGTATGAGCAGAAATTTGTAATTTTTTCAATTTTCTCCAAAATCAGTTATACATTCTTTAGTTTATTGTTTTCTGAGATAAAATGAAATCTAATTTTAATCGCACACAGACACCCCACCATCATATGCATGAGTAGAGTAGTTATCTCATTGAGATAAATTTCCACAGTGTTTTAAGTTGGAGATTTTCAACTGAATGTTTCCTTGGCTGTTTTAATGAACATTGTTAGAAATATATGTCCATAAATATTCATAAGAAGGAGTAATATGAATATTTATAAGGAGTAGCAAGTTTTCTAAATTGGAGGACATTTATTTCTTGGGATTCCAGTATTAACAATAGCAACTACTATATTTCTCTTACCACTTTTATCTTCTTAAGGGCTTTCTATGAAAATTTCAAGAACCTCTGGGCAAAATACATCCAAAGAAGCCAAACTTTATTTGCATTTGATATTATTTAAATGAAATATTTGAAATGCTTCTTCCTGTGAATATCACAGAACAATAAATGAAATTAATGTATTTACATAAACCATTTTTGTTCCCAAATACAGTTGACCCTTCAATAACAAGGGTTTGAACTGTGTAGGTTCACTTACGCAAGGATTTCTTTGGATAAATACAGTACTGTACATGTATTTTCCTTATGATTTTTTGAATGACATCTTCTTTTCTCTAGCTTACCTAATAAAATATGTGTTGATTGATTGTTTATGTTATCCATAAGACTTCAAGTCAACAGTGGGCTGTTAGTTAAGTTTTGGGAGAGTCAAAAAGTTTTATGTGGATTTTTGACTGTGCCCGTAACCCCTGTGTTATTTGAGGATCAATCGTATACATATGTTGAAAACTCGAAAAGGATCAAAAACTGCTGTTACTACTGGCGCAAATAGTAAACTTTCAGTATAAATTAATTGCTGAATGGTTTCAAAGATTAATTTCATTTGAATTCTTGGAGGGTACATATTTAAATGTTGATATTCCAAACCATGGAGTTATTCTCATAGTTCCAAAACTAATAGTAAAAACATAAACATATTAAGAATTCTCCTATTTGTAATATCATGGAACATAAACCATTTTTAAAAATCATTTTAAGTCATGAAGTAGAAAATTCAGGTACTGGAATTTGTACCATAGTGAGAAAGACATAATTTTTGTTTTGGGTTGAGTATGGCTGATTTAATCTTTATTTTTAAAACCAATGGCCCAAGAAATTGGTAGTTAGGAGACATCATCTTTTGATGTTTCTTCAATTGATCTTATTTATAGTTCATTAATTTTTCATTTAATAACAATAATAAGGACAATGATAAGGGACATCTATGGAATACTTTCTATGTGTTGGGCACTTGTCTAAGCACTTTTAGAAAGTAGAATTCTTATTTTTCACATTTTATGGATAAGAAAATGAAGCCTTGAAATATTCGAACAGCTTGCTTAAGCTATCTCAGCAAATTGGTGTCTTGAGTTGGGATTCAAGCCCCTGCTATAGAATCGGCCTGACTCCAAAGGTCTGTTTTCTTCAGTTCTGCCCTGAAACATGTCCAGATGGCACTTCTAAGAAAAAAAAAAATCTTGTTAATGCAGACCAAAAGCAGAAAGTAGAAGGACAGATTTCTAAATGAAAACTAGATGCAGTGAATGAAAATATTTTCTCTTACACAAATGCTCACTCAACATCTATTTATTCATACTTTTTCCGGAGTTATAACAAGATTGGCAATTTTTTTTTATGGCACAGAATCCAAACAATATGAAAACTGTCTGATACAAACATGCTAAGTACAGGAAAGTAGGAAAAAGTGTCACAGAGTAAATAGTGAAATATTTCTAGAAAAATTGTGGAAAAAACTTTGTTGACTGATGTTACTTTATAAATTAATGTTTGTTATACCTGAGTACATATTACTTTATTCATTTTCTCTTGCTGCACTAGTGGTTATTGAACATACCAAAGGATAAAGTCTTATTTCCATAATTACAAAACAAAATTGAAAAATTCTTTAAAGTGTTTGAAAGCCTGAAAATTGGACCTGTATTTTATCGAAATAATCAATGTGAAACACAGAAAAATACAGAATGTTACTTGACAAATAAGTGGTTGTTTCAAAAAAAATATGGGGATCAATTTGATTAACAACTTACCCAAAATTTATTAGCAATATTTTTTACAACAAATGCATGGTCTATTACTTCATGTCAACAATTGTCATTTATTTACCCAATTTTTCATGCATAGTAAGTATTAATTAATTATAGCTGTTGCTATAATTATTTTTGTTAACTTTATCTTAGCATTTATTAGCTTAATCACTCTGGTATGATTATTTTTTGACTCAGTTTCCTTTTAAACATGGATATAATAGTACCCACTTCACAGGGGATAGTTTCTGCATGTGAAATACTTAGCTCAGTTCATGGTATATATCAATTTCTCAGGAAATAATGGCTTTACAGAGGTAGTACTTGGTAAGATATTTGTTTCAGAGTCATGGTTTCACTTAGATATTACATTTTCTTTTTCAGATAAATATCAGAGGTAGTAAGTTTGGCCCCATCCTTCATTTTACTATAATCTAAAATCTCTCTCTCTCTCTTCGTTTTGGAGCTGCTGAACATGTTATTTATTTATTTATTTATTTATTTATTTATTTATTTATTTATACCTTTACTAGCCTCATTTTATGCCAATAATTTATTATATTATATCTTGACTCTAGTATATCTGGGTAATTCTGAATACATTTTCTGGATCATTGCACAGAATAAATCTTTGATGATTTTAATGATCATTGTGAGTGTTCCATGAACCAAAGAGACTTATTGTAATTTATAACTTAGATATAACGCCAGTAATATGGTGTTGATGCAAAATATGGACCTCATTTTAGGAAACATGTTCCTTTTGAAAAGTAAAATAAGCATATATTTGTGTATATATGTATGTACATGTATCTCTACACATGTTTATATAAAATAAATATATACATATACTATAAAATAAGGTGATAACCCCACAAGTATGACAACTTTCTTTGTCTCGTGACTGGTCTGCATATAGAGTCCAAAGTGATCAGATGACTACTAAAAATTCATGGTTAGTGGAAATCTTACTATAGCCATTGTTCTGGGACACAGGATGTCTAGACCCAAAACTGTGAGGAAAGAAGTACAAAGCATTTACCCATATCTTTGGGAGAAATGGAGAGCAGAAATATTCTAACTTTTATACCAGATCCGCGGGGTCTAATTATGGGTCACATAGCAGCATATAATGTCAGATGGCTGAGCTATACCAGACCCTAACACCATCTTATAACTTCATAGCATATCATCTCTAACTAGCTCCATAGCTACACCTTCAAGAGGCTATTTCAAAGCTTCATTAGGCTACCATCTTCTTGGCAATGTGGTATATGCTAAAAATAATGGATCCATAATCATGTGCGCATTGCTACACTTGTTGGTCACAAAATCACTTCCTTAGTCCATGGTGGTATTATTTGGGATCCCGTGTTGATAAATGCCACAGTCTGTGAGCCCATGGATAATGATGCTGGATGGAGATCTGTAGGCAGGAAAAGCAAACCATACTCTGAATACGTGTTAGTTGTGGTCAGAAAGAATTGCTATCTTTTGCAGAGTGGAAGAGGTATGATTTAACCTATTTTTCAGAAGTGTCTATTTAATTTTTATGATAACAAGAATTCTAAGATGCCCCAAAATACCTTCCCTTAATCCCTGTGATTGTGAGTATGATCGGATATCAAACCTGTGATTATGTTACATTAGATAGAAAAATGCAGAGGTAAATTACTACATGTCAAGTATGTGTATGTAGTTAACTTACATGGATGTCAGTTACATGTATCAATCAGTTGACTTTGAATTAATCATAAAAGTTATCCAGGTAGAACTAACTGAATCATATAAACTCTTTAAAAGCAAAGAGTTTTCTCTGGCAGGCTGCAGAAAGGGGGTTGGGGGTTGGTCACAGAGACTTGGAACAGGAGGATTCAATCATTTAATCTAGCTTTAAAGATGGAGGGGAAAATGTGCAAGACCCTGAGACCCTCCTCTAGGAGTTGAGAGCCACTCTTGACTGATAGCTATCCAAGAAAAGACTAGACTTCTACAGGCAAATGTTACTGAATTCTGCTAACAATTTGCATGAGTTGGGTTGTGGGTCTTTCCCAAAACAACCATATAAGAGCTAAGCCTGACTGGTACCTTGATCTTGGCCTTGTGAGACCCTATGTAGGATCTCACACTTCTAATCTACAGAACTGTGAGCTAATAAGTGCATATTCTTGTTCATTTGTTTGGGTGTATTTTAAAACCACTAAGTTTGGGGCTCCTGGGTGGCTCAGTTGGTTAAGGGACTGCTTTCGGCTCAGGTCATCATCCCAGGATGACCTGGGATCAAGTTCCCTGTCAGTCTCCCTGCTCAGTGGGGAGCCTGCTTCTCCTTCTCCCTCCGTCCCCAGGCTCAGTGGTCACTTTCTTTCTCTCTCTCTGTTCCTCTCCCTCTCTATCTCAATATTTTTTTTAATCTTAAAAAAAAATAAACCACTAAGTTTGTGATAATTCCTTATACACCAACAGAATAGTAATATATTCTCCTTGAGGTATGGTACCATGTTGAGAGCTCAGTATTTTCCTTTTCTCCTCATTGTTTAGACATTCAGAAGAGCCAGTAACTAGAAACATTTTGGCAAGAGGAAGTGCATGATGTTGGGGCGAGGCAAAGCTTCTGTAACTACTATTCTCATGGACTATTGGGCATTCACGTGAGTTGTTAAGATCAGAGACTTGTTCATATCTATGAATTACTTATGTTTTCCACCTGGCTGTTGCTTCTTTTGCAGTCGTTTTATTCTTGGCCCTGGGTGAAGATTATAGATGAAAATCTTCAGTTCAGGATGTCAAAGGATAGACAATACTGGTAGAAATTACTAATGACACACACTTGGTTACAAATCATTTACATTTATTTCCTTCCACAAGCTAAGCAACCAGTGAGCTAATGGGAGTAAGAAGGGCAAGAAGGACATTACTGTGTTAAAATTGGGCAGTCTATTACTGCCTCAGCTTCTTGGACTCCCCTGCTAGAATGTCAGTGACCTCTGCTATAACATTTTTTTTTTCCTCTTCATAAGGCAATTAGAGTTTCCTTACAGTATATGCATCCCATTCTATAGAAACCCAATTCAGCACAATCCATGAAAGTCAGGGTGATTGATCCTCAGATGCTCAATGTTTTTCAAAATATAGTGGGCTGAACTTCTGTGCCAAAATTTTTCCTGGAGGATTGGAGGTTCCAGCAGCTTAAAATATTAGCAGACATCCCTATCAGTGCTTCCACAGGCTTTTTCTCAAATACAAAAAACTGGTTTACATTGCTTTGTGTTACAGACTCAATGTGTCTCTGCCCCCAAATTCATATGTTGAAGTCCTAATGTCCAATACAATGATATTTGGAGGTAAGGCTCCTCGTAGTTGATGAGGCTTAGATGAGATAGTGAGAATGGTGGCCTAATGATAAGATTAGTGTTCCTATGAGAAGAGGAAGAGGCACAAAAGCATTTTTTCTGTCTCTGTCTATCTCTCTTTCTTTCTCTCCCTCCTCCCACCCCCACCAAGGGCATGCACTGAGGAATGAGCACATAGTGAGAATGGAAACAAAATTATACTACCAGTTTTCCTAGGTCTCCAGCTTGCAGATGTCAAATAATGGGTTTTCTCAGCCTCCATATTTATGATATATTCTTTCTTTCTATCTATCAACTATCTATTCTTATTGGTTCTATTTTTCTTGAGAACCCTGACAAATACACAGTCCAAGTAAGATACCTTCTTTTCAGGTAAAAGATTTATGAAAATTCTTTCTCAAAAATAAGAAAATTAATTAAATAATAGCAAATAACTTATTTTCTCAAAACAATTTTTAAATAAATATGCTTATGAAATTTCTTAACAACAAGATTTTTCTAGTTTAAAAAAGGAGAGATGAAAATACTATCAAATTCTATCAAAAAAAATTCACTTTGGAGGCAAGTGAAATATCATCGTTTACAAATTCTTAAACAAAAAACACACATGACAACAGTGGATGCTCACTGATGAACAATACTGTATAATGCATCAATTTTTACATTTTAGGTCCACTTCCACAGTTTTACTAGCATTCATTTTATCTGGAATCCTCTTCTTCCAAACTTTGATGAATGTCAATTCACTCACCGCTGCCTATGGCTTCAGTTATGTCCTTACTTCAGACTGCCTCTCTCTGTCCACAAAATGAATGTCCAGAACCATTCCCCATAGCCCTCCCCATTGGTCTGTTTCTCCATATTTCTTTCTCAGGATACCCTTGAATGAGTCTCTAGTGTATGAGTGTTTCATTTTCAACTTACTCCAACTTACTGAGTCACCAATCTGTGAAAAAGGCCCAAAATTTTTCTCCTCTTATAGCTGTTCATATGGAATTACCCATCAGGCCATAGATGAGCTGAGGGAGAGCTGAGGGAGAGACATTGGTGCAATAGTAATAGAGAATATGAGAATTGAAACCACCTATCTATGCAGCTTACTTTTGTCGTCTGGTCTTCCTGGTCCAATCTGAATATGCCATATCAAGTGTTATAATCTTCTGAGGCTGCCCAATTCTTTGACTTAGTGGCACTGCCGAAATTAAGCTTCTTCTTTTTTATTTTTTTAAGATTTTATTTATTTACTTGAGAGAAAGAGAGCATAAGAGAGAGAGAGAGAGAGAGAGGATGAGTAGAGAGGAAGGGCAGTCAGAGAGGGAGCCTGAGCAGGGAGCCCAATGCAGGGCACAGTCCCAGGATCCCAAGATCATGACCTGAGCTAAAGGCAGACACTTAACCCACTGAGCCACCCAAGTGCCTCCAAAATTAAACTGATAAGATTTGATTGCTTAGTCACTTGATGTCTATTGCCTAGTATCAAATCAGACCCTCTGTCCAATCCTCAAAAAGATCTAGCTTTCCCTTTTTCCCCAATATAGAATTAATCCTTTTGGGCCATATATCTCTTTGGTAAGGACTAGGGAAAAACTATATCTATGTTTGTTTTATTGAAGCTTTTTCCTCAAGGTTCTTAAACGCTTTCAAATAAATGAGGGGATGTATGAATACTTCCAATCTTATTTAAGAGGTCAGAATAATCCTCTGGGGTTTTTGTATATGAACAATTTGTGTTTACTCCAGGAATATAAGCTTAGAAAACTAATCATTGTATTATCCAAACAAGTCATGTGATCATTTCAATAGATGCAGAAAAGTATTAGGCAAAATCCAACGCCATTTGTGATTAAAATACTCAACTGAATAGAGATAGAAGGAAATTTCTTTGATCTGATAAAAAATATTATGTAAAATCTACTGTTAATATCATATGTGATGGTGAAATATTAAATGCTTTCTCCATAATATCGGAAAGTAAACAAGGAAGGCCCATCCCAATAATTCAGCATTCCACTGGAGATCCTAATCAGTTCAATAAATAAGAAAAAAATGCATGAACTTTGAAAAGATAGACATGAAACTGCCTTTATGCATAGACATCATAATTGATAAGAAAATCCTAAGCAATCTATAAAAATAAAAAACCTGACAAACTGATAATTGAACAGCAAACTTTTAAATTTAATAAAAATATAAGGACAATATAAAAATCCATTAATTTATGTATTATAGCAACAAACACAATAATTTTATTTTACAATAAATAATAATTTTTAATATTTTAAATAATATTTTATATTAATTTTAAATGATTTTTATTTTGATATTTAAAAATAATAATTTTATTTTATAATAAAATAAAAATAAAGAACTCTATCTTGAATACCATCAAAATACATTAGACACGGGAATACATTTAATAAAAGATATTGAATATCTCTGCACTAAAGTTTACAAAAAATAGAAATTAAGACAAATTATACTACATGCTATGTATATTTAATATAGGTAAAACATTTTCTCCAATTTTACTCTATAGATCAAATTTAATTCCAATCTTAACAGAGCTGATTTGATTTTAGAAATTGACAAGCTGCTTCATCAAGGGAAGTGATAAGGACCTAGAATAGCCAAAGATTCTTGAAATAAAACCAAAGTAGGTTTAGAGAATTTATACTGATTACAAAATTAACTACAAATCCTCGTCCATTTTCTGGTGGGAATGTGAAATGAGTCATTTTGGACATCTATTTGTCAGATTATTATAAAATTAAACATATGACTACCTTATGACCCAGCAATTCTTCTTCTACTTATTTAATGAAGGAAGTGTACTAAAAAAGACGTGTACTCAAGTGTTTATAATAGGTTGTTGTAATAGCCTCAACTAGAAACAGCTCAACTGTTCAACAGGAGACTAGATAAACAAATATGGGGTGGGGGGGTATTATGATGGTTGACACTGATTTACTAGAAAAGGGCACAAGGAAACTTTTTGGAAAGATGGGAATGTTCCATACCTTCTTTAAAGTATTGATTACCTATATTTATACATCTTTCAAAATTCTAAATCTTATATAAGATCTATGCTTTCCATTATATATAAATTTTATCTCATTAAAAACAAAATGTGTGTATGCCTATATGTCTGACAATGTTTTGTGTGTATGTGTGTGTGTGCACACCTTAACAGAATAATAAATTCTTTACAGGCATATAATTTTATTTCTCCTTTCAATACTCACACCCATAAGACACCGTACATTTTTATAATGAGGAAAAAATTCTGTTTTACAAGTTTTATTTTGATAGCATTAAGTGAATGATATCTGAAAACCTATTCACTATAGGCAGGAAAAAGGCTTAATCTTAAGGTAAAAAGTGAACAGTGCATTTATTCCTGAATTACACAAGTTAGGGGAGTCATTGATATGATTAAAACGAAAATATTTTAAAATACAAACATAGTAATTTGCTATTACATGTTATTTCCTACTGCTTCTCTAATAAAGTATCACAAGTTTAGTGCCTTGAAAAAAATTTTTAAATATTTTATTTATTTACTTGAGAGAAAGAGAGGAGTAGAGGAGCAGGGGGAGGGGCAGAGGGAGAGTGAAGCAGAATCCCCACTGAGGAGAGACCCCAATGCAGGACTTGATCCCAGAACCCCAGGATTATGACCTGAGCTGAAGGCAGACTCTTTTTTTTTTTTTTTTTACCACATGGAAAATTTATTTTCTATAAATAAGGTGTAACTGCACCATATGTGCACCAACTGTTCACAAACCTAATACAAAGCCTTGGATGAACAAAGTTCCAGACAAAAAGATTTGAAATATGTGAAGGCATACTCTTTCTTAGCTGACTGAGCCACCCAGGTGCTCCAAACTTCTTTAGATAATAAATCCAACACAGGTTTTACTAGGCTAAAATCCAGGTGTTGGTAGGGCTGCATTCCTTTTGTGGGCTCTTTGACGAAATCCATTTCCTTGCCTTTTCCAGCTTCAAGAGGCCACTTGTTCCTCTCCAGAAAGTTCTTTTCCTCTATCTTAAAAACAAACAAGAGCAGGTAGAGTCCTTCTCATACTGTGTCACACTCATTGAATCTTTTTGACTCCCTCTTTCACTTTTTAGGATCCTTATGCTACATTGGATTCACCTGAGAAATCTAGGCTACTCTCCCTATTTTAAAGTCAGATAACTAGCAACCTTAATTCTATCTACAACTTTAATCCCTTTTTGCCTCTTAAAGTAGGGGATCTATTCACAAATTGCAGAGATTAAGATGTAGAAATCTGTGAGGAGGAGTTTCATTATTCTGTTTACTATAAACACACACATTCTTGTATAAAGTGGGAACTATTTACTTGTCAAAAGTTCAGAAGTAATAGAAAGAACACTAATGAATCACCAAGGTATGAATTAGTAAATGTTTCTTTTGGGTGCACCAAAAAAATGGTTTGCAGACCTGGAGTTCTCAAATCAAAACCAGGAATGAAGCTCAGGAGTATATTGTTACAAAGTAGCACAGGTAGTGAAAAGGCAGGAGTTGCTTATTTTTCATAGTAATTGATTATAACACTAGAATTTTCTTAAATGATAGGGAATTGGTCAGTGGTTACCTCATATCAACCTTGGGAAACAGTTCAAGTTTTGCTTATGATTTCCAGAAGCCTAAGCAAGAAATGACCCAGGAAAAGTTAGCCTCGCAAAATAAGCTAAATTAAGCTTTGTTTGTATGACTAAACTGGTTTTTTTCTCCTTAGGGGATTTGCAGGGCTGGTCTCTGTTTTTGATTTTAACATTCTCCACAATTACTTTCCTTGCTAGGTTTATTTTAACAGCAGAATAAAATCCCATCTGTGAAATTCTAAGTTCTTATTTTTCTTGTTCCAATATGTAGCTTGCCTGTTAAATGGATACTTCTATGTTTATATATACCATATATAAATATATAGAAAACATGTGTTATGCATACATATTTATATATTTATATATCTATAATATATGTAAATGTAGGATACATATACATGTAGATTTTACATATGTCTATGAATAAAATTGTGAAGTAATTTTATCATGATCTACAAAATGTTTGATAACCTTGTTTTATTTTAACTTGATGAAAATATATATTCCTAGAGCCTAGATTCAACATGAAATTTATTTAGACTATAGAAATTGTTGTTCTGAAATGCTAAGCATGAACTGTTAGATACTGAATAGAGGGAATAATTTTGTAATGAAATTCAAATTTTCCTTAACAGACAAGACTCATGTTGCAGAGTATGCATGATTCTGTCAATTGAAGCATTGCAATACTTCAAAATACAAGCTTAGCTTGATATGCTAAATAGATACCATCACCAGATGATATTTATAACATGACATTTTATTACAGAGATTGCTTCCAGATTTGGTAGTGTGAAGCATACCAGAGAAAAACTGAATAAATCTTTGGTTGTTATCAAATGACAACAAATTTTAGTTTTCAGGAACTTATTAGAAAATTAGCATAGTATAATTTATTATTGGATATAATCATTAAGAAATAAATTTTACTGCAAGCTAATCTAAATGATAGCAGGGTTACAGTGAACTAATGTTATTTTATTCCTTTTTCTTCTCTCGGTTCAAATGATTATAGTCCTGATATGTAGTTTATCCTTGATGGATGAAAGGAGACAGTGAGAGAGGGGATGAACTAATAATGGTAAAGTCAGTATTGAATCAGAAATATATTGAGATTCTGAGATAAATCAAGATATGTGCTTCGATGATTAGAGTTTGTCACTACTGAGATATGTTGGTTGATGAGCTGTCAATGAAGGAAGAGAAAAAGTTTTTATAAGAAGCAACTAGACTTGTAGAAAAAACAGTTTAATACTCAAAGGACTCTGTATAAATAGAATTTATAAAGCAAAAGTGGCAATAAAGTTTGTAGATCAAAAGGGATAGAATTTAAATTAATTAAATAAAAAAAGCTTCTCTATTTCCCCCTAGTATCTTAAGTTCTTTATAATGACATTTAAATATGATAATGATTCTCAGCTTTTTCTATAATAAGCATGTATATGCAAAACACAATAAACTATAGTCTGCAATTTTGTTCCCAAAACAGTCCATGTTAGTGTCATTGGAATAAATATTTTCTATGGTCAATTTAAATCAGATGTGTATTATCTATGGGTCACGAATAATTGAAATTCACAGACTTTCTATGGATTTAACTCTATTAAAAGTTCTGAACAACACACCCAATTAAACTTTTACTAGGAAGCTGAACATGGCTTTGGTTAAATACTATTTTTTTTAACTTTATGAATGGAGAAATGGATTATTACTGGCCATCCCAAAAAATAGAAAAACTATATCATTCACATGACATTAATCAACTCTGTTAATTCCTGATGTCTCTCTAGGACTTTCTATTATATCTGTTGTTCAGTTTATTAAAATTTATGATGGATTCTGAGGATTTGTATTTTTATTCAGACTAAAATTATCTATATGTGTCCCCTTTTCCGAATATTCTCAAGAAATTTAGAACTGAACTAACTGATAAAATTTATTTGTTAATCTGTGTATCTACAAGAAAGATGGATGATTGAAGAGCAATCTACACTTGATTCTTTAGTTTTGGAGACTGTCCCTCCAAGAGCACTCGTAATTGTTTTTTGTAATTTGTCATGGATTATTCATGTTTTTCAATAAACCACACTCTTTCCAGAATCCACGCTGTAGGATATTCTTCAAGCCTGGTTCAAAAGTCTCAGAAACGCAAATCTTCTGTTCATCTTAATCCTAGACTTTGCTCACAGTCTTCCAGTCTCCATTTGGTCTGGTGGCTACGGCAGAAATAGTTAATATTTTGATGGAAACCGGGAAGAATAGCCACAGGGAGGGATGTGTTAAATCTACCATCTTTCCAAAATTATTGGCTAGTGAGAACTGTGTAAAATAATGGGTCTTTTCCTCTTTTCCTCTTGTTCCAATAATAGTTACTTGTGTAAAAAGTATGATTTTTTTCTACCATTTTCTTGTTCATTCCTAGAATCAGCAAAATGTGTTAACAGCTGACACAATATTTCAAAATATATATGACATTGAGAAGGCAATCCTTCCATAAGAAATTACATATATGATGTGTATTACATATATTATAACTTAAAATCAATTTATTAAATCAGAGCCATAGTCTTGGACTTCCCAGAGTTCAAAATTTGTAAGAAATAAATGTTTATTTATAAGCCATCCAGTCTATATTATTCTGTTAGAGCAGCCCGAATGAACTAAGATAATATGTTAATTGAAATCAACTGTGCCTCTTTCAGATGTGTTTTTTCTAATAGATGTTATTGCTGCAATACTTAGCAGTGTAAAATAATCACTTTATTTTTTCTCAAATTGGCAGGCAGGGGTCACGACTTTGAGAAGACATTGGTGTGACTGTTCTTGAGTAGAGTTTTTCATGAAATTGCATGAAATTGCAATTATTTGAAGGGTAGTCTAGGGTAGATGTCTTAGATAGATCATTCATGTGTCTAGCTATTGATGCTGGCTGTCAACTAGAAGTTCAGCTGAGAATTGGGCCTGGAACATATGCATGGGCTTCCCTGGTGAGGTAGACTCTGGTTAGAGGTATTAAATGCCATCTGCCTCCCCCTAATGCAAACCTCTCAAGAGGACCAGGCAGAAGTAGCATCTCCTTTTTTGGACTGGCCTCAGAGGTCACAGAGCATCATTTGCACCATGCTGGATTGGTTGAATTCCATTTAAATTTATGGGGGCAAGGGGCATAGACCTCATATTTTGTTAGAAGTATCAAGTAATTTAGGGATATTTTTATAAACTTCCACATTTTTCCTTTTTCCTCTTCCTTTGGATCATCTGCATTTTGGTGTCCAAGAGGACACTGGAAGTCATACGTAGAATTTGGAAAAGATTCCCTTAGCTTAAATCCTTGAAGAAAACTAAGTGGAAAGGCACTTACTCACTCATTCATTCCCATAATGTAAGAAAGACTTAAACTACTATTATTACCATTAAATGTGCAAGATAGTATACACGCACATTTTGACTATGTTTGCTATGGCAGTGAGACTTTCCTAACACACACACACACACACACACACACATATGCACACACACATTTTTCTACCTTCCAAGAAGTATTCTTTTACATATCTTTTTCTAATAAACATTTTTGGGTTTAGGGGTGCCTGGGTGTCTCAGTTGATTAAGTGACTGCCTTCAGCTCAGGTCATGATCTTGAAGTCCTGGGATCGAGTCCTGCATGGGGCTCACTGCTCAGTGGGGAGTCTGCTTCTCCCTCTGACCCTCCCCCTCTCATGCTCTCCCTCACTCTCTCACCCATTAAAAAAAAAGAAAAAGAAAAAAAAATCGGGGGGTTTATAAACAGCACACACTTTCCATGAAGTCCAGATTGGAGGATATGACATAATTAAAATGTATTTAAGTAAATATTATAGTTATTTGTTAAAATTTAGAGCTTAATTAAAATAATTATAATGTTAATTGTTAAAACATTGATAACTGATGAAAATAAATTCTGTACAAGTTTTAGTCATCTGATTGTTTTTCCATTTATGCAGGGACCAGTATTTTGTTGTTTGGTGCAAAATCAATTACAAACACACTATGCTTAAGTGACTTAGGAAATACTATCCAGGGGTGCATGGGTGGCTCAGTCAGAAAGCATCTGTCTTCTGCTCTGGTCATGATCTCAGGGTCCTGGGATCTAGCCCCTAATTGGGCTCCCTGCTTGGCGGGAAGCCTTCTTCTCTCTCTCTCACTCCCCCTGCTTGTGTTCCCTCTTTCACTGTGTCTCTCTCTGTCAAATAAATAAATAAAATCTTTAAAAAAAATTTAAAAAAAGGAAATATTATACAGTATCTCTTATGGTGCAATGTAAAATTAATTTTGATTCATACCATTTTTCCATTTAGTTGTTTGGTCTTTTACTATTTATATTCTTCTTCAAAATGAGTTTTTATTAAATAAGATGCAAAAATTGAGACATGTCTCCAATTTTGCTTTTTAAAATACAATTATTTAAAGATTTCTACTTTATTCAAAGAGCAACTATCAGTTAATTTTTAGCTGACTGACTTGGAAAAATTGGTTAACCTCTTGGATGTATTTCTTTCTCAGAATAATCAGAATAATATAATTAATATCCTCCTATAATTTTTGTGAGAATTTTAATCATTGAGGTCTAGCATATATTTCAATAATTATGTTATTTTAATTATAGTTTAAGATCATTTAATATTTACTGAGAACCTACATTATTTCAAGCATATCTCACATATATAATTCACACAATAACTTATAAGTTAAAAAGTATTTTAATTATCACTAAGTAATAAGTACCCTGCAATTCAAGGAACATAAATCACTTTCAAAATGAATAGAAGCATGATTGAAACATCATTTTTCCCATAAAATTTTCATTTGTTTGTATTACATCTGCTCCCATTTTTTCTGTTGAAAGCATACTCTTTTCTAAAGGCCTCTGAAGAAAAGAAACCACCTATTCATCCCACAGCAAAATGATTTTTTTGTGAGGTGTTCATATAATAACTGTGATACCTATCACTGTTTATATAGTATTCCATTTATGTGTATATATTTTGTACTAGTTTGTAGCCTCTCTGAGGTCAAAAACTATGCTTTATTCTTACTATGTTGGCCATAATTCTTGGTAACATATACGTTTCATGTAGTAAATGATTTATACATATTTATTACTTAGATTTCTCAAATATGAAATCAATTTCTGAAAGGCATTAACTATTGGGGAGAATCCATTCTTGGGAAGTTCTAAGATAATGGAAGGAACAATAAATTAATGACTCCTTTACCTTCTGAGGCAAATTCACTGTAATTATTTTTGTTGTTAATATCTGCATGACAATTTGGAAAGTCTTGTAATAAAACTTAATTTAAAATGACTAATTATAATCATTAGGGTCTTAATTGTTTGCTGTGTAACTTTGATAACATTTTGTCGTGTGTTATGTATAAATGAAAATGTTTGCAAATAAATGTAACCATAGGGACTACTCTATTCAACTAAAAATACCCACAAGGATATCTGAGGAAGGGATTATCATGAAGCACATGCAGCTTCTCAGGAGGCTCTTGAGGATTCTGAATTATAATCAACTTTTCACTAGAGGCTGCCAAGAAAAACAAGTGTCTTACTACTTCCCTGACTCCCCACCAACACCTTTATCCCATACTTATCCTCATGCCCAAGCATGTGCTGACCTGGTTTAAGCTGGTCATTACTTCTCTTTGATAAGACAGTACTGTATTTGTGGGAAGTGGATTTTCTTCCCTTTCTTTCCTGTGTAAGTGGGTAAGCTGTAAGTTTGAAAAATGAGTGGGTCAGTCTTTATCTTCTTCTTATTTCTCTTATTAATTTCTTTATGATCCTTTCCCCATTAAATGAAAATTCTCAATTTCTGAAGGTTTATTTGGCTATGAGGGGAAGAGTATAGATTAAGGGGCTGTGAGGAATGGCTCACTTGGTTCAAAGATAATTGCCTAGTGACTGCATTTTGCAGTCCAAATAGAATTTAACAATGGAAATAAGCAATTAACATAGAAGTCAGCATAAACCTCTAGCTGATTAATAAACAATTAGAGAAATGAGTAAGGCATCATGGTTATTCTAAATAAAGGTAAAATTGAGTACACTTTCAACTGATAAAGGAGAAATTGCTCTATTCATTGAGCAAACCAAGACTATATTGGTATTTTACACATACTACTATATGAAACTGAATCAACATGAAATTATGGTATATAGATTAATCAGCAGACTTCTCAGAGTATGCTTTTATTGTATAATATATTATTTTCCTGTTTATTATTTTTCTTAATAGAAGTGAAAATGACAAATTTTTTTCTTTAATTCTTGGTTCAGGCACAGCTAATAGGAGAAAAAGCCCCCAATAAAATATATATCTATATCTATACATATATATACACACACATACGCACACACACACACACAGAAACACAGAGACAAAGGCTTACCATGAGAATATCTATCATCTATCTATCCATCAGCTATATATATATGCATATATATATATACACACACACATACACACACAAAGGCTTTCTGTGTATATATATACACATATATACACAAAGGGTATATATATATAGCCTTTGTCTACTCATTAAATTATAAGTACACTCAATAATATTTCTCCTAGGAAAAGTATCAAATTGATATAGACTCCTTCCTATGAAGAGTAAAGACATAATTTCAGAACTTTTTTGGTATGGTGGCAAATAGAGGAACAAGTTTAGGAGAACCATAAAAAAAAAGAAAAATGTTAAGAAAAAGTAGGAGAAAAGCATTAACTTCTGACATTACATAGAGCAAATACACTTACTAAAAGGTGTGGGTTTCAAATATTACAGCTAGAACAACTACATTTCCGTCAAAACATTAAAGCAATCTAGTCTTTTCTACTTGGGGTTGCTCTTCCCAAAATAAATTCTGAAGGCAATGTAATCAAAACTGTAAGAGCATCACCATTATTTGGGAATCAGGAAACTGCCATAAGATAAATAATTATCATTAAAATACTTACAGTAGATGTTATTTAAGATGAGGACAAGAAGGAGTTCCTTTAATCACAGATTTGGACCTTGGGAATTATTTCCCAACCACAGAACTATTCACGGAAAATGGAGAGTTTAATCTCTGCCCTAATACTTCTGCCTTAGGCTTCCTGCACTGCAGGGAACTGGGTAGTGATCAAGGAAGGGAATGGGATGGTGGCTTTGTCAGTAAGGTAAAAAAAAAGAAAAAGAATCTATTCTAATACCAATCTATTTTCCTCACCACTCTATATTTGTATGTATATATTCTTTCCTTTACTGTTTTATCAGTGTAGTCAAAAGAAACATTGAATTACACTTAATAGGTGCTAAAATTTATTATAGACCCTGAGGAATCAAAGATGAGAAAGAACCACTTTTTGGCCTCTAGGAAATAATTTCCAAAATGTAGGTCATTAAAAACAGGTAGACTTATTGGTCTCTCAGGTGGTTTTCAGGCAGCTTTGTTCAGAGGAAACATAAGAGAAGATAATTATTTTACAAACTTGATATGTTAGTTTATCTCAAAGATGTCTATGCTTTTAAAGGTGGAACATATGCTAATGATAAATTGAATTTATCAGTTGGCATTTCATCAACAACGTATAGTTCATCTTAACCAACATATGTTCATAGCATTTGCATGCTATAGTTCACATTTTTTAATTTACTGTTTTCGGAAAAAAAAAATTACTGTTTTCGTATACGCTATTATGCTGCTGTAGGTTCTCAGTTCTCAAAATAATTAAATCAATCCAGAGTTGTTCAACTAAATGTAAAAACACACGTATTCATTTAGCAGTTACGAATACTGCAATTTAGAAATAAAAAAAAAATAAAATTAATGGAGAATTTACTGTGTGCCCTGGGGTGAATATCTAATAAGGAACAGATAAGGTTTCCAAATTCCTGAGCCTTCTATTTTAGGGGTAAGAAACCCAGTAAGTAGTTAAATAAATGAATGCATAAGAGCATTATAAAATTACTGGGAGAAATATAAAGCAAGGTAAAAGATAGTGGTAGAGGATGATTTTTTAAAATAATGTGGTCATTGGGAGATCTATTCCATTCAGCCATTGTCTTTTGTGTTATGAAATTTTCTCTAATAGCCACCAAAATGTTGAGTCATTTTTCAAATAAAAGATAGAGTGCCCTTTTAAAGAAGTCAAAGAGTTTATTGAACACACCCATAAAATACTTCCAAATATGAAATTGATTAACTTTGTTGTGCTACTGTGAATATTTGTTTACTCCTTAACATAGAAAGTGCATACTTTTATTGTCATCTAGGGCACAATGAAAGACTATCACATGTCTTTTCTATAAACTGGTTTTGACACTGACACTTAAGTACCCAGTTCATTATCTCCATCCTCTATGGCATTGAATTTCTTATTCAGATCATTTTTGAGCCATGATTCTTTTTCTCTCTCTCTCTGGACTTTAACCCTAATTTGTTACATAATCAATGTTAAATTGTAGGTAATGGGCTTTGCTGGTTGGCTGGCTCAACCTTAACTGTATCACAAGATTTTGATGCAGAGAAGTAATTCCCCCTAGTGAGTTGATGATAGAATGCATACTATGCTAGGCATAGCAACTGATGTGCTCTCGTTTTACCCCTTCACTGACCAAGAATATGCAACTATCAGTGTGAATAACTCATATAGTTGTTAAGATAGGTCCTCAGTAGGTTGTATGTCTACTCATTAGTACTAAAAAAAATAACTGCACTTAAAATCTCCAATAGTTACACAGAATTTTAGTTTTGTTGTAAGTAGGCTCCACACCCAGCCTGGAGCTCAGTGTTGGACTTGAATTCATGACCCTGAGATCAAGACCCAATCTGAGATCAAGAGTGAGAAGCTTAACCGACTAAGCCATCCAGGTGCCCCTACACAGAATTCAAGTAGACAATAAGCAGTTTTCCCCAAAAGATTAGATAAAAGCAGTGTAGGACAAAGGGCAGATAGGAACAGTAGAAGTCTATTAAAATATCTAATGATTATTGATATGTATTTCTGAGAACACTTGTCATCTTTTATTCACAATTTAAAGAAAAATCTCTAATTATTTTGTAAATCTTGAAATCAAATGCAATAAAGTAAATATTCTATCTAATATTGTGTATTGATTGAAAAATAAGTCTTCAATTCTTTCCTGCAAGATAGACCTACATTTAAATGTGGTTTCTTTTCTTTTTTTTTTTTTATAAGATTTTATGTATCTATTTGACAGAGAGGAGAGAGATCACAAGTAGGCAGAGAGGCAGGCAGAGGGAGAGGGGGGAAGCAGGTTCCTGGCTGAGCACAGAGCCGCTGGATCCCAGGACCCTGAGATCATGACCTGAGCCGAAGGCAGAGGCTTTAACCCACTGAGCCACTCAGGTGCCCCTAAATGTGGTTTCTGAGAGAATGCTCTTATTAGATATTGTGGAATAATAAGAATTCTGTGTAAAAATAATGTTTAGAAAAGACTGCATATCTTACTCACTTCCTCCCCCAAAGCTTTAAAGACTAGCAAATATTATTCATACTGTTCTAAGTAATTCAGAAAAGGAATTTATTTAATTGGTTTACCCAGAATTTCCTAAAAGTATTTGACCAAATAATCTATTTTCTGGATTAGAGTCCTGTGCAACAATGTTCCCTGGCATACAGTTTGGAAAAGACTGTTTTAGGCACTCTTTTGCTTTACTCTAACAGAGAGTTTCATTTGTTTTTCTTAACAGTGAAATTGAAATTTTGAAAGTGAAAGCATTGTTTAGTAGTGCCAACTGAATTTGGCAGCTAGGAGAATATTTTCATCATGACTTTTGAAGCTAAGAACTGAGATTTCTCTTGGTAAAATCCTATTTAATTATAATCCCTTAAAGCTTCAAAAACATCTATGAGAGCCAATGAATAGCCACAGGGATTCCAAAATGAATGCTTTTATGTGTGGGGTCCCATTTGATCCTGTAAACTTTTACCATATTTCCTGTCTAGATTTCAGTGCTCATCAGACCCTGGAAATAGATAGATATACATACATATATTTGTAAAATCCGAGATTATAAAGTTAATTTTCTTTACTCCAATCTATCAGTAGTCAACTGCTAAATCTGTTGTTTTAATCCCATATCAAAAGTGAGTACTAGAAGGCATTTCCTCTGAAGCTGTCTAGTAGGAGTACAAACTGGACAGACTGATAAAATGCATTTTAAATGTGGAGCCATATGTAGGTATTTTATTCATGTGTTTTTGGTGTTTAGCTCCTGCGTGCTCCTTTACCTACCACCCAGGTGGGAGGACTTAAATGGAAGATGATGGCATAGAGGGGTTGATCCTTGTGGATGTTTTACAGGTATTTCTTCTCAACAAAGAAACTACATTATTCTCATGAGTGTTTCAGGAAATCTGGATTTTTTTTTTAATTTTTTTTAGGAAATCTGGATTTTGAATCCATATGAATTTGTATCAAAAATGTTTATTTACTTACCTGGAAAAATATTTTCCATGTACTACCACAGTATGAGACATGCATATAATCACATTAAAAATGTGTTCTTGAAAAGAGTATTACAGAGTATTACAGGTAACCTTTCTCTGCATTTCTCCTGCATAACTCCCTTCTGAAACAACCTTTGGAGCTAGGTATCTGAGATCAGACAAAACAAAACTTTGTGCCACATCTATTAAGAGTGATTACTCTGCTTTTAATGTTCAAATTTAAGTGCTGTTTCAACCCTGTCACTCGGGACAATTTAATTTATCCCTTGGACTCTCTGTTTACAGATCAAGAAAATGGAGGTTATAATAGAGTGTGTTACATCACATTCTTACAATAAATGGGATACTGTATATAAAGATTTTGGAATGAGGTATTCAAAATGGAAGGCCCCAAATTATTGGTAACTATTTTTATTACTAAAATTATCTTTCCCTCTAGCTTCCTTTTCCCCCTTTAAATCCTATAAAGCTAAACTTTTATATGCCTTCAAATTTGGCTGTATATCAAAATTATCATAAGGACTTAAAAAAATTTAAAACAAACTGAAACCAAAACCAAAACAGATCCCTAGTATCTACCTGCATTCTTCCTGAAGTCAAATGTTAAAGAGGGCTTCCTTGTTACATGGATGGATATCAAGCTTTCCTGATGAATCTTATGCAAGAACTTGAAGTCAAGTTTGCATTTTGAATATATTAATTTGTCAAAATATTCTCTTATTTCTACTTCTGGACAAATACCTCAAGTTCTCTTTTTCATTGTCATGGGCCTGGTCAGTAGTTTTTCTTTTACAGATTCATTTTTTTCCTCTCCCTTTGCTTTAAAAAAAAATTATAGTTTTAAAACCTTTTAAAAATATTTGTTTTACATAGTAATTAAGCCAATATATTCACCTATTTTTATTCAGTAGATTTTTTTCCCTACTATCAATATGAATAGGCAAATTTCCCCATGGTCTAGCCTGAAGCTTACCATCAAATTTTCTGTGAGTTGTAGAAGCTCTCTACTCAGAAATCTTAACATTATATCCCCTTATTCTTAGATATAGATTTTGCTTTTTTGGCAAAGTAAATCTTTGCTTCCTCTACAGCATGGATTATTTTTAGTCATTCTTCCAAACTATAAATATCTTCTTCCTCTTTTTAATTAATTAAATGTATCACCTCTTTATTTTTTTATTTTTTTAAAGATTTTATTTATTTATTTGACACAAAGAGAGAGGTCACAGGTAGGCAGAGAGGCAGGCAGAGAGAGTGGGGGAGCAGGCTCCCTGCTGGGCAGAGAGCCCAATGTGGGATTCGACCCCAGGACCCTGAGATCATGACCTGAGCTGAAGGCAGAGCTTTTATTTAACCCACCGAGCCACCCAGGTGCCCCTGTATCACCTCGTTAATATATGACTGAAGACTTTTCTTAGTGAGATGTGTGGCCTACAAAATGAAGTTTCATGGAATTAGAAATGATTCAGAGTACTCTGCTTGAACATGATGAAAAACTTGACTTATTTAATACTGTTGGTAATATGACTGTTAATATGGAAGGAGAGTTATCATGTGCTATGGGGTAATAGTCTGTGTTAATTTTAAACTTGAGAGTGTTCATCAAAGTGGAAATAACAGTATTATGCCTTCAACTAACCAAATAAAGAGTGATGATAGAATTATTTAAATGAGATGCAAAGAGAAGTTTCTGAGAGAAGAAAGCCCATATGAAGAGATTTGAAAGAGTATTATATGTTAGAGATAGTAATTTTTTTTTTTTTTGAAATATGGAACAGTGAAGAGTGCATAAAGGGAATACAAGAGGTTGGGACAGGCTCAATATTCTGTTTGTATGCTTGATTTGATAAGGAAAAACTGTACTTAATTAAGCTGACTGACCAAACTGGCAAGGGAACTCCAGTCCTTGTGTCAAAGCCCTTCCGGTTCTTCTTTCCTGCCCCGTTTCCCCACGTGCACCAACTTACCAAGTGTGCTCATGTAGGAGGGTATAAATTACCCTCTCTGCTTGTGCTCCGGGCTCAGATTTTGGACAAGGGTCTCCTCTGAGCCCACCGGTGATTAAATAAATCTCCAATTCTTTTTAGTCTCCAGAGTGCCACTTGGTTTTTCCACCAGGATCCAGTCCAGGTTCTGCAACAGATTAAATACTCCTAATCCAAGAATTAGAGCAAAATATGAGGCACTGGCTGCAGAGATTTTACTCAAATAACCCTACAGGTAAGTCATTTCCTGCAAGTGAGGCAGAGAATGGTGTATAAATTCTGGGACTTTTAATTTACCTTCAAATAGAATGAAGGCAGGGTTGGAGACTTAGCTAAAATTGAAGACTGAGGGTTTGTAATAGCACCCCATTGATGTTATCACAAATTTCTTCCAATGGTGACAGCTACTTGAATTTGGGAGGAAGACTAATGACCCTCAAAAGTATCCAGGTCCTAATTGCTGGAAACTTGTAGTAAAAAGAATTTTGTAGATCTGACTAAATTAAGGATCTTAAAATGGTGAGATTAATTTGGATTACCTGATTGAGCTGTAAATGAAATCAAAAATATCTTTATAAGAGAGAAGCAGAGGATTTCTGACTATAGAAACAGCAGACAGTGAGGAAACTGAAGCAAGATACTATGTGGCAGTCTTTGAGATGTAGAAAGGGGCCTTGAGCCAAAGAATGTAAGGAATGTAGCTTCAACAGCTGGAAAAGGCAGGGAAGTGGATTTTCCCATAGAACCTCTGAAGGGAGCATGGCCCTGCCAACACCTTGATTTCAGTCCAGGGAAACTGATTTTTGATGAGTCTAAAAAGTGTAATTGTTTCTAACAGAAGCCTGCATGTTATTTTAAGCCGCCAAGTTTGTGTTGATTTGTTAGAGCAGGCAGAAGAAACGACTGCACTGTATTTTTTTTTTTAAGAAGAAAAATGGGAATTGACTGGATTCTGATGAAATGAGGGTACCCAATAGTATAGATGAGGAAGAAACCTAGGGAATCGAAGTTATCAGTGAGAGAGAATTAAATCGATGACAAAATAGGGTGGTTATGGTGGTTAAGTTAAGGCTAGTAGCAAAATGTGTGAAAGTGAGATTCAGAGAGAAAGGAGAGGGCAAAGTATTGGAAGATGAAATGGGTTGAAGAAGGAGGTTAAGTGAATTGAAAGAATAAAATTGTGTGGAGGAATAAAATTGTGTGGTGATCAAGAATTTTAGAACTCATGTGGAGCCCAGTATGGCGGCAACAAAGAGGTGCTGGGCCCTTAGAGTGAGAAAAGTCAAGGTGCTGAACATTGAGGATGCTCTTCTTGATTTTCTTATCTTGTTTTCTTCTCAGTTCACCCTCAGATAACCTCAAATTAGCAAGAAATTGCTCAGCTGCTAAAAAGTAGAAGTTGTGCAATTGATTATATTTACTTAATGATTAAATATTATTTATAAGTATTTGTGATATTATCTGCACTTTAACCATTATTTTAAAAAAAGGACTATGTGAAAAAAAATCAAGGAAGCAAAGTTCATACATAAACTCTTTTTAAGTTTTTCTAGGAATAGGAACTATTATTCTATTTTATACATATACAGTTTGCTATTAATTTACAAATTAAATTCATTGTATGAGCTTTTGTTTCCCTAAAGCTTACGTGTTCTCTCTTTCTCTCTTATTTTTTCTCCTTAAGGCAATAATATCAGGGGAAAGTTGACATCAGTTTTCTCTTCTTAAAATGTCCCAACATATTAAAAGAGGATTGAAAGAAGACTAAGAAGACTTATAAGACTAGCAAGATTTCTAAAAGATTAGCAAGAAGTTAACAGTACTAAAATAAGCCCTTTAATAAAAAGAGCCTTCATATTCTTTCTGGCCTTTTGAGTCTGATTCTTTGTGACCCATCATAGTGAATACTGCAAGAGTAAATTATTGTGCCCTAGTACACACAATTGAATTGTTCTGGGTCAAGAAGTTCTCAGACATAATACAGAAAGTTCTATGTCCTTGTCTCATAAAGATAGATGTCCTATATCATGAAAAGGTGATTATTTTACATAGATGAGGGAACAGAAGGCAAGCTGAGGACAAAGCAGAAGCTGACACCCAGCGACCTCCCCCTACCACCCAGGACACCTTTGGGTGGGATATGTGTG
>CM052800.1:25213075-25251266 GCA_028533885.1 Nasua narica | reverse complement strand
TTTTTTTTCTTAAAGACAATTATGTACACAAGCACACTCAAGAGAACTAGGTTGGTATTGTTGGTAGTAAGCTAAAAATCTAGCCCAGGGTGATCGGGAGGGCAGAGAATGAATTTTAAAGAGTACTGACACAACAGATGAAGGAAGTGAAGTTCTGAGTGTTCCTATGTTAGAGGTAAATTGAAAGCAAATAATGGATCAACAAAGACGGGAAAATTATCACACTTGCTGAACCCTGAACAAAAGGCTCTTACCATTTTATGGACCCAGGAGTCAAGAGGAGGAAAAGGGTCAGGGGCAGGAGTGGAAATGTACCGAAGGAGAGAAGTATCTTGGTCAAAGCCAATAAGGTGGCCTCTGAAAAGAGGCACCTGGTCTGGGAATGCAGATATGCAGATGAGGATAGTTGGCTCTGGAGGTGAGGCTGAGTCCTTGATTGCTGCTCCTTCAGAGACTGCAATGCCCAGGCTGTGTACCAAGCTGGTGTGGGGAAGGCAGCTTCTCCCCTTATGCCTGCCAGGCAAAGTGTAATTTCTTGTGGCTAGGTCTGAACTAGCGCGCAGGATTTCGGCCTCATTACTTCTTTATTGGTTTGAGGTGAGCTTTGGATCTCTTTCTTCATCTATGAAAAAGGATAATACCTATGGTGTAAATTGGGTATGAGATTGAAATTAAGTAATGCATGTAATATTTCTTAGCATGGTATGTATCCTAAACTAAATAAAGATTAACTATTATTGGTTTCAAAAAGCTGGAACTTTTCAGAATATTTCACTAAATATTAAAGGAAAAATATAATTGCATATAATTACATATGGATATTAAAAGAAATTAAACAGCTGGAAGAGTAGAAGTTCGAGTACCATAATAGTTGGCTTTTGATTGGATATGTCACTTTGTATCTTAGTATATTTATTCTGTTGTTATATTTGTACCCTAGCCTAGTGGTTAAATATAATTTTGCATGCCCCTTCTCTTATATCTGCTCTCTTCAATATGTGTGCTTTATCTTTAGACCCAGAATCCAAGAACTGACTCCAAAGCATTTCAAGATTTTCATGGTTGAAGTAAGAGACAGATTTTTTTTTTCCAGTTTAACTAGTTCCTACATTCTCACTCTCAAAGCTCCTTATTTATTTTAAAAGACAAAATATTTTTCCTACATGATTACTGTCGGTAATGGAGACATCCTTTAGGAAGATGAAGGCTATGAACATGCTAGTTTCTATTCACAGGTTTGTGGTTTACCCTTACAGAATTAGTAGGGTCACAACACCTTAAAATAATAACAGAGCACTTAATATTA
The DNA here is from genome assembly GCA_028533885.1 of Nasua narica. NCBI lineage: Eukaryota > Metazoa > Chordata > Mammalia > Carnivora > Procyonidae > Nasua > Nasua narica. The sequence goes on along the minus strand of CM052800.1, from coordinate 25,249,960 downwards.
AAAAAAAATAAATCTAATAGCACAAAGATTTTATTCTATGTAGCACCTGACTTTACAAAGCAGATGATTGCTAGGAAGTTCAAAAGTTTAGATTATTCTATAGAAAACAGTAGCTCTCACTAAATACTGAAAATCAGTAGTTTTTTCAATAGTAGAGCTATTTTTAATAGCAGAGCTTACTATTATTTTTACATACAGAAATATAATATTGCTTACCTTCCATTAGAGGTCAATTAATAATTTAAAATTATATAATATATATCTTTCTGAGCACATTCTTTTTAATTAGCATATAATGTATTATTTGTTTCAGGGGTATAAGTCGGTAATTCATCAGTTTTACATAATTCACATTCTTACATAAAATAATTGAACATATTTTCTTTAAGAGGAATCCTTAACAAAATGCTAGTGAATGAAATCTAAATAGTTACTAAAAACCTCATCATCATTAACTAAGGTTTATTTCAGGAAATCAAATGTTCAACATGTTAAAATCAAATGTTCAACATGTTTAAAATCAATGAGTGTGCACTTCCAAATTCATAGAATAAAAAGAAGATCATGTAATCATCTTGATACATACACAAATATCATTTCCTCAAATTCAACACTATACTGATTAAAAAACAAAACACAAGACTCTCAGAAAATTAGAGAAGGAAAATTAATCATCACACCTTGTTTCACACTATACACAATAATTATCTCAGAATAGATTACAGACTTAAATTCGAAAATTAAAATCTTAAGTTCTAGAAGAAAACATGGGAACAAATCTTCATAAACCCATGGGGGGAGATGATTTTTTAGCCAAGACACAAAGTATATGAACTATTAGAATTTACCAAGTGAACAAAGACTGCTATTTGAAAGACACTCTTAAAAAAATTAAAAAAAAATACAAGTTACAGATTGAGAGAAAATATTTTCAATATAGCCAATCATTGATTGATATCTGTAATATATAAGAAGACTTTTATAGATCCATAGAAAGAAAAAAAAATGATCCAATATACATGGGAAAACTTTGAACAGACACTTTGCAAAATATATGCTACCAAGAAGACATTGTTAAAAAAATAAAATGTCAGACAACAGACTGGAAAAAATATTTGCAAAAAAAGTATCTGACAAAGGATTTTTATACTAAATGTATAATTAACTGACAACTCCATAAAAAGACAAACAACACAACTCAAAAAATAGAGTAAAATATTTGATCATACACTTCAAGAAAAAAGATATATGGATTGCAATAAAAGAATATGATAATATATTCAACATTATAAGTTATTATGGAAATAAAGCTTATAACCACAATGAAATAGCATTTCACAGTCATTAGAGTAGCTAAAGTTCAAAAGCTGACTATACTTTGTCAATGCTGTGGAGCAAATAATATTCTATACATTGTTAGTAGGAATATAAAATTGTACAAACCTTTTAGAAAATACTTTGACAATTTATTTCTTGGTAATCATCTGAAAAAAAAGCGAAGTTATTTATACAAGCTAGTAATTCAATTCCTAGGTAAACAACCGTAGGAATTAAAAATGCATGTCAACACACTCTTGTACCAATAAACTTAATTCATATTACCCAACATTTTAAGAAGAGGCAAATCTAATCTGTAGTGAAAAAGAAAGCACACCAGTGATTGTCCAGTCACAGTGGATGAGGCAAATAACATGTAGATGGGGACAAAGGAATATTTTAGGATAATAAAACATTTTGACCCCATGGGTATAATATATGAGTCAGAACTAATTCAAATGTCTATTTTAAGTGGGTGTATTTTATTCTATGAAAATTGTACCTCAATAAAACTGACTTATAAAGGTACATTGTATAGAGTAAGAGCCAAATTATTGCTCATTAGAGGAATAATGTATATTAAAAGAAGTGTTTCAACCAATTGCAATTAATGTCTTAGTTGATTGTTCTAGTTGAAATTAGTGATAATTTTTACAAATTGTGTGGTCTTAGAAAAGAAACATGAAGACCATCACACTTATTATAAATAGAGAAATCATTTTATGAAAAAATAACTACATTTTCTAAGCAAAACTAATAGACAATTTGCATGTCTTAATTACTTGAACTTCCTGTGGTGAATCGATAACTTATGATGGCTTTGTTACATATATGGTTAGAATGCCAAGAAATAGTGAACTAAAAACCAATAAAGGTGCATTTTTTTCTTCTTTATTTATGTAAAGCTAAGCTTCTGTTACAGGAACAATTGAATTGCATAATAATTCATTAATTATCTTAACAGATATTTGTTTATAGAATGTCTATCATGCAAAGGGATTGCTAATGATGGTATCAATGTAATAAGTAACAGTAGATGGGTTATGTAAACATAAACATGTTAGTAATGAGTTCACATTCTTGTTTGGAGGTTCCAAATGAAGGTTTGTGACTCCTCCCTGGTGGCTTGATGATGAGTCCCAATATACGCATTTAGTGTCAAATATAGCCCTCAAAAAGGTTGACTCGGGGGGCTTGAAAATGGAAAATGATTTTTGCCATCTGGCCACAGAAAGAGAAATTTTTGCTTTGCATAGACACAGTATAATGTAATACAGAGAACTTTGGATTTGGTGTCAGGAAATTCAGGTTTTGGGTATGGTTCTTTCAAAATGACAACTGTTCAGCTTTGAATAATTAAAATAAAATCAATTGTTTCATCTCCTTTTTATATTCTCCGATTTTTAAATGTAGATATAGTAATGGGCATTTTGCATATCTTATAGAATATATTCATATGTGAAAGTCCTTTAGGGTCTATGAGACATTGTCAAGTACTTCTTGCATTTTCCCAACTCAAGGTTGGTCTCTGTAGTACATTGTCGTCAATGCACACCTGATTCCACCAAGAACATGGTCCTTACACTTGGGCAAGTTAACCTCGGCAAGGATGTCTGTAAAATAGCGATTATTCTAGTATTAATTCAGATGAGTATTTTGAAAATTACACAAGCCAATTCAAATAAATTTTTATCAGGGCATTTGGTACACTGTACATACTCTAGACAGTATTGACTCATAATTACAAACATCATAGTTTTCATTTTATGTCTTCTGTTAACCAGCATATTTCCTTGCACACAAACATGGATTAAAGTAAAAAAAAAAAAAACAGTGTGGTAGAGGAAATAATATGATTTTTGAATTTGCATGTGTCTTTGATATATTGGAATGGATGATTACTGAGAATATTTTAGTCTTGGGAATCAATTATCCCTCAGTTTTATCAGCTGCACGTTGTAGAGATTTCTTCTTGATAATTTTATTTTAGAAAGTTCACTTGCAACAGTCATTAAAACTATTTTATCGGGACAAAAACTTTTAAGGGAATAACTAACTTTTGCTAGCCTTTAAGATTCTTAACAGTAGTACAGACTGATGAACATTAGAATTTGGAAACCTAAATCTTGAAAAAAAAAATCTATTTCATCAAATACCTTTGAACTCATATACTATCAGTTCAATAGAAATACCGTTTTCTCTTGATGATCATTTGCTGTATCAATATTGCAAGCCAGTCAAGGCTGCTAGCTCAGTGGGACTTTTTTCAGATAGTAATTTCTGAAAAAAAATAATTTATGCATTTTTTAAAAATTTCATTTACTTATTTGACACCGAAAAATCACAAATAGGCAGAGAGGCAGGCAGGGAGAGAGGAAGCAGGCTCCCTGAGAGAGCCTGAAGAGCAGAGAGAGAGCAGAGAGCAGAGAGCCTGAAGCAGGACCCTGAGACCTGAGCCGAAGCCAGAGGCTTAACCCACCGAGCCACCCAGGCACCCCAACTATGCATTGTTAAGTTAGAAATACTAAAAATAAATAAATAATTAAAAAGAAAAAGATAGAAATACTAGTGGATTTTAATGTAATAAGAATGTAAAATACTAGGGAAATAAAATGTTAAAAGCATACATTTATATGCATAAAATTATATGCCTTTTGAAATATAATTTGATTCAAGACTACATATGCATACATGACATGCATCTTCCAGTGTAATCATTAAGAAAATGCTGGACTTCAGGCCATTACTAGTTCAGCTTGTAAAGAAGAATTAATGACAGGCAGTTATTAAAGTGAAAATATGATAGACCAAATTGTATCGTTATTTAGAGGAGTTGCTCCTTTTTTTTTTTTTTTTTTTAGGAGTTGTTCCTTTTAAGAAGGGCCTTGAATCTTTATGACCTTTCCAATCAATGATAGGTAATAATTTACTGCTGAATGTGCTACATTGTCGATACAGCGATAATCACTGTATCGCCCCCGATACCAGAGACTGTAAGATAAGCTATTGTAAATCGGTGCCGGTGATTGTAGGAACTATTAAAATGTGAGAAGATTGGAATCAATGTCATTGTTGGTACCAATAAGTTAGTTGAGGAAAAACTTATTGCTGCAATGTCGCTAAACAAGCAAAGTGGGGGATTTGTGAAATTTGGTTAATGGAAGAGGAAAAAAGAAAATAAAGCAAACAGAAACAAAAATGAACTACCTCCACCACAACTACACATAAGAATTTCAAAGCATTTTATTAATTCTCTGGCATCTCAGATGTTTATCTATGCTTTATATCATATGATTTACCTATTTCTGATATGGTAGTTTCCACGGTTCTAATTTGAGCTCAAAAGCAAAAATGGACTAATATTTTAGAAATAATATGACAAAAAATGTGTAACCTGATTTATCTCAACTTTATATTACTCTTTTTTTTTTAACTTTTCAATTTTCAATCCCTGCTGTCCCTTTTAGAAATACATTTTACTTTTTTGGGGAGGGAATTGGAATATTTTCTGTTTTTCTGATTTAAAATCACCTGATTTTCATAATTAAAAGTTTTAATGGAAAGTTTTGAAGGAGAATGTAGACATTCTCATTGACATCTCTACTACCAGACATCTACTATTAACACATAGATTATTGTTTGTTTTTCATGCATATGCAGATATATACATATAAATACTTATATTTTTAACAAAATGAAAATCCAGTTTAACTACTTTTTAACAATCCTAAATTTTTGCATGTATATTTAAAAAATAATATTATTTTAATAAGGTTTTTTACAGTTATTCTGTAGGTGTGAGTTTAGTCAGGAAAAAATGGGCATTTTAAGCTCATCGTTTGCAGCTTTTGGAGTGGCAGTTGGAAAAAAATCTAATCTTATAATTTTATTACACACAGGGTTATAACATTTACATATGAATCAGAATAAGTTTTCTATTGCTTCTATAGAAGCAATTTTCATGCATTTCTTATGAATTTATAACTTTAGAACTGTAGATGATATACTTTCATATATATCATCAGAGGAAATAATACCATTCCATAATAATCAAAGTATTTCAAAGTATTTTAAGGCACGCATTTTTATAACAGAGTTTTAAATGAAGTGAAAAAGTAATGACCTATAACAATCTCATTTAACTTAAAAATATGGTTATTTTTAGAATGTAATGAATAGGACCAAATATTAGTAGTCCCATACATTATAATATATATTTTACATGTGTTATATGATATGTATTATACCATTATATATATGACTGTGCATGTGATGTATTTTATTTTATTTTATTTTTAAGAGAGAGAGAGATTGAGCAGGGAGGGAGAGGCAGAAGGAAAGGGAGAGAGAGTCTTAAGCACACTCCATGCTAAGTGTAGAGCCTGATGCAGGGCTCAATCTCATGACTCTAATATCATGACGTGAACAGAAATCAAGAGTTGGAGGCTTATCCGACTGAACCACCCAGGTGCTTCACTTCCATGCATTTCTGAAATCATATTTTGCAAGAAATTTTGAAAGTTAGTACCTAACAACTTAACTGAGAAGGATCAAAGGAAAACTCAAGGAAATCCTCAAAATCATTAGCCCATTTAACAATCAGAAGTAAACAACAATTATAATTGTTTGAAAATGATTAAAAAAATAAAGCTTATTCTTATGAAAGATTAGAAATCAAGGAAAAAAGACAATAGTATGAGAGAAAATAAAGAGAAGAAAGTGTAAATAAGAGTAGTGTGGCAAATACTGTGGGCAATTGTATAAGAAAGGGGACCATGCCATCAGAAAGGATGAATATCTACATTTACATTGACATGGATGGAACTGGAAAGTATTATGCTACATGAAATAAGTTAATCAGAAAAACACAATTATCATATGGTTTCACTCATATGTGGAACATAAGGAATAGTGCAGAGGACAATAGGGATGGGGAGGAAAACTGAACGAGAAGTCAGAGAGGGAGACAAACCACATGAGACTCTTGGGTCTGAGGGAAACAAACTGAGGGTTACAGAAGGGGAGGAGGATGGAAGGATTGGGTAGTTGGGTGATGGGCATTAAGGAGGGCATGTGATGTGGTGAACACTGTGTGTTATACTGAACTGATGAATCATTGAACATTATCTCAAAAACCAATAAAAAATAAAAATAAATAAGAATAAAAGTAAATAAACTAGAAAGAAAGAAAGAAAGAAAGAAAGAAAGAAAGAAAGAAGGGGGGAAGGAAGGAAGGAAGGGGACCATGAATAAAAATACTGAAGTTAAGGACTGGAGTTCCAAGTAAGTGGGGAGAATGAGTGGAGGACCAGATACAGAGCTAGGAAATAAGTATTAGTAAAAGAGGAAATAGGCGAACTCTTTGTCCTTTTAGTTGGGTGAAAGAGAAGAGAGCGATATGTTGTTCTGGTGAATGTGCTCCCCGGGGGCATTTCTGTGTGGGTGTGTGTGGATGTTTAGGCAATTTAATGTTACAGCAGTATGTAAAGAAGCAACATATACTAAAATTTGTATACTATATAATTTGAGCTTCACAATAACTTTTTGTCTAGGTATAAAATTGTATTTTGGACTGTTTTATGATTATATTATGCCCAACGGATTTGGGATATCTGAATCTGATATGTAATATCCTGAGTTTCGAACAACCTGGCCAGTGTGCAAATAGCAGAAGTCTTTTTTTTTTTTACTGGGGCCATGAAAATGTAGACAGTTTACATAGACTTATACAATGAAGAGTACATGCAATAAAACTGTGTTTATTCCAGTTAGGGTACTGTTTTCTCCTTGATGATGTTTGAAAAGGTGAACTTCTTGTTTGTTTCTTCTTCACCACTCAAATGGATGATCTCCTGTTTGAGTCCAGGTTCTGAGGATTTTGGATGACTGTAGCTTCAGTTTGTTATCATTACTATCCAAATGGACATCTGCCTTATGCACACTGATTTACTGAAAAAAGCAAAGGAGTTTATGATTGTCTTTAAGTAATTCCGAAAAGAAAACAACAGGACAGTGGCCCTTGAACTGGCCTCCAATGTCTCATGTACCATTCAGAAATTGCACTGCAATCCTGTAAATCTATACAGAGCTGCCAGTTGAAACTCAGCATTCTAGATATTGTAAAAGAAATTTCTGAGACCAGAGTAAGCCTGAAGTAAGGTCTGATTACTAACAGCATGATTTTAGTCCACTAACTTTCTTTGGTCTCAGTAGACATACTGAGAAACTATGGACTTTTTTCTTGGTCATTGTATGGTGAAATGTAAGGTGACTACCTTGACTAAGGTGACTACCTTCTCTACAGTAGCTGAGTTGGATCTTAAGCCTCATCGTAATCTGACCTCTTTTGACCAAGAAAACAGAAATAGTGCAATACACAGGATATTGAGATATCAGGTTGAATCTTTGATACCATTAATTCTAAAGCTTTCAATGTTTGGCTTTCAGTTAGATTTAGGCCCAGAAGTTTTTGATATGACAACAAACAAACAAACAAACAAACCAAACCAAACCAAAACAAAACAAAACAACCCAAAAAACAACAACTTGGAACAATTCTAGTTAAAGTAAGTGGAAATGGTGTTTGTAGTTCATTAAATTCTTCATGAAAAAAATCCCCATAATTTTCAAAACGCTATTCTCAAGTTTAAAAAGTAATAGAAATAGTGAAGATGATTTTCTAGAGTATAAGAAATTGATATGTTTTTTTTAAGATTACATTTATTTATTTGAGAAAGAGAGAGCGAGAGAGCATGAGTTGGGAGTGAGGGGCAGAGGGAGAGGGACAAGTTGACTCCTCGCTGAGCAGAGAACCTGATGCAAGGCTCAATCCCAGGACCCTGGATCAGGACCTGAGCCAAAGGCAGATGCTTAACTGACTGAGCCACGTGGGTGCCCTGAAATTGATACAATATCTGATTTAATAAAGAATCGGGCAGAAGTTTTATGTTCCCTTGACCAGGAAGTCACATTCGTGTTTGTGAATTAAAAGCAAAAAAGACACAGATGAGCAAGTTATTATTAGGGGATTTTTTTCAAGAATGTGAGTTTCACAATTTACAATATCTCCCTACTATCCCACAAGAGCCTTATTAACTCTACAACAATATTCTAGCATAAAAGTGGAGTAATCACAAAAGACTAAATTAAGTTTCACAACATTGTTTAAGAAGCCAGGGAAGGCTAATAACTGGAAAATATATTTCCCTCAGAATGTTTAAATTTAAGAAGTGCCACTTAAATCATTGAACTTTAGTTATCAAACAATTTAACTTTCTTATAGACCCAGGTCCTGACAAAAACGGTTAAGAAAAAATAAAAGGCACTAATGAATGTCTATGTGCTTAGTATATTTATAATTTATATATGATATATACCCTGGGTAAAGTAGGTTCCGGAAATGGAAAGGCAGAATTGAGAGTGGAAAAGGTCAGAAATGTTTTTCTCGAATGGCATGGCCTATAGGAATGAATATGGAGCCTCTGTCTAGGAGAATCTGTATTTTTCCTTTTTGTCATTGAATAGAGCATAGTCTGCATAAAGACTGTAGGATTCTGCTAGTGCTAATTGTGCTCCTCTTATTTGCAGTTTGACAAATTATTGGCTTCAGTGGAAATGGCTAAAATTCTCTTCTTTTAATTAAAGCAATCTTATTATTTCTCTAGAGTTTCATTTTATTAACTTTCAGACATAGATAAATGCAAAGAATTAATCATGCAATGTGTCATGGTTAGCACATACTTTTGATTTCAATAATTTTTCAAGGAGTCTAAATTATTTTAAGAAATGCAGATTTAAGCAATGTTTAACAAAAATCTATTTTTAATCATTTGTTAATTGGTATTTAATGTAATAATATTTTATATCAAATTGTGTATGGCCTCAATTGACAAACAGCTAATGACGATATAAAAGAAAATATATTAAATAATGTTGAAACTATTTTCTTAACCTGGATTTTTTAAATTATCAATTAAAAATTCCATGAAAACACATAAATTATACAGCTTTGAATTTAGTACATTTGAGTGTTCCTTGTGGCTAGATCAGCATTTATTCTGACCCTGATTTAATAACCATATGGACAAGAAAGCTAAATTATTTTACAGAACTATTGAAGCTAGAAGTAAAGATGCTATATAGAGCTTTTAACTCAGTGTGTGAACAAAATTTGAAATGTAGCAGAAATATTTGAAGAAGCAATTGAAACATTTTAAGCATCCAGCAACTGTATCTAATTAGGGCTCTACTAACATGTATTTTGAAATTTGGATAGAAACAATTTTCTAGGTGCTTCCGACAAAAATATAATTTATTTCTTTTTTCTGTGAAATAAACATTTTGAGACAGCATTTTAAAATTAACATATAATGTATTATTTGCTTCAAGGGTACAAGTCTGTGAATCATCATCAGTCTTATACAATTCACAGCACTCACCATAGCACATACCCTCCCCAATGTCCATAACCCAGCCACCCTATCCCTCCCCACCCACCCACCCCCCAGCAACCCTGAGTTTGTTTCCTAAGATTAGAGACAACACGTTTTTTGAGTATTGTTTTTAACTTTTTTTTTTTTTTTTTTAGAAATAGTTGCATTTGGCTTTGTTAGGAGGTTTGGTATACTGTGGTTGTATTTAAAAGACTATTAAAGTGTCAAGATAGTTGAAAGTATATGCACTAACTCTTAATATACCACATTAAGCTTGCTAAAAGTTGCTAAAATTGGTGCAAATATTAAAATATGAGGCACAACAACAGTGAAGGGGATGGCCTGCTTAAAAAGAATGAATGTAATTCTTTAAATGGATAGATAATACCTAATCAACAACTTATAAAAGGATGTTTCTTGCTGCTTTTTATTTAAGAACAAATTTATTCAGTAAAAAGAATAGATTCCACTTTAAATAATGATTTATACAAAATGAATATGAGGATTTTATATTATCTTGTATTATATAATGTGTTCCATTAATATTATATAATGTGTTCCATTAATAATACCCAACACTATATGTGTCAGATATTTTACAAGGTACTAAAAAACAATAAGGGAGTCGCTTCCTCAAGATGATGACATTCTGGTAGAAAAACTAAAGGTAAATCATATAAATAAATATCTATTTATAAATCCATATAAGTGTAAAATTAAATATTTGGATTATTATAAATATTTAAGTAATAGAAATGCATAGCAAAATGGATTAAAAGGAACCTGAATTCAGACAGTTTAATATTTGCCTTATAAATTCATATTGCCTAATCAAATGCAAACCAAATAGCTACATATGTAGTGATCATAGCTACTTTGTTTTTTTTTTTTTTTGTCTTGTTTTTATTATCTATCTCCTTTTTTCTTCTCCTAGCCAGAGGTTACTGCAGACTATTTTAGCTGATGTTTTGGTGTATTGTTTCTTCTTTTTCTCTGTCTGCTTTTGTGTTACAAGCCCATGCACTGTCAGTATTGATCTCTGAATATCTATGGGTGTGTGAAAGACTTGAATCACAGCAGATATAATTCTTAATATGTTTAGAGATGCTTAAATGTCAATCTTTGCAGTACAAAATTTATAACACACACTCTCATATTTCTCCCCTTCGGCGTGTTGGTTTTAGGTTGGAAAGGTGGCCCAACCTCTTTTGGCCACAATGGCTATATTGAAATTAGACATTATACTGTTGTGTGTTTGTATGTTTTAATTGAGTTACTAGATGTGTTCTTGAGGATTTACATAACGAGGATACTATATTGAAGAGATCTTCATGGGAAATAGATTCTACTAGGATTAATTTCAAGTCCCATAAATCATCATAAAATAAAAGTCTTTTGATATTGCTTTTCCAGGGACAAGTCAACCAAACGTTTTTTCTTACTTAATATATTTCACATGTATATTATAACTAGCTGGTTTTAAGTTTATTAATTGAATTGGTTGTAATGGTGACATCAAGAATACTCAGTTTGGAAAAAGAGAGATGAAGTTGAAATAGTACTTAAGAATCAAATGACCAACCTTCATTTAAAATTATCACTTTAGGAGCGCCTGGGTGGCTCAGTGGGTTAAAGCCTCTGCCTTCGGCTCAGGTCATGATCTCTGGGTCCTGGGATATAGCCCTGCATTGCATTGGGCTCTATGCTCAGCAGGGAGCCTGCTTTCCCCTCTCTCTGCCTGCCTTTCTGCCTACTTGTGATCTGTCTCTCTGTCAAATAAATAAATAAAATCTTAAAAAAATAAAATAAAATTATCACTTTAAAATTATGACTATTTAGGGGCGCCTGGGTGGCTCAGTGGGTTAAAGCCTCTGCCTTCGGCTCAGGTCATGATCTCAGAGTTCTGGGATCGAGCCCCGGATCGGCCTTTCTGCTTGTCAGGGAGCCTGCTTCGCCCTCTCCCTCTGCTCATGTTCTCTCTCTCTTTCTAAAAAAAAAAAAAAAAAAAAAAATTATGACTCTTTACTTTTTAGTATGGACCTCCAAGAAGGCTTTCATCATCTACTTGTGGAGTGCTTTTTATTTTTGTCTATTTCCTTAATACTTGTTTCAGTTGTTTCAGTAACCTGTGTAGGATTGAGGTCTCATGAGATGATGTTATGGCATCTTATAAATCTTGCTATTTTATGTTCATTTTATAGATGAAGTAGCAAAATGCTATTGAGAGTGGACAAATTTACAACAGGAAAGAAAGTCACTAAAATGCCAGATTTACTAATATCCTACTCACCATATAGTTCAGATTTAAAAACAAAAGAACAAATTTTCTTCCTTCTTCATAAAAGCTAATCATTCTTGATATCTTTGTACAAGGTGACTAAATAAAAACTGCTTTTAAAATTTTTTTAAAAGATCTTTTTTTTTAAGGATTTTATTTATTTATTTGACAGAGAGAGAGAAAGATCACAAGTAGGCAGAGAGGCAGGCAGAGAGAGAGGGGGAAGCAGGCTCCCCGCTGAGCAGAGAGCCCGATGTGGGGCTCGATCCCAGGACCCTGAGATCATGACCTGAGCGGAAGGCAGAGGCTTCACTGAGCCACGCAGGTGCCCAAACTGCTTTTAAAATTTAATATGATTTTATCAAGGCCAAATTCAAAATAAGCATAATGATATCAGAACAAATCTACCATTTTTAAAGATATTTAACACTTAAAGAATTTTTATTGATTTTGTTGAACTGTTTGTTTATATTAATTTAGTTGTGTTATATTGCATAAAATAAACAGTGCTGTGAAATTAAAACTGGAGAAATAGATACTATCTAACTTCAATCACAAGATTTTATTTAAGATAAATATTAATGGACTATTACAGTGCAAATTTAAATATATCATAGAAGCTTCACATCAGATAAATGTATATGTACTTTCTAATAAAAAAAATAAATATTAACCCATGAAAAAATCCGTATATAATTGTCTTCAGGTAAACGTAATAGGATTTGAGGCTAAAGGTTGGGAGATTCGCTTTTAAGTCCAGGTCTATAATTGTGACCATTAACAGTTTACTGCCGTTCAGGATCATCCTTATTTTTATAATTAAAACTAAGAGGTTGGAGTATATAAGCTATATACTCTTCTGAGAATCTAAGTTTTCTCTCTTTGAATCTTCAAAATTGATCCTAGCTTTACTTCTATTTTTTGAAGTATACAATGTAACAGGAGCACTCTATATTTTTTAGCCTTGTTTATTTATTTTAAAATTTCTGCCATATCTTTAGAATAAGGCATATTTTAAAAGATATACCTATTTTTTAAAAATTTATTTATTTATTTGACAGAGAGAGAGACAGCGGGAGAAGGAACACAAGTAGAGGGGGGAGAGGGTGAAGCAGGCTTCCCATTGATGCGGGGGCTCGATCCCAGGCCCCTGGGATCATGACCTGAGCCAAAGGCAGCTACCTAACCAACAAAGCCACAGAGACACAGCGAGAGAGGGAACAAAGCAGGGGAAGTGGGAAAGGGAGAAGCAGGCTCTCCGCTGAGCTCTCCGCTGAGCTCTCCGCTGAGCAGGGAGCCTGATGTGGTGATTGATCCCAGGACCCTGGGATCGTGACCTGAGCGGAAGGCAGATGCTTAATGACTGAGCCACCCAGGTGCCCTCAGAAAGGAATATTTAAAAGCATTATTATGGAGGCGCCTGGGTGGCTCAGTGGGTTAAAGCCTCTGCCTTCTGCTCAGGTCAGGATCTCAGGGTCCTGGGATGGAGCCCCTCATTGGGCTCTCTGCTCAGCAGGGAGCCTGCTTCTTCCACTCTGTCTCTGACTGCCTCTCTGCCTACTTGTGATCTCTCTCTCTGTCAAATAAATAAATAAAATCTTTAAAAAAATAAAAAGCATTATTATGTATTTGTATGCACTAAATCACAAAATGTTAGATTTATTGGACAGAACAAAATAACTATGAAAATTAAAATGTCTTACAGTGCATTCTAGCCCATGTAGGCTGCTATAACAAGAGAACCATAGTAGAGAATAATACAGAAAAAATTTATTTGTCTTAGTTTTGGAGGCTAGAAAGTCTAAGATCAAGGTGCCTGTACATTGGGGTCTGGTGAAGACTTACTTTTTTGTTCTTAGACAGCTGTCTTTTCATTGTGTACTCACACAATGAAGCGGGCAAGTGAGTTCTCTGTAGTCTCTTTCTTAAGGGATCCACCTTTATGCACTAATTACCTCCCAAATCCCCATCTCTCAATAGCATCACATTGGATATTAGGTTTCAACATATGAATTCGGGGGGCCACAAATACCCAGTCTATGGCATAGTGACTAAAGAATAACATAAGATATCTTTTCTATACTACTTCTATACTTTTTCTACTGAAAAAGATACAATGCAAAGAAAAGGAAATACTGGAAAGTGAAGATTTAGATTCTAGTCTTTGACTTGCACATACTGCTTTTGTTTTGTTGTGACCAAGCTGTGTACCCTCTATTAACCACAAAGTCCTCATCTAGAAAATGTTCTTGTTAGCCCCAGGAATAATCCTTAGTTCTCATCAAGCTCTAAAATATTATTTTGTTAATTTAATAATAGTTCAAAACAACATGAAATGAAGGGTCAAAATAACTTGAAAAGTGATAATGTGTATGATGATCTATGGATTGCTCCTATCATGAAAAAAATGTACATTTTACATATTAATTATCCTTACTGGAATATCACCTAAAAAGATGTGTATCATTGTTGTTGTTGCTGTTATTATTATTATTATTAATGTTAAGAAAAAGTAACAAAGCTTGATTGCTTCACATAGTGATAATGTGTAATATATTAAAAACCACATCCTGGTTTTGGCAATCATTTTTTGGAGTATGTAATGAATCTGTAGCATTTTTCTTTCAAATTTCACTTCTGACTACATCATTTGCAAATGCATGTGCAAACAGGCCTAATCTTTGTGTTTCCAGGGGTGACTAAAGAATTTTAAAAATAAATCCCCTTACAATCTCTAATGCAGTGAATATGTCCTATAGAAACTTATTTGTGATGAGAAAAATGATATATCACATTGTGATTTCATTAATTCCATACTCTGCTAAAACATTGATACAAAAGGAGCTGTTAGCAAATTTTATTGTTGAAGGGCAAGTGGTATTAGAGTATTTTAGCTAATGTGGTCAGATATAATGACCTGATTTCCAACCTAGAAAAAATTTAATGAAAATTATGGATAGTTGCTCAGATAAGCCAGAGAAGGAATGAAGAACCCAATTGTCCATCATTAGTACATTTCATTATATTCAAGAATTTGAGCATTTAAGGTAAATAAGAATAAAGATAAAAATTGAAAGCCATATACCTTTCAATCAAAAATAGGATTAGGGGCTAATATTGAACTAGAGTCTAACTGAAACATGCTAGCCTCTAAACTTTTGGAGTCCACTGAAAATGGGACTTTATTAATATGGAAGCATTTTTGCATAATAGCCAGGTTCCATTAGCACGTATTTCTAAAGAGTATAACATAGTCAATCATCACTTATTTCCACTGCCTTCTTATAGATAATGAAATGTCTAGGGGCTGCTAATATTATCAACTCTTTGAAATAAACCATTGTGTCTTCTGAATAGTGGTAAACTCAGTAAAGCATTTGGGTGGATTTTTCCATCACTGGGAAGTATTCAGTGAAGAGATGGTAGTCCTGCAAAGCAGATGACTGACATTAAAGAGGTTTATTACTTCTGAAAATGCCAACTCCTTGTAACAGCTTACTGAATGTCCCTGCCACTAGAAAGGTCAGTGTGTAAGATGTGACTAATACTGTTGTCAGAAAGCTCATATATTTCAATGTCATTTTTTATTGCACCTTTTGTTTGGTGAAAGTTGTATTATTTTTCATCCACTTGAAAAAGTAGATAATAGAATTCATTTACAATCACAACGCTTGATTAAATGCATTTTGCATTAAATGAATCAAACTTATTGGCTTTCTCTCTGTAACTTTCTGTTGAAGTGTTTAAGGTTATGCTGTGAGTGATCAACAAATACCTCTTGAATAAGTTCCTTTGCTGACACCTTTGCTAGATTTAAGAATTATTTATGTAATAAGCGTGCATCTAGATAAATGTCTTTGCTTCAGCTATGAAGGTTTCAATACCTGGTTTGGATTAGAAGGGGGAAAATGGTGCTTTACCTATAACTAGTATTTCTTAGAGATCCTTTTATAAATAATTATATAAATGCGAGGGCAGAGTTCTATATAAATGTCTGTGGTGTTGCCACAATTCCTGGCATGTGATGATTATATAATACATATATGATGAATAGGGGAATAAGCAAATGATGGCTAAAGAAATAGCACGAAATAAGAGCTATGGGGGTTATTTGTCCTCTAAATGCTGGACAATATTCAGCTCAAATATACTAAATTAATATAGCCTATTTAGTTTCTTCAGCTTCAAAATCTCCAATTCATATTAACCAGAGAATGATCATTGATGTCATATGATCTTGAAATCCCTTAAAGTGCCTGGAAGTGTTGCCGTGGGAGGAAAAATGGAAAATGATCTTACAATATTTCTCTGAAGTTGGTTTACATATTTGAATCATATTTAAGTGTGCTTACTCTTGAAAAAAAGTATAACATATTCTCTGGAAGAAAATTGCTCTAAAATTCAGTACCCAAAATGTGTTTCTTATACTCTGTACTGGCACTCAGGTTTTTATCTAAATATAACTTTAAAACTTTGTAAAACATAATAGGGTAACTACCTTAAAGTCTAGTACACTGGCTTACTCTGAATGTTTTCCTATCCCTTTTAAGAAAGTTGTTTGACCCTGAAATCTGACTTACTAACATACACCAGAATTATTATGGTGATTTTCTTTTTCTTTCTTTCTTTCTTTCTTTCTTTCTTTCTTTCTTTCTTTCTTTCTTTCTTTTTTCTTTCAAGTTTCTTTCTTTCTTCTTTCTCTTTCTTTCTTTCTTTCTTTCTTCCCTTTTTTTTTGTTTTTCTTTTAGGAGAGGGAAATTTTACAACATAGGAATAGATGTCTGCTACATTGAGATGGTTGACCTATGGTCATAGACTGTCCTCAGATAGTGACTACTATATCGTTCATATGAAACAAAGAAACATTTCAGAGGAGGCAAGGAAGGTTAGTGGCGTTTATCACATAGTGGTGCAGAGACATCTCAGGTAATTTCTTAAGCCTCTGATGTATTGTGCTATCAGTCTTAATTTACTCTTGCCATTTCTGCATCGATTAAAGGAGAAAAACTATTTTCTTAAAATCTACAAGGGAATGTAAAAATAAGATCAAATAAACTATGTTTAGCAAAGAAAGTTAAAAAATATGGTGTTTTCATATATATTAGATTGAAATGAACTAATTAATGTGAAGTAAAATGAACATAGCATGGAGCTTTAAGTAATCTTTTGCTTATATCATTGTGTCCATGCAACTAAGAAGCAACTTTGTTAAATTCTGAATGTATAGCATGGTAAACAGAGTACTTACTTTTTTTTAAAAGATTTTATTTATTTATTTGACAGGGAGAGAGACATCACAAGTAGGCAGAGAGACAGGCAGGGAGAGAAGGGAAGCAAGCTCCCTGCTGAGCACAGAGCCGGATATGGGGCTCGATATGGGGCTCGATCCCAGGACCCTGAGATCATGACCTGAACGGAAGGCAGAGGGTTTAACCCACTGAGCCACCCAGGTGCCCCAACAGAGTACTTATTATCAGGTCTTCCTAATGCAGACAAATGTGAAGATAAGTAGGATTCAAACCACAAGATTTCAGGGGCACCTGGCTGGCTCAGTCAGAAAAGCATGAACTCTTGGTCTCGGGGTTGTGAGTTCAAGTCCCATGTTGGTTATAGAGATTACCAAAAAAACCCAAAACAAAACAAAACAAAATAAAACAAGCAAACAAAAAACATAAAATTTCAATTCTATTCCAGTCTGCCAATATCTTATTATGAAATCATAGATGAAGGAAGAGAACTAGTGTCTCTGGATATCCGATAAATCTTTTCTTAACTGAACACATTGCAATGCACACTATCTGCAATCCTGTTATCAATAATATCTTTAATTTTATTTTATTTTTTATTTTTTATTTTTTTAAAAGATTTTATTTATTTATTAGTAAAGAGGGAGAGTGAGATCTGAGAGCATGAGAAGGGAGAAGGTCAGAGTGAGAAGCGGACTCTCCATGGAGCTGGGAGCCCGATGTGGAACTCGATCTCGGGACTCCGGGATCATGACCTGAGCCGAAGGCAGTTGCTCAACCAACTGAGCCACCCAGGCGCCCAATAATATCTTTAATTTTAATCCCTTGAGAACAAAACCAAAATATTGGTCATTGGAAGTGATTTTTTATCATACATATAGGTGTTTCCTATTTCCTTTTTTAAAGATTTCATTTATTATTTATTAATTTATTTATTCAGAAAGGGAGCAGAGGGAGGGGCAGGAAGAGAGAGATGATCTCAAGCAGACTCCCTGCTGAGCCCAGAGGCTGATGCCAGGCCCAGTCTCAGGACCCTGGGATCACGACCTGAGCAGAAATAAAGAGTCCAACTTTTCACCAACTGAGACACCCAGGTACCCGTGTTTTTCCCTATTTCTAATCCTATGTCCCTACTACTATAAAGATATGTATTGGGAAGAACTTTAAAAAACCATATGTACAGAGATTTTATTTATTGGTTGATGGGGTATAGAAACCTGCCAAAATAATCATTGTTCTAAAATATTTGGTAAAAAATAAAATAAAATATTTGGTCAAAATTCAGTGGTAGAAGACTGGAACAAATATGTAGCCATGCCTTCATCAAGAGTTTGAAATCTTATCCTAAGACCTCAGTTTCTTTTACTGTCTAATATGTTCCAAACTAGTGGAAGTATAGTGCATTTATTTGCATTTGCTAATTCTGGCCTCCTCAGAGCCCTCTTCACCTCTTATGGGAGTTAAATGCTTTTTATAAGTTAATGATTCTTTAAAATAAATGTTCCTTGTTTAAATTACTGGTATACTTTTTTGCCTCTTGACTGGACTCTGATCGATAGAAAGATATAATGGAAACCATTTGCTTTCCTTAAGTCATTCAGTTCTCATATTTTTGGAAGTATATGTAAAAAACAACAATGCAACAAGCATATGAATGTTAGGAAAAGAATGTGAGCTAAAATATACATTATTGAAAAAATATTTATCAGAGGAAGAAATTTGATATTGTTGAACACCCACACGGCTTCCTGAGGATTGAGCACTTCTTTCTCCTGCCAAGAGCTAGGCTATCTAAACAGGACTCAGGCAGTGGACAAATAAATCAATCATGTTGTCGATAGTGAAAACTAATTTGATCTTTTCAAAAATAGCCAGGTAGTTGTGAGGTTTTTTGATAATTCCATTTAGTAGCCATTTTAATATTTTCTTCTGTCAATGTATCTTGCCTCTTTTTAATGAAGGTAAGAAAACAAAGTAGAATGTTAGATTGAGCTGGTATAGTATATGAGAGAGAGAGAGGAAAAACTATTAAAATAAACCTTGGCCTTTATGATTCATTAACTGGTATACCTCCCAGCAAAATACCACAGAAAGTAAATTGAACAGAAATGAACCGCCATGTGGTTATTCTGGAAGTTTTAATTGCATTTCCCTTCCTTGTTCTCAACTTGCTTTTCATTAACACTCTATATGCTTTTTATTTATATCTAATCTCTGCTCAATGTCAAAAGCTAGAATATCCCTAGTACATGAACATCTGAGCTTACCGAGTCAAGAAGTTGTGGTTAATAAATAATAACCATTTAGAAATCGAAGGGACCTTAAGGATTGTTTACTCAAATACTCAATTTCATGGAAAAAGAAGATAAAGCTAAGGAAATTAACTCAGATATAAACAACGATGATTTGACATGGAATGGACATTTGGATCCCTAGAGTGGTGTTTAATTCTATGAACTTAGTTCTCTGCTTATTATTTACTCATAATAATATCAACCCAGGTGACTCTCAAAGTATATCAGGATTTTTTGCTCAGAAAGCAAAACTACTTGGATAAAATAAGTTTTTGTTATTATTACATATCTTATTAACTAGGCATACCTGAATGTTAGAGTAATGTTCCGAGATCAAAAGGACTCTCTTAGAGCTTTTTGGACAAACTTCAAATATTCATCCTTTCCTTAATCCAACAAGTAACTACTAAGTGTCCTTAATGTGTTCTTGGTGTTGACAAGGCATAGGGGGAGGGCAATGAAAATGGAAAGAGAGAAGGAAAAATGTTAATCCTTGATTTCAAAAATTCTAAGACCTATATTTTAAATAACATAAACATATTTGAAAGACATTAGGACACTTTAAAACAAAAGTATATTAGTATAATTCTAAAGAATAAATTAAAAGAATTTTACATTCTAAATAGAAAGAAAATAAACACAATCATAGTGAGGTAGATTTAATCTGGAAGGTTTCCATTAAGGCTAAATAATGTAATGAACACAGAGGTGAAGAGGAGAAAAATTAGGGACAGGCTTTTTAAATGCTAGATCTTCCACAATTCAGGAAGAGTGAATTATAAGGAAAATGATAGCTGAACAAATGTAGATGAAATAGTAATTAATAATTTGAGAAAGTAATTTAAAAAGTCAATATCTGCAGTATAGGAGAAGAAACTTGGTTAAAAGTGGGTATATATAACACATAATTTCACTGACCGAGATAGATTTAGCTACATCTGTATCTGTATATACAGGTACGTCTATCTACTATGTACATTCTTTGAGGCCACCTGAAGAGCAGTTATCATAAAGAGCAGTTATACTATTTTTTAAAGTTTTTATTTAATTTTCATTTTTAATTAACATATAATGTATCATTTGCCCCAGGGGTACAGGTCTGTGAATCATCAGGCTTCCACAATTCACAACACTCACCATAGCACATTCCCTCCCCAATGTCCATAACCCAGCTACCCTATCCCTACCCCCCACACCCCAGGAACTCTCAGTTTATTTTATGAGATTAAGAGTCTCCTATAGTTTGTCTCCCTCGACAAGTTATACTATTTCTAATGAGTGACTCTGTGGTCCAGTTTTTAAATCCAGCATTTTGAGAAGAAAACATTAAACTCCCCATGACTTAGTCTTCCCCAAATGTAAAGGGAGGTGACAATGGCACTTACTTATAATTTATTGTGTAGATAAAATGAGGTGACTTCTGTAAAGTTTTGCATAGTGGTAGTGACTTTAAGAATTCATTTACTGTTAATTGTTTTTAGTAAGATGCAGAGATAAGCCATTAAATATGAATTTGAAAGAATAGCTCAATTTATTTAAATTAATAACTAAGTTTTTAAAAGTCAAGGACTTAAAAACCCAAAGGCTATAAATAAAAGGGATGTCTATACCACAAATAGACTTATTGGCATCACAAAGGTTTTAAAAGCGTATTGTTTCAGCAGTTAAGAAACTTCACTGAAAAACAAGAGATGTCTAAAAAAAAACCCAACTTGTTCCTTGGTGACATCAAGTGGCTGGGGCTAAGGAGCAACTGCACGTCGTACTTAGCAAGTGTTTTGTTGTTTTCGCATGTTTCAAACAACTGCTTGCTGTTTTGTTTTGTTTTATTTTTTTCTACTACTGAGTTTCTTCATTTATTTTTCATTACAAGCCTGACCCAA
Organism: Nasua narica; assembly: GCA_028533885.1. NCBI lineage: Eukaryota > Metazoa > Chordata > Mammalia > Carnivora > Procyonidae > Nasua > Nasua narica. Next base: position 25,228,510 of record CM052800.1, on the reverse strand, counting down.
TGTTTTGTTTTTTTTTTTTTTTAATTCACCATCTCCTGCGATTCTAATACTGAAGACTCTACCAAGTTAAAGATCTGCATATAACTAGTAAGGGAAAATAAACACAAAAAGTATATCTTAAAATGAGGGGATCACTACAGAAAACTTGAAGCTACATTTGTATTTGAAAACAACATCTCCAGAGGTAACCTTTAGTTCTCTCATTTAATATGTTGCCTATAAAGTATGCATTTCAATCAGGATATAAGATGATGTTACCATAAATAATTCAAGTCACTAATCCACTGTACAGCATTTACTATAAAAAACTAACTGATGAAATATGTAGAATGATCATTTACATGACGAGCAGACGAGCATTGAGCCAGTCATGCAACGATGCTTATTTTCAGCAGAATATTATTGTATTCCTCTGCCTACACTGATTAGCACAAAGAAAGCCATTGTTTCTTAAGCCTATAACCTTTCAGATGGACTTAATTTTCTGGTGAGGTGAAACAAGGCAAAGAATTCTTGTGACTGTACATTTTCTGATATTTATACCTCTTCTAATTGGTCAGTTACACCCAGGACATCTAAGTATTCTAAATCCAGAAGTTACAGATTGGTGGTTCTAATGCTTTAATTACAGAAGAGTATAGAGTTAAGAGCTTATTACAAAATCAGCTACTGATTTATTCTATAGATTCATTTCCATATATAAAAATGTCTAAACTGTTTGAGGGCCAAGTGCACTGAGCATTTGCTGAAATAACATGTATCAATCCAGGGAATATTTTTCCTTAAATACCAGGTATATTCTCATAGCCATGATATCAATGTAAGAAAAGAAAATTAAATGGCCAATTAGATACTATGCTGGAGGGGTGGGACACATGGAATACATGGAAATATTACACAAACTAACAAATTAGTGAAACAGAATCCACAGACATATATATTGTTACAAGTGCTAATGCTAATGGTTTTTACCAATTTTACAGACTACAGTCATAAAGAGCATCATTTAAATAATAAAAACATGTTTATATGAATCAGAGAAATCTATAAAGTTACTTCTGTAGCACACACACACAAGCGATTACATTTTTTTCAGTCGTAAACATAGAAGGATAATATACTTTAAGTGCTAGCAGTATTAAAACTCATTTGTGTCTAATATAATCTCATGTATTTTTTGATAGAAAGTGTTTTCTGTTGGTGAAAAGACATCGTGGAAACAAGTTTTTGATAGGTAAAGCAATATATTTAAAATGTCTAAGGAGAACTCAAGAAAATTCTATAAGAATTCTAAAAGAGAACTAGTTTTCCCCCTAAATAATCTGCTTCCATTCTTTATCTCACTGAATGATACATTCCCAAATATCCAACAGAATGTGCTAGTAGTCAGAGAAAGTTAGTTCAAGTGTTACCATTTTAAGTGTGTCATCTACAACCCAGATATTCAGTGTGTGGTTGGTCCATAGACCAGCAGGCTGGGCATTGTCAGAGAGTTTGAGAAAAATGCAGAATCTCAGACTCCCTGAATCAGAACCTACATTTTAACATGTCATGAATTTTTATTGAATATTGAAGCTACCTAAACTCTGTTCTCCAGAGCATTTAATCTGAGAGTCTGTTTACATATTTCCTTCACTTTGGTGATTTCTAATCTATTTTCTTCCTATCTTCTTTCTCTCCACCTACTCAAAGTCTCTACTTCTAGTCAAATCCCCTTAAAATTCCATAGCATAGTCCCCTTTCTACCTTTATATCTTTCTCTAGTTCGGTATCTGTCTGAAGAGCAGAAACTGTCTTTCAGGTACTTTTTGCTGTGATCCTTTTGTTTCCATGCCCTGTTCCATGCTTGAATAATCCTCACCCTATTCTATCTTGTATTTATCCTTCAGATCTTAACTCTACCATTAGTCCCCTGGACAAACTTTTTCAAAAGGGTTCTCAAACAGGATAGGTTCGGTCTTCCTTTTAAATGTTGTGATAGTGTCTTATACATTTTATTCCTATTTTAAATGCGTATATATGTTTTTGTGCTTCTAATTTATAAATTTGATCTCAAATAACTAAGAGATATTAACTAAGACTTTCTCTATTATTGAGTATATTTATCAAGAAGAGTTATTGATCTTGGCCAGTTGCCTTTTCAGCACTTATAAAGATAATCACAGTTTCATTCCTTAAATCTATAAACTTGATGTTTCATGTAAAGAGAATTTCTAATATTGAAGCATCTTTGAAATCTTAAAGTAATTTGTATTTGGTGGGATTCACTTAATGTGAATCTTTTTGTGGGATTTCTTTATTAATATCTACATTGTAGAATATTTTTACTGTTATATTATGGTATAATTTAACTATATGGAATAATCAATTAGAGGTTTGCTAGAATTTGCCTATGAAATAATTTATTCCTACCATTCTGTTATTTTTTAAATCTGCCTATTTAGTTATCTATTTTTATAATGTAGGGTATAGCACCTTTAAAAATTTTTTCTTCCTATGGAAATTAGACAATTGGAAATTTATACTTTCTCTGAGATCAGTTTCATAAACTTTGTTATCCTATAAAATTATTCAGCTAATCTAGGTTTTAAATTTTTTATTCAGGAGGGAGGCTCCCGGGTGGCTCATTGAGTTGAGCATCCAGTTCTTGGTTTCAACTCAGGTCATGATCCCTGGGTAGTGAGACTTAGCCCTCACTGGGCTCTGCATTCAGGAAGGAGTCTGCTTCTCACCCTCTCCCTCAACTTCTGCCCCTTTCCCTGCTCACACTCTTTTTCTCTCTCTCAAAAGCAAAAACAAAAACAAACACACAAAAAACAAACCACACAAAAAACCAAAACAAAACAACCCCTCCAAAACAAATATAATCAGGAAAACTATTCTTGTTGTTTGTGAAGTTTCTTTTTACATGTGAATTTTGTTCCCTTATTCTTTATTCTGTGCATTTGCTTTCAATAATTTTTTCCTTGATTTAAATAGTGTTTTTTAAATGTTCTTTTATAAAATACTAGTTTTATAAACTTACATTAATTCTGCTGTACTTTTGCTTTCTAATTCATTTAATATTGTTTTAATAATTAAGTATATTCTCTTTTATCTTTATTTCATTTATTCAACTTTTAAAATTTAAAGCTTAATTATTTTATTTTTAAATTGATGTAAGTCCTTAGTGCTTGGCGTTTTTTCTCTGAAGACCGAGTCAGGTGTATCACACATGTTCCTCTATATGTTGCTTTCATTTTTATGATTTTCCAGAAATTCTTCAATTGTGCTTTGTATTTTCCTTTTTAAGATTAGCTGTTTTTTTTTAATTTCAAATTTTTATTGAAATTCCAGTTATTTAACATATGGTGTAATATTAGTTTCAGGAGTAAAATTTAGTGATTCATCACCTACGTAAAACACAGTGCTCAACACAGATGCCCTCCTAAGATTTATTTTTAATTAATAGATTTTTTATGAGTAGTTTTAGCTTTACACACACACACACACACACACGCACAACTGAGCAGAAAGAACAGATTCTTGTATATCTTCCTCCGCAACTCCTTATTTTTCTTCTTATTAACATCTCATATGAGTGGTTATAGTTGTTATAATAGACAAACTAACATGGGTACATTATAATTATTAATTAAAGTTCATTCTTCACATAAGAGTTCTTTTTGTGAGGTACAGTTCAATGATTTTTGACAAATGTCTAATGGCATGTATCCACCATTCTAGTGTCATATATAGTCCTACTGCCCTAAAAATCTATACTTCTTCAATATTCCTCTTTCTTCAGAAACCTCCAGGAATGACTGATTTTTTCACTATTGTTTTGCCTTTTTCCAGAATGTCATATAGTTGTAATCATAGCATTTAGCTTTGTCAGATGGACATTTTTCACTTAACAATATCCATGTAAAGTCCTTCCATGTCTTTTGGTGGATTTGATTGTTCATTTCTTTTTACTGTTGAGTACTATTCCATCTATGAATACACCACAGTTTGTTTATCCACTCATCTCTTAAAGGACATCTTAGTTGCTTCCAGATTTTGGCAATTTTAATAAAGTAGCTATAAATAGGGTGCCTGGGTGGTTTAGTCAGTTAAGACTTCAGCTCTGGTTGTGATCTCAGGTTGTGATCTCAGACTTGTGATATCAAGTGCCTCATTGGGTTCAGAGGGACTTAGAGGGACACTAGGCATGGAGTCAGCTTGGGTTTGCCTCTCTCCTTCTCTCTGTGCCCTTACCCCCTGCTTTCTCTCTCTCAGATAAATAAGTAAGTAAATAAATAAAATCTTATATTAAAAAAAGTTACCATAAATATTTGCGTGCATATTTATGCATGGACCTAAGTTTTCAACTTATTAGGGTAAATACCTATGAATCTGATTGCTAGGTGTTATGGTAAGACTATATTTAGATTTGTAAGAAGCTGTCAAACTGTCTTCCAAAGTGGCTACAATTTTTCATTCTCACCAGCATTGAACAAGTGCTGCTCCACATTCTTGGCAGTATTTGGTGATATCAGTGTTTGGGATTTTGGCCATTCTAATAGGTGTAGAGTGATATTTCATTGTTTTGATTTGAATTTCCTTAAAGACATATGATTTTGAGCATCCTTCCATATACTTTTGCCACTTGTGTATCTTTTTGTGAGGTGTTTGTTTAGATCTGTAATTTGTTTGTTTTTCAATTGAGTTGTTTCTCATCGTTCAGTTCTAAGAGTTCTTTGTATATTTTAGATACAACTGTCCTGACAAATATATTTGACTTGCAAATATTTTCTTCCAATTTGTGGCTGTCTTTGAATTATCCTCATTTATTCCATTGATTCAAAATTTATTTGGTACCTTTCACAATGCTTGGTCTGCTGAAAGTTTTTAATGGATGCTTCCAGAATTAATTAGTAATGATTCATATATGCAGAAATAGGTACAAAATACATGGTCTTAAATACCAAATTATTTCTTTCCTATGCAGAAGTAGGAAAATAAAAAAAATAGGAAAAGGAAAATGATAATTCAGTAGAATGCTATTGACATATAAATTAGTAATTTTTAATGAATAAGATAATGGAAATAAGATTATTAAATCCCTTTCCAAAATTAATGTTGTAGTGAAAACTAAGTTGATACTTAACATTTTTAAAAAAAGACCCTTGAGAAGCACCTGGGTGACACAGTTAAGTGTCCAACTCTTAGTTTTGGCTCAGGTCGTGATCTCGGGGTCATGATCTCAGGGTTGTGAGATTGAGACCCATGTCAGGCTTCCCACTCAGCATGCAGTCTGCTTAAAATTGCCTCTCCTTCTACCCCTGACCCTCCTCCGCCACATGTGCGCACATTTGCTCTCTCTCTGTTTCTCTAAAATAAATAAATAAATCTTTAAAAAATAAAAAGAAACCCGTGAATAAAGTTGAAATTTTTAAATTCAAACAAAAATGTATGCAGTATTTTCTGTATGTATAACATTCTATATTGTGTCCCCAAATAGCCTGTTTGTCATTGGAGTGTTGGAGTTCCTCTTATTTTCCTTTGTAATCTGTTGACCTAGGACAAAGACTAGAATACAAAAAGTTCTCAATAAATGTTAATTTAACATGTTAATGAAAAATATTGTGCATGAAATACATTTTTCTTTTGATATAGTTAAAATAATTTTTTAATTTAAATTGAAGGGAATATAGTAATATATAAAGCCTATGACTGGATTTTTTAAATCTTTTGTGCTTACATATTTCTTTAAATCTTATGGCTTCATGCTGAAAACTAACAACAAATGCATAAGAATGTTTACACGTAACCACTAAACTCAGTAGTGTTTTCATATAGGGAATCAAAACTAGTAAATTGTGATGACAAATGTATGTTTCATTTTAATGAGTTGATGAAAGTTATATATATTTACTATGTTTTACGTCAGGTACTATTCTAAGAGTAAAACATTTACTTTGCACAGCAAATAGTGTGAAGTATTATAATCACTATACATAAGAAGATTCAAGCTCCACAACAAAAGGTGCCTTGCTTAAGGCACCATTTATATAAAAGATTCAAAACTAGGTCTCTCAGACTCTTAACACCATAGACTTTTGTTTCCAAACTGCTTTCACAAATATTGTCTTTAATTAATCTTCCATTTAAGAAGATTACATCTCATAGAGGAAGAGATTTAGTCAACATCATAATAACTAATATAAATAAAATTCAGTTCCTTTCATTTAACAGCTTTTGGTTGTTCCATATGCTCATTGTCAAAATAAGAGGAATACAAAAACATGGAAAACAATACAATGATGATATACCTATACTGATGGGAGGGAAAGGGAAGAGTTTATGTTTGTACGCGCGCGTGTGTGTGCGTGCATGAATTTCTGGAAACTCTATTAAGTGCTTAATTTGTACTTTTGTTCATGTTTACTAGTGGTACTTGGGGGAAAAAAAATTATGTGAAGTCTTGACCGAAAGCAAAGAAAAATTCAGCAGACTTCAGCGAGATTAAATGTTTCTCAGAAGCTCATAAGTGAACAAATCAGATCATTGTGGTCATTTATCTATAGCTGATTGCATCCATTTATCAAACCTCTTTTGCTTCCCCCACTTTTTTTTTTCATTACGAGTCAACTTCCTTACCCAGTCAGTGATAAAGTAACTTTACATGATGCTATTTTTCTTTAAATAATTATCTTCTCTGACCAATATTACTTTCTTTATTTCCTGTGTCATTGCTTCTGATCATTCTTTAAGCAGTTTTAATGATGGAGGAAAAAAAAAACAAAACTAAAACCAGGGAAGAAGGTAAAAGATGAAGGAAAGTTGCACTGTAGTAAATTCATTAATTTCATTCCTTGTTTGTCATATGAAAAAGGAAAGTTTTTTAAAACACATTAGGATGTTATCCATAAAATACTTGTCAGTTTTTCTAGAAATAATAATAGTCTTATCTATATGTTCATAAACAGGGTTGGACTATGTGTAAAGGTTAATTGCTCAATTTTTATTATGAGAAGGGATTTGATTTAGAATTTATATTTATGTCAATATAGATATTTGATATTATAGCTGATTTTTCTATTGATATTATCATATATTTATGATGAATTATTATAAGTTGAATGTGAAATTTTAGGGATTAACATAGTGTAGTTTTGGAAAAATTATGAACATTTGATTGTCTTCATTTAAAAAGCAAAATTTCATATCTTAGAGTTTGAACATTGAAGATAGGCTTACTTGCTTTATAGAATATGAAACTGCATGCTTTAGTTAAAAAAGAGTAAATGTTACTAAGAGTAAGCCTTTACTGAATTAAGAAGACAGACTACTTATAAGTGACCAAGTAATGTAAAAGAAATTAAAGCACATGCAATAAGTACTATTGTTTCTATAATTCTGTTAAACTGTTTCTAAAATTTCTAATGTACATAGTGAGTTGACTATAAAAATGAAAAATATTTGTCACAATTAAGTAAAAATCAGTATATACCACAAAAAATAATTTGAAACATTGTGACTCAAATGTAAATTTCTACAGATATTTCTAACCTTATATCTGATACACTTTTCAAGATTATTTTTAGTATTATTTTCCAGAATTTTCATAGGGTAGACCTAACAGTAGCATGATGTAGATGTTAGAGCATAACTGAGTAAACCTTTCAATTTGTTCAAGTTGAAATAAATATAGAAATTGATACTTTATAAACATTAGAATTGAGATGATTCTACATAACTAAAAGATGGAATGATTTTACATTCATGTGTACACAAGTTTTTTAAATGTTAGAAAAATACTGGAATCAGTGTAAGAATTTTGGATTTTCCATCTTGTCCTGTCCATTCAGTAGCTTTTTACTTTAGAAAAAAGTTACTTTAACTCTCTGAGAAATTATTTTTTGTGTTGTGAACACTTCCCCTAAAGTCCATTTCCTTCATTCTGAACATGTAGTTATATGTCCCATCTTTAGGAAAACAAAACAAAATATCAACAATAGTATCTACACATCATAAAAATAAAAACCTTTATCAGTTTCCCCATCTACATTGGTAGTTTATACTCTGTTGGGGCGCCTAGGTGACTCACTCTGTTAAGTATCCTACTCTTGATTTTGACTCAGGTCATGATCCCAGTGTTGTGAGACTGAGCCCCACATCTGGCTCTGTACTTAGGAGGAAGTCTGCTTGAGATTCTTTCTCTCTCTCTGTCCATCCTCCTACTTGCGCATCCTTGCTCTATCCCTCTCTAAAATAAATAATTAAATCTTAAAAAAAAAACCTACCCTCTTGCTCTTTTCCTTCCTCTCTATCTTCCTTCCCTCATTTAGTTTTAGACCAGAGGTGAAAAATATTCAGTTAAATAATTGAGATTATTTTCATTAATGCAAAGCACATTATCATCATCAGTGGAATGCCACTCTGAATGTTAATATTAATTGTATTTCTTTCATGTACATACTCCACTCCTCCCACTGATACTTGTGCAAACACATATGTATGTGCATATGCGTGTATGTATCCAAAAATATAGTGTCATTCTAAAACATGTATTGTTTTATGTGGGCATTACACCTGTTTAAAAATACATGCATGGTAGTTTGCTATTCTGGCCTTGTTTTTCATTCTACATCATGTTGTTAATAAGTAGCTTTGCTGCTAACTAATTACATCTACCTTGTTGCTTCTAACTTTTGCATAGAATTCTGTTATGACATTTACAATGTTTTCCTTACCCAATTGTTTAGAGACAAGCATCCAGATTGGCTTCTCTTCCCTGCCACCACCAATGATGTTAATACTCAATAGTCTCCCACCTATCTTCTCATGATTCAGTTCAAGGTGTGCTCTGGAATGTATATTCCAAAGTGAGATTTCTAAGCCATATTTTGTTTATAGCAGTGCATAAGTGTTTTCCATTTTCCCACAACCTATCTAATTCATTGTATTGTTATGTATAACGTTCTTATTTTTGCCATTCTGGATGTGGAGTGACATATCAATTTGGTATTTCCTTGAATACTGGGTGTTATCATCTCTTGATATTTTCTATCACATTGAGTACCACTTTCAAACACGCTCTATTGAATAATTACTAATGACATCGTAGGAAGATTTCAGGGATCTCCAGCTGAGAAGTCAGAGTTAAAGTCACTTATCTGAATACCATCCACTCTCTTAAACAGGAGAGTTTCTCCAGAGAAGAAAATATATAAAAGGTGATCCAGACACTTCCTGTCACCTGCACTCTCAGGTAAACAGCAAAAGTGATACCTGTTGAGAGGAAAAGAGCTTATCATTAAAATATCTTTAATAAGGTGTCTCTTCCTAAGAATAACGTGTGCTAAATAGAACCTTGGATTTCTGAAACATGATACCCTTGAAAATTCTGTTACCTATGCAGTCTCGAATATAAAATAGAGATGTGTCATAATAAAATATTTGCCACTGTTTGACACTGCCTACAAATCTCATTTTAGGGACCTCATCTTTCTTGTGCCAAGGGTTTGCATCTGACATGGAAAGGTGGAGGCCTGGGGAGCTGCCTCAGTTTCCCAGACCTCCTTTTGCTTCACTGAGCTACTTGCTACCTATATGCTTGAAATTATTTAGAAAAGCTTGACATTCAGTGAGTTCTCTAATTTTAGTTGACTGGATGGTCTGATCCTGTGTTTAGGTCATTAGTTATTTTCTGTTGCTAAATCAGTCTTATTTGATAATTAAGTGCATTTTCAAGCATTAAAAAAACATCAATCTCACATCCAGTCCAAAAGCTCCAAATCCAGTGTGAGACCTAATGCTGGATTCAGAGACCTGCAGTAGGGAGGAAAAGCACCACTGCTCTTGATCCGTCCTCTCCCACTGCCATCCATTCCTGCACTGGTAACTCTTCCATAATTGGGGCTAGAGGATAAGTGATTAATGTAAAGATATAAGATTCTTTTGACTGCCACCCCATGATTTCAAACTTCAATGAAAGCTCCACTGCAAGTATTTAAATGCTGCTGTTTCTAGGCTTCCTTTCTTTTATTTACATTCTTAGAGGCATTGAAGGATAAAAAGACAGATCCCTGAGGTGGACAATGTATTTTCATGAAAGCTGAAATCTTGTGATCCTGTGTTCCAGGGCTCCTGCTACTGGCACCTTGAGCCTTGTGAAAGGTCTGCAGGGAAGCCACTTAGTGGAGTCAGGCACGCCCATGAAGAGGGGAGACTGTCACTGATTATCTGCTGAACCCTGAAGGATTATCTAAATTAACTCTCAAATGTATTGCACAGGAAATTGTTTCTTGTTCACGAAAAGCATTGATATCCAAGAAGGAACTACTACCTTTATCACAGAATGAAATACTTTTGTCTATTTTTCCCTCACTATACTCATTCTACAACTTATGGGAAACAGAAGCTGTGGGGAAAGAAAGACAAAAAAGAGTACAAAGAAGTAGAAGAATAGATCATGCTCCCATACCTCTCCCTGTGAATGATGCTAAGCTATGGCTCTGATGTGAACCCAGAAAAAAATAAATAATTATATTTGCTGTGAGAGTCAAGTTTGACATATTACTGGACAGGACTTTATAATATCTGAAGAGCAATCAGCAGAGTGAGACTAACCACATTAAAAAAAACAAAAACAAAAACAAAACAAAAAAACTAAAGGGAACTCTGAAATATACAGATTATAAAATATCGGATATGAGAGATTTGGCAGAGTCTAACTGAACGTAGGTGTTGAATAACAATCTGTTTCTTATTTGTGCGTCATTAAGGTCAACTCATTCAATCAATTATTTTGCTTAAATTATCTTTTTATAGCTTCTCTGCATTTTTCCTTTAGGTTTCCTGGAGTTTTTGATTCTTATTTCAACCAAGTATTGTAAGAATTTGCTTTGCTCTTCATCTCTCATTTCAAATATATTAACACAGCTTCTATTTCTTCCATTCCATTAAAGCTATTCTCTTGAAATAGATTCCAGTGTTTATCCTACTGAGACCTACTAATGCTGTCAGTTTTTAAAGTCTGTTCCCCCTAGCTTACATGATACTATTTTGTCTGGTCTTTCTTTCCCAGTCCTCTGTATTCACTGGTATGGATCTTGATTTTTATACATAATTCTTAAACATTGGCTCTACTAAGCAGTTGCAAACTAGTCCATTGTACTTCTTTTTCGGCACCCTCTCCTTGGTTGATTTAATTTACTCTTCTGATTAAAAATTCCATTAATATGTTAATGATTCTTAAGGCCTCTCTTTAGGTCTGACCTCACCCTGCATTTCCGTCTCATTTATTTAGTACTTACAAGTCAGATAGGTATGTCTTGAAGTTATCTTAAGCTTGTAATTTTCATAATACAAATAAACATTTATTATCATAGTCTGTTAATATAATATATATATTATCTAACTTAGTGCCAAAAATTTATCCACAGGAATTATTAGGCACCTCTGTAGTGTATTTATTACCTAAAATAGGGTGTACAACCAAAAAAGTATATACATATATTCCATTCATATTTTCTGCCTTGAACTTTCAGTATCCTCTTTCAAAGTAATTTTTTCTCTTTATTCTTACATTGGTAAAATTTCATTAGATCAAGATAATCATTTACGTAAAATATTTTCTAAACAGAAATGTGATGCACAAATATTAACAGTGGCCAACAATCTCAGTTGCTTTGTACAATAAGGCAGAATATAAACAACAATGGAAATGATGACTAAATTTAATTTATAAATTATTTTTCCTTGCTGGTTGACCATATGCAATGATAAGTTCTATAAAATTATTGACTCAATTAGGAGAATGTCCCTTTATAGAGAATACAATAAAAGTACAAGAATGCTTCAGCAAATTGCTGTAAAAATACATATAGCAGATTCTGTTTTCACTCCTACTGAATTATGTACTATTTCCTTTCTTTCACATAAAATTAAGTCTTTCCCTTTCAAACAAACTTATTTTTTCTTCTTGTGTCCTGAGTTTCTGTAACCAGTTTTTTTTAAATTTTTAAAAATATTTTATTTATTTATTTGACAAATAATAATAATAAACTCACCATTTGACAAACAGGGTGAGTAGCAGAGGGAGAGGGAGAAGCTGGTTTTCTGATCAGCGGGGAGACCGATGTGGGGCTTGATCATAGGACCCTGGGATCATGACCTGAGCCGAAGGCAGCCGCTTAACCAACTGAGCCACTCAGGCGCCCCTCTGTAACCAGTTTTTTACTTCTATTTCTTGCAAGATACATTAATTTATTTTTTACACCTACAGCTGCTCTTCCTTCACCTTGCTTTCACATCCTTTCTCATTTCAATCTGACCTTTACATCCTCTTGGTCTTTATTCACCTTAACCTTTTTTGCAGAACTTGGCAGTGCTGACCAATTCCTTTGGGGGATAGTTCTTATCCAAATATTGTTATACCCAACTACTCATTCTGTCTCTCTGTCTTTTTATGATAGAGAAGGCAATACATTTCCATTGATTTATTCAGTCAGAAACACATATTAAATGTCTCCTGTGTGTCAGCATTTTGCAAATGATAACACGTCACCTGTTCCCAAAGAACTTACTGTTTTGATGGGAAGGCAGATATATAATGAATGCAAACATAAGATCATTTTCATGGTAGTTAGGTCAGTGGAGACACAGAAAGGAAGGCTTTCTGTGTAACATGTGAGCATTCAGTGGGTTATTGTTTGTTTTTGATCCAAAAAGTGTTAAGGGAAAAATTAGGCACCATATATTAATATAAGATGAGAACTTTCCTATCTAATATCTCTTCCTTTGTAAAACAAAGGAAGAATAAATTCATCTATAAATCATTGATAGATTCATCAGAAAATATAATTCAAGAATAGCTTGACATTTTCAAATGGTGTTGCTTTAGAAATTCCTGTGCTGGGCGCCTGGGTGGCGCAGTTGGTTGAGCGACTGCCTTAGGCTCAGGTCATGATCCCAGAGTCCCGGGATTGAGTCCCACATCGGGCTCCCCGCTCCATGGGGAGTCCGCTTCTCACTCTGACCTTCTCCCTTCTCATGCTCTCTCTCACTCTCTCTTTCCTAATAAATAAATAAATAAAATCTTTTAAAAAAAAAAAAGAAATTCCTGTGCTAATTGCCCACTTTCTACAATTAATTTATCCTTTAAAAATGATCTCATTGGGCAGGAAGCTGTATAATATCTACATAATATTTTTTTTCCTTCTGGTACAATGTGTACATAATTCAAGTGCAGTAGTCTGCCATAGTACAAAGTTTTTTCATGCCTTTTGTGATATTTCATACTGGTAGGAGATCTCCTGTCACTCAGAGGGATCTTGCACAGTCTTGTGAAGACTCATGCATATGAAAAATAATCCTTCATGACAGGTTCCTCCAATTTAAGACAGCAATTTCTTCCATATATTCTTGTATTATTGATAACCATCATTGGTAAAAGGGAATTGTCTGCAACCCAGTATAGATGAAAATGAATAGTGTTGGAGATTAACTATAAGTGTAACTTTGCTAGAGAAATTATATCAATTTAAGACATACTGTCTTTCGAAGATAGACAAATGCTAAAGAGCTGGACCATACAGTTTATGGAAAAATGTTGTTTTCTTGTTCCCCTTAATAAAACAAAACTAACTTCTTTTTTCTTTTTTCCTTTCTTCCCTCCTTCCTTCATCTTTTCCCTCCTCTTCTTTCTCCCTTTCTTCTTGACATGGTATACATTAATTAATCAATGACTCAGTTTTTTCATGTGTAAAATTGAGACATCAGTCATAATTCCTTCACACACATGATGTGAGGGTTAATTATGAAATGTTTACAACATTACTTGTCACATAAGGTCTATTTGTTTGTGGTAATGTTATTTTATCAGATCTGTATCACTATCTTACAGAACATTCAAGTACAAACTTTTGTACCTCTATTGTGAGTCAGGGGCTATAATTCCCTCTGTTACACTGTGTGTAATGGGCAGACTTGCCATCAGAGCTGCCATGCCCTAATTGCTGGAAGCTGTGAATATGTTATCTTATGTAGGGAAAGAAACTCTGCAGATGTGATTAAGTTAAACACCTTAAATTAGGCAGATGATCATCAGTTATCAGGGTGAGTTCAATATACTTATATGGGTCTGTAAGCCAGGGGTACATTTTTTCCTCCCGTTATCAAGATGCAGCAGGAGGAAAAAGAGAGATCCCAGTCATGAGAATGAGAATGTCCATCAACACAGTTAAATGCTTACTCTCAATATTGCTACTGAATCTCAGAGGCAATTAGATAGGAAAGATAGAGGGGGAGAGAGAGAGAAATAGGGAGAAGGGTAGGGGAAACAATAAGAAAGAGAAGGAGGACACCAGGAAAGGATATGTAAGAAGTAATAATAACGAAATAGCAAATAAAATGTTACTATAGAAACACCATTAAAAATAACAACAAATTTATGGATCTTGGATATCAGCCCTTTGTCTGTAGTGTTATTTGCGAATATCTTCTCCCATCCCGTGGGTTGCCTCTTTGTTTTGTTGACTGTTTCCTTGCCTTGCAGAAGCTTTTTATCTTGATGAAGTCCCAAAAGTTCATTTTCACTTTTGTTTCCTTTGCCTTTGGAGACATGTCTTGAAAGAAGTTGCTGTGGCCAATGTTGAAGAAGTTACTGCCTATGTTCTCCAGGATTTTGATAGATTCTTGCCTCAGTTGAGATCTGTCATCCATTTCGAGTTTATCTTTGTGTATGGTGTAAGAGAATGGTCGAGTTTCATTCTTCTATACATAGCTGTCCGATTTTCCCAGCACTATTTACTGAAGAGATTGTCTTTTTTCCACTGGATATTTTTTTTCTGCTTTGTCAAAGATTAGTTGATCATATAGTTGAGGATCCATATCTGGACTCTTCATTCCATTCCATTGATCTATGTGTCTGTTTTTGTGCTAGCACCATGATGTTTTAGTGATCACAGCTTTGTAATATAGCTTGAAATCAGGCCATGTGATGTCCCCAGCTTTGTTTTTCTTTTTCAACATTCCCTTGGCAATTCAGGGTCTTTTCTGACCCTGAATTGACTTAGTGAAATAAGTCAATTGTTTGTTCCAGCACTTTGAAAAGTGCCAGTGGAATTTTGATTAGAATGGCATTGAATGTATAGATTGATCTGGGCAGTATAGACTGCCCATTTTAACAATGTTTATTCTTCTGATCCATAAGCATGGAATGCTTTCCTATCTTTTTGTGTCTTCTTCAATTTCTTTCATGAGTTTCTGTACAAGTACAGATCCTTTACCTCTTTGGTTAGGTTTATTCCCAGGTATCTTATGATTCATGGTGCTATAGTAAATGGAGTCAATTCTCTAATTTCCCTTTCTATATTTTCATTGTTAGTGTATAAGAAAGCAACTGATTTCTGTGCATTGATTTTGTATCCTGCCACATTACTGAATTGCTGTATGAGTTCTAGT
>CM052800.1:25182422-25212575 GCA_028533885.1 Nasua narica | reverse complement strand
CAATTATTCACCAAAATGCTAAAAACAAAAAGAAAAACAAAACTCCTGGGAGAAAAAAACATGAAACTGTGAAACTGGACCTGGCCTAGAGAGCTGATAAATATTACTTTCCAGAAGAGCAAACTCAAGAACTTAATGAACCAATACAATTTCTACTAATTATTCAACTATTTCTGCATGTCTCAGAGAGATATAAGGCAAAACATGTGGAATACTGATTCTTAGAAGCTGATGGTAAAAGCTTTTTTGTTTCATCCTTCACTTAGAGCAAGTTGAAATCACTTACTCTTAGGGGGATGAATCATCTTATCTTAAACCCATCCCCAGCACCTCCGGATGAGGTTAAATTTTGTCATGATACAAAGACACCAAGAATACCTTCCAAAGCTTTTACTTCAAGGCTCTAGAAGAACGAATCATGCCAGGCTTGGTAAAATTGGTGGTGTCTTTATAGTCCAGGCCTTTGAAACTGCTCAGAATCAAAGGCCAAAGGGTAACCTTCCAAAGGTAACCTTCCAAGACTAGCCTGTCACTATCCCATTTATTGCTAGTGGTAGATGAATATGTTGCAATCCTTCTTCTGAATTTCTCCTTTTTAACCTATTTTGCTTTGAAGGCTGAAAAAAAATTCTCTTAAAATTTGGATCACCCTGCCAGGCACCAAGAATATCACTGAACTAATTTTTGACAGGTTGTGATGTATATATTTTTATAATTTCGCCTGGCAGTCAACAGTTATCTTCCTATCTTTCAATGGCCCCAGACTCATATATGCTTGTGTTATATGTAAATTCTTATCCCAACCTTGGCAAGATCATGTGCAAGGGAATTAGTGATAAGTTTTCATGTTACACAAAGCCCGTCTATTGTTTTGTTTTATTCTGTTTCCTTTGGCGCCAGTGAATAGAATTTTAAAATGTTACCGAGGAAATAATTCCAAACTATCTACTAGTCTCTGAAAAGTGAAAAGTTCATATTTCAGCAAAACTTTAAAGTAGAGGAATAACAAGAACTTTAGTTTTGATCTTATTAAATTACGCTTTTTCTTTGCTTACGTGATATAAAATCTCTTGGTATGTGCATAATACATTGAGTGTAGTTTTAAAGTAACATGTAATAGGTGGAAAAGTACTGAGAAATTTACTCTAAAACTTCCTAAATCTTCCATGTCATTTTAAGACAAGGTAGAGGACTGCCACTTTTAGCCATGATGAAGGTAGAGGGGTGCCGCTTTCAGCCGTGATGAAGCTTGAAGTAACTAAAAATCCAGAAAGAAATATATGAAAAAATATTTGTCAGACGTGAAATGAAAGGCAACACAGAGCAGTGATCCTGAGAGAGGGGAAGATAAGCACTAGAGCCCTGTGCTAGTGCTAGTTTATTGCCTAGAAGAGTTCCAGACCTTCCCAACTAAAGTATAGGGAGCTGACCTGGCAGTTTTACCCTGGGCCTGTTGGACTCTCCTCTGTACATATACAGCTCACTGATCAGCCAAAGATTTGAAGGCATTTATATGTGGAGACTCTGCATTCATGTTATAAGGCACTCTCCTTTTTGGGTTTCTCCCCTCAGCGACAGCCCTGACCACCCCTGACACCTTTAGCCAGTGACAATGGAGATTTCTCCGTAATTTCTTACCACCCCTAACTAATCAACTGGAGAGTGGTGTTAGAGGTCAGGCCACATAAATGTGGATGTCACCCTCTGCAGGGTCACTTCAATTTCATCAAATAATCATTGTGTTATGTTTTTGTTTATCTGAGTCTGTTAGTCCAAAACAAATCACCTGAAATGATTTTTCCCCATAATTGTTTACACATTTCACAACTTGAACCAGAGTATATATGTCAAAATATAGATATTCACTTATATATTCATTAGAAATCAGCAATGCTTAGCAGTCTAGTGTCTAGTACTCCTTATATTGAAAATATGCATGATTCATTTAATAATCTGGAATCCCAAATATTTCATTTTCTGATGATTTTTTATGCCCAAGTACATTACTGATGAGTACATAGTTTTGATCTTATTTTATAATATTTTGTAATTATACTGATTATAAACACAAAAGGTAACACATAGATTAGGTCAAATTTCCTTCTAGAAGCAGTGCTTGACCAGGCTGATTCCGTCTTGTTTGTTTACTTTGCATCTAAATATATTATTACTAGTCAACACTTAGGACTCCAGTTTGGGGCACAAACAAACAAAAAAGAGAAGAAATGGAAAGCTGTACAAAATACAGATTGAGATGAATGCCATAAGGGAAACACACAGTGTTAATGAAAGGTATGCTCTTCCTTCATGCAGTGTTCAGAGATAGTGCTTGAGAGGGTAATATTTAAGTGTAGATATAGAAGATTTGAAGAAATCACCTTGCAATATGTTAATGAAATGTTTTCCGAGCTGAATGACAAACCATGGGAAGATTCTGAGGTGGAAAGGTGGAAAGTTCTCCATAAGAGGATTCTTGTAAGACATTGTATGGATTTTTTTTTTTTTTTGTTAGAGACAAAGTTGCATTGTGGCAAGGGGCAGATGGAGAGAGATAATCTTAAAAGGCTCCATGCTCAGTGGGAAGCCCAACATGGGGTTTGATCTCACAACCCTAAGATCATAAGCTGAACAGAAATCAAGAAACAGACTGACTGAGCCACCCAGGTGCTCCTTAGTTTTTTTTAAGTTAAAAAAAATCAACTGGATATTTTGTAAGGATTGTTTGATTCTTAACAGTCACTCTGTGCTAAATGGAAAAGTGATAGTGAAACCAGAAGCAGGTAAGCATAAAAAAATTGCTTTCTTAGATTAAGTGAGAAATGATGGCTGCTTGTTATTTTGTGATTGGGGATATGTAGAGAAAGTAGTCGATTCAAAATATACTCTGAGAGTATAAGAAAGAGATTTCAAACTGATAGACAGTATAAATGGCTGATGGACAAGATAATTCTCTGTTCTACTTGAAATCCAATGGTTATAATATAGTTATTACAGCTATGATGAAGGTTTTGATTAGAAAGTTGGCTATTGCACAGTCCATCTAATTATAGAAAGTCCTATTTATCGTGCAGTTTTCAAAATGAAGTATAATTAACATACAGTGCTATATTAGTTTTAGGTATAAAATATAATGATTCAACAGTTCTCTATATTACTCAGTGCTCATCATGGCAAATATACTCTTAAATCACTTTATTTCATCCATTTACCCACCTACCTGTCTTTTGGCACCCCCACATACCTTTCCAAACTGGCAATCACCAGTTTGTTCTCTATATTTAAGAGTCTGTGTTTTTATTTGTCTCCTTTTTTCTTTATCTGTTTTGTTTCTTAAATTCCACATGAGTGAAATATAGTAATTGTCTTTCTTTGTCTTATTTATTTCACTTAGTCTTATAACCTCGGGTCCATCCATGTTGTTGTGAGTGCAAGATCTTATTCTTTTTTATAGCCAAATATATATTCCATAACATATATATTTATTCTAGTTCTGTTAAAATGTTGCTTGCAATATGATAAGAATTGCTTTGAATCTGTACATTGCTTTAGGTAGTATAGGTATTTTAAAAATAATGATTATTCCACTTCATGAGCATGGAATATCTTTCCATTATTTGTGTCATGTTCAGTTACATAGAGTATATGTCATTTGCAAGTAGTGAAAGTTTTACTTCTTCCTTACCTATTTGGATTCTGCCTTTTATTTATTTTTCTTGTCTGATTTCTACGGCTAGGACTTCTAGTGAAATGTTAAGTAGAAGCAGTGAGAGTGGACATTCTTTTCTTGTTCCTGACATTAGAGGAAAAGTTCTCAGGTTTTCACCATTGAGTATGATGTTAACTGTGGGTTTTTTCATAAATGGCATTTATTATGTTGAGGTATGTTTCCTCTAAACCTACTTCATTGAGAGTAGGTTTGTCACATGGTTTTTCTGCATCTGTTGAGATGAACACTGGGTTTTTATCCTTTCACCTATTTTTTTTTAAGATTTTATTTATTTATTTGACAGAGAGATCACAAGTAGGCATAGAGGCAGGCAGAGAGAGAGGGGGGGAAGCAGGCTCCCTGTTGAGCAGGGAGCCCAATGCAGGGCTTGATCCCAGGACCCTGAGATCATGACCTAGGCTGAAGGCAGAGGCTTAACCCACTGAGCCACCCAGATGCCCCTATCCTTTCATTTGTTAACATGGTGTATCATGTTGATTGATTTGTGAATATTGAACCACTCTTATATCCCTGGAATAAATCCCTCTATATCATGGTGAATGAATTTTTTTAATGTATTGTTGGATTCAGTTTGCTAATATTTTGTTGAGGATTTTTAAAAAAGATTTATTTATTTATATTAGAGAGAGAGAATGAGCAGAAAGGGCAGAGAGAGAGAGAGAAGAGAAAATCTGAAGCTGACTTCATACTGAACTCATGACCCTGAGATCATGACCTGAGTCAAAACCAAGAATCGGATGCTTAACTGACTGGCCACACAAGCTCCCCTTATAGAGAATTTTTGCAACTATATTCATCAGAGATATTGGCCTGTTGTTTTCTTTTTCTTTTTCTTTTTCTTTCTTTCTTTCTTTCTTTCTTTCTTTCTTTCTTTCTTTCTTTCTTTCTTTCTTTCTTTCTTTCTCTTTCTTCTCCTTTTTTTTTTTTTGTAGTTTATGTCTGGTTTTGATATTGGGGTAATGCTACCTCATAGAATGAATTTGAAAGTTTTCTTCCCTCTTCTATTGGAATAGTTTGAGAAAAATAGGTATTAACTCTTCTTTAAATATTTGATCGAATTCATGTGTGATGATATCTGGTCCTAGACTTTTGTTTGAGGGATATTTTTGATTACTGATTTAATTTCATTGCTAGCAATCAGTCTGTTCAAATTTTCTATTTCTTTCTGATTCAGTTTTAGAATATTATATGTTTCTATGAATTTATCTATTTCTTCTAGCTTATTTGATTTGTTGACATATAATTTTTCATAATATTCTGTCAAAATCCTTTGTATTTCTGTGAGGTCAGTTGTTATGTTTTCTTGATTTCTAATTTTATTTATTTGAGTCCTTTTTTTTCTTGATGAGTCTGGCTAAAGGTTTATCAATTTTGTTTATCTTTTCAAAGCCACAGCTGCTGGTTTCAGTTATCTATTTTATTGTTTTTTGGTCTCTATTTATTCCTGATCTCATCTTTATTATTTCCTTTTTTTCTATTGGCTTTGGGCTTTATTTGTTGTTTTTCTAGCTCCTTTAGTTATAAAATTAGATGCTTATATGAGTTTTCATTTTGTTTTGTTTTTTGAAGTAAGCCTGTATTGCTATAAACTTTCCTCTTAAAACAGCTTTTGTGGCATCCCAAACATTTTGAACCATTGTGTTTTCATCTTAATTTGTCTCCATGTTGTTTTTTTTTAAATTCTTCTTTGATTTTTTTGGTTGACCTATCCATTACTATTTGGCTTTCTTATATTAATATTCTTTCCAGATGTTAAAATATTTTAATAGGTTTCCATACTTTTTAGTAAATTCCTCCTAACACTTTCAATCTGGCATCAAAACCACACTAGCTATCATCTTGTATATCTAAACCATTTGTTAAAGTGTTGAATTTGAATATTTCTACGTTGGTTAGTAAAGAGTCACTGCTCCAAGTCCTGATATGCTCTCTTTCCCTTTCTCAGGACTTCTGGACTTTCTTGTAATCCAAAAAAAAAAAAAGACGACATAGCATAGAATAATAGGGAATAGACACAACTCTGCTCTAGTTTTATGTTTTAGTGCCTGTATCTACTCAAAATGTTAACGCCCAAACACACATTTTGTATAACATATAAGACCAAATCTTTATAGCTATTCAGTTTTCTCCAGCTAAGATATCCTGGCAAGACTCATTACACTTTTCCCCCACTATTTCTGAGAAGTATTGTTATAGAGTTTTGTATTATGATTATATTAAATATATAGAAAGATTTAGAGGAATTGAACATTTTTACAAGATTGTAAATTTAGGGGCACCTGGGTGGCTCAGTGGGTTAAGCCTCTGCCTTCCGCTCAGGTCATGATCTCAGGGTCCTGGGATCTAACTCCACATAGGGTTCTCTGCTCAGCAGGGAGACTGCTTCCCCGCTCTCTCTCTGCTTGCCTCTTTGCCTGCTTGTGATCTCTCTGTCAAATAAATAAATAAAATCTTAAAAAAAAGATTGTAAATTTATAGTTAGCAACTTGTTTCCTCCATATAGACTATTTTCTCCCCAGATCTCAAAATAGACTTATAATTTCTTTTGCATAAATGTTACACATTTCTTTTTTTTTTTTAATATTTTATTTATTTATTTAACAGAGAGAGAACACAAGCAGGCAGAGAGGCAGGCAGAGGCAGAGAGAGGAGCAGGCTCCCCGCGGAGCAAGGAGCCCGATGCGGGACTCGATCCCAGGACGCTGGGATCATGACCTGAGCCAAAGGCAGCTGCTCAACCAACCGAGCCACCCAGGCGTCCCAATGCTACACATTTCTAAAGAAGTTCATGTTTCTAGATTTTACATTTAAGCATTTTGGATGGGAATTTTTAAAATTGTACTTACTAAGTGCTATTAAAGTTTAAGAAATATTTATTTTTTAACATTTGTTGGTACATCTGACCACTGTAATGAAATCTCAGAATTTTCCAGTGGTTTTTATTTCCCTATACTTTATGGTTAGTAAATTCTAATAACTTCATTGATGAATAATGATCATTTTTATTCCTTCTTTCCTATATTTATATTTCTTGTGTATGCATTATACACATCAGAGTTTTCATTAAATATTTATGGTTTCCTTCTGGGCAGATGAAGAATTACACTCCATACTCCTTCAAATTGGATATGACTAAGTTGGTTGCCTTGAACCATATTTATGCATGTCATTTCCAGGTGTAATCTTTAATAGCCATAAATAATAATTGACCATCATTCCTATTCTCTGACCAGTAACCAAGAAATCAGAGATGAGTATTACATCAGCCTGAGAACTTGAGTGATTATGTCATATGTTCAAAAAAATAAAGTCTGTTGCATAAGATATTCACTTTTTAAAAATAACATTAACTTTTTTTTTAAACAAATGAAATTTAAGGTTTATTTGCTCATTATTTCCTCTTTATATCTATGGATATTGACAAAGACTTTAGAATGGGTAGAAATATTTCACTGTAGGTGTCCCACCTGAACAATACTATATAATCATACCCTGCATCTTATATTCAGTATACATCCTACCTAGAAATTTTATAATATACTAAATAAGGTTACTCTACTTTCAGATCAAAGTGAATTTTCCTTTTTCCTTTTTATAACTTTTCTATGAATAAATTTAAAGTATTCCATTCAGAAAATAAATGGTCATGTCAATTTTTGCAATATAAATGTGCATCTATACCTATATATATTTCTATTTATGAAAACAGTATTGGTTAAAATTAGGTGAGCTTAAATCAAACAAGTTGTATCATCATAAACATGTTTTATATATGATATTTTATAACCTACACAGCACACATACATATTTATCTATTGAATAATGAGCTCCTTGAGTGGAGAGGACAATTGCTTATTTTTTATATTTTTCTTTACATTATCACATGTCTAGAATAATATCAAGTTCAAGAAATATATTTTGACTGAAGTTCTAACTAACTGTAAATGCTACTGTGTCATTGTTTCTGTACTCTTGATGTAGTTAAATAATTTGTATACTTACATTATGAAAGGTTGTAAAACTTGGTTTTCTTTGTTTAAAAAGAAAAAATATTTTATTTCTTTCCACTATAATAAAATGCTGATATAAGCAGAGCTTTAAATGACTGTGTGTGTGTGTGCGTGTGTGTGTGTAAAATGCTCTGCTTATAGTTTAATAATGTCGATTGTTATTTCATGAGGCACCATTAACTTTTATGGTAGTTTTTCTACACATATAAAGTCACTGCCCATTTGATGTCCTGGATAGTCTTAATTTAAGATTGGTATAAATAATTGCATGCACAAGGCTCTACTTATCTTTTTAAAGAGCATATTTTAATTGAGTTTGAATGCTAGTCAAGGAGACAACAATTAGGATGCCAAACATAAAATCAATCATCCTTATCCAAGGCTCTTCATTTATGCTAATCTTTAAGACTAGAGTCATTAACAAATATAATATATATCTTGGGCATACAAACTTGAAGGCAATGGATTTATCCAAAATCAAGTGATCTTACCTCTTACTGAAATTTTAATTTATAAAACATTGCATAAGGTCTGAAGGTTTGCTTGTTGTCTTAACTATTCTACTTCCAATCTAACTTTGTTCTACCTATTCATCTTTAAAAACAAAATATTACTTACAAAAGTTACTAATTTGAAATAGAAAGTAAATTTCTTCCTACTCTGTGAAGTATGATTAATGAGTATAGTAAATAATTAATTAAGTGTGATATTTCAAATTCAAGACTGAAATAACAGAAATTAGATATAAGTTAACAATAGATGAAATGTGGTGATAAATATATTTTGTATAACACAATAGCTAAATATCATCGACACTCTAAAGTTGTGGTTAAATTATGAGTTAAAGTAGTGCTTAATCATTTATATAAATATATCATATCTAGAAGACATCACTTCTGTCTGTCTGGAAGAGATAAGAAATGAATAGTAAGATGGAGAATGTACTCATTCTTAGATGCCTTGTGGATTATTATGGTCTCATTAAAAACAACTGGAGACTTGATATTTTTCAGCTTAGAAGACTTTGGAAGGGATATTACTTACCATGTTAATTTTCCTACCTTGCTTTTAATTTCTAAAATTCCAAAATTATACTTCCACCTGTTCCAGGTTTCTCAGGTAACTCAGTTCTTTATAATTCCCAGACATTGTGTGTCACATTTATAATTCTAAATTCCCAGGAAGGAAAATATGAATGTCCAACCTAACCCAATCAATTGTAACTAGGAGACCATATCCAAAATTGGGGATATGAGAGAAAGTTGTTATTGTGAATAAGGCAGGATCTTCCAGCAAATACGTGTTACACTATTTTAACACATATTCATATGTCCTATTCCAACTTTCTCTGCAATCTCACCTTGTTTCACTGTTTCCGTATCCTGCTATCCTGGAAACATTCAGGTTTCCCAGTTTCTTGTCCATAGTAAGCTATTTTCTCTGCTGTGGACCTTTTATTTTCTGTTTCTTCTTTTTCATTTATTTTTTAATTTAAATTCAAGTTAGTTCACATATAGTGTAGTATTGGTTTCAGGAGTAGAATTTAGTGATTCATCACTTACGTATAGTGTATTACCAGGTGCTTGTCACACAGACCTTCCTTAATGCCCATCACCCATTTACCCATCTCCTACCCACCTCCCCTCCACCAACTCTTGCCTGCAGCAACTTTTTACTAGATACGTCTCTGGAAGCAAGGGAAACAAAAACAAAAATAAACTATTGCAAACTTGTCAAAATATAAAGCTTCTATGAAGCAAAGGAAACAATTGACAGAATTAAAAGGCAACTGACAGAACGGGAGAATATATTTGCAAATGACATAATGGATAAAGGGCTCCTATCCGGAGCCTATAAAGAACTGATCAAAGTCAACACTCAGACAATAAAAAAAAAAATCCAGTTAAGAAATGGGCAAAAGAAATAAGCAGACATTCTCCAAAGAAGACATACAAATGGCCAACAGATACATGAAAAAATGCTCAACATCACTCATCATCGGAGAAATACAAATTAAAACTACAGTTAGATACCACCTCAGCACCTGTCAGAATAACTAAAATTAGCACAGGAAACAACAAATGTTGTCAAAGATGTAGAGAAAGGAGAACCCTCTTACATTGTTGGTGGGAATGCAAATTGGTGCACCCACTCTGCAAAACAGTATGGAGGCTCCTCAAAGAGTTAAAAATAAAACTACAACTACCCTACCATTCAGCAATTGCACTACTAGTTATTTATCCAAAGGATAAAAAATGTTGATTCTAAGGAGCACATACATCCCAATGTTTATAGCAACAATGTCCACAACAGTAAAATTATGAAAAGAGCCCCAATGCCCTTTGACTAATGATGATAAAGAAGAGGTGGTATATATATACAATGGAATATTACTCAGCCATCCAAAGGGATGAAATCTTGCCATTTGCAACAATCTGGGTTGTACTAGATAGTACTAGAATGTAGTATGCTAAGCAAAATAAGTCTGTCAGAGAAAGACAAATATCATATGATTTCATTCATATGTGGAATTTAAGAAACAAAACTGATGAGCATAGGGGCAAGGAAGGACTAAATAATGTAAGATAAATATTGAGAGGGAGGCAAATGATGAGACTTTTTTTTAAGATTTTATTTATTTGACAGAGAGAGAGAGAGGGAACACAAGTGGAGGGAGTAGGAGAGGGAGAAGCAGGCTTCCCACTGAGCAGGGAGCCCAAAAGGGGGCTCAATCACAGGACCCTGGGATAATGACCTCAGCTGAAGGCAGAGGCTTAGTGACTGAGTTAATCAGGGACCCCGAGACTCTTAACTATGGAGATCATTTGCTATTTCTTCTAGCTGGAATGTGTCTCTATACATCTTATAGAATTTAATCTGGGCGAGGTCTCTGCTTGCATGCATGCCTTTCACAGGTAGACTGCCCTGGGGAAATTAGCTTCCTTACCATGTGTATTCTATCTCATCACCTTTTAACCATCCTGCAAATAATTTATCACAACCTGTAGTTTTACACTTTTTTGTTTTCTTATTCTTTTCTTATTGCCATTAGAATTTAAATCCCATGAAGACAGAATTTTTTAATCCTTATTACTGCTATGTTTCTAGTAACTAGTTCAATCAATACATTTGCAAATGAATAAATATACGTAATTCGAGGGTGAAGAGTGAGCTGAATTTGTGATTCTTGAATTTCCCACTCCGAATTCACAATTTTAAAACATAGAGAATTATCAACTATGTCAAATGGTTATAATTGATGAATAAGTTTTTTTTTTTTTTTTTTTTTTTAGTTTTTGTTTTAATTCCAGGTAGTTCACATAGGTGTACAATATAGTGATTCAACAGTTCCATACATCACCTTACGCTCATCATGACAAGTCCACTCATTAATTCCAGTCCTTTATTTAATTCATCCCACCACCTCTCTCTCCTTGCATATAAGTTATTGATGGAAAAAATGAGAAAATCACACATACTATTAGCACTACCAGGAGTTAATGTTCAAAATTATTGTATACCAAAGGAGAGTGGTATGATGCCTGAGAATGTGTAGTCTAGAAACAAACTCAGTTCTAACTTGATACATTCTCTTTATATCTCTTAATGTCTCCATGACTCTATTTTTGTATCATGTAGAAAGAATGATACCTATAAAGTAGCTTTTTACAGAAATTAAGTAAATAAATATGTGAAATGCTTACAACACTAAAAGATGTTGTCTATAAATGTGTTCTCTTTTTAAGACTGGAATTTTCATTATTCATTTGTTTACTTATCTGAAAAGGAACAGCATTAAAAATTAACCAGCTTCTTAGTAAATTGCTCTGAAAAGTAGCAGTCCAATGAGATGATGTTATATATGTCCTTATGATGTTAGGTCCCTTCGCAAATATAAACACAATATTCATATTTAAACTTGAGCCACATTTATTAACCTAAGTCAACCATTATAATTACAGTGGTGCCTTTATTTTATGAATTATGGATTTTCTCTGCAATATAATTTTAATTTACTTTTTCATCTACTTCCCAATACACTTCCCTTCGACTTGGACACAAGGAGGAAAAAAATGACTGCTTTTTAACAGTATGTGATTATCTTGTTTATTTATGCCCAGAGCCAAAATGATGAATTTGCTGTTTAAACTGAATGACACATACTAGACCATTACTGGCAATAATTGTCATTCTACAGCAAAAATCTCACTTTCATTTTTGCTCAAGGCAGAATATGTCTCTTTTTTTATGTTTAGAACAGAAAGGATGGAAAGAGATTGTCAGCCTAACTACTTGAATCCCAAATATGAACTATATCTTGGTATCCAATGTTTCTCTCTCTTAATGTAAGGTTTAGCCTAAATTTTATTTCCCTTATAAAGTGAAGAAAAAAGTTTATCGTAATAGTGAAAGTACTCTTGAAATTACTTTCTCACTTAATGAAAATAATTTAAGTTTTTTTATAGTTTAAATATTTGATGTAAAAGCAAAATGTAGCTGATTTCAATATTTGAATAGATTATAAAAATCAAAAAGGATGTTAAATGTATCAAAATGAGAACAGTGAGCATAAAGACTTATGTCAAAATATCTGCATAAATAATGTCTATAAATTTCTCAAATTTGGGGAAAAAAACAAGTTTATACATCCAAGAAGTCTACTGGACTCAAATAAAATAAGATCAAAGAAAATCCCATGAAGAGACATCATAATGATATTGCATAAAGCCGAAAGTAAAGAGAAAATGTTGAATGCAGCAAGAAAGAAAAAGATATCATATTCATAAAACAATGAATCAAAAAATGAGTGAGGTTTTTTTTTTTTTTTTAGAGAGTGAGAGAGAGCATGAGAAGGGAGAAGGTCAGAGTGAGAAGCAGACTCCCTGTGAAGCTGGGAGCCCAATGTGGGACTCGATCTAGGGTCTCCGGGATCATGACCTGAGCCGAAGGCAGCCTCCCAACCAACTGAACCACCCAGGTGCCCCCAAAATGAGTGAGTTTTTATCAGAAATAAGAGAATCCAGAAAACAGTGAAATGACATATTCAAATCTTGTAAGACAAAATCTGTCAACCAAAAGTTCTTTAACCAGTGAGACTATTCTTTTTAAAATGAAGGGGCAATAAACAAATTTCTAGACAAACCAACAGTGAGAGAGAGTTTGCTAGCAGACCTATGTACAAGAAATTCTTAAGGTAAAATTGTTGAAATGATGCTAGGTGTTATTTGAAATCGCATAAAGGAAGAAAAGCACCAGAAATAACATTATCTAAATTTATTTTAAAGTCTTACAACTGTTAAAATAGAAATAAATATATCTGATGAAAGTGTAATATGTAAAGTTAAATATTTTTCAAAATGTAGTTGAAATAAATATGCCTAATGATATCATACATGAAAATTTTTATATGAAAATGAGTGCTTTTTGCTTAAATCAGGTTATTTATAATTTTAATATTATTAATTTCATCTATATTTTATATGCATTATTGAAAATCTATTTATTTTAAAAGACAAAGCAGATAAACTTAAATATCTTTGGAAAACAATTATAAAGGAAGAAAGAATTTTCCCTCTACTGTTCTGGGTTCTTGGCTGAGATGCCCCTGCAATAAAAGATAGATAAATGAGAAAAACAAACAAGTTAAATGACATATATACTTCCTGTATGTATAAGAGATACCCAGGGAAACCGAGTAACTCCCAGAAATGACCCAAGTCACCACCTTAAGACCACCTAGTGCTAAAGATAAAAGAGAGGTGTTGGGGGTGGTAGGGATGGTGGGAGGCCAGTTATTGGAAGTTACCAGGAAATCCACACTAAACAAGGGTATATTTGTTATGATTTGATCACCCTCCTTTTCCTGGTAAACAGATGGAGAGACAAATGGAGATTTCCCTTATACATGCAAATGTCTCTTACAAAAGGGTAACTTTTACTCTGTTTTCAGAATTTCTCCTGTGCAAAATAAAGTTTATGCCAAAGATGTATATATTGGGGTAGCATATTCTATTACCCTTTAGCTGTTACATGACTCTGCCCCTATTATAAACAGATAAACCTAGACTAGTCAAATAGTCTCAAAAGTAGGGATATAGGTGGAACAAAGACTTTAGCAACTGCCTTAAATTATCCATCTAAATTATCCCACCCTTAGCCTACCACTAATCATAAATGAATTCAGCTGTAATCAGTAGAATCCACAGATGTCCCAAACCTGGATCCGCTAACTTTCAGCCAGTCCATGGTAATAAGAACTAAATAAATGCTTATTGATATATACCCATGAGTTTTTTGGTTGTTTATTATACACTGTGGCAAAACATAATAGTTGGAAATAATAGGGGAGTCCGGATTTAAACACCATCTCTCTTTGACATATTGGCTATTAATGATTCAGAAAGTTTCTTAAAATTCAAGCGTCCTCATACAAGTTATGTGGATAATACTGAATTCAAGAGCATTAAATGAGAAGGGCATGTGATCATTGCATAGTAGGACAATGACCTTTGCCAAATGCAGTGGTAATAAAAGTATACAAATATCTCATATTTGTTGATGGAAAAAATGAGAAAATCACACATACTATTAGCACTACCAGGAGTTAATGTTCAAAATTATTTATCTTAAATATTTGTTTTTTTCAAAAAAGCTTCCTCACCAATATTTTTGTTAAATTAATGCATGCATTTTTGAATGCTTACTGTGTGTCAGACTCTGCACAAGGCTCTGGGAATGACAATGACTCAATGCCTGTTTTCCTGTACTTTATAGTTTAGAAGAAGAAGTAGACAATTGACAAATAATAATATAAATATGCATAAACAATTGCAGCAAGTGCTATATAATGATACGGAATTTAAAGCAGTGAGATCTAGTCTGGCCTGGAGGTTTAGAGAAGACATTCCTAAGAAATTCTGCTGAAGATAAAAGAAAGTTTCATGCAAATTATCATTATTTTTTTCAAATTTGAAGCCCAGCATTTTGAAAGAAATTTATGGAAAGCTCCTAAACATGACAGTACTAGAAATACACATAACAAAACTGTACAACATAATTAGAACAAATAAAAGAACAGAGTTGATCAATATTACCAAAGAAAAATATAAGCTATCTATTACCTCTACACAAAACATTAGCAAATATTAATTATTAATTATGCGAAGAGACAATCAGAATGTAGAGTCAAAATATACATACATACATATACATATAAATATATGTAGGTGTGCTGGGTGGTTAATTAATAAAAATGTCTTTTATTATTATCTGGGTTATGTGATTTGGGGTATTTTCTCAGTTTCTTTTTTTCAAATTGTAATTCATTTCAATTGAATTGAATTACAATTCAAATTGTAATTCATTATATATATGATAATATATATATTATCATATATATACCACAGCTTCTTTATTCATTCATCTGTAGGATATCTATGTTCTTTTCA
The DNA here is from genome assembly GCA_028533885.1 of Nasua narica. Taxonomy (NCBI): domain Eukaryota; kingdom Metazoa; phylum Chordata; class Mammalia; order Carnivora; family Procyonidae; genus Nasua; species Nasua narica. The sequence goes on along the minus strand of CM052800.1, from coordinate 25,197,390 downwards.
TAGTTTGGCTACTGTGGACATTGCTGCTATAACATTGGGGTGAACATGCCCCTTTGTATTACTACATTTGTATCTTTGGGGTAAATATTCAGTAGTACAATTGCTGAGTCTCAGGTAGCTCTATTTTCAACTTTTTGAAAATGAAACTTTTCCATACTGTATTCCAGAGTGGCTGCAATAGCTTGCATTCACACCAACAGTGAAGGAGGGTTCCCCTTTCTCCGCATACTTGCCAACATCTGTCATTTCCTGAATGGTGAATTTTAGCCATTCTGACTGATGTGAGATAGTATCTCACTGTGGTTTTGACTTGTATTTCCCTGATGCCAAGTGATATTGAACACTTTTTTCATTAGATGAAAAAGTGTTGGCCATTTGGATGTCTTCTTTGCAGAAATATCTGTTCATGTCTTCTGCCCCTTTCTTGACTGGATTATTTGTTCTTTGGATGTTGAGTTTGAGAAGTTCTTTATAGATTTTGGATACTAGCTTTATCTGATTGGTCATTTGCAAATATCTTCTCCCATTCTGTTAGTTGTCTTTTGGTTTTGTTGACTGTTTTCTTTGCTAGGCAAAAGCTTTTTATCTTGATCAAGTCCCAATTGTTCATTTTTGTGCTTGTTTCCCTTGCCTTTGGTGATGTTCTAGGAAGAAGTTACTGTGGTGAGGTCGAAGAGTTTGCTGTCTGTGTTTTCCTCAAAGATTTTGATGGATTCCTGTCTCACATTAAGTTCTTTCATCCATTTTGAGTCTATTTTTGTGTGTCATGTAAATAAATGGTCCAGTTTCATTCTTCTGCATGTGGCTGTCCAATTTTCCCAAAGCCATTTCTTGAAGAGACTGTCTTTTTTCCATTGGATATTCTTTCCTGCTTTGTTGAAGATTAGTTGACCCTAGGGTTGAGGGTCCATACCTGGGCTCTCTATTCTGTTTCCATTGATCTATGTGTCTGTTTTTTTTTTTTACTAGTATCATACTGGCTTGATGATTACAACTTTGAAATTGAGCTTGAAGTCTGGAATTGTGATGCCATCAACTTTGGTTTTCTTTTTCAACATTCTGGCTCGTGTGGTCTTTACTGGTTCCATACAAATTTTAAGATTATTTGTGCCATTTCTTTGAAAAAAGTTGGTGGTATTTTGATAGGGATTGTATTAAATGTGTAGATTACTCTAGGTAGCATAGACATTTTCACAATATTTATTCTTCCAATCCATGAGAATGGAACATTTTTCCATTTCTTTGTGACTTCCTCAATTTCTTTCATGAGTATTCTATAGATTTCTGAGTATAGATTCTTTGCCTCTTTGGTTAGAGTTATTCCTAGGTTTCTTATGGCTTTGGGTACAATTATAAATAGGATCAACTCTTTAATTTCTCTTTCTTCTTATTGCTGGTGTATAGAAATGCAACTGGTTTCTCTGCATTGGTTTTAAATCTTGACACTTTACTGAATTCCTATATGAGTTCTAGCAGTTTTGGGGCGGAGTCTTTTGGTTTTTCCACATAAAATACATATCCTCTGGAAGGACCGGTTTCTTCCCTTTGCCAATTCAGATGCTTTTTATTTCTTTTTGTTATCTGATTGCTAAGGCTAAGACTTCTAATATTATGTTGAATAGCAGTGGTGATAGAGGACAGTCGTGCCGTATTTCTGACCTTAGGGGAAAAGCTCTGTTTTTCCCCATTGAGAATGATATTCACTGTGGGTTTTTCATAGATGGTGTTTATGGTATTAAGGTTTGTACCCTCTATCCCTAAACTGTGAAGAGTTTTGAGCAAGAAAGGATGCTGTACTTTGTTATATGTTTTTTCTGCAATTATTGAGAGTATCATATGGTTCTTGTTCTTTCACTTATTATTGTATCACATTGATTGATTAGTAGATGTTGAACCAATCTTACAGACAAGGAATAAATCCCACTTGGTCACGGTGAATAATCCTTTTAATGTACTGTTGGATCCTATTGGCTAGGATTTTGGTGAGAATTTAACCATTCATGTTTATCAAGGATAGTGGTCTGTAATTCTCCTCTTTGATGGGGTATTTGTCTGGTTTTGGGATCAAGGTAATGCTGGCCTCATAAAATGAGTTTGGAAGTTTTCCCTCAATTTTTATTCTTTGGAACAGTTTCAGGAGAATAGGTATTAGTTCTTCTGTTTGGTATAATTCTCCTAGGAAGCCATCTGACCCTGGGCCCTTGTTGGGAGATTTTTGATTATTGCTTCAAATTCCTTACTGGTTATGGGTCTGTTCAGGTTTTCTACTTCTTTCTGGTTCAGTTTTGGTAGTTTATACATCTCTAGGAATGCGTCCATTTCTTCCAGATTGTCAAATTTGCTGGCATATAATTGCTCAAAATACGTTCTTATAATTGTTGTATTTCTTTGTTGTTAGTTGTGATCTTTCATTTTTAATTTATGATTTTATTAATTTGGGTCCTTTCTCTTTTCTTTTTGATAAGCCTGGCCAGGGGTTTATCAATATATTAATTCTTTCAAAGAACCAGCTCCTAGTTTTGTTGATCTACTGTTCTTTCACTTTCTATTTCATTGATTTCTGCCCTGATATTTATTATTTCTCTTTTCCTACTAGATTTAGGCTTTATTTGCTATTCTTTTTTCACCTCCTTTAGATGTAGCATTTCTTGTTTCTTGAGAATGGCTTATATTGCTATATACTTTCCTCTTAAGATGGCTTTTTCTACATCCCAAAGATTTTGAAGAGTTGTGTTTTCATTTTCATTTCTTTCCATGATATTTTTAAAATTTCTTCTTTAATTTCCTAGTTGACACATTCCTTCTTTAGTAGGATGCTCTTTTTTTTAAGATTTTATTTATTTATTTGACAGAAAAAGAGATCACAGGTAGGCAGAGAGGCAGGCAGAGAGGGAAGGGAAAGCAGGCTCCCTGCTGAGCAGAGAGCCCAATGCAGGACTTGATCCCAGGACCCTGAGATCATGCCCTGAGTCGAAGGCAGAGGCTTTAGCCTCCTGAGCCACCCAGGCACCCAAGTAGGATGCTCTTTAGCTTCCATGTATTTGAGTTTCTTACAACTTTCCTCAGGTGATTAAGTTCTAGTTTCAAAGCATCATGGTCTGAAAATATGCAGTTAATTATCCTAATCTTTTGTTATCAGTTGAGACCTGATTTGTGACCCAGGATGTGATCTATTCTGATGAATGTTCCATGTGCACTAGCGAAGAATGTGTATTCTGTTGCTTTAGGATGGAATGTTCTGAATAGATCTGTGAAGTCCATCTGGTCCAGTGTGTCATTTAAAGCCTTTGTTTCTTTGTTGATCCTTTGCTTAGATGATATGTCCATTTCGTTGGGGGTGTGTGTTAAATTCCCCTTCTATTATTGTATTTTTGTCTATGTGTTTCTTTGATTTTGTTATTAACTGGCTTACATAACTGGTTGTTCCCATGTTAGGGGCATAGATATTTAAAATTGTTAGATCTTCTTGTTCAATAGACCTTTAAGTGTGATATAGTGTCCTTCTTCATCTCTTATAATAGTCTTTGTTTTAAAATCTAATTTGTCTAATATTAGGATTGCCCTCTAGCTTTCTTTTCATGTCCATTAGTATGGTAAATGGTTTTCTACCTCCTCACTTCAAATCTGGTGGTGTGTTTGGTTCCAAAATGATTCTTTTGCAGACAGCATATTGATGGGTCTTATTTTTTTTAATCCAATCTGATACCCTGTGTCTTTTGATTGGGGCATTTAGCCAATTTACATTCAGGGTAACTGTTGAAATATATGAATTTAATTCAGTTGTATTGCCTGTAATGTGATTGTTACTTATATTGTCTCTATTCCTTTCTGGTCTATGTTCCTTTTAAGCTCTCTCTTTGCTTGGAGGACCCCTTTCAAAATTTCCTCTAGGGCTGCTATGGTATTCACAAATTCTTTTAGTTTTGTTTGTCCTGGAAGCATTTTATCTCTCCTTCTATTTTCAGTGACAACCTAGCTGTATATAGTATTCCTGGCTGCATATTTTTCTCATTTAGTGCTCTGAATATATCATGCCAGTCCTTTCTGGCCTGCAAGTTCTCTGTGGATAGGTCTACTGCCAATCTAATATTTCTACCATCATAGGTTACAGACCTCTTTTCCCAAGCTGCTTTCAGGATTTTTTCTTCTTCACTCACTGCTCATCCAGCCTGTAACCAAGCATTTCTGTCTCTGGCACACAGCCCAGCAGAATCCTGTGGTGCCACTCTCCAGGGGGAGGAAGGGGAGTCTCCTTGGATCTGCTGTTTGTTGGGTCCCTGCTTGAAGAATAGTGGCCCAACTGTGCTGTGGATCACGATTTATGGCAACATCAAACTGAAAGCCCACTACTTGGCTCCATCTTCGCTTCTGGCTTCCCACTCTTCTACTTGAGGTCTCTGCTACACTCAGGCACCCCTGGTCTTTCTGTAAGCCTGAAGGTCCTGAGACCACACTGTCCCAGCAAAAGATCCACCTCCCACTTAGCCACCAGAGCAACATCCCTCAGTAGAGCAGACTTTTAAAATTTCTGATTTTGTGCTCCAGTGCTCTGTCACTTGCCAGTAGCCAGCTGATGGAGGCTCTCTCCTTGTGCAGTCAATCTTCCCAAATATCACCTCAGATTCACTTCTCTGCAGGTCTTACCTTCCAGAAAGTGGTTGCTTTTCTGTTCATAGAATTGCTGCTATTCTTTTCTTCAGTAACCTGTTGAGTTTGTAGGTGTTCAGAATGGTTTGATAGCTGTCTAGCTGAATTACTGGGACCAGATGAAATTTAGGTCTCCTACTCCTCCGCCATCTTGATCCTCCCCCTTTTCTCCTAATTTTAAGAAGCTTTCACAAAATTTCCTCTACTCTTTTCCCCATTTTAAATTATATTTTCAGTTATTTTGATAATAAAATTCAGTAGTAAATTTGAATGTAAAATGCCCAATTTTTAAATAAACAAGGTCACAAATTTGTTTCCTTTTATAGTACTTTGGCCTAAGTGGTTTTAAGACAAAATTTACAATAGTCATTTACAATAGTCATTCTGTTGCTTCCTAATAGCAACAGTCCATCTGGTCTGATGGACTGAATACAACTGAATTAATGTTGCTATGGATCAACATGTCCCAATCAATTCTGAACTATTGTGGATTTGTGACTCCTCAAGATTAACTGATAAATACATTCATCTTACATCAGTGACAAATCTGCATAAATACTTTCTATAACTGCTATGCCTACAGACTGCCCTGTTATAATCTGTCCTGCTCCTGTGTTTTCTATATAGAAACACCAGTATGTTAGTGTTTGTCATGGTTAACTTTATGTGTCAATGTGACTGAACCATAGGTTTGGGCCTTTCTGTGAGGGTGTTTGTGGATGAAATGAACATTTAAATCTGTAGACTGAATAAGTAGGTTGCCCTCCATTATGTGGGTGCAACTCATCCAATCAGTTGAAGGCCTGAGTAGAACAAAAGGACTGACCCTTCTCCAAGGAGCAGAATTCTGGCCCTATGGACTTTGAACTGAGACATTAGTTTTTCTGTTCTTGTTGATGAGTTTATTTATTTTTTTTTATCTTCCTTTGAACTTGAACTGAAACATCAGCTCTTTCCATGTCTCAAACCTGCTGGCCCTTGAACTAAAACAGCAACATTAGCTTCATTGGGTTTCAAGCATTTGGACCAGAACAGGAACTAAGCCAGTGGTTTTCTTGGTTCTGCAACTTATGAATCCATCATGCAGATATTGGGACTTAACAGCCTCCATAGTCAGAGATGCCAGCTCCTTAAAACAAATACACACACACACACACACACACACACACACACACACACACACACATACACATCTTATTGGTTCTATTTCTCTGGGGAATCTTTCCTTAATACATGTTATGAATGTTTCAATTAGGAAAATAGTATAATTGATTTTTCTGTTTATCTTCTTTCTTTTCAAGCAAAAGATTCCAGTGTATATATAAACCAAGGCAAACATCTATTTTTTAGATGGCAGTTGAAATGACAGCCAAACTTAAAAATACTTCTTCTGTATGCTGTATTTTTCCTTAAAAGGGTTTCTGAAAGGGGCATATGCTAAAAGCTAGTGGTGTCTTTCAGGTTTTATAGTATATATTTAATAAATTACAATAACTTATAAGCCACCAATATTTTAATATATTCTCATAGTCTTTTTTAAGTTTTTATTTATTTATTTGACAGAGAAAGAGAGATTACAAGTAGGCAGAGAGGGGGAAGCAGACTCCCTGCTGAGCAGACAGCCCGATGCGGGACTCAATCTCAGGACTCTGAGATCATGACTTGAGCCTAAAGCAGAGGCTTTAACCCACTGAGCCATCTAGGCACCCCTCCCACAGTCTTTTATTTTATTTTATTTTATTTTATTTTATTTTATTTTATTTTATTTTATTTTATTTATTTTATTTTATTTTATTTTATTTTATTTTCCCATAGTCTTTTATACATGTAGCTTATCAGAAGAATTAGATATTGCTTTATTTGTTGAAATAGAAACTTTTTGAGTCTATTTATTTATTTATTTTTAAATATTTTATTTATTTATTTGACAGAGAGAGAGAGATCATAAGTAGGCAAAGGCAGGTAGAGAGAGAGGGGGAAGCAGACTGCCTGTTGAGCAGAGAGCCCGATGTGTGGCTTGAACCCAGGACCCTGGGATCATGACCTAAGCTGAAGGCAGAGGCTTTAACCCATTGTGCCACCCAGGCACCCCACTTTTTGAGTTTATTAAGATCAATTTTCATGACTCGTATAATTTTTGGTAATAAAAGAAAGGCAAATTCCAAAATGTAGCTCTCCAAATTGTGTAAAAGATGAGAAATTGCTTATTTATGACCATGATAAGTTTAAAAAAATGTAAAACTGTAAGTGGAGCTATAATAGATACTCTTGTTACAAAGATTCTGCAAAATACAAATCAAATAAATAACAGAGCTTAGGAAGAAATTAAAATTTGAACAGATGTTACTGAAAACATAGTTGAGCTATTTATCTTATCTTAATTTTTTCTAAAACAAAGCAGAATGCAAATAGTTCCTCATTTGTAGATTGCTTTTTATGTACTCTTCCATTGCTGGAGCTGTACATTATTAATATTTTTTGAACCATAAGTTAAATCAGACAACATACCAGTCACATTTCTGGACGTTTATTTAAAAAAAAAAAAAGAATTTTTCATCATGTGAAGATCAAACAAATATACCATGCCACACTTGAAAAGCTTTTTCAAGCCTTAAGCATTTTTCAGATTTCACCAGGACACCTCCAGTGCCTAATTTATTTGGTGCGAACGTTTCTGCTAAAGGAACTAATACCTTCCTGCACATCAGTTCTACATTGTCTCTGGGTTCTTATACACATTTCAACCAGCAACATTTTGAAGTGCATGTAACTACAATTCTTCCTTCCCAAAGCTATCTTCAAAGTGCTCATTCTCACCCTGGTGCTCCTACCTTTATATCCTACTAAGTGTAGTTTTCTATATAGAAAAATTCCAGATTTTCCTGAAGAAAATTTCAGTTTTATCTCTTCTTTATGCACTCAATATACACTTTCTGCAGCCTAGATAATAATCTGTTCCTTTCTGACTGTGATTTACAGCTACCATCCATTTGTTTCTTCTTAGTAGAGAATAGACAGTAAACAGGGTGAGTGTTCTTGGATTTGATTTTCTGTAAAGCTCTCTCCTTCTCCTTGTATGCTCTGATGTGCTTCTTTCCACTTTGTGGCATGATTCTTGATTCCTTGATTTATTTTCATCTTAGTCTACATCATCTGCTATTACCATCATCATTTTATGTTGCGGAATCTCTCTTCTTTAAAATCATCATCTTTGCTTAACATGTTCACGTCATCTTTGTTTCTTGCAGCCTCACCCTCAATAACCCCATCAGCCTGATTCTGCAGTGCCTGTTACAGGAACAATAGCATAGATACTTCCCTACATTTTTATTTTTGATTTAGCAGTTTTCCTGTATCCTTATGATTCGGTTGCCAACCTCTGCTTTGTCTTTTTCTTGTTGATATTGACTTGCCCATTTTGTTCTGTCTGTTTCTCCATAGTACAGACTGGTTGATCCATATTAAACTTCTGTCAAAGCCTGTCTTAAAATGTTTAACCATCCATATGTGTGATTGGTTATCTGCTGTGATATCATCTTCTTTACCCAATATCTGTCCATAGTCCAATAAGAACATTTCTCAACTATAGTCATACCTAGTCATATTTCTCATCTTCAGACAAGGTCAGTAGATTGTGAGGTTCTGATTCTTCAAAGAACACTAAATCCTGGATAGTTTAATATCTTAAGTTATTATTGGAATCCATCTTAATCATTCTCTTCAACAAGTGAGAGCTGCACAATGGAGACATGAGTTGCTGAAGGCCATGAAGTCTCCTGAGAAAGCTTCATAAAGCTTCTAGGAATGTGAGATTTGAAACAGGAGCCTCCCTTTCTTCCCAACCCTGGGGCATTTTTATCTTTTGGCAGTTATTTAATTCCTTCCTTGAAATAGTACGTGATTTTTTTTTAACCACAAATTGTCGTTGTTTTTCAAACATATGAGGAAAATTCATCACAGCCATATGAGGCAGGAGTAGAATTCTGGCCTTCAAGCTGTTTGTGTAAATGGAGCTTCATTAAGGAAATTAACCATCTCTTATTTGCCTTAGTATTAGGATATTATTGCTGGTCTGCTGTTATACTTAGATTCAAATTTAGAAACTTTATTATACTGAAGCTCAAATTCAGCTAGCATTGTAATGAGACATTAGTTTTCTATATTTTAATTTTCACAAATAATATATAAATCCAAATGATGTGTACTAGGATCTGGTCTCCTCTCTAACAAATCAATACAGCCAAGAACACAAAAACTGAAAGGATAACCATAAATTTCAACCTATATTGAATAAAATCAAAATTGACTTTTTCTGATTGACTCTCTAAACTGTTAAAACATTTCCAAAGCATATGGCTTAAGGCACTTCTATTGTCAAATTCCTGCTATGTTTCCTAAGACTCTTCAACAACTAATATAGTGTGAGCTTTTGCTGTGTCCTCATAGATAGAGCGTTATCACAAGCCTTTTCTTGGCTTATATTTAAGTAGCAGCAAACAAAATGTTTTAAAATTACTACTACAACTGTTTTAGGCTCAAACTTAATATTACTTTTATTTTCCTTTTTCAAAGTTAATATTTCATAAGGTCGTATTCTTTATATCTGTGGTCTGTTTGCAATTTCTGTGTATAAGAAATGAAGTAAATAACTCTCCATATGCAGAATTTTATATATTTATTTATTTATTTATTTTTTACTGTAAAAATAGTTGCCACAGAGATTTTGCATGTATTTTCCTGGTATTCTTTCACTAGATTTCCTGTCATTCTGGTCAGAGGAGCTGATGATAGTATGTGACCATGTTTACACTGAGCCTCATGAAGGAGGTAAAGAAGTCGTCTTGTAATTATACAGGAACTGCTTCCCCAACGTGGCATCCTTTTCTTCCTCATGTTTATCCCTCTTCCTACTATTGCTATTACCATGATACTGATTATTTTTCCTGCTCCTGGTATGCAAGCCCTATGGAACATAGTTCTGACTGTGCTGCCAGTGCTGGTACCAATGCTAGCTTACCTATGTCTAACATTCAGTAGAGAGCCTTATTGTATGTCATTCTCAGATGTTTGACAAACATCTTTTTCCCCAAGACGCTTCCCCAATATGCAGATTAAATGAGAAAATCAATTTAAAGCTGTTATTCAGGGATGCCTGGGTGGCTCAGTTGGTTAAGAATCTGCCTTTGCGGAAAGAGTCAATTATCTTATGGTCTCACTTACGTGTGGAGTATAAAGAAAATCATGGAGGGCATCGTGAGAAGGAAGGGAAGGGTGAATGGGGGGAAATCGGAGGGGGTGATGAACCAGGAGAGACTGTGGACTCTGAGCAACAAATTGAGGGTTTTGGAGGAGGGGTTGGGGGGGTGGGCGAGCCTGGTGGTGGGTGTCGAGAAGGGCACGTGTTGCATGGAGCACTGGGTGTGGTGCATGAACAATCAATCTTGTAACACTGAAAAATCAAAATAAACATATTTGGGGAGAAAAAAAATTAAAAAAAAAAAGAATCTGCCTTTGGCCCAGGTCATGATCCTGGGGTCCTGGGATTAAGCCCTACATCAGGCTTTCCTGCTTAGGGGGAGTCTATTCCTCCCTCTCCCACTGACCTTTCCACCTGCTTGTGCTTTTGCTCTCCTTCTTTCTCAAATGAATAAATAAAAAATCTTTAAAAAAATAAAGTTGTTATTCATTATTCAAAATGATCTCAACTGGGTAGGGTATTCCTATTAGTACCCTCATAGGTCTCTGGCTAGCCTACAGATGGCTACCTTGACCTCAGGCATCCATTCTGGATCCATTCAATTGTAGACATGAAAGTAGAGACAAATAGCTTAAACTATAGTATCTTAAGGTCAACTATCCACCTGTGGAAAACATTAGTCTGGTTAATGCGTGGTGGGTATAACTATTAATCATAACCTTATAATCTTCTTTAGTGCACCTGAGAAGATTGTTCTATGTCCTGAGATATAAGAATGAAATGACTTCCCCTCTATAGAAGAATAAGAAATAAGAGAGATATGGAGTAATGGGAGGCAAATGTATATCTTATATTGAAACTAAGCTTGCAAAGTTTTTTTAATCTCTTTGGATGCACAGTCTATGTCTCACTCATCCATGTGTTTATATGTATGTTCATATAGTTTTCCATTCTGATTGAGGAATCAAGTCCAAAATACTGGAGTATATATTAGAAGAAACCTTCGTTGGAGACCAGGGAAGAGCTCAGGGAAAAGATGAGTTCATGGGCTATTCAGTCAAAGTGATAGAAATCAGAGTGGTAGCCAAAGACCCTTAATGATTCTGTAAAGGTAAAAGTGCTAATTCAACATATAAACTCATGGACAGGAACTAGAAGTAGTCAGATGTTCTTGCTAAATTTTTGCCTTTAAAGAGCAATGTAAGGTTGTTAATGTACCTAAGTAAAGGGGAAGGTGAACTTCAAGCATAGAATAGAAAAGTACCACACTATTCTCTGTATTTATGGATCTGATTCTGCTTTTTATCTATTTGTTTGTTTATTCATTTATTTTGTTGTTGTTTGTGTGTTTGTATGATTTTTTTGTTGTTGTTGTTTTGTTTTATTTTGTTTTGTTTTGTTTTTTTTTTTTTGGGATTCCACAAATGGTTGCCAGAGGAGAGGGATTTTATGGGGATGGGCAAAATAGGTGAATGGGAGTGGGAGATACAGGCTTTCAGTTATGCAATGAAAAAGGAATAGGGATAAAAGGCATAGCATAAAGAATATAGTCAATGATATTGTAATAGGGTTGCATGGTGACAGATGGTAACTTCTTTGGGGTGAGCATAGCATAATGTATAAACTTGAATCAGTGTGCTGTAAATCTGAAACTAATGTAACATCATGCCAACTCTACTCAAAATAAAAAAACAAAAGGTCACCACAATTTTTTTATATAAATTGAATGAGTTGAACTAAAATAGTTTAGTTATTCACTCATTCAACAAATATTTATCAAGTCCCTATTATATTCCAGACGCAATTCTATGCACTAGGTATAGAGTCCTGAATGAAATAAAAATGATACTCATTTTTATGAACCTGAGAGCCTGAGAGGTGAGATGATTAAACAAATATTCTAATATTTCTAGGCTGAGATAAATGACATGAAGGAAAAATTAACTAGACTCTGTTAACAAAAAATAATTGTAATTGGTCAATTGAAATTTATCTGATATCTAAAGAGAGAGCCAGAGTTACCCATGTAAAAGAAATGAGAAAGTGGGAAAGTTTGATGGGAGCAATAATTTGTTATATAAAAGAAACTGAAAAATCTCAAATGTGACTAGATCATAATGAACTACATTTTCAGAACCATAAAAAATACTAATTAGCATTTAAAGTGTTTATATAAACTCTATTTAAAAATGAGAATTATAATTCTATAAAGTTCCCATTTAGACAAAAAATACAATCATGTAAATAATGAAAGATAATTCAAAATTATATCAGAAGAGCAGTAAGAGTCTTTGGTTTCTTTTTAGCTGCGAATAAAATCCCATTGTTTGAATGTATCACAGTTTATTTCTTTACCTACTGAAGGACATCTTGGTTGCTTCTAAGTTTTGGAAAGAATGCATCAGATGCCATAAACATCTGTGGCCAGGTTTTTGTGTGGACATAAGTTTTCAACTTCTTTGGGTAAATACAAAGGAGTGCAATTGGTGAGTTTGTTTAGTTTTGTAACAAAGTGTCAAACTGTCTTTGGAACTGGCCACGCCATTTTGTATCCCCATTAGCAGTAAATGAATATTCCTGTTTCTCCAGCATTTTGGATTTTAGCCATTCTTAAAGATTTGTAGTAGTGTCTCATTGCTTTATTTTGCATTTCCTTGGTTATACATGATGTGGAGTTTTTTCAAATTCTTATTGCAGTGGTTTTTTTTTTTAATTTCAGAAAATAATAGTTTAGCTCTAGAAGATTAATTTGTGTATTTTTAGATCTTTTATTTCTTTCATTATCAAGATGATGTTTTCTTCCACCTTCCTGAACATATGTAGTGTCCTTTTAATAGTTCTTTTAATGTCTTTGGCCTCTACCTCTAAAATCTTTATCTTTCCAAAATCTATTTCTGTTGACTGGTTGATTTTCTTATTATGGATTGAATATTCTTACTACTTTGCTTGTGTGTTATTTTTTTTATTGGAAGCCAGATGTAATAATGCATTCTACTTTATTAAATGCTGAATACTTTGTATTCTTTTAAATATTATTGGACTCTTCTGGAATTCAACTATGTTACTGGAAAAGGCTTTGATCCTCAAGAAGCTTGCTTCTGAACTTTGCTTGCAGATCAGGTAAAATCTGTGGCTACTCTTGAGGCAATACCCTTCTGAATACTTCACATGCATCTTGTGTTAGAGGTCTTTTCACTCTGACTACTATGCACCAGATGTATTTGCAGCCCTCCATGAGCTCTGTAGATTTTTCTACCTGACTCATTTTAGGGGTTCTTTCCTTTACTTCACTGTTTCTTTTCATGTTGTTCATGTTTCAGTGCTGTTCAGTATTCAAAGACTCGAGGAACTCTGTGGATTTCCAGGGCTTTCTTGCAGTTTTCTTCTCTCTGCTGCTCTATGTCATCTCTGGACATCTGGATTTACATGAGTGCTGAATTTGTGTTCTCCACATAGCAGAACCTCTGGTCTTTTTTAGTGTTCCTACTCCCTGCAGTATAACCTGGAAACTCCAAGTAGTTAGCTTGGTCAATTATATGGCTCATCTCAGTTGTTTTCCTTCTCTTAGGATATAATGTCCTGTATAACCTATTGTCCAGTATCTGAAAACTGTAGCATCTTATGTTTTGTCTATTTTGTAAGTTATTTAAGGTGAAATAATGATTATTTTCCAGCTTATTCCATCATAAAGAGAGAATTCTCAATGTTATATTTGAAAATTAATTTGTTAAAATTTCTATTTCTTTAGCAAATACGCTTTGCAAGGAAGAAAACATTTCATGGGTATTTTCTACTCTGAATACTCTACACTCAGGGATTTTTATAATAGTTGACTTCATTGTGATATCAGTTTATATTAATCAGTTAAACACCACAAGTTTTATTAGCATATTCAACCAAATATCTCTGTAGGTAGAAATGATAATAAACAAACAGCAGCTATGTACAACCTGAATGAATTTTACATGTTGAACCAAAGAAGCTAGATGAAAAAAAATATATGCGTGTCTTTGTAAATCTATATATGTGAATATCAAAAAACATGCAAAACTAATCTATTGTATTAGAAGTTAGAATCACAGTTTCTTTATGAGATAAAGAAATGTGTAGTGCTTGAGCAGAGCAAAAATGGGTCCTTCTTAGGTGTTGGTAATACTGTATTTTTTAGTATGTCTTTAAAATATTTTCTCCAGTCATTTTTAACTTATATTTTAATCATATGAAAGATTTTAATTTTATCTAGTGAAATTTATAAGTACTTCATTTTAATACAACTTCGTATCCTTCATATTTTTCTAAAACATTTTAGGCTTAATTTGTTTAATTGAATTTAAAATCTATGCTCCACTTGAAATATATGTTAAAGACAAGAATGAGATAACATCTTTTTTTTTTTTAGAAAGATTTTATTTAGTTATTTGAGAGAGAGAGCAAGAGAGATAGAGAGAGCCAGGTGAGGGGCAGAGGGAGAAGAAGACTCCCTGCTGAGCAGGGAGCCCAATGTAGTTAGTGCTTGATCCCAGGACCCTGGGATCATGACCTGAGTTGAAGGCAGATGTTTAACCATCTGAGCCACCTAGGCACCCCAAAGATAACAACTTTTTAATTTTTTTCTTTGTCAATAAATAGATAGACAATTATGGCTTAACACGATTGTTTTTCTTAAGGTTTCAAAATACATTTTCTGGTTCAATTCTATTCAAATTTTTCTATTAAATAGAACTACATAAAATGGATAAATACTAATGTTTCATTTGAATACATGTAGGAAATAAGACTATATTGAAGAATTAATGGTCAAGATTCCAGGGACAGACAAAGGCCCAGAAGGGTAAGCATTTGCTGAGGGAACTTGGTGAAATCTGCCACTCCGGGTTGGGGACTCTGAAATGCCTCACTGTAGGGGTAAAGGAAATCCAAAAACAAGATATAAAATTCTTACTGGCAGAAGAGTAGACATGAAATTATTTATTACAAAGAACTGTGCAAACTTATTATCTGGCATATCATAAAAAATTTCAGGCATATAAAAAGATAAAATGGAATGAATAAAATGCAAAAGAACAAACAGACCACAGAAACAGAAAAACTGGGGTCCAGTTACTGGTATTCTTCAAATAAGCT
>CM052800.1:25108654-25181922 GCA_028533885.1 Nasua narica | reverse complement strand
CCACAATTTTTCAATTCAACATACAGCTAACGCAGTGACAATTATTCATTTTGTTTTTTTTTCTTCTGAAACTCAATAATTATCACTTGAGAACATGGAATAATGCCATGTCTTATTTCTTATGATAACAGTATATTTTAAAAGTCAAATACTTTATATCAAGTCAAATACTTCACCTAGCTGTAAATAGGTTCCTCAATACAGTACAGTTAAAAAGTTTCCTCTTAGCGGATTCCACCAATTTGTAGTTAGTTTAGTAAACATAAACAACAGGAAACTTCTTTAGATTACTGGACAATAAAAATTTCAGTGTGTCACTACCGAAACTGAAGTAGCAGCACACCACAACCATGCCAACCAAGTAAATCCTCTCGGCTCCTCCACTGCTTTTTGGGGGTTTTCTCCAGGTCACAAAAGCTAGTTTACATGGATACTACCAGGTCTCAACCTATCTCTGAAAATTCCTTTATTAAAGAGTTTTGAAATTTAACTAATGAACAATTCAAATCAGCCAGCTTCTTCTTACCTTTCACTAACCAGTTGAAATACGATATGTAATGTTTTCAATTTTTATAAACATCTTGTGTTTTCTTAAAATGATTAATGGCATTTATACCATTAATGAGTAAGATGTAAACAAAAATATGCCTATATTTAGGGATTCAGAGTATTTTACAGAGTAATTTTTCATAACTAGAAAAGCTGAAAGATTCATAATGAACACAGATTTTACTTTAACCTGTTGTTTGATAATATCTATAGAATAGTAAGTGCATTAAGTATAGGAGAAAAGAGAAAGCAGATTTTAGAACAGAAACCTAAAAAAAAGTTGAATTTGGGATGCCTCAAATACAAAAGGGTATTTTTCTATAAACCTGTCATTTTTGCCCATTCAAAATTTCTATTTCTTCTATTTCCAATTATCCAGAAATGAAAGTTGTTTGTATAAAAACTGTGTTCAGAAAAATCTAATTCACTATGTAAGATACCTTACTGATTTCAGTTTTCAAGTATTCGAGTAATGCAAATCCAAGCATTTTCTTTTATATCAACGCAGCTACAGACTAAGCTTCAAAGATGAGAGAAAAAAATCATTTAAAGTAATTGATATGCTTTCCTGTCCAAAAACAGGGAAAGAGAGAATCTTAAGCAAACTCCCTGCTGAGTGCAGAGCCGGAGGTGGGGATCTACCCTATAACCTTGAGATCATGACCTGGGCAGAAATCAACAATCAGATGCCTCACTGACTGAGCCACCCAGGTGCCCCTCCCATTGATGAGTTCTTAAAATTTTAATCAAAACCAGATTAACTGTCTTAGGGAGACAATAATGAAATTATTAGGAATGTTTCCAATTATCGATGTAAAATGAACCAACTCATGTAATAATATCTGAAAGTCATTTGTTAAAAATTAATTCTCAATTCCATTTTTAAATATTTATTTTCTAGCCTTCAGTTAACATACTGTCATTATAACTCAGTCTATACAGTATATTTATTTTACTCTTATGATGAGAAGTTGTAAGTTTCCTATTAAAAGAAGGAACAATGTCTGATGACATGATGTGATTTGAAATTACAATTGATTTTAGATTAATGCTACAGAAAGATTACTTTTTGTCCAATGGATCACTTAAGCTGTTTTCTTTCTATGTATCTTTTTTCTTCTCATTCATAATTTTGTGTAATATCTATTGCCATGTTTACTAATCTTTTACTTCAGAATGTCTAATCTACAGGGTCATTATGTTTTAATTTCAGATATTATAGTTTGCATTACCAGAAATTCCTTTTGGTTCTCTTCTACATCTTTCATTTCTCTTACCTCTTTGTTCATGTCTTCCTTTAAATAATTTTTCACGGTGATAATGACAATTTTAATTTTTTTGTCTTCTTTTTTTTCAGATTTTATTTATTTATTTGAGAGAGAGAAAAGAGAGAGCATAAGCAGGGAGGAAGGGCAGAGGGAGAGGAAGAAACAGATTCCCCACTGAACAGGGGCTCAATCCCAGGCCCCTGGGATCATGACCTAAGCCAAAGGCAGAAGCTTAACTGACTAAGTAACCAAGGCACACAATTTTTGTGTCTTCTATTCCATCATCTATATAATTTGTAGGTATGGTTCTATTTTATTATTATTTTTTTAAGTAATCTCTATACCTACCATGGGGGTTAATTTCACAACCACAAGATCAAGAATCACATGTTCTACCAACTGAGCCAGCCAGGCACCCCCGGTCTGGTTCTATGCACTTATTTTTATTCTTATTACAGACCACATTTTCTTGCTTCTTTGCATATGTATTACCTTTTTACTTGACTATGGACATTATGTATTTGACAGTGTTAAGTATCTTGATTTTGTTGTCTTTATCGGATAAGCAATAAAATTAAGTTACGGTTAAATTTCCTAGATTTAGGTCTTCTCTTCAAAAACTTATTCGAGAAGGTCTAGGATAGTTTTTACTCTAAATGGTTGAGCCCCTGTACTAAGAATTAATACTTATTTTGTCTCTAATGAATGCCCTGATATACAATCTATCTTATGGTTACTTGCAAAATTATCAGCAATTTGTGAATTTTTGAGATTAGTAAACTCATGACTCCCCACTTTCGTTTTGCTCAGCCTTATTAATTTTATCTATATGTATATACATTGTTGTACTCTACAAAGACTCAAGAGCAGCATTAAGCATGTTTCTAGAGCTATTACTATCATCATTCATTCATTCATTCATTGCATAGTTTCCTCCTCTCTGAGATTCTACCTTGAGACGTCTATATTTCTCAGACTTTTAGGCTATCTGATTGAAATCCATTTCAGTGTCTTGTACCCAGTGAATCTGCTTTGCTCCGTTTGAGATTTTCATCTCTGCTCAGAAATCTGTAATGTGCCTCCTGGCAGAAGGAATGGAATATCACAGGGATTATTTCATTTCTTTACTCTTTCATGGGCCGTAGTCCTACACAGTCTATTACATGATGATAAAAAAGCATTTTTCCATATCTTTTGTGTAGTTTTCTCCCTATTCAAGGGAGAAAGTAATTCTGTAATAGCTAAAAGCTTGACAATCTTTTTAGAAAGCAATTATGAAGAAGCATTTTTTTCTAAAATATATACATAAAAAGGAAGATTGTTAGTTTGTTAAAGATAGATTTTAGGTATTTATGTAAATGTTTTTTTGATATTCAGATTATGTAATATTGATTGAAAGGACATATATTTAATCTACTATCTCCCATATATATTTCACAGCTTTGGCAAAAGCTGAGCTTAGTAATTAACTTTTGCCTCTTCATGGAGAAATCATCATTATAAATGTTTGGAGTCTTCAATAGTTTATAGAAGAAAGAGATTAATTTATATAGTCTTCCTATGGTTTTCAAACTGGAGCAAGCAATACAAAGAAAAGAACAACTATTTTTGAGATTTTAAATTCAACTAATTTATGATGTATCTTGAGAAAAGTATAATGTGTACAATGTTACCACAAAAAAGTCAGAATTTAGCTTATTGAAATATGTTAGTAAATATTTAAGAAATATAAAACTGATTGATTCACTCACTTCAATGCTCCATATTTCCTGTCATGACACAGAAAGAAGAAGCAATGTTTTGATACACTAAGAGCCATTTTCTGACCAAGCAAGAGAAAGTCTATTAACTGTTCAAGGTAAAACATAAAATTTTTCCTATTGTGAATTTACAAAAAAAAAGATTTAAACAAATGAGTGTGCTTTATTTTATTATAAGAAGTAATATACACTATTTATATTTTATAAGAAACAAAATGTTCAATTAATTTTTTAATGAGTGGGAGTTTTTAAGCTTGGTAATAGCTACATTAAGGAATGATGAAGCAATCACATATTTGATTTGTTCTAAGTATCAGCTAGTGATTCTGGAACTCACAGAAAATAACTGGAATGTGCCCTATTGAAGCAACATAGTTACTTTTTAGATATCACAACCCAGTGCCATGCAATTTTCCCCTTCATTTTCCCGTTTTGACACCATAGTAAAAAGAGAAAAGGTGAAAGGGAAATGAAAAGTTTTATTCAAATTTTTCACAAAAGTTGGTCCTCATCTATTTATGTAGAGCTTCAATATGAGCCTACATATAAATGGTATCTGTAAGTCATGATAGAATACACTCAATCAAATTTGTGTTTGACAATCATGAATGGAAACTAATTAAATACCATTACATCCTGGACTCTAAGAAGTCAAACTCTTTCTAGGGAACCTCCAGTCCATTTCCCAAGGTCTCCTTAAAATCATAGATTGTAGGGTATATGTACATACACTATTACTATGATATTTTACTGTATACTTTGTTCTCTTAACACAAATGGGTCTATTAACACAAACCTGTGGGAGAACTCAGTCAGATATATTTGGAAAGGACTGAATAACTCAGTGATTTCTAGGAGCTAAAAAAATCCATAAAAATCTCCTGATTTTCATGCAACTCACTTGGAAAGAAGTACATCCCTACTTATCAAAGCTCATGATGAGTATTAATTATTATTGAAAAGGAATTTAGAGATGGAATGAAGTAACTGTAATTTTAGTCAACCTCCCTACTTAGAGAGGTTGGAGAAATATCTTTCCAGTAAGGAAACTCAATCCTTGTAGTCCCTGTGATGTCACTTCCCTTGGTCTACACCAAAGATGTAAGACTCAGGTTCTACAAATCAGAACTCTTTGTTTTCTTTGCTACAAACATGCATTCAGGGAGAAGACTTTTTTTTATTATGTAATTCAAGTGATTTCTCCTTTCCTTTGCTTAAAATATTCTGGGATGGGTTTCTATAGTAATTTTACTTAATATACATGTGCTGAATTACTCTTAAAATTGTATAATTGGTAATTACTAATTTAACAACATGAATAATTGACAGCGTTTGTATATTTCAGTAATTGTTAAAAATTCTCTTTTTAGAAGGGTAAAATAACTGATAATTTGAATAAATGCTGTGTTAAAGAAATTTCAAGAGATTTGTTAAAACTAATCTCCAAACTTTTGGAGGGCCTGGGTGCTCAGTCAGTTAAGCATATGTCTTCTTCTCAGGTCATGATCCCAGGGTCCTGGGATCTAGTCCTGCATCAGGCTCCCTGCGCAGTGGGGAGTCTGCTTCTCCCTCTCTGTCTGCCTCTGCCCCCTAACTCATGATTTTTCTCTCTCAAAAATAAATCTATAAAAAAACAACCAACCAATCAAATGAACAAACAAACAAACTAATCTCAGAACTTTTGATGTGCTAGCATGTGACAGAACTCAAAGAAGGGCTGTAGTTTGCTAATTATCCAGACATATTTAAAAACATATGTATTTCACTAACCAACTCCAGGGTACTCATGTTCATCAACAGGGACTAGCAAAAGGGGGCCAGGGTTATTTTTGTAAATAAAGTTTTATTAGAACACAGCTATACACAAAGTTTTGTTTGTTTTATTTTCCTTTGTTTTAGTGTATTCTCTGTGGCTGTTTTTATGCTATAGCTGAGTTGCTATGGAAACTGTATGTCTCACAAAACAACATATTATATATTTGGCCATTCACAGAAACAGTAAATTGGCAATCTTTGTTTATTTGAACAGTTTGAGTGATCATATTTATATGGATTTTTAAAAATACTTCCAATCATTAAATAAATAATTTAATCTGAATATTATTTGTATTTACTTTAGTATTTATTTGAGCTCTATGAATCTGGGTACCTTCTTATCTTCTCGATATTATAGAAAGAAATAAGGTGGTTCAGACTTATTTAATTTCAATTCAGAAAGACTGAAAAGTGCTAGGTTATTTGCATGACATCATATCACAAATGTATGCAAAGGTATAATCATTTCTTTTCAGAAACAAATTAAAGCTTGGGCTTTCCATTGCAATGGGGTACAATAGATAGTTACTTTGGTCTCTCTTTTTTTTTAATGTTTTATTTATTTATTTGACAGAGAGAGAGAGAGATCACAAGTAGGCAGAGAGAGAGGCAGAGAGAGAGGGGGAAGCAGGATCCCCGCCGAGCAGAGAGCCTGGTGTGGGGCTCGATCCCAGGACCCCAAGATCATGACCTGAGCCGAAGGCAGAGGCTTTAACCCACTGAGCCACCCAGGTGCCCCTGGTCTCTCTTTTTTTATGTGAAACATATAGAGATTCTGAGCATGATGGTCTCTAATAACCAAATTTCTTGATTTTTCTGCAGGCTAACTAGACAGAATGGTGATATCCATCCTCCTGCAGATCTCACTCACTATTTTAATTAAATACCATGTCTATAAACCACATTACATTTGACTGGGAAGGGGAGACATTAATAAAATAAAATAAGTTAAGACTGAACATGTCCATTTCAAGCTCTGACTTGTCATCTTGAGGAAGTAGATGCCACCAATTTTGATACATAAGTTGGTTTATAAAATATTTTATCTTAAATGCTTTTGAGATTGTTCCCTTCAGGGGTTCAGAATAAAGTATTTATTTAGAAGTAAGCTATGATTTTAACGTAGTAACTATTTGGGGTTAGCTTGCCTTTTAAATTCTGCCTACACCATTAATTTGAAAACATTTACCAGTGCCCTTCCTTTAGGCATTAAATTTTGTAAGTTTTTTTTTTCCCTTTTGACCTGTCTTACAACTCAGGGAAATTATTCTGAAATAATTATCCCAACAGAACTTAGTGATCAGTACATCAGCACACTTGTATGTCTTGGGAACAAAATCAGCAAATTAAAAGGGCATTTTATGAAGAACAGGTCATTTAGGCTAGTTCAACTCCTGAACCTGCAAGCAAAACAGTAACAGAGAGCTATTTTCTTAATGTCCTTGAGTATACTAGAACAAAATCTTCTCGAGTGTTTTACACAAAGAGCTCTGTTCATAAGAAATTAGGTCAAACTATTAAACTTACCTCTGTTTGATGTAAAATAAAACTGCTTATTGCAGATCTAACAAAACACTCTGTGTCCTATTAGGTTGCCTTCAAAGAATGTCCTAGATAACCTTACAGTAATTTAAAGCACAAGCTAACTTCAATCTGTCTTGTCTACTCTAGGTCTCAAGCCCGTTAGAATATACTTGAAAATACAATCTTGCAAAAACAAAATAATTTCTTGCTGATTATATGTTTCTTTTCAACTGGACACTAATGCTTTAATTTCTCTGAATTTCACATATAGCAGAGAATGTTAAGATAATCAAAGGTAAAATAAAAGAACTAGGTTAATTAATATTAAATTGATGAGGCTTTGAAATATATATAGCTATGTATAAAGCATCATTTCCTTTCTGTGTGACCTAAACAACTCCTTCCTATCTCCCTTCCCATTTTTCCCTTTACTTGTCAGTGTATTATAACTATAGCTTACTTCATGTAGAACTTTATTTTCTTCTTTCATTTCCAAAACTGATAGAAGAGGGTAACTTTAATCTCTATTTAATACCAAAAACAATAATATAAAAGGCAATTTTCTGATTATCAGATTAAAATATCTTGGGTTTTTTTTTGCACCATCAAACAAGATTATTTGAGAATACATATATGTTGATTCAGTATACTTTAAATTTCTTTGTCTGTAAGACAAAAATAGATGCATTAAACAAGCTAGAATGCTTCTGTGTTATTCCATAGAAAGGCAACAAAAGACTCCTACATAATTTTTAGAATTACCTGTAAACTGTTGATAGGCATATTTCTATTAAAATGTCTGACAACTTAACAGTATCAGATAAGTTTTGCTGCATGACAAAAAAAATCCTCAAAAGTATTAGTTTGAATGTTATTTTAGTTCATGAATGATCTGTGTATTTTTTCTCTTCTCAGTCAAGCTCAGTTTCAGCAGGGCTCACTCATGGGCTTTCTATAGTTGGCAGGTTAGTTAGAGATTGACTTGTACCAAATGGCCTCATTCACATGTTTTGTATTTGCCAGATTTTGGCTGGGGATAATAGAAGCTATGTCTGTCATCACATCCTGTAGGATACCCTGGTCTTGTTCACACAGCAGTAAGAGGCTGAGTCTCAAGGTCTTCAATTGTTAAAAATTGTTGCTTGTGTCGAAGTGGCTACTTTCCTAATGGCCAAAGTAAATGACAAGGCCTTCCAAATTCAAGGGATAGGAAAGTCTCCCCATTGTGCTGAGAAGCACTGTAAATCTCACTGCAAGAGAAATAATATATGAAGCATAAAATGGACACATTTGTGTCCCTTTGTGAATGCTTTCAAAATAGAACATCATAAGAGGAACCCAGGGGGCTCAGTCGGTTAAGTGTCTGCCTTTGGCTCAGGTCATGATCCTAGGGTCCTGGGATCGAGCCTTGCATCTGGCTCCCTGCTTAGCAGGGGAGTTTGCTTCTCCCTCTCCCTCTGTCCCTCCTCCTGCTCATGCTCTCTCTCTCTCGCTCTCAAATAAATAAATAAAATCTTAAAAAAAGAGAACACTATATTTGAATTTTTTTCTATTTTAAAATCAAAACCAACTATCAGGAATTAAAAAGGAATTAAATTATAATTCCAATCGTGTTTTAAATTACAGATATCAGAATATGTACTGTTAAATACACAAAATAATTTTGTTGAGTCAAGGTTCCCTAGCTTTCTGTGCTCATGGATCTGTCC
This sequence comes from Nasua narica, assembly GCA_028533885.1. NCBI lineage: Eukaryota > Metazoa > Chordata > Mammalia > Carnivora > Procyonidae > Nasua > Nasua narica. The sequence goes on along the minus strand of CM052800.1, from coordinate 25,173,297 downwards.
ATACCAACTCACCAGACTCTTGCCTTCTTCTAGCTCCAGATGTTTTTACAACTGGCTTTTCTTCATTACTTATGCCTTCTGTCATAGACTGCCAAAAAAAAAAAGTCTTCTCAGACCCACCTAGAGAATCTAAGGTCTCAGATATGTGTTCTTTTATATGAGAAATTATTTATTTTCTTGCTGTACTTACAGTAACTTAAATTATGTTATCTAGTTATTGGTTTATTATTCAATTTCTGTCTTTTTATAATGGTGTAGAGAGACCTTGTGTGCTCTAATTCTACAAAGATGTAGAATAGTGCTTGGCAAATGCATAAAAAAATCAGTATATTTGTTGAATTTATAAATGTTGAGTGATAAGAAATTAATGACTTTTTCTTTCTCTTTGTAAGCAAAGTGGCTAAATTTCTGTTAAATAACTTGCTTATATGGGTTACCATGCAAAAAGACCCAAGTCTCAAGACATTTGTGTAAACATGTTTTATATAAAGGAAAGAGCAATCTCTGAAATCTTCTTTCTTTAAAGCTGAGAGATTAATTTTATTTTAAAAATACATTATATATAACACTCAACTAACATTTCAAATTTATAATTTCAATTACTCTTCAATAAGTGACCAGTATTTAATCAGTCATTACTAATAGCTTTCATATTAACACCATGCAATTTTTTCCATAATAATCTTAGCTGTCAAGAGAGGATTGTATGCACAGAAACCAGTAGTAACTTAAATTAGTTTTAGATCATTTTTCAAGTGTATTATATATCCTTCTAAATGGAAAAAATATATAGAATATAGACATTTTTATATGTAAAGGTTTTCATTAAATAGTGATTAATAGTGTAATTATAAAATAAACATGTTTTGATAATCTCTTGTGTCCCAGGTGATACCATAAAAAAAGAATAGAAATATTACATAAATTTTTGAAGTCAATGTTGTTTAGTATGTTAAATCATTTAATCCAAGTTTAATGTGTAATAGATGTTAATTGTTCATGGTTAATAGTCAGAAATGTCAAATTATTCAATGAGACATTATGTCAATGATGACATCGTATGAGATTTTGTATTGTTGTGAAACTTAGCTTCTTCAACTACAGATTGTTGGTGACCTTGGGAAAGCCACAATATTTCTGAATTTCATTTCCTTGTTTGTGAAATGGAGGTACAAATTATGATTTTTATAGCTATCTTCTTGCTTAGCATTTTTTTAAATTGACTTATAATGCATTATTTGTTTCAGGGGTACAGGTCTGTGATTCATCAGTTTTATACAATTCACAGCACTCAACGTAGCAATACCTTCCCCACTGACCACCACCCAGCCACCCCATGCCTCTTACTCCCCTCTCCTCCAGCTCCAGCAACCTTGCCTAGCATTTTTAAAGAAATTCTGTTACTGCTTCCTCTGCATTACTTATTTTTGCTCTTCAAGTAACGAATTTTTCTTTTGGAACTGACAATTGTACTCCAACTATCTGTGTTGTGCATTTAATATGAGGTTTGAATTTTTATCTTGTTAATTTTTATCTTGTCTGCGCTCCTTGCATATATATACTTCATTTTCATCACAGCTTGCACGTCTTGCATTTCTATATAATACAAGACAAAATTAAAATCTTCCTCTTTCCTTTAGAAAATATTTCTCATAGATATGATAATACTAATGTAAAAAAAAAAGCACTTGGTGAAACTTCATTTTGCTAAGCTTTATGCTATCTGATGTAAACACACATACACATACACACATTAACTGCTATTTTCTTACCACTGTGACATTGTATTATTATCCAAGTTGTATACATGACAGAAGTATGGCTTATAATAATCAACTAATTTCTTGTCCGAAGTTATACACCTGCTAAGTGCTAGAGCCAAGATATAAATGGAAGTTTTTCTTTTTTCTTTTTTTTTTTTTTAAGATTTTATTTATTTATTTGACACAGAGAGAGGTCACAAGTAGGCAGAGAGGCAGGCAGAGAGAGAGGGGAAAGCAGGCTCCCTGCTGAGTGGAGAGCCTGATCCCAGGACCCTGAGATCATGACCTGAGCCGAAAGCAGAGGCTCCAACCCGCTGAGCCACCTAGGCACCCCTGGAAGTTTTTCTGATTCTAAAACTCATATTTTTATGCATTAGCTGTGCATTCGCTAGTTCTGTGTAGTGCAAATCCTTTTTTTCCTGAATTTTAGGGCAATGATCTTTCACTGGACATATTGTATACAATGTATCCAATTATTTTAAACGAAATACTTATTTTGGAAGAAGAAACCGATCTTCAATATTAGTGTTTGTCAACTATTAGTGTATGTGTGTTTCACAACACTGATTAATTCATTTCTTCTATAACAGTGCTAACCATACTTAAGTTGGAGGGGATAAATAGCCTTTAACCCTTAGACAAATAATGAAATTTCTAGTGTAACACAGATATTCATCAAGGATTATTCTGCATAAGTGAGACAGGATATTTTCTTCCAGTTGTTTACTCTCTTGAATATGAGGTATTTTATTTTTATGATTAATTAAAATATAGCATATAAATATCTTACTAGAGATACTTCTATTTTTATTTTATTTATTTATTTATTTATTTTTTAAAATAATCAGTTCTTCTTTTTTTTAAAGATTTTATTCATTTATTTGAGAGAGAGAGACAGAACATGAGAGGTGAGAAAGTCAGAGGAAGAAGCAGACTCCACACAGAGCTGGGAGCCCGATGCGGGACTCGATCCCAGGACTCTGGGATCATGACCTGAGCCGAAGGCAGTTGCTTAACCAACTGAGACACCCAGGCGCCCCTTTTTTTAAATTTTTTTAAAGATTTTATTTATTGATTTGACAGAGAGAGGGATCACAAGTAGGCAGAGAGGCAGGCAGAAAGAGAGGGGGAAGCAGGCTCCCTGCTGAGCAGAGATCCCAGTGTGGGGCTTGATCCCAGGACCCTCAGATCATGACCTGATCATGAAGGCAGAGGCTTTAACCCACTGAGCCACCCAGGCGCCCCTAGAGATACTTGTTTAAATATTATATTCTGTTAGAGCATTTGTCTGAGCTGTTCTGCCTTTGCTATCACTGACCGGTTTATTTCCAATCCACTCCGAAATATGCCAGCCCGTTTCACAAAAGCTCACTTTTGCTATTAACTTACCTGAATTGAGTTTTGGGGAGTTGAAACCACTTTTGTATATTTAAAAGTTCTGATGTTGAAAAGAGAAAAAGTAACTTCCTTTCCTTCTTTGAATTGGCTTCTAAATAAATGCAGATTTCTTTTTTTCAATTATGCAGCTCCAAGCTTTTGACATCAGGACAGAAAACAATTCTGACTCTACTTTGAGGAAAACTTGCTTTATTTTAGAATTCTAGATTTTAGTGCAGTAGGTTGAACTGTGTACCCTCAAAAGATATGTTTGAGTTCTAAACCCTGGTAACTGTGAATGTCACTTCATTTAGAAATAGGGTGTTTGCAGAAGAAAAGAGATATAATGTCTTAGACACTCCTAATAGAGACATATGTTTTCTAATGCTTTTGTCTTTATTCTACTATTTTTCCAAGAGCTAAATACTATGTAATATATGATATCACTAAAATATGTTCATGACAATAACTATTATTGTGTGATATTGTATACTATATATTGTGAAATATTATATAATTAAAACATCTCTGAATATTCAATATGGAACCCAGAAGTTTCATAAAATACAAGTGTTCTACTTTATGTTATTTGAAATAAGAACATAAAATTATCACTATTTGGAGCTTTGGGAGATCAGAAAAAGTAGTTTTTATGTTAACTTAATGGGATTACTCCAAAAATTCTAAGCATGAGGGAAAAATTCACCTCATTACTGAAACATATAAACACATGTTTTTCCTAAAAATGGTGACAATAAATGCTTTTTCAAATAGAGATAGTTTAAAAAGCCTTTTAATGTATTTAAAAAAATAAAATTCAGTTATTTTCCTAAAGGTTATCAGTGGCTGCTGTTTTGTTTTTTCTCAGTCAGAATTTCGAAGAGGTAAGTGCACCCTCATGTTCATTGAAGATTTATCCCAATAGCCAAAATATGGAAACCCAAAAGTTTATCAACAGATGAATGGATAAAGAAAATGTGTTATATACATACAACACGATATATATTAGCCTTTAAAAAGAAGGAAATCTTGCACTTGTGATAAAATGGATGAAACCACAGGACATTATGGTAGTCAAATTATCCAAAGGACAAACACTGTATGAGTCCACTAATAGGAGGTATCTAAAATAGACTTATAGAACCAAAGAGTAGAACGGTAATATTCAGGGCCTGAGAGGAGGAGGAAATTGGAAATTGTTGCTGAGGATATAGTTTCTGCTACGCAAGATGAATAAGTTCTAGAGATCTGTTATACCATGTAGTGCCTATAAATAACCATATAGGTCTTATGCACTTTAAAAAATGTTAAGAGGGGGCACTGGGTGGCTCAGTTGGTTAAGCATTTGCCTTTGGCTCAGGTCATGATCCTGGAATCCCAGAATCAAGCCCCATGTGGAGCCCCACATCTGGGTCCCTGCTCGACAGGGAGTCTGCTTCTTGAAATACTAAATATACTATATATTTTCAATTATTGTAACATATAATGCATGATAAATATCTGTGAAACACTAGTTTCCTGGTAGGGGTTCTTGTGTGACTCAGTCATTTAAGCGTCTGCCATCAGCTCAGGTCATGATCTTGGGGTCCTGCTTCTCCCTCTCCCTTTGCAGCTCCCCTTGCTTGTACACACAATCTCTCTCTCTCCCTCTCTCTCTCTCTCATAAATAATAAATAAAAATCTCAATTTTCTCCTGGTATGCATTGAGCATTTATCTTTTGTTATATCCTCACTATAATAGTCTACTTTCATTTTTTCTTAGGATTTTATTTATGCATGCAAGCTGCGGGAGAGGCAGAGGGAAAGAATCTCAAGCAGACTCCTCACTGAGCACAGAGCCCAACTCGGGGCTTGATTTCAAGACCCTGAGATCATGATCTGAGCTACTCAGGCACCTGTATAATATCCTACTTTATTAAGTATCCGATCCATGTTTTAAAATATAGTCAAAATATCCCACATGATTATTAAATGATAAAGCATTTATTCAATTCTAGCTTTTTATCACAAAAACACAGTAATCATAATTGACCATATACACAGTGATTTTTAAAATTTTTATGATCAACTGATAAACTCTTTAGAGAGAAATACTCCAACATATAATGTAGGTAAAAGTGATGAACTAGTTTAAGTCTTCAAAATTTGGCAGAAATGTATTATTTCAGAAACCTATGAACCACTTCAGGGTGGTTTCAGTATTCTATGGGGCGTAGCTCTAGAGTGTAAATAACTTATTTTTTCTGTTTCAATAAATGTTATTCTAATTTGGTTATAGTAGATTTAAGAACTGAACTGGAATGTAATTTTTTAAAGTTACAAAAATAATTTCTTAGGGTGCTTTTAGAGCTCAAGGCATGAGTTTAAAAGGATACAGTGTGATTGGTTATAAATGATATAAACAAATACATCTAAATTCCTTCTACCCATACATTTTCATTGCTCTATAGTGATGATGCAGGTATTCTAACTATTGGAGAGATAATTTTGGGACAATGCATATATAACCCCTTTTTAAAATAGGGAGTTTTAATCCAAATTTGTGTGTCAATTTAGAAAATTAGTTCCTGCTGAGATTATGAAGGCAAGTAACATGGCATAGACTGTTCAAAGCAGTGGGGAGATATAATTTTGAGTATCTGAGATAGGCTTTTTAAAATGCACAGAGTTTCAGTTACAAATTTTCATATTAGCTTCTCAGCCTTTTTATCTTTCCTATTAAAATTTATACCAATTGAATTAATTGAATTAATTCATTTTTTAAAGATTTTATTTATTTATTTGACACAGAGAGAGAAATCACAAGTAGGCAGAGAGTCAGGCAGAGAGAGAAGGGGGAAGCAGGCTCCCTGCTGAGCAGAGAACCCAATGCAGGGCTCGATCTGAGGACCCTGAGATCAGGACCTGAGCCGAAGGCAGAGGCTTTAACCCACTGAGCCACTCAGGCACCCCGAATTAATTCATTTTTAATGATTATTTGATTAGTGCACTAAATTGCAATCTTCATGCAGGCAGAGACTGTAGACTCTTCTGCACTTCTGTCCACAGTTTGCATCCTGAGCCTTAGTAAATTTTCCAGTACATAGCATACAGTCAGTAAATGGCTATTGCATGCATGCTTGAATGGGTGAATTATATATATAATTTATATATTATATATATACATATAATATATACATTATACATAATGTATATAATGTATATACATTAATATATATGCATACATACATTATATACATTAATACATCATGCATGTCTATTACATATACATTATATACATTAATATATATACACATTATATACATTAATACATTATACACAATATATACATTTTATATACACATTATATACACATTAATCATATTATATACATATACAATGTATATGAGAACCACATTGCTGTACTTGCTTTAGCACATAAATTCTTTCTAAATTGTTCTTCCAACAAGTTTCATTCTCAAGTGAAATTTATAGGAAAAGAGAAATTGGAATGTGAAATTTCATATTATGAAGAAACTTAGAAGAAGATACTTATTGCTAGAAACTAGATGTGTTTTGTTCAACCTCAGGAACAAGATGAAATGCAGTGTGTTTTTCTTTATTTTCTGTATTTTCTTTGAGGAAGAAATGTTTCCAGTGAATTTATTTTAAATAAAAATTCATTTACTCAATGATTCCTTTAGAAAAATTGGGATTTGCTTGTTTCTTTGTTTTGGAGGTTTTTAAAAACACATCAAGCAGATCCAACATAAGAACTGTTAAAGGATAAACTGAGACCTATTAAAACTTTTTAGTTTATTTGAGCAAAAATTGGTTTGACTTAGGCAGCATCAATCTAGCAGCTAGAAGGGAGCTCCATGGAGCTGTGCAAAATGAAAGACTTTTATGGGCAGAAGGGAACAGAAACAAGGAAGTTATACTGGTGAAAAAGAGGGTTGTTTATTGAAAGGTTACTTTTGTTTTTTAGGGGATGACAAGGGCCCATCAGACCAATCACCTAACTAGTGCTGATCATGCAATTCCTGATTGACGGTTTAAGATGCCATTATGGGGAGACTCGAAGCCATAGTTAAGCCTCAGTTTAGTGACATGAGGCCTCTCTTAAGTTACTCTATTTGGGGGACGCCTGGGTGGCTCAGTTGGTCAAGCAGCTGCCTTCGGCTCAGGTCATGATCCCAGCGTTTTGGGATCGGGTTCCTTGCTTGGCGGGGAGCCTGCTCCTCTCTCTGCCTCTGCTTGCCTCTCTGCCTGCTTGTGCTCTCTCTCTGTTAAGTGAATAGATAAAATCTTTAAAAAAAAAAAAAAAAAAAAAGTTACTCTATTTGGGAACTGTTGTCCTGGTTTTTAAGGAGTACCCACTCACTAATCCCTGCAACTCTCAGCAGGATTGGTCAAATCACTGACTGCACCAGCATCAGAACCCTCTTGTCTACACCTTCTAACCACCAGATGGACTTTTCTCAGAAATAACACAGAATATCTTCAGAAATTATGATTTTGATAAGAAGAAAATCATTCCTAGTGCTTATTAAAGTATTGATAGTAAGATGCAGAAAACACTCCTTTATCCAGCATACATAATTAGAAGGAGAAATCAATTCACAGTTTAAAAAAAGGTTTTTTTAGGATGCCTGGGTGGCTCAGTTGGTTAAGCAACTGCCTTTGGCTCAGGTCATGATCCCAGCGTCTTGGGATCGAGTCCCACATCGGGCTCCTTGCTCTGTAGGGAGCCTGCTCCTCTCTCTGCCTCTGCCTGCCTCTCTGCCTGCTTGTGTTCTCTCTCTGTTAAATAAATAAATAAAATCTTTAAAAAAATAAAAATAAAAAAATAAAAAAAGGTTTTTTTAGGGGCGCCTGGGTGGCTCGGTGGGTTAAAGCCTCTGCCTTCGGCTCAGGTCGTGATCTCAGGGTCCTGGGATTGAGCCCTGCATTGGGCTCTCTGCTCAGCAGGGAGCCTGCTTCCCCCTCTCTCTCTGCCTGCCTCTCTGCCTACTTGTGATCTCTCTCTCCTCTCTGTCAAATGAATAAATAAAATCTTTAAAAAAAAATAAAAGTTTAAAGAAGGTTTTTTAGAGGGAATTATCTTGTTGATGACAGAACCTTCTAAATTGCAAGGATATGTTTTATTTGTTGTATAGTTTTATTTTCATGTAATTTTTATATCCTTTAAGTCTTTACATGTTTTATAATTTATATAAATAATACAGTTAAAAGCAAAACAAAATAATCCTTTATGAACTTTTTGAAAAACCGAAGAGCATTACTATATCTGAACATCATATGTAAAAAAAACCTGCACAGGAAAATTCGATTTTCCGTGTACACTACCAATTGGCCTAAAATATAGTAGTAACCTAATATTACTGTGTGTATAGTTTTTACTGCCTTTTACTTTGATAATGTGTGTTACTGATGTATATAAAGACAAAGACTTTTAAGATATATAAGAAAATAAAAATGTTGACAGGTCTATAACTTTCTGTTTTACATGATAAGTGACACGTCACATTTTCTTTTTTTTTTTAAAGATTTTATTTTTTTAAAAATTACGTCACATTTTCTAAATAACATTGTTAAAAATCACACAATCAATAACTCTATAACCTTGAAACACAATCACTCATTAAATTACAGATGAAGCAAAAGTATATTGCCAACTTTGCCACACGTACACACACAGACAACTACCACCAGCAAAGCCTGAAGTTACCTATTTGCCTCGTATTTAAAAATTATATTGCAACTTTCCTAAAATTTTGATTTAATGTTTGTTATGACCACACTCAGAGGCAGAATCACATTAATGATTGTAAGCAGTGGAAACAATTTCTACTGCTTTACATCAAACACTGTATGGGATGTTATTTCCTTCATTATGCAGTGCATCTGTGCATACTGATAAAATTGGCAAATAGACAAATAATCTTACAAAAGAAATGTATTTGTGAGATTAAAACTAATTGCTGATTCAAGAAAAAGTTAAAACAAAATATAACGCTTGTATAACTAAATCATTTTACATCAGTTTTATAAAGAGTTTAATTCTGCTCCTGTGAAAGTCTTTATTTATGTGAAAACTAATTTACAGTGGATTACTAAAAGGCTCATTATTATATTTTTAATAAATCCATCTTATTTTGCTAAAAAGGACAGTAATGAAATTTGTTTGATAGTTGCCCAGTAAACATACATCTCATAAAATGCTGGGGAAATAAATAGTAATTACATCATAATAGCCTCCATTTACAAATATAATTTACTTTTCTACTGAAAAAATTTATACTAAGCTTATGAATGTTTAGTGCTTCAGAGATAGAATGCTATGACCTCATTTAGCAATTAGTTTCCTTTCCATGCTCCATAAAATTGAAGAGATTTACGAAGCAAGTGGAAATACTAACTTTTATAATGATGAGCCATATGGCACTCGGTTTACTATATTTATGCTTAGCAGAGAGTATAAAATTATAGTTTTTGCATTTTTTTTTTACAAAATGAGGTTACTACCCCTATTATGCTTACAAATTAGCAAGAGGAGGATAACAAAAAAAGTTTCTGGTTTTTACTTTAAAAAATAGATTCTGCAGAGACTTAACTTTTTTCTTGAACTATTTTGATTTATAATAAATTTTAAAATGTTTATGAAAATGAAGTACAATGTTTATTAGAAAAAATTGCCCGGGTGAAATCCATGGTACAATTAATTTGGCTTAGGAAGCATTTTACTTCTAGTCCAAATGTGCTCTTGAACAGAGACAGGGGTATTGCCTGTGACCTCTTGCCTGCTCTGTATCTCTTCAACTGAGTACATTCTGTTTGGAATGGATATATTTATACTCAGTGATAGGTTAATCTATAATTCATTGTAAAAGATTGCATATGGCTATAATCAGATAAATTTTATTCTCTAGTTGACATGGAGAGAGTTATGAATATGAGACATGTTGGATTTAGCTATTAAAGAATGGAAACTACAATACATCATTTATTAGCTGTGTGGTTTCAGTCAGCAAATTACATCTACTTGGGAGCAGCTCCTGTGTCTTAAAGGTGATGGTAAAGAATATCGGTTTTATTTTTCTAATTATGTTAGGAAGCTTTAAGAGTATTTTAAGCAAAAATTGTTAACCTAGTTTACATAAAATTGAGTCTCTTTCACCTCTTGTGAATTAGCTACAAAGCGTCCAGCATAATGAAATAATTCTGGGAGAGCAATGATCAAATATGTTGGTGAAAACACATAAAAAAAATGTTCATTTCATCTCACCTCAAAAGAGGGTGAAGGTGGCTCATACTTCTTTAAACATTCAAACATTCAAGACTGATTCACCCAGTTTTATTTTATATATATAAATGGGCATAATTATTTTATTAACATAAACATGCCAATTTTCTGGGTATGATTGAAACATTTATCACTATTATGCACATTAAAAAATCATCGTAGCTCTTGTTTGTGCTATCTTGGTTATGCACTCTCAATTTGAAAATCATTCTATATGCTCTCATCTTAAGCAACAAAAAACAATGAAAATTTTATATGTAGAATTATCTTTCCTAGGAAATAGATAAAATACGTATACTAGTTATATTTTTAATATCAATTTAGTGCATATGTATGTGATTTTGGTGCTACACAATCAGTATCTCATAATCAGAACCCGGTATTTGCAGTTACCATACTCGCAAAATGATAAATTACTTTTTCAGGTTTAAATTCCATGGAGTTTTGAATACCAGATCAAAGTATCATTTTACAATGGGAGTAGTGCTGAGTTCTGAAGCTCACGGTCATTACATAGAATTTAAGTCTAAATACTTTATGCTAGTTTCAAAATAAAGAGTACAAACTATGTGGTATTTGCAGTAACACAGAAGGGAGCATAAACCCAAGAAACTTTCTAGTACTGTTTTTTTTTCATAAGTCAGAAAGATTAGCTTTGCTTGCATATAACAATATGCTATCATTTTATAATGCGAACAGAAAAGATTAAATCAAAAAATGTAAATGTAATCAGTTTTAAAGCCATCTGAAGACTCATCATCTAAGATATAAATTATAGGGTTTCCATGGCTGCTGAAAACTTAATAGCTTTTATTTCTAGAATACATACTATGTTGAAAGTGTGATGTTTTACATGGCTTAATGAGAATTCAAATCAGAGTATTTCTAAAAGGAAAGTATTGGTTCACACTAGGTCAACCATGATAAAAACCTATTCCTGCAGCTATCTGAATTACTACATAAATCCATTCTCTTGTCAGTTGTAACTTGTTTCAATTGGTCCCTCATACCTTTCAGATAAAATGTAAATGGACTGTTGCAGTCTATAAATGGATTTGGTCTTTCATACATAGATAAGTCTTATATATTTTATTTTCAAGAATCCCTATTTTAATGTCAGAATGATCAGACTCATTAATATGCATCACAAAAATCATTTCCAAACTTTTAAAACCCCTTCTTGGGAGCATATACCATTTGTTATTGACTTTTTTTTCTTATACCAGTTCCAAACTAGAATTATTAATAGCAATGTAATCTGCCACTCTCCTGTTTTCCAAGAATCATAAAGGTGATGTACTTTAAAAGATGGGGCCTATTGATTCTAATACTCAGTTCATGAAGCTAATCTTTCTACTGCCTGAAATATTTGAAAATATTGGCAAGAAATGCAAGAATGATAAAATATGATTAATATGACCTCAAACTTTAATTAAAATAAATTAATTTTACTTGAATTATGACAACAATTTATAGGAAAACATAGAAGTAGCTGGGGGCTTGAGATTCATATTGTTGGTATTTTATGAATATACTTGTACCCAATAAACCTTTGATCCTCAGTATTATTTTATTATCTGAATGGAAGACAAAAATGATGAAAGATGTAGTTTGGACACCCTGCAAAATAGTTTTAATCATATGTGTCTACCAAACTTGTGAAAATTGTTTTTATATATTTGGATAAAAGAGTTCAGGATAAAATCTGGTGTGCAGAGTGAGATCAGGCTGAAAGTAATTGGTTGATAATCACACCTGATAAGATTTAAAGAACAGGGTCACAATGGGGATGGAGAACAGGTTGTGTCAGGCCTGAGAAGTGTGGATGAGGGGGTATGATACAGGTATCATAACACATTTTGGAAATGAAGTGCCTCATGATGGGGCTGAGTTGAAGTGAGGTGGAAAAAATGATCACTATAGGCATTTTAATTAATAAATATTTCAGTAAGCTAAATGGTATAGAGAAATGTATTAAAACCAAATAGTAAAGATGCAGAAGAGCAATTGTATTTTGCCAAAGCCATCCTTTTTAAAGGCTACTCTTGATTAAGTTACATTATTTACTTTTCTCGGTGAAGACTGGAGAGTGTCTCTAGAAAGTATACCATATAGCTTCTTCATTTTCAAAGCTTTAACACTGAAATGCTACATTTCTCATGTATTTATTGTGGAATTTTTCTCAAATTTTAACATCAGATTGTGTAGAACTGTCTTTTGTATTTTCAAGGATACTTAAACACCCTTTAATTGAATATTAATTGTAATTTAGTTCTACTTACTATTGATAAATATTTTTATAGCTAAGTATTTTTGTAGTTAAAGTACCAGGTAATGTCTGCAATGTCTAATTTGTTTCAATTGTAATCTATTTTCCTATTCCCAATTAATCACCATCTTGTTGTTTACATTGTATGTGTGTATGAGTGTGTGCGTGTATGAGAGAGAGAGAGAGAGAGAAAGTGATTTCCTATGTGTATATTTTTACATATATATTTATATCACACACACATACACATGGGCAGGTGTGCTTCCTCTTATCTTGATCTTTAGTCCCTCTCTAACTATATTTCTATAGTGTATTTCTAATGTCACTTCCCTTAGTTTACTCTCCACAATGCATCAAATGAGCCAAACATTTTTTACTGGAAGTGTCATCATATATCTTCCAATATAATACACTTCTTGTTGTAATATAATACACTTCTTGTTGGTTCTAGTCTAAAAGCCAAAGCTTTTACCAAACCTGTGAAACTTTATGTCATTTGATCCCTGGTTACATCACCAACCTTATGTCAACACTCATTTCTTCTTCTCAGCACTCTGATAAAAATGTCTTTTAATTTTATAAACATACAGATTTCTGTTGTGTCCATGGCCATTACATATGGTGATCCCTCTCCCTAAGAATTATTCTTGAAATCTGTGCTTGTCTGACATCTACTGAACCCTTACATCTGAAAGGAACTCAGGATCTTCCATTATTCCCGAGAAAGATTCCTAAGAATCTTGAATGTCTCCTTCATGGCTGATATGGCCATTTTCCAGCCTGTTTTTCTCACTCATATGGCAGATGACTGAGGATAGAAACTTGCCATTTCTGCTTTCAACATTCCTAGGACTAGTTCATTGACCAGCATATTGCCTGAAGACATAAACACATGATTATGAAGCTATACATGGTTAAACATAAAGAGTCACATTGCATCCCTTTCCCTCTTTCTCCTGGGTACTGCAATCCAAATGAGATAGTAAATGTTGCTAAACTGTCAAAGTATCCATGCTTTTGCCCAGTGACAATTACTCTTACAACTTCTTATTAAACTACCTACCGTTTCGAAGTTCTTGCTATCTAACTAAACAGTAACTTCAGAATTGCCACCTATAGTCCTGTGGATAGTTCATGGTTTATTATGATTTTACCATACAGCTTATACTTTCTCTCTTTAACCAGATTCCTGGTATTAGCCTAAGTATATTCATGTCCATCATCATAGGCAAAGTTATACATACACTCTTGCTTTCACTTTTCTCTTTGCCCAGTTTGAATTCTATGATCCAGAGTTGTCTTCACTCTTAGGCAAATTCTCTGAAACTATTGATATTTTTCCTCTAATCAGCTCAGTTATTCTTCTGCATTAAAATAGCTTAATGCCACTGAATAATATTTTACAATCTGGAATTTGTTACATGATAATCATAGCTTCCTTTACTCTATGCCAGGCCAAACAGTTAATCTGCGCAATTTCCCTGAGGTATTTATTTTTATCACCACATTCAATGGAATTTTGCGACACAACTCTCTCATGGTTTTGCCACCATCTTTTTTCAGCAACTCTGCAGGTACACTCTCTTTCCTTCCTGTTTCAGTGCCACAATTCTTCTCTGCCAGAGAAAATTTACACCACATGTATCCTGGAACCCAGCCACTTCTTTACATACAACTTGCTTTCTATGGGATATTGTTCAATTTCTCATTTCCCATTCTTTTATATAATTAGCTTCTTCCTGCCTCCTGGTCCTTGTAATCAATCTTTAGTATGCGAACATGTGTTGATTGTTCCCATCTTCAAAAAAAAAAAACAAGGAAAAGAGGATTGTTAGACACTACTTCTAGTTTCCTCCCACTGACAATGACTTCAGAGAGGTATTGACTATACCCATAATTCCTATTTCTTCATCTCCTATTTCTCAATTACTACTATTACATGTCATATCTTCTCCAAGCCTTCATGCTTTGCTCTACACTACTTACCTAGATGATTTCATCTCCTCACAAGTTGTCAAAAATAATAAACTCTATTTTTATTCTATGATTCTGTACATTTCTTTAATACTTTAACATCAAAGAAGTAATTCATCTGTAAGTTGATTGCATGTCATTTTTTATTGGCCATTTTTATTTTTTCTTTCTGAGTAGTATAAAAAATAGTGACGTTCTATAGCATCTTTCTCTATGAAAAAAGACAGACTTGGCATTGAAACATATTGATTCTCCTCTCAGTTCCAGACTTGCATATGAGCAATCAAAGTTACATGCAAGTTTTTCTCAACTTTCATGCTTGGATTTCTCTCAAGCATCTTGTGTTCACCATATAAAAAAAAAAGCAAAAGCTCATGGGTGTTTTAGCTATATAGGCTCCAAATAGTCTTTATTATTAATAAAAGGCTCAATTTTCAGAAACTTGGAAGTCATTATTAATATCTGTCTTAAACACACATTTAGGCATTCAATAAGTTCTAACTCCAATATAATTATTGGTTTAACATTTATGAAGGATTCACGTGCTAACATTTTAGTTTTTTTGCATGCATTCCCTTAGTTTTATTAGAAAATAAAACAAAATCAAAACCTAAGAGTTTCGTATCATATTATCCTCAATTTACCCATGAAGGAACTACGACAGACATTTACAAGGTCATATAGCTAATTAAGGGGGAACCCAAAATTTTATTTAAATAATTTAGGAGCTGGGGTGCCTGATTGGTTCAGTGGGTTAAGCCTCTGCCTTCCGCTCAGGTCCTGGTTAGGGTCCTGGGATTGAACCCTGCCTCAGGCTTTCTGCTCAGCAGGGAGCCTGCTTCCTCCTCTCTAGGCTTGCCTCTCTGCCTACTTGTGATCTCTCTCTGTTTAGTAAATAAATAAAAAAAAAAACTTTAAAAATAAATAAATTTTATTTATTTATAATAAATATAGGCCTAAATTATAGGATGGATAAATAAATAAATAAATAGATTAATTAATTAATTTAGGCGCTATGCTTTTTTAATTTTTCTTTTTCTCACATCTTTCAGCCAATTCATCAAGATATCCACTCTTAATTCCTTCTATTAATTCCGTACACTGCACAGAAGTGAACTTTTAAAAAGATAAGTTCAATTATTGATGCTTCTTCCATCTAAATTATTTAATTGGTTCCCATTAAGGTACAGTTTAAAATCCTTATAATAATCTACCAAACCTTTTCTTATAGAGTCTCTGCCATTTTAAGTTAATTATAGGATATCATGGTATGGTAGGCTGAATAATAACTCCCCCAAAGATTTCTATGTTCTAATTCCAAGAACTTGTAAATGGTAGGTCCATGGCAAATGAGGGAATTAAAGATGTAGGTGAAATTAAGGCTACCAATCCAGTAACTTTAAAATAAGAAATTATCCTGGATTAACCCACGTGGGTTAGTTGTATTCACAGCGGTCCTTACAAGTGGAAGTAAGAATTGGAAAAGAGAACCAAAGAAATAGCAGTATGAAAAAGACTGGCCTTGACACAATTAAAAGTGGAGGAATGGTACCGTGAAGCAAGGAATACAAGCAGCTTCTGAATGCTGGAAAAGACAAGGAAACAGATTCTCCCACAGAAACTCTAGAAAGAATGTCAATATACAGACATCTTGATTTCATTTCAGACCTTCAGAAACGTAAGATAATACATTTTTTTTTTAAAGCCATTCAGTTTGTGGTAATTTGTTATAAAGCATTAAGAAACACATGATGATATTTCTTTTAAGTGTTCATGCAACACATGATTTATTTCAAGGTGTGTATTCAGTCATTTAAAGAAATACTCTAGTTTTGTAAGATGTATATAGTTTTTAGAAAAAAATACATTTGAGTTTACTTTAGAGGGATATACAAAATAAAAGATGCCATCATGCTTATTACGGTAATGAATCTGGTACTTGGATCAACACTGAAGAATTTATGAATTATTACAATTATCTATGCCTTCTTCCTTTGCCTCTTTGGCAAGTTCACTCTTGTGCTGAAGAACTCCAACAAAAAAGAATGAGAGTGATATCTCTGTTCTCTGAGAATACAGAAAGAAAAACGAAACTGAATATTGAAGCATGGGGAATGTAAAGATACATGTGTTTGGAAGAAACGGCAATGTATAACAATGGGTAAATATTTCATTTAATTTAGAACAATATACAGTATATATTTATAACAACTAGTAAAAGCACATATAGGCCAATTTATATTTTATGCATTTTAATACTTTTCATAATAATCAGTTGTGCCCATGGGAGGAAACCATATGTCATTCTTATATAAGTTTGTGTGGATACATTTCCCTTGGTAATTGAATTGAGCAATTGAAATGGTGAAAGAGATAATAACAAAACTGAATTTTTGCATTCCCCCTGCTTTCCTATTTTCTTTTTACAATATAATCAGTAGCTAGCAAGGAACATAATGTTACTAAATTGTTTCTTATTAAAAGATAGCCACATGAATATTTTGAGGTGAGGAAAAAATAAAGGCATCACCTCTAATTTTATCTCAGCCTATGCAATATGTAAAGCAATTCCATTCCTACAATAGATAAAATTTGAATAAAAACAGGATTAAATATGAAACAAGTAAAACTGAGTAATATTGCAAAATTAAACAATGCTTTTCTGATATATTTACTAAGGAAACTAAGCTATTTCCCTTATTTTATAGTAGAATATTAAATTAATGACAGGTTTATTTGTCCATACCAAAGGAAAATAACTATAAAATGTTTTATACTTTTAGCAAAGAACATTCACTGTGTACAGTTAGTAATTTTTGGATTCTACAGTGATTCAGCCACACTGATAGTCAAATATGAATCTATATAATTTGCATTAAGCTGATGGAATTATATAAATTAAAATGATATTATCTGGTGGTTTTTTTAACATACTAAAATTCTTGTATATTTTGTAACTTTGAAAAATTTTCTTCATTATTGTCATTTCGCCTACATATATTAGTTGTTCTACAACTAATTACTTGCTAATCTTCTTGCTTTTGCCTAAAAATGGGATTATACTTTATGCAAATTGTGCATTTCAATTGCTTGCATATCGTGCGAACTCGATGAATTATAGAAGTAATAGTAGCAGTAGTAATAGAAGTGGTAATAGTATGAGTACTTCGGTACTTGCCATCATTTTTTTTCATAAAAAGCTTTATGATAACTAATGAGATTACACACTAGAACATACACTATGGTGCTTAGTGTTGTTACTTCCAAATTGTTTATGTTGTGAAAAAAATGATTACACGGTGTGACTATTGGATTAAGAACAGTTTTCAGACTCACAGTTCATAATCTAATGTAATTCTAATGCTACCTGATATTTTTACTATATGAATGCTATTGTGCCAAGTGCTAATTAAGCAAATTGACAATTTTAGGCAAATGCACTGATCAACATTAAGCACATATCTCACGGTTAAGGAAGCAATAGAAATCACTCAGGGGACCCTTCTTCCGCCTGGAGTTGCTATTAAAATTCTGATTCTGGGGCTCCTGGGTGACTCCTTCCATTGAGCATCTGATTTGTGATTTCAGCTCAGGCCTTAATCTCAGGGTTGTGAGTTCAAGACCCACATGGGGCTCCATGCTAGGCACAGAGTCTCTTTAAAAAAAAAAAAAAAAAAAAACACAAAATTTTTGAAGAATCTGGTGGGTCAGTCAGTTAAGCATCTGACTCTTGGTTTTGTCTCAGGTCGTCATCTCAGGGTCATGAGATTGAGCCCTGAGTCAGGCTTCATGCTGAGCTAGGAGTCTGCTTGAGATTCTCTTTTTCTGCTCCTCCCTCCCTCCCTCTCTCTCTCGCTCTCTCTCAAGTAAATAAATGAATAAATCTTTAAAAACTTCCGATTTCATGACATGAGAAAAATTAAGTGTCTAACAATTTCTTTTTTCCCAGAATGGACCATATTGTACCTTGTTTTGTGTTGTTGTTTTTCCAGAAGAAAAAAAATCCAAGCTTTCATTTTTATTTCTCCACAGTAGTTTTATTGGATAGTTTTATTCTTTTCACTATTTTCCCTCTAAGGCCTGGGGAACCCCCCCATTGACTGTTTTTTTTTGTTTCTTTTGTTTTGTTTTTGCTTTTATTTCTTTTTTTTTTTTTTTGCCTTTTCTCCTTTTTCCCCCCCAGATTTGTTAGGATATAATTGACATATAGGAGCAATAATATTGGATTTTTAATAAAGAAATGAGGGATATTATTACTACATAAGGGAAATCTTTTTGAAGAAAACACAGCATTTTGTTTACTGCTATATTCATGACTTCTAGACCTGAGCAGCTAGTCTACTGAATGAACAAATAAGTAAATTACCCGATTACACCGATTCCAGGAAGGATTCTAGAAAAAAGCCACACCTCTTAGTTGGGAGCCTATCAAACACAATGACGTTTTGGACTTTAGGATTATTAGTATATGACATGATAGATTATTGGTTTATGATATCAATTTAGTGAGTTGCAAACTACATTTTTTTAAATAGGATAAGATTAAGTAAATAAATAACGGAATGCATTTATTTCATGTTGCATTGTTTTTTATTAATTTGTTTCAGTTATATATAGTTAATGGCTTTCTTAGGTCATGGCAATGCAAGGGAAAAAATTCAAACACAAATTACAACAAAAAGTGCAACCCTGCTTCACAAAGATGCTAGTTCCCCAACTAGTTCCCTCACACTCCTGCAAGAATGTGGCTTGCAGTTCATTAGCTACAGATCCAATATACACTGCTAGACATTTCTTTTTTTTTTTTTAAGATTTTATTTATTTATTTATTAGGAAAGAGAGAGAGTGAGAGAGAGCATGAGAAGGGAGAAGGTCAGAGTGAGAAGCGGACTCCCCATGGAGCTGGGAGCCCAATGTGGGACTCAATCTCGAGACTCCAGGATCATGACCTGAGGCGAAGGCAGTTGCTTAACCACCTGAGCCACCCAGGCACTCCTAGACATTTCTTACTTACAAATGTGTGCATGTGTGCATACATGTGGAAAATATCTACATGAAGGAATATTCTATTTCTTAGTACAAGAGATTCCTAGTGTTTTATGTAAGACAAATACCAGTTTGCTGTATATATAACGTAAATTTTCCATTTAGGGAATTTCCTGTCACATGACTATAAAATTATTCAAATGTTACAAGCCTTTGCCTTCAAAAGGTTTGTGTTCATTCATGAGATCTTTAAGAGAAATATTGCTTGTGTAAACGAACACATCTAATGACTAGAAGTGAAAGGAACTTTTCACTGGAAATGATTTAAAGTTGATAGAAACTTAAAATGAAGTGGACTTAAATTATCCCCATTTCATCTATCACAGGGTTTAGTGATTTCATATGACTGATGACACCTTTCATGTTACAGAATAATTAATAACGACTTTAGTTTCTTTTGAGGTGAACTAGGTAGCTTGTGGGGGTTTTTTTATAGCTCTTTATATCATTTGAAAGAAACTAATGTTACTGTGTATTAAGCATTTCAGCTGGGTCAGGAAATCTTCAGCTATCCTAAGAAAATAAGCTTATTTAATCCTCACCAAACCATATCAGATGGATTCTATTGTTTTACTTCTTTTCCAGCGCAGTTGAGAGAGATTAAGTCTTTAGCCCAAGGTAACATATTCAGGAAGATGTAGAGTTTGGATTTACACTCTATTCTCTGTAACCACAGAGTCCAACATTTTTACTGCTATTCTCTGTTGTTTTTAGTAGGTATTTCTTATCAAGTAGTTTTTATGAACCTGATCTTATTTAATATTGAGAAAAATATTCAAGAGAAGTATTTTGTTTTAAGAGAAAAAAACATTTTGGCTGATTGTAGAAATATTTTTTATTACAAAATGTTACGGAAATAAAATAGCCAGGAATAATATTTAAAAAGTCACTTGAAATAACAGCATTTAAATAAATGAAATACTAATTCTTTCAAGCCTAAAGCTCTTTCACCCTGATTTTAATTTTTATGAACATGCTTTTCATTTATGTGAGATCTTCATCTTTAGCTTTATCATTTTAGAAAACCTATATTTTCATTAATGAGATGTTCTTTTAATTATTATTGAGAAAACAAATAAAGTCACCTATACTTCACTTTAATGTTGTCAGAAGGAAATTTATTTATGATATAACTAGCTGCTTGAACATTTAAAATTAGTGCTCTTCCAGTTTTTAATATTAAAAATCTTTTTCCCTAAATCTTCAGAAGTCCACCAACCCTCTGAATGTTTCATCACTTTTTATTAAAATGCTCTTTTTGTCATTTATTTAGCAGAACTTCTTCCAGATATCCAATGTATTGTAGGAGTAGGTAATATGTTTCCTGCTTACATTGCTAAGACAGTGTTTTATTATTATTATTATATTATTTATTATATATTTTGTTACCTATCCACAAGAACATTAGTTAATAGGTGTGATAGTTGATTTAATGTGTCAACTTGACTGGGCAAAGGGATGCTCAGATAGCTGGTGAAACATTATTTCTGGACGTGTTTGTGAGGGTGTTTCTGGAAGAGATTAGCATTTGAATTGATAGACTGAGTAAAAAAGATAGCCCCCTCAGTGCAGTCTGGTTAGGATGATTGCACTCAAGCAAGAATAGAACAAAGTTATGGAGGAAGGATAAATTTGCTCTCCATTTGAACTGGGACATCCATCTGCTCCTGCCCTCAGATATCAGTGCTCCTCATTCTTGGGCCTTTGGGTTTGTCAGGTTGTCCAGATTGCAGATGGAAGATTATAGGACTTCTTACCATGACCTAATCCCTCATAATTAATCTCTTCCAAAGAGTCACATATATTCCATTCGTTCTTACTCTTTGGAGAAACCTGACTAATATAATAGGGCACGGAGGTGTCTAAATTTATAGTGCCATCTTATCAAAATCTTTTTGTATTAGTTGATTGAGTTATTTTAATAATTATGAACAGTATCAAAGAGCAGAAAATACAGAGTATTTAACAAGTTCAGAGAAAACCACGTAGGCTACATCCAATAAATGTAAATCTTTTGCATACACGACCATAATTAATTTTTTGGAAAAATAAAGCACTATAGATTGCATTGAAGATATACACCTCTCTCCAAATACAAGCACTATAGATTGTATTGAAGATATACATCTCTCTCCAAATACAACAATCCTAGTCTCTTCTCTCTAGGATAACTAGTATCCTAATGTGTTTAAGCATCTCTTCCACCCAAGTATTTATAATTTTACTAATTATGCAAGTGACCATACAGAATAAGTGATATACTCCTAAATTGTACATAAATGGTATAATGCTTTGCTGAATTTTCATTCAAAGTGCACTTTCAGTATTTCTCTACATTGGTGATTTTTATTTTTTTATTTTATTAGCCCTTCATTATACTCTTCAGGTCGTGCTGTGAAGAGAAGAGAATGTGAAATATAATAGCATGTTGCCTTAGAAACAATTGGTTAAGGCATTTTTTTTCATTCTAGAGTTGCCATTTTAGAATGAATATTGGGAATATATTTTGTTGAACTCTCAAAATAAGGACGAAGAAACTACTCTTGTTTAAATGAATTGGCTTGATCATAAACGAAATTTAATTGGAACTTTTCCTGTTACAGAGTGCTACATTAAAATAAAGGCTTCATTGGAACAATACTGTAGAATTGTCTGGTTCACAGACAATTTTAAAGTTGTATTTGTCCCTCTGTAGAGTAAAATCTGACTGTGATTCTGTCAAACAGAATACTCCATGCTGTGGGGAACCAGTAGGATATGATAAGTTCTTCTTCACAACTTTGAAAGGAAGTCATGATTCAGAAATATGAAAAACATAAGAGAATTCTACTCAATGGGACTATAGATTAATTAATCCATTATGTTTATATGTATGACTTAGAGAATCTCTTTATTTTGTAAATACGTCTTGCAGAAGAAAATGGAGTGATTACAGGGTTTAACAAGTAATGATTCTCCTTTTATAATGACCTAAAGGGGGAAGTTGAGAAGTCAGAAGTTTCTCTGCTTTGTCTTCAGTCTCTTCTTTCTGTCATCTTCCACAATTTATTTGTACTGGTCATTGCATTCACTCATTCAACCAGTATTTGTTGAATGCCCACTATGTAGCACTAGCTCCAGGGGAAACGAATATTTATAGAACTCTTCAAATTGCTCACAATCTAGTGAGCAAGGAGGTACACTGATGTCTTCCGTTAAATGGATTAAAGAGTGATCTTCTTTAAAATAAATATCAAATGTGAACTTTATGGATTTATCTTGATTGCTGGAAAACATACTCTAGTTTCTTCATGAGAAAAGGGAGACCTAGGTAAGAAAACTCCATCTCCAATACCTGTACTTCCATTCCTCTAGGAATTAAGGGTATGCCCTTGCAATCCTCTTGCTTCTAGAAAGATCTGTCCCATTCTGCTCCCTATAAAATATTCATAGCTACCAAGATTTACTGTGTCACTCTCTGGTAATATCCTTATGATTTTCTTCCTGTTTTATATCATTTTCATAAAAGATCCAGATTCATTCCTTGACCTATTTATTACCTCTAATTTGCTTTGAAAGTATCACTCTTACTTCTGCCATGCAGTCAGTAAAATACAGTTTGCACCATGAAAAAAAAGAGACTGAAGTAGGTCCCCGCATTCCAGTCTTGGCTTTACAGTTCTCAGTGTGACACTTCAGTCTTGTTTTGACTTGGTTTCTCATTGCAAAATGAAGATAATTCCTTCCTGCTCAGTGGGTTGCTGTAAGGTAAAAATTACACAATGAATATTAATTTCTTTAAAAATTCTTAATCATTGTAAAAGATATAATATGTAGAATATTGATAAATATACATTTCAATGATAAGATTTATTTTTGAGATTACATTAAAATCTATAAATAATCTCTTTGGATACATGATACAACATTGTCATAGGATATGCCTTTTAAGTTAAAAGGCAAGTTTTCAGAACATGAGTCAGAGATACAATGTGATCATTAATGGAGCTGTTACAGACTTTTTAATTAGAAAATGAAATAGTCAGAGCCCTAGAGTAAACTTGACACATTTTTGTTATCTGAGAACTTGATTTTGTGCTATAATTACTTTAGGATCCCATTAAAGTTTCAGGCTAACCAAATGATTGAGCTATACATGTGAATAAACCTGAACTACGTGCAAAGTGAATTCTTTTGATAAATATATCCTGCTGATTTCGTTTCAAGGGAATCTGCACTAATTTCAGGTCCTTTTTCATTGAACACCTAAGAGGCAGTCACTTGGAAAGAAGCATCAAAACATGTGCCTTGAGATAAGAAAACAGACTTTCAAAGTGCTAATTTATAACTTGTAATTAGCAGCAATGCTGTTTACTCTGTGTGTTTTAGTCCCAGTAAAGTTTGAAACTCTTTCCAGTAATTCCAGATCATTAAATAGCAATTCGATGCCTGGGATAAGTGTGGTTGGAAGAAAAAAAAAAAAAAGAAAAAAGGAAAAAGAAAAGAAGAATGTGACCTCTGATACTGAGTTTTCTAGTCTTCCAGGGAGGAAAAAGACATTGATTGAGCTCCAACTATTTTCTAGGAAATGGAAGAAATATTTTATCTAATTTAATCCTTATAATCAAGTTTAGCAGAAGGATACTATAATCCCTCTCATTTGATTCTCTTAATTGAGTTTAGGAAGAGGATATTTTAATTCCCCTTTGTGGATAAACAAATTCAGTCGAATGGCTCATATAAATGACTCTTCTTGAGCATTTGATAAATTCAGAATTATACTATTTGTATGTAACAGAATTGATAGCTGCTCTTATCCAGTCTCTTAAAATAAGAGTTAAAATTTGTGTGTGTGTGTTTGTGTATGCATATGTGTATATATGTATGTATATGAATGAATTGAAATCATTGCACATAATGTATACATAGCAATGCTTTTAGCAACTGAAAGATATAGCAATGAACAGAGGAGGCAGATCCTTCCACTCATGAACTTATATTTTAGAAAGAGAATAAATTATAATATAGTGAAATAAATACATAATACAGTTTCAGTTCACATTTCAGTGATTCTTTCAATGAAAATAAAGCAAAGGAATTAAGATTAAAGGGGCATTTTAGAGCAGTTGGATAAGGCCTTTCTGAAAAAATGCCATTTGACTAGAAACTAGAACAAAATGTAGGTGTCTTGGAAGTGTATTTAAGCCAGAAAAAGTAGCAAGTGGAAATGCTCAAAGTTTAGACAAAACTTAAAACATTTGAAGAATAAAAGACGGTAGATTTGGACTAAGCAAACATGACAATGCTCTATGCTGGGGTTAGATCCCAGGACCCTGGGATCATGTCCTTATCCCAAAGCAGACAGTTAAATGCTTAAAGACTGAGTCACTCAGGTGCCCCAAGAAACACTCTTAACTTTAGAGAACAAACTGATGGTTTTCAGAGGGGAGGTGGGTGGAGGATAGGTTAAATAGATAATGGCGATTAGGGAGTGCACTTGTGACGAACACTGGGTGTTGTATGGAAGTGTTAACTAACTGGAATTTAAATTAAAAAAAAAAAAGGATATATTTTGAAGATAGCCATGATATGGCATATTATCATTCTTATGTGTATTAAATTATATAATGAATGTAAAAGTTTTATCATATTTTTTATATTTTACCAGATCAAGATGGTATACAACCATAAAAAACTGGAAAAAATCATGAAAATAAAGTGCTACATCCAAAGGCTAATGGAGAAAGCTCTTTAAATTTCTGCTCAATATCTAAGATAATCAGCAAATTTTTTAGTGTTTTCATTTATAAAATATGTTGAAAATCTGAAATAGTTTTCTACCAGTTTTTCCTCTTATATTTTCTCTGTACATTTAAAATAGGAATGCCTTCCTTATTGGTTAAATATGGAAGTGTCCAGAAATTAATCCCACTTTTTAGAATACATTTACATAGTGTCTTGGTGCCTTAAAAAGTACATCAGTTACACATATAACTTGATTTTAAACTGAATTCTAAGGTGTGTGTGTGAGAGTGTGTGTGTGTGTGTGTGTGTTGGGGTATAGGGCTGTGTTTGAGCCCTTGGGGTGATTTGGTATTCTCAGGGTATGATACCCATGTAAATAATTATGCAATTAGAAATTTCTCAGAGTAAACCCCACATGGGACCAATGTTCAAACCTGCCTGTCAAAACTAATGATATATAATTTGTGCAGATCAAAGTAGTAAATTTTAGTTAGTAATGGTGCAGTTAATAATTCGGGAACATATTATGTAAGACTGGTACCGAGTTTCTTAAAAAAATTAAAAACAAAAAAAATAAAACTATGGTTGACAAGTAAATTGAAACCAAAGCATCAATACCTATAGGGTTCTGCTTCTGAATAGTAATATGGCTCAGCTCATCTATCATAGGGCAGAACCTGTCTTTCAGGAGGCAGCCAGATGTTCAGCTTCCAACATTGGTGATCTCCTTCAAGGCTTTACTAGTTTTCTTCGACTTGTTAATTAGAAATTTGAAAACCTGGTTTCGGAGGGAGGTGAAAATTGAAAAGTGTAACTTATGTTTACGTCATTATTTTATAGATTATGAAGCTCCGTGAAAGACACTAATTATTTTGGGTTACTAAGAATACACATATGTTGTAATACAATAAAAATGCTTATATGTTATGCAGTTCTCATAGAAAAATAAATGTTTTAAAGGAAATTTTAAATTTTACTACCCCCAAACACTTCAAACCTTTGAATTAGAGGATCTAGGGAATAAAATTTGGAGAAGACTGTTAGCATAGTGCTTTTCAAAATTTAATGTGGATACAAATCATCCAGTGGGTTATGTTAATATGCAGATTCTGATTCAGAAGGTTTGGGGAAGTATCTGAGATTCTGTTTTTCTAATACACTCCCAGGTAATTGTGATGCTGCTAGTCCATGAATCATACTTGGACTATCAAGGTTCTAGATACTAGAAAAGACAAGAAAAATCATAACACTTAATTCCATTTTTAGGTTGATATAGAAAATTTCTTTAAATTTCTGCTCAACATTAAAAGAACCGAAACTGAGAATAATAGGTAATGCTTTTGGAAGTATTTAGAAAAGGTTATATAACATGCTAATCAACAGACAGTTTCAGAACCTAGGGCAAATTTCTGTAAGCAATAAATATTTCCTTTCAACCAGTCTGAGAAAGCTCTGTTTAGTCTAAGAACATACAGTTAATCATTAGATGATCTTCTAAAATCATGGTCCATTCTCTGTTTCTATAATCATTGACTTTGTTCACCTTCTGCATTTTTCTTGTCTCATGTCTTGCCTAAGTCTGTGAAAACAATTTTTAGCTAATTTAATCCCTATAAATTAATGAATTTCTTCTTTTCTAAAAGAATATAAATACATGAAAACATTACATTGCCTAATACTTACAAACATTTGATCCTGTTGTATTTGTTTTGTCACTAAATCTTTGTTCATGAAAAAAAAAAAAAAGACAACTTTGCATTTAGTTTCCTGCCAACACCTTTACCCCAAATTCTGTAACATAGCAATTCTCTGTCCAGAATCAGTTTTACAGTGTAGTAAATGCCACAGCAATGCAGAGTAAAGATTTGAGAATGATAGCTTTGCAGGTTTTTAAGTTGAGCAAGGTAACCCTACATAACGGGAGATTTTCAACTGTTTTATTGATCATGAATGAGGGTCTCTACTTGAGCTGAGATCAACTTACAGTGAGTACCGTGTAAGGTAAAGAGAGAATGGGTATGCAAGCTTCTGTGAACCCAATCTGACTTTCAAGCCACATCTTCTTCCTTAATCTATGAACATCTGCTGTTTACCACAAGACAGAAAATTGACCCTTGCTTCCCGTAACAACTCTACAATACTTTCAACTTACTCAATAGACATATAATTTGATGTGACTATCAATGTTTAATTGAAGTGCAAAATTATGGGTTTTCCCTGCAGAATTTTGGAGATAAGAAGAATGCTTAAGTTATTTTTTTTTTAATTCGGAGATAGTCAAACAATACCTTCTGAAAGAATTGGTAACTGAATTTGACTTTAATTCATGTGTACCCTTTATTTAGGCAAAGGTTATATTTTGGAGATGAGTTCAAGGGTGACAGAAAAGACAGTGTACATAAAACCAAGAGAGAAGAAACAGAATGGTGAGTTATTTTTTTTTTACTCACAACTTGGATATTGCTGATGGATATAGATGGCTTAGGGAGATATAATACCAGAATAACAAAGGTACCAAATTATTAAGGAGTTTGTATTTCTTATTAAATATAAAATCAGAGTCAATTCTACAAGTGTAGAAATAAAGAATGGAATTTTAAAAATTAAACTGTTTATGGTTTCCATGATATTTGGAAATATATATATTTTTATTTTGATACTGCTATAATTATCTTCTCAGTGGGATTAATACCAAAATTAATAAATTTTTCTTCATATGTGTCATAATAATAATATTCACATCTACTATTGACATTAAAAATTCATTCATGTTTTCTGAAAGTACTCTTTTATTGAAAGATTTTGTCCTCTAATATTTAATAATAATGCCATTTTATAAGCCAAAAATATTAATACAATCAATACACGAAAAAACTCTCAACATTTATTGAAAATTAGATTTTAGGAAAGAGTCATGCTGCATTTGAAAATAACTTTTAATTCAAACAATGAAAATATGAGTCAGCTATTTATGGAGAAATAAAATCATGATGAGATCAAATTTCATCATGGATGAAATAGGATGCCTATTTCACTGATAGATTACTTATATTTTATGCTCATAATAAAAATTATTTCTATAAGACAAAAGATTTATACTCATTATTTTAAAAATCACAATGTTCTATTAAAGGGTATATTGTTGCTTGATCAAAAAGACTAGCAAATTTTTGTTAGCATTCTAATGTAGGTTATAATTGAAAGAGGAGTTGGTTAAGTAATAATGAAAAGAATGATAAAAAAGGTAAAAATAATTTAAGCAGTTCTTTGGTATATTCTACAAGTAAGCATTGCTCAATATTATTTTAGGAAGAGTCGCAAGATAACAAAAATCTAACGCAGACAGTCCAAAACCCTAAGTTACTATTGTTTCCCTTCAAGTCCAGTCACCAGTTGGGTGAAAAAAAAAGAGGGTATTTACAGGATCACACAACTGAAGGCAGTGTTAAGAGCA
This sequence comes from Nasua narica, assembly GCA_028533885.1. Taxonomy (NCBI): domain Eukaryota; kingdom Metazoa; phylum Chordata; class Mammalia; order Carnivora; family Procyonidae; genus Nasua; species Nasua narica. The sequence continues at coordinate 25,144,405 of CM052800.1, read as the reverse complement.
TCCAGTAGAATCCCCTTGGTTTTTCATTTCATCTTATATGTGTTTCAGATTTATCTATGGGGCCAAATGTCCACAAATTCCAGGACTCAGAAATACATATCACTCCATCCAGGGGAGAAATCTCCTTTACTTAAACATTAAAAGAAGTTTTTAATTCTCTATTTAAGTTAATTTTAATTCTAATGTAAAAAAGTTCTTAATTCTCTCTTATTGATCTGACCTGGATCACTTTCTCACCACTGAACCAATCCCACTGATTATTTTAGGTCTTTTCCAGCAACTCTGTATGAGAAATGAATGTTGCTCTCACAAGTCTGCTACACTATTTGGGAGGCCCTGAGCAGGTAATACAGAGACAATTAACAAAATTTGATGCACTCTCAAACACCTTGCCTTATTCAGAAAAATAAAGATAACCAGAAAGAGAAGAAAATACATTGCATAGATAATGGTCAAAGTAGAAGAAGGAAAACACATCTTGTGCTTTTAAAAAATGGTTTTTTTTACATTAGAAAGAATCATGCATTAATTCAGGATTTTCTCTGCGCCACTGACTTTGAAATCAACTCAAGTACCTGCTGCAATTCAGATTTTTTCTCCCAATGCCTGGCAACATTTAATCAGTGAACAAAGGACTCAGAATTCTGCATTTTAAGTAAGTTACCCAGGAAATTCTTAGGCACATTTTATTTTTCAGAAATACTAAAATTAATTATAAACTCTTTGATTGTAAGGAAGATGCACCTTTTGTTTGCATTCTTGTATTACAGTGATTCACATCATTCTTGGTACATAGTATGCTTATGAGTGTATATTTATTATGTGGGCTTACAGATGAGTATACAGTCTGTGGCTCATTGAGGAAAAAAAGTCAATAATTTAGAAGAAATCAGAAGCTGGCTTGAGCTGTGGAGTGGAGGAGAGGCCTCCAACACATGGTGCATTGGGCACTAGGTCTATAAAAATTTAAGTCATACTGATGTTCTTTTTGCTTTCCGCTGAGGTCTGTTAAACTGTTAAAAACCTTTGTCTGTTTAAACTCGTTAATCATTTGAAATTTACATTATTCAACTATACTTCTGTCTCCATATGTTCATTGTTACATTCTACCAACCTCTAAGCATCTCATTCATTGAGGACTTTGATGCAAAATATGCCGTAATACAATCTGCATGACCCATGAATGTCATATCTGATAGATAAATCTTAAAACAAAACAAAACAAAACAAAACAAAACAAAACAAAAAAACATTGCCTAGGGAACCTGCATGTTTTACCTATGCAGTCTTAAACTTTTCTCCACTCAGTCTCTGGACTCCAATACAACAATATTTCTTTCAGATCTTTAAATAAACTCTTTGTATTCCATAACAGCCACTTTCCACATGTGACTAGAATATACCCAACCATCTTTCTTTACATTGCTAGTTTCTGTAAATTTTCTCTCAATTCCATTTTCTATTCCTTATTTTTTTAAGATTTTATTTATTTATTTGACCCAGAGAAAGAGAGAGATCACAAGTAGGCAGAGAGGCAGGCAGAGAGAGAGGGGGAAGCAGACTCCCTGCTGAGCAGAGAGCCCCATGTGGGACTCGATCCCAGGACTCTGAGATCCTGACCTGAGCCGAAGGCAGAGGCTTAACCCACTGAGCCACCCAGGAGCCGCATCCATTTTCTATTCCTTAAAAGAGCTTTCGTAACCCCTGCACAATGTCAAGCCAATATAACACTCTTCACACTTATTATATATTACATAATACTGTTTATAATTAAAGAGTATCATTGATTATTGATGTCTTATTACTCCCTCCATACAGCAAGCTCCATGGGAGCAGAGGTTGCATCTGCCCTGACTTACCACTTAATGCCAAATGTCTACCAAAATACCTAGCACATGAAAGGTTCTTATCAAATATTTTTAAATAAATGAATAAATTCTATGCTTCTGAGCTACAGTTTTCTTATTTATGATGCTTGAGTAGTAGTTAATGCAGAGCTTTCTTCAGAGGAATACATTCCACTCAAACCTCTGTCATGGTCCCTCACATGAAACGGCAGCTCAAAAAACTATCTTCATTTGTCTTTCTTTCCTTCTTAATACATTGACACTTAATGATAGCATGTATCTGATGTGACTGTTCTAGAATTGAGGTTGCATTTGGATTTATTTGGAAATAAACCCAGATTTATAGATATTGTCATTTGAAACTTAAGTGCTTATGATATTCCGCTATTTTGTTTGTATACAGGATTTTTTGTTAATCTTACTCATTTGGAATCTTAATTTTTTTTTTTAGGAAAATAAGATAGCCTCTGTTGATTCTTCACAAACATGCTGCATTGAAATCAGGACCAGAGAAACAATTTGGAACTCCACTCTGCCATGAAAATAAATAAACAACTTTAATGTTTGAGATATGGTAGCTATTAAAGAAACTTCTAAAGACCTCTGAATTTTATTATCATCCCACCTTCAGAGTTAATCTGAGATGTTTTTATTTATTTTTATTTTTCTGTAAGATGTTTTTATTGAGAAACACTCATGAATTTGAGAAAATATAGTTTTCTCTGTAGTTTTTTATTGTAATATCAAAGACTGTATATTGGAAAAGATGACTTGTGGAGAATAAATTATTCTGTTGAAAATTGGAACTGTTAAATTCAGAACTCATTTACAAAGGATGGCCTAACTCAATTTACGTAACGTGAGAGGAGAAAGTCACCCCGAATGCAAAGGCAAGACTCTGCAAAATTCAGGTTGTACAATCAAGAATCAGAAGTTAGAGGGAGAAGAGAAAAGAGAGATCAGAAGGAAAAGAAAAAAGTTATCAAAAATTATGATGAAGGAGAAAAAGAAGACTTTAAAAGGAGAATAGTATATTAAATATTAATTTGCTCAAGTTTTCTGTAGCACCCTCTGTCTTTAAGAAATTGCCACTAGGGGCGCCTGGGTGGCTCAGTGGGTTAAAGCCTCTGCCTTTGGCTCAGGTCATGATCTCAGGGTTCTGGGATCCAGCCCCACATCTGACTCCCTGCTTGGCAGGGAACCTGCTTCCTCATCCCTCTCTGCCTGCCTCTCTGCCTACTTGTGATCTCTTTCTCTCTGTCAAATAAATAAATAAATAAAATCTAAGAAAGAAAAGAAAAGAAAGAAAGAAAGAAAGAAAGAAAGAAAGAAAGAAAGAAAGAAGAAAGAAAGAAAGAAAGAAAGAAAGAAAGAAAGAAAGAAAGAAATTGCCACTAAAGTTCCCAAAGAGAAGCATAGTGTGAGAGTCATTTTAAAAAATAATAGTAAAAGCAATTTTTGAGTTTTGAGTTATTTCTATTTGGAACAATTTTTTGCCAGACTTTTCTCCCATCTGACTCCTCAAAATTGAAATATCAGTTTAAGTTCACTTCTTTGGAGAATCACTATCAAATTATCTACCTTTATTCTTTATTCTGTATTTGTGTATATACACATACATATACACAGTCACCTATGCTGTAGATAAAAGGCAACCTAGATTCTCAGAAGTGTTTTAAGACTTTTCTGTATATTAACCATTTATTTATCATAATAAATCTATTATCAATCTACTAAATCTACTATAGTGTCTATGATACAATCTCCTTTTTTACAGATAATAAAATATAGAGAGAAAATAAGCTGCCCTTAAGACAGCTATTCATGGCTAGAGGTAGGATTAAAACACAAATAATCCAGATCTCAAATCCATTGCATTAAATTATCCCCTAAAGCAGAGGAAAGATTCATCCGATATCTGAATATAAAAATATCAGTAAAAATGAATTTTCAAGAATTACATGATATTGAAGATTGCTGGATATCAAAGCTATCTGTTCAACTATTTTTTACAATAATTGAGTTGTAGCATGATGTATGACTGCCAGCTAAAGACTACATTTTTAGATTCTTTTTCTGTCTGCTAAAGATGTGAACATAAGTGATGTGTCTCACTTCTCTGTCTGATCCTTAATATGTGTGTCCCTTCTATAGTCCCACAGACTAGGAAACAGTGAAAACTGAATTAGTGCATTTGAACTCACATTGGAAGATGAGAGATAATAAATACCCAGGAAATCCAATATTTATCTTAAAGAATGTCTCAAAAAGGATAACAAACATATTGGAGAGAAAGAAATGTTGGAAAAATTGTTTTGACTAAGAAAGAGATTGACATAATGCTAAAGATCAGTGTATGAGATTAGGAAGAGAGAAAGTAGGAAGTCAGTGATATTACAATTAAGCAAGTAACTAAGAATCAAAAGGCACAAGACCTCTAGTCTAAAAGAAAGCGTGATTTACAGTGTTCTTAATGAAAATAAACTGTTCTTGGATATATAGAGATGCAGTTATTCTAGCACTCATGTTTAAGAGCAATGAAACATTTTCTAGGTATATGAATGAATGTACAGTACTTAAAATTCATCATTCTTTCTGAATTCAATTATTCAAATATTTTCTCCTGCAAACTTAGAAAAAAAAAAACCATGAAAGTAAAACGTAGGAATCAATAACATCATTGTTATCATCATCAACAAAACAACAGCAATAATAACAAAAGTGGAACTGGACAGGGGGTGATAAAAACAAAATTGGAAATTAGAATATGTGAAAATTTCTTTCTTGATATTATAGTACATGACTACATGACTAAAAAACTTAGAATAAAAAAAAATCAGACACTAAGGGATACAAAAATAATACATATATATGACTCTATATAACAGTCTGTCTCTATGGATATCTCATGGAGTACAAATTTAATTTTGATGTCATGATCCATGATAAGATGACTATAAGGAATATGATTTCTGTAAAGAAAGTGTATCTACAACATACTTACAGATTAGGATAGATAATTCAGGAAAAAGGAGAAATATAACTGATATTCTGAAATCATGAGTAATATTGTTGGGTCTGTAGTTGGTAAAAAACTATCTTAATTTTCCAACAGCATTCACCTTATCATCTGTAGTTTCCTAGAGCATGGTTTGCTATTTTTGTAGGAAACTATGCCAAGTGATCAATATTTAAATGTATTAATTTTTAGAGACTCCTTCTTCATTTTTGTTCACTGGTATTTATTGCTTTTCTTGGTTAAAAGAGGATGGTGTTTTTCTTTCCTCAGTGTTCTTTAAGGTAAATGTACTCTTAATCACCTTTATTTATGTCACCCATCCTATCACCTCCCCTCTAACAACCACCAGTTAGTTCTCTGTATTTAAGTCTGTTTTTTATCTTTTTTCTTTGTTTATTCATTTGTTTTGTTTCTTAAATTCCACATACGAGTGAAATCATATAGGATTTGCCTTTCTCTGAAAGACTTATTTCACTCAGCATTGTATTCTGTAGCTCTATCTATGTTGTTGCAAATGGCAAGATTTAATTTTTTTATGGCTAATATTTTATTGTGTATTATATACCACATCTTCTTTATCCATTCATCTGTGGTAGACACTTGAGTTTGTTTCATATCTTGCCTATTGTAAATAAGGCTGTGAATTAGTGTTTTGTTTTCCTTGGGTAAATACACAGTAGTGGAATTACTTGTTCGTATAGTAATTATATATATATATATATATATATATATATATATATTTAAACTTTTTGAAGAACTTCCACATTGTTTTCCACAATAGCTGCACCAATTTGCTTTCCCACCTATAGTGTGTAAGTGTTCCTTTTTCTCCAAATCTTTGTCAACATTTATTATATCTTGTATTTTTTTTTTTAGCCATTCTGACAGGTGTGAAGTGACATCTCATTGTCATTTTAATTTGCATTTCTCTGATGTTAGTGATGCTGAACAACTTTTCATGTGAGACCTGAAAACATGAAAAAAGACATCGGCAGAATAAATTGCTAGAAGAAAACATAGGTAGTAATTTCTTTGACATCAGTCATAGAAACATTTTTTCAGATAGATCTCCTCAGGCAAGTGATAAAAAGCAAAATTAAACTATTGGGACTCTGCCAAAATAAAAAAAACATCTGCCCACTGAAGGAAACCATCAACAAAACCAAAAGGCAACCTACCTAGTGGAAGAAGATATTTGCAAACAATGTATCTGATAAGGGGTTAATTTCCAAAATACATAAGGAACTTATATAACTCAACACCAAAGAAACACAAATAATCAAGAAAAAAAAAAAAAAAAGCGGACAGAGAACCTAAAGAAATTTTCCCAAGAGGACATATAGATAGCCAACAGACACATGAAAAAAAATGTTGTCTTGTTTTTTATGGTAGAGTAATTTAAATTTCTGGAAACATAAACATATTCCAATAATATCATATAACTCAAAAAATAGTTACCCCTTCCTCTAGAATGTTATTTTAACCTGTCCAATTCAAATTTACTAGAAACTATTTGGACCAAAACTTTCTCATTAGGAATTTTTATATAAAATATTTACTTTCATTCTCTTGTTTCAAAATGTAATCTATACTTTTATTTTAACATTGTAATTAACATTAGATTTTGCCAGAATTTGGTCTATTTTTTTCTGCATTTTGAAATATCTTTTCTTCAGCAGTGGTGCTACTATAACCAAGAAAAAATATTTACTTAATAGACAAAAATGTTGAAATTCAAAACTGGAGAAAGCTTGCCAATCTGCTAACGTGTCTAAATTTTATACCACTTGGAACCCCAAAGGCCATTCTGCAACAAGCAAGAACAATTTAGGATCCATACACGGAATAAAAATCACAGTGTAACTAAATCTTAATTTTCAGAATGTGAATTTTATGTGCATTGGCACGTATTACTCTTCTTTTTCCATTAACCTAAAAATGAATAAAGATAGAGGTGCCTGTTGTGACTAATGTATCCCAATGTCACATAAATAGGAAAAATAAAATAAAAATCACATTGAAAACCGTCTCTTGCCCAATGAAATGCAAGGAAAATTTCTTCTTTAATCTATTTTCTTACTCTGTGTTTGAATTTCCATTAGCTCATAGCCTTTGTATATATGTATGTTTAGAATCATTGAATTACCATGTGAGATAAAGCTTTGGTCTTGAGTATAACAGTAAACTATTGATTTACACAATTTAACATACTATATAGAGCAAATCCACCAATTGAAAGATCATCCTAAGTGTGGCATGACAATATGTGAACTGATTGATTTGGATCAAAGGGAAAATTAAGGGTAAAAAGGTCAACAGTGGCAATAATAATGAAATTAATGAAACCACACACTATGAAGCAGATTTAATGTCCCCAACAACTAGTTAATAACAAATAAGCATATATTTGTTATTGCTCATAATAACAAATATATGAGCAATATATTGTTCATATATATGGACAACATATATGTCATTGTCCATATATATGAACAACATATATATCAGTAAGAAAAACTGATATATAGATATATCAGTATATCTGTATATAGTATCAGTATCAGTAAGAAAAACAGTAAGTGCTAAAATTCCCTGCCCTTTATGAGCTAACAATGTAGTCAAAGAGTAAATTATTTACATTGTACATTAACAGACATTAAATATCATATAATTCCATTTAAATGTAGTGCTCATTATAATCACCTCTATTTCAGTTTCTAATAAAATGTTCTCTCTTTTTCCTTATGGACATATGATGTTTCTTGTAGAATTATTACATTTATCCAAGTGAATGTGATGTGTATTATTATTGTTAAGTTGTCTCAAACTCTCTTTCAAAATATATGGAAAATTTGAATCACTATATTATACACCTGAAATTAATAATACACTGTATGTTAACTAACTGGAACTTCAATAAAACTTAAAAATATATATGGAATATTGATTACCTTATTATTTAATTGAAGTTGCCATAATAATTCAGAGGACAGGAAGATATGTGGTGGAACTTGATATTTGGTAGGGAAGTAAGATTTAACTCCGGAAGTAGGGAAAAACAGATAAGGGAATGGAAGTAATGATCAATAGAGTACTCTCATAAAAGCGAGAAGTGAGCATTAAATGACAGAAAATGGGAAAAGTAAACTTGGAGGCCAGGGAGGTAATTGGGAGCCATGCATATCAGGAAACTTCATGCAAAATGGACTTGATAAAGAATAGAAAGTCATTAAAGTTGTATGATTCTGGATTATATGTGATAGAATGTATATTAAAATTGTAATTTTATTTTGGGGTGTCTGAATGTCACAGTCAATCAGGTTCTAGACTCTTGGTTTCAACACAGGTGGTGATCTCGGGGGTCGTGATCTTGACGTCATGAGAGCAAGCCCCGTGTGGGGCTCTGCACTCAGTGCAGAGTCTGCTTGAAACTCTCTCTCTTTCATTCCTTCCCTCCCCCCAAAATGGATATTTTTTAAAATTGTAATTTTATAGAGTTCAAGATGAAACAAATTGAGGAAAGTTTTAAAAAAGAGGCAGTGATAATTACTAATATCAATAATAATGCCATATGAAGGAATATTTTTATTTATTTATTTTTTATTTATTTTTATTTTTATTTTTTTTAAAGATTTTATTTATTTATTTATTTATTAGGAAAGAGAGAGAGAGTGAGAGAGAGCATGAGAAGGGAGAAGGTCAGAGTGAGAAGCGGACTCCCCATGGAGCTGGGAGCCCGATGTGGGACTCGATCCCGGGACTCTGGGATCATGACCTGAGTGAGCCAAAGGCAGTCGCTCAACCAACTGTGCCACCCAGGGGCCCTGAAGGAATATTTTTAATAACTGAATTTGGTAATCTATTTTTTTATGTTACAGACAGTGATATTTGGACTCACCAAACTGATTCAGAATTTAAAAGGAACAGTGTTAAAAATGGAGATCAGTTTTATGGCATTATTAAAGAATAATACAATAATATAAAAATTTGAGAGGCACCTGAGTGTCTCAGTCAATTAGGTGGCTGACTCTTGATTTCAGCTCAGGTCATGATCTCAGGGTCCTGGGACCAAGCCCCATAATGGGATTGATCCATGCTCAGCAGGAAGGATTTTCTCTCCCCTCGCCCTTTGGCCCTTCCCCTTCTTTCCCTCCCTCTCTCTCTCTGGAATAAATAAATAATTTTTTATACTCATAATCATAATAGTAATATAAAATTTGTTTAATTATGTGTTTGAAGGGAAAAGTTGGTTATACTCATTTTATCTATGACACATTTACATAAAGATATAAGCACAAGCTAATACTTAGTTGTTAAATGGAGTGTGCACAGAATGAATTTTTTATATGCTTGATATATCATGATAGCATGAATGCTAATTTACTTACAAACATCTTTACCACAACATGCAAAAAGACAAATTATGTCCTAATATTTGCAAATCTACATTTTCTAATTTTAAGGTTAAGACATACCATTTGATTATAAAAAAACATGTCTGTAATAAAGGCATTAAGAGGAGAAAGCCTTAATGAGTTTATGGATTTTGTTCATATATATATATGTATATATATATATATGAGAAATCAATTACTTTTGACACTTTTGAGTTAGCTAATATAAAAACAATGAGTAAAACTCAGAGCAGGACAATCATGAGCAAATTGTCATACGAATCAACCTATTTAGAAAAAAAATATTATTAGTGGTGCTGGAGAAAGAACTATCATGAGCTAATGATACTGCTTCCCATTGGATAATCCAACAGTGATCAGAAAACGAGGAATGCCTTTGTCACAGCCCACAAAAGTCAGCCTCTAGAGGTAGAAGGCAGAATGGGAGAAGAGTCACGAATAGATATGGATGAGCCAAGGGAAAATATTCAGCATAGCCAAATTATGTTGTGTATTTCATAATTTAGGTACTGTAATTTTTCTTTAATGAATTTGTACTACATGTAGGGATAAGAGATTTCTGTAGGTACTGTTTCTCAAATAGTTATAAACCAATATGATGTCTTTTTATACTCATTTTTAATAAAAGCAGAGTTAAACAAAATCAAGATAGCTTTCACAAGACTGTGAACGTGTCATGAACACCAACCACAAAAATGAGAGAATAGACTCTGGTCATTTAGATATTTCTGTTTGGCCTAAAGACAAGCAATAATATGAAATTTAAACTTACATTATTCCCTGAATTATTTATTTTTCTTATTGAAATACAAATTATAAGCTTTCTTTTCAAATCAAATGGTAGAAAAACACAATTCATCCTAAAATGAATATTTCTTTTACATTAGAAAATATGTGTTATTTGTACTGATTGGCTCTATCTTTATGAAATTTAATATATATGAAACTTTACTGTAAAATACTGAAAAGACCATGATCTTCCTATTTTTATGAGACTAGTCTGGTTGGAAACTTGAATTTATATTGATTGGTAGTATTAGCATGAAATTATCTTAAAGACATTCTAAAACTGAACTCTAAAACTCTTGAAAATTATTTTACTTCTTAATGATCAAAGGAAGAATTGGTTACATTTCTTGGGCTATTATTGATTAAAATAGGTCCTTATAAGAATCTCTAAAAATATTTCATAATCTATTTCACCATCCAGACCTTACCCCTCACTACCTCCGGGACCCTGTATACTCCCTAAATACATAATCGGACTAAGTTATTCACTGATGTTTTACCAACAGCATAATTTTAATTATCAATGATGAGCTAGATGATTATTTCATAATATACTTTCATCTTTCATTTCATAAAAGTCAGGAGAGTGATCTATGAATGCATGTTATTAATTTAACCTGTTGCCAGTCAGTGGCGATATAAAGATAATTAGTATGTGATAATGATCCTCAAGAAACTCAGTCTTGATGCAGATATATAAATAGAGAGCTGATGATTCATCAAGCTGTTGGCTGTTATAGAAGTATCAATAAAATGCTTTCTGTGACTTGGAAAAGAAATAATAAGCAAACTGGGAGAAGTGAAGGGATGTCATCAAGAATGTGCTTAGAAATTAAGTAACATTTTGAGAAGAAGAGAAAGACTTACAGGCAAAAGGGAATTTTGTGCCTAATTTTATGCCTAAAACTTCAGATGTCTTGAGACAACTATTGTTTGAGAATGTAAGGTGACTTGAAGTGGGTCAAGATTTTAAAAGACTTGCCAATTTCAAAGATAGAATGTGGACAGAAAGTGAAATGCCTTGCATTCTAAGCAAAGAAATGCTTTAATCTTCACCTTTTACTCTACCAAGAACCAACACAGGTTGAACATAAAAGCAGCTCTAAGACTACATATCTTCTATTTAATACTTTAAATAGCTATTTTTATTTGTGTTTATGGCAATGATTATTAAAAATCACAATAATGGTTATTATAATGATAATTATGTCTTGAATACCAAAAAAGTAACACATAGTATGGGAAGAAGCATCCAATTTAGTAATGATTTTTAAATAGAATTATCAAAATGATTTGATGAAATAGATATAGTTATCACTATTTTATAGACTGAGATAAGTTAATTAGCTTACCCAAGTTGCCAGAATTATAAAGAAAACTGCAAAAATTAAACCCATAGTTAGCTGAATTTGAAGCTCTTACATTTTTTTATGGCCAGTATTATTTTAACTCTCAAATACAAAAATCTATGCTTTGTTACTAAAATATATTTGACTTACAACATTATGTAAATTTAAGGTGTACATTAATTTGATACACTCATATACTGTAATATGATTGCCATGGCAATGATAGTTAGCACTTTTATCATGTTACCTAATTATCATTCCATTTTAGTGGTTGGAATAATTAAGTGCTAGTATCATAGCAAGTTTGATAATTATAATACAATATCGTTATCTATAATCACTATATTGTGCACTAGAGCTCTAGAGTTTATTTGCTGTTCATTTCAGAGTTGTACACCTAAATAACATCTGTCCTATCCCCTACTCCCCATCCCCTGGTTAACAATATTTTATTTTCTGTTTGTACTAGTTTGGGTTTTTTAGATTCTACATACATGTAATACCATACCACACTTATCTTCTCATTCAGCATAACATGCTCAAAGTCCATCCATGTTGTCACAATGGCAGGTGAATGGATAAAGACAATGTGGAATACACACACACACACACACACACACACACACACACACACAATGGAATATTATTCAGCCATAAGAAAAATCTAGAATGCTTACTGTGATATAGATTTGAACTACACTTGAAATATTACCTTTTACTATATTATATTTCATTATATTACTACTTGAAGTATATGTTGTTGTTTCTAATCAATAGAAACAATAGAAATCAATAGAATTGTTTACTTCACTAAACTGATTCAATGATAGTAGTTTTTAGAGGATTATAAAAAAAATCAAAAGCTATTGTTGCCATGGGTTGTTTTCAATTCAGTTTAAAAGCCAGACAACTAGGATACCATTTACATTTTTTCATGAAAGAAAAAAGCTCTTCTATTATTGAGAAGAATATGTTTAATAATTTCGTCATGAAAGAAAAGGTGAATATTTTCAATTCATCAGTGTGCATGGAGTTGAGTTTCCCAAACAGAAATCAAAGTTGGCTTTTATTGAAGGATACAATGTTTCAAAACAACATTGTTATCACCAAGCAACATTATCAGATGTATTTAGGAAGGCACATGTAACTTATGCTTTTTAAATAAACCTAAGCTAGTTTAGGTTGTTTACAAAAAGTAGAAAAATATTTCCCAAATTATCAGGATTGGTGACTTATACCCTAAGAGGAATGAATGGGTTTTATTTTTGGCCAACAAACTAACCCATAATGAAAGAAGAAATTCCTAGTTAGGATTACTTAAGGGCACCTGGGTGGCTCAGTAGGTTAAACATCTGACTTCCACTAGGGTCATGATCTCAGGGTCCTGGGATCTGGATGGAGCCCTGCATTGGGCTCCATGCTCAGCATGGAGTTTCTTTGACCCTCTGCCCCTCCCCCTGCTCATTTGCTTTCTCAAATAAATAAATAAATCTTAAAAAAATAAAGACTAACTTAGGGCTATATTAAAACTAATAACTTAAAATGCCATGTTGACTGGAAACACTGCTTTAAGTGTTTTTTCTAGAAAAGACTTACTTGGTAATAAAATTAAATATATTTATATGGTAAAAATAGAGATGAGCATTTAATACAGAGTGGACAAAGAGAAAATTAAGTTGGTTTATCAATTCTAATCTACTTATATTTATAATTTTGACAGTGGGTCACAGGTTGTACACAAGCTAGTTCTGGGTTATTACCAGTCAATTGTCAGTTTTATTAATTCCCAGGGTGTTCAGGACCATTCTAATAAGGATCCTGGATTCAAACAGAAAAATGCCAAATTTCACCACATGAATTGGATTTAACTGAAGAAAAGGACAGAAACAACACTTTTCCTACTATCTGCTGTAAGGTCTATTATTAAGGAGAATATGGCCATGCTTAAAAAATAAAATGAATAGTTATTATTTTTTTGTTAAATATTTTTTTTTAAGATTTTTATTTACTTATTTGAGAGACTGAGTAAGAGAGAGGAGAAGGTCCAAGGGAGAAGCAGACTCCCTGTGGAGCTGGGAGTCCAATGGGGAACTTGATCCCGAGACTCCGGGATCATGACCTGAGCTGAAGGCAGTTGCTTAACCGACTGAGCCACCCAGGTGCTCAACATGGAAAGTTTTATAGAGATAGAATTTTAGAGATTCAAAATAGATTCTGCCTTAGTGTATTTAGGCTGTCATAACAAAATATCATAGACTGGGTGGCTTAAATTACAAAAATTATTTCTCATAGTTCTGAAGGAGGCTGTAAAGTCTAAGATCAAAGTTCAGGCCAATTCAGTTCCTGGTGGGCACACTCTTTCTGGCTTGCAGATGCCCACACTCTTACTGTGTCCTTACATGTCATTTTTTCAGTGCATGCAAGAAGAAGGAGATAAAACTCTCTGTTCTCATAAGGTCACCAATCCTACCAGATAAGATCCTCCCCTTATGACCTCACTTAATCTTGACAACCTCCTGAATGCCCTATCTCCAAACATACTTTCACTGGGGGTTATGGCTTTAACATATGAATTTGGGAGTAAGGAGACACAAGTCAGTTCACAGCCGTTCTTATAATGAAAAATAAAGAGATAGTCAAGACTCTATAGAATAAAAAGAAATTTAGAAATAAAGGGAAAGATGAGAAAGGAAGAGAAGACAGGAGTTAAGGAATGAGTAATACTGTAAGTGTTGCCCTACAGTGGAAAGCACCAATATGAGATTTCGGATAATAGGGTGGCTAAAGAATATCAAAGATTAGGGTTGCACGTTACTAAAATTTAGGGGTTATTGTTGTTGCTGGTTGTTTGTTTGTTTGTTTTACTTTACATTAAGTCCTGTGTTTAATTTTCTTCAAAATCTGTTGAAATTTGGCATACACAGAATGGCTAGTTAAAATATTTTATTTCCCTCTCTCTTTCTGAAATGGAAAGCAGTGACTGACATGTATGTCCAGTGGCACACAATTATGGCACAGTGGGAAGAAAGTAGCAGCACGTGGTGGCAATAGGAAGTCATATATGTGTGAAATTTGGAATCAATAGGAAACAGTGTAAAATGACAAGATTGTATGTTCCTGTGTATTGATATATTAGTTTTGACATTTTATTATAGAAGGATTGAGGTAATTTCATTTGTCTTAAAGGACAAGATGATGTCAGTGGAGGCACATAAATATTTTATACTGAGTTCAGAAGAAATATATGCTACATGTGTGTGCTCACATATGCAGTATATATAATATGTATAATATATATTTATCATGTATTACATATTATGTATATTAATTATATATATATCATATATACTGCCCATAATTTGCACACACACATATGTTGTATTTAGACTTTGTGGTACATGTAAAATTAGTCAGTAAAATGTATTGCCAGAATAGCACATCTTTCTTGATTTCAAAGAAGTGACCTAATTATTATAAACTCAGATGCACGATAAATATTTGCCGTAAAGGATGATTAAAAAGAAGGGGACTTTGAGAAATAAAAGGAGAAGGAGGAAATGTTATAAACAAAGTTGCCCAGATAAAATGAATAGAAGTATGTTACAAAGATGGTTGTAGTATAGGGATATTGGAAAACAAGGATAAACAAGTAAATAGGGATCACATTGTACAGGGCCTCTACTGAAAATCTGATGTGAAATTTATCCTTTAAGTCATAATTCTCATTTGTGGTATTATAACACATTAAAGTGCTCAGAAAAAAATTATCACTAATTAATTTCTGAAGTGGACACATGATTTGTGTTTTTAAAAATATAAATTAGAAGGAGTTTCAATTTAGCCCCTTGGTAAGTCACAGTCATTCGCTAGCATGATGATATACTTAAATAGTGGAGAAAAAAAATCACTAGATTATACACTCTTGCCATGAATTACACACAGCATCTAAATAAATCTTAACTATGGGGCTTACATGTATTTTATTGGTATAAACTTTTTTTTTTCATGGTTTCATGGAGACTTCTGTTTTGAGCAAAGGAAAGCCATTAGAGGTATTTGTACCGGCTGCAAAAACTATAGAATGGTATTTTCAGGAAAGTCAATCTTGCAACAGCAGGTCAGGTATGAGGAAAAAGGAGTTGAAAAAGGAGACTAAAAAGCAGAAATATTTTAATCTATTGTAATATTCCAGTTTGTCCTGATCCTCAGTCCTCCTATCAGCAATTAAAGGCTATAACAGACTATGTCTTAATACAATACAAATGTAGATATTATGTATATGCATATATGCACATACACAGAAATATATGTGTGTATACTTGTATGCATGCGCATGTATATTTATATATGCTTATATTCATATTTGGGTTATGAATGACTATACAAACAGATATTTCTTTTAATAGGGATTTATATTACTTGAAGCCCATAAAAATATGATTTTAGAATATAATATAATAGGACAATAGTTTCGGAGAAATCCGTGTAACTGGAAAACCCACTGAGATATTATACAGCACGTTTCAATGTACAGACTCATTAGCATGAATGACAGATACATCAAATGCCATTTACAACCCCACCCCAGGATGTATTCAAGCACTGTCCTCTATGATTTGGCCTCATTTTAACCCTGTAGATTAAAGTTGTGTGTCTGTCAGAATAAAAGAGGAAAGTTGAAATATCCAAAATGCACTCTACACATTGCTTAATACTTTGAAAGAAGCCAAAGGAGACATTATTTTGAAATATCTGAGCAGAGAAGAGAAAGAGGACTTAAACTCTAAAGTTTAAAAGACTGGGGAAATGGTGTGCCAGCCTTGATCCAGTGATGCTGTATTCCAGGAGACATGGAAGCTGCATGCTCATCAGCATATGCAGAAAAGTGAGCATGTCTGGTGGAAGTTCCCATCAATGGCTGTGGGTATGCAGGTGATGGCAGCCCACTGGAAGCCACAGCAATTGGGAGTCTTGATGAACATCTCACACGCAAGAAGGTATAGAAGCACTACCTGGCCCCAGGCTTTCAAGTGGTCCACCCAGATTTCTCATATTTACAAAGACACATGAAAAAATGCATCTTCTCTGCATTTTTTCATGGAAACCTTTTTCTTTGTTAGAAAGAGGGAAAGATAGAACTGGAAATTTATGAATCAGGATTGCTGGCAAGTGTTATTATGGGAAAGGCCAAGCTAAATTTAATTTAAAACAATAAAACATGATGTTATTTGTACTCTAAGCATAGCTAGCAATTGAAAACATTGTGTAGTTAAACAGCTTACAGAATCAGCAAACTCATGACTTCAGGAAAAAAAGTACCAAATTGAAATACTCAGGAACGACATTTTACTTAGAGTTATTTTCAGATTGGAAATAAGAGCAGAAACAAAGTTAGAATTATGCAATCTTTTGTGTATTATGAATTATATTTACATATAGTGATCCAATAAAATTATATAATAGTGATTTTATACACATAAAACAGCTTAAATTCTTTTTTTTAAAGACTTTATTTATTTATTTGGCAGAGGGAAAGAGATCACAAGTAGGCAGACAGGCAGGCAGAGAGGGGGAAGCAGGCTTCCAGCTGAGCAGAGAGCCCAGTGAGGGGCTGGATCCCAGGACCCTGAGATCATGACCTGAGCCGAAGGCAGAGGCTTTAACCCACTGAGCCACCCAGGAGCCCCTAAAATAGCTTAAATTCTATGTATTCCTGATTTATATCTACTCTCAAAGTCATAGAAAGAGCAGTACACAAATTTATTTTTGAACAAAGGCTGTTTTGTCCCCAAACTAAAGTACAATAAAAAATAAAGAACATCAATAGCATATTCCATTTGTACTCAAAAATAAGTGATCTTATTTGTAGTCCAAAGTAGTTTATCAAAATGAAAAAATCAATAAAAAGTAACTCTCAGGGAACTAAGAAAAGATTATATTTTTAGATCATAGCAAAATAAACATAGAGCACTATGTTATTCTTACTTACTCACATTAATTATTGGACCATCCCTTAAAGTGACCCCTGTGATTACAAGCATATCCACAAGACTAGTCATGCTTTTTCTATTTCCCAAGGAAGATGATATTTTGATGAATTCTGCGTTTCCAATTTAAACAAAAAGCATAAAAATAGTTCTAATGAAATTAGTGAGATTAGTGCTAATGTAGTTTCTAAGTAATGAAATAGTGTTTTGCATATGGGAACAGAGACTATCAAAGTCAGTTCAGGAATAATACTGAAAATAGAATGCTTTCCTCTCTCAACAGTTTTTTCAGAGAGGAGAAATGGCAAGGGAGACAGATTTTCATTTTACTTTGGTCCCTTAATTTAACACCTTTAAACCCTAATTATGCTGATAAATGAAAATACATGTGTGTGAAGAATGCACGCTAGTGTTTTCCAGATAGATTGATCTTCAAACAGAACAAAAGATAAAGATGTGATGGAATATAGAACAACAAAAGCTAAAAAGTGATTCAGATCATTTCATTGACAGAGACCATACGATGACATTTTTTGGATAAAGAGATTTTTAGTCTTCAATTTTACTTAGTTAACACAAAACTAACTTTATACAATTTTGTGAAAACATATGCTTTAGGGAAAAAAAAAACCTCATGGGAACAGACCTTTTCTGGTTTAGGTTGGGCTAGACTGAAGTTATAGACATGGAGAGGGAGAAAGTTAGTTATATTCCTAAGTGAGTCCGAGAAAGATTTTTTCTGTGTTTTTTTTCCCCCTTTTTCTGTATCATCTATGTTTTCAAATATACATTCATTACTCTGGAAAAGAGTTTGGTATGTGATCAAGATTGGTAGACATGGGAAAAGTTTTGTTTTCTCCTGTGCAATTTGAAACACTCATTTATTCAAGTCTGTTTTAAATAACATGACCTCTTGAATGGTTTCTGACAATGTATTGTAACATGTGACAAACATACACATATGACAAGAAGCATGATGTACATTCTTTATTTTGTGTGTAAAGAAAATGTCCTATAATTTCATATTGAGATACATATTTACTTAAGAATTTTAGGAAAGGATCAGATAAATGCAATCATTCACAAATATTCTTGAGAAGATAAAGATTAGTTACATAATGCAATTATTACCTTTAAAATAAAATCAGATAAAGACAATGAGAGGATTGAAAATTGTAGGCAAATTTAACCTGTAAACATGTAATGACCTACATAAAATATTAGGAAAAAAATGAATCCAATAATGCATTTAAGTGTGATGTCATTAGTTGGACTTATGTCAGAATGCACCAACAGTGTAAAAGTTTCTCAATTAATATAACCTAACCTTAAAAATTTAAAGAGGAAGAACAAGAAGAACATATAATTATCTTGATAAATACAGCAATTGAAAATTCTTATAGGAGTCACTTCTCCACAGTGATCAAGGGACTATCTCATAATAATTGCTTTCATTTAGCCTTATCTTTTTTTTTAAATTTTATTTATTCATTTGACAGAGAAAGCACAAGCAGGGGGAAAGGCAGAGGGAGAGGGAGAAGCAGGCTCCTCGCTGAGCAGGAAGCCTGAGGCGGGGCTGGATCCCAAGACCCTTGGAATCATGACCTGTGCCAAGAGCAAATGCTTAAATGACTGTGCGACCCAGGCACTCCAACATTTAGCCTTATCTTTGTCAATCATGAAAAGGAAGTATTATTCATTCTTTATAAAATATAGGACTTTTACCAGCTACCTTATATTCTTGAGTCACCAATTCCATAAAGCCTAATATTTTGAAAGAAAATAATTAATAGAATGAACTTCAAGTATCAAGCTCTTATTATTATTGCTTAGTTCCTCCTTAATGTAGAGGAATTGGAGAATACATAAAAGAAAGATGCAATCACAGGTTTCTTAATCTTCCTTATTCGCCTAAATTAGTAGTTCCCTTTTACCTTAAGGTTTTTTTCCTATGTACCCGTGATGGTTAATTTTGTATGTCAACTAGACTAGGCTAAGGAATGCTCAGATAGCTGGTAAAACATTATTTCTGGATGTGTCTGCGAGGGTTTCTGTGAAAGAAATTAGCATTCAAATCAGTAGACTGAGTAAAGAAGATCACCTCCCCAGTGTGGCTGAGCATCATCAATCTTTACAGGGCCTGTTAGGAAGGTAGAGAAAGCATGAATTCACCTTCTGAATCTCATCAAGATGAATTTCATCTTCTCCCATCCTTAGACATTGGTGCTTCACATTCTTGAGATCTTGGGATCTTAGAATCAAGACTTACACTATGCCCCCACCCCCACCCCATTCTCAGGCTTTTGGGACTAGACTGAATCACATCACAAGCTTCCAGTTTGCTGATGGCAGATCAAAGGACTTAGTTTCCAAGCTACATGAGCCAATAACTATAATAAATTCCCTCATATATATTCATGCCTATTCTATTGCTTTTGTTTCTCTGGAGAATCTGACTAATATACTACCTAAGTCTATCTTTCTTAGTTAATTAAAAAAATATCTTCCAGAATCCATATTTCTTTTTGTATTTTCCTTCCTCTATGCCTCTTAACACCACAATCACTACTATTTGCAAAATTTATATTAAATCTAATTTTCACTTCTCTATTGTCTTGCAAGCAAAAAAAAGATGCATTTGTACAATTAGAGCCATAATATATTTATGATTTCTACCTTCAGCAACAACATAAGCAAACTTGATAATTTGAGAAATTAAGCTTTCACAGTCCTGCAGCTATAGAAACCATACAAAAACCATAAAGAATTCTAATATTTAACTAGAAATGAAGATACATATACAAACATTCCTTACTTTGTCCTTTCTTGTGTTCTCTAACTTTAAACCCACAGTGTGAAGAGGATAAAATGCCAAAGCATTTGCACAATGGCTTTCCAGTTTTTCATTTATTGTCTCTAAAAGTAATTTCATTTTTTAAGCACTATGACACTTTGGTTTTGGCTGGTGTTCTAAAGGCAATAAGTACATCAATGCTGAGAATCCTGAAGCAAATAACCTATCCAGAACAAGCTAAGAAGTCATGTAACTGGTCTAACCAGTGTTAGTGAGCTTTCACTTTCAAACTTGTACTAGTACATGAGGTTGCAGAAGTCAGGAAAGAGGCATTGTTTTGTGAAGAATGATTGAAATTTGGTGGCCATTCTCCCCTATCATATGGCAAATATTTCCCAGCATAGTGCCTTACCTACTTCCCTTTCCTCAGTTTCTGACAACAGATACCTCCCATTAACCCATTTTACCTGTGCAGTTCTTTGAGCTTAGTAAGCACATTATCTTGAATATATTAGAGATCCAGTAAATATGTTACTTGCCGAATCAAAGAACACAAGAAAAAGTTTAGCAAATAGTCACTTTTACTGCATTTGAAATTGAAATTAACATCGGGTAAATAAAATCATGGAGCTGAAATAGACAATATATATCATTGGCTGAACTTTCATTTTATAGATAAGAATCTGCTTAAAAATATAAAAAAGATAAATGATTCACTCAAACTCAATTTAATTAAAAAGGAAGAATATATGAGCATGAGAATAAGTTAATAGTGAAAAAATAGAGTAAGTTAATAGTGAATTTGATATATGTATGTGCAATCTTCACTTTCCAGCAATTAGAAATGAATTCACCAATGAATTCAGAAATGTAGAAATAAATCTTGTAAGCCAGGATCTCTAAAGATCCCAATTTGAAAAATCAAACAAAACAAAACAAAACAAAACTTATAGCATGAGTGGTACTATTAAAGTTTAAATCTTTATCATTGGGGTTTACTATTTCTCCAGTTATTGATATCCAGAATATATTATTCTTTAACAATATGTATAATGGTAATGTTACTTATGTTTAAAGTAAGCATGATTTCATCTGTGGAACTAAATTAAAGGCAATAAATAATGTTCAACTAAACTTGTCTGTAAAGCCTGTTGGTGACTCCTCGCTCTATTCCAAATGTCTGCATAGAATAAATAATTAAGTCTAAAGTTGTCTTTTAGTAGTTATCTTCTGTTACAAATTTAGGTTATGTATTCTGTGACTAGGAATAAGGAAGCAATTTAGTAAAATAATGATGATCACTTTGATAAAAGTAAACAATGTACTGTGTGATAGCAGAGGGGAAATGTGAGAAGGCCAAATAAGATTATTTCATGATAAACCATGTAATGTAGAAGTAGAAGTTGGGAAATGTAGAGACATCGGTTAAAGTTATTTTACGATAATCCATACAGTAGAAAAAGGTAAAGCTGGGCACTGCCTCCATTTGGGGATTTTTTTAAAGCATATGCTTCTTATCTGTGTTTACTTTCTCTTGAGTCTAGTATACTCTAAAGTTTTTTTTGTTGTTGTTTTATTTTGTTTTTGTTGTTGTTTTTTTTGTTTGTTTTTTTTTTACCAGAATTAGCTCCTTAGTTTGTTTTTAATTGACCGAGCCAATGTGCTCAGGGGAAAGAAAATTGCATGTCAGATCTGAGGCTAGTTTATTTCTGGGTTTCTCTCTTACATTCACCCCCTAATAATTTTCATTTTTATTTCTTTATAGTTTCTCAAACTTAATAATTTTAAAGTTTATATATGTTTCTTCCCATTCATTGTAACTGTTTCCTTTCCTAAATAGAAAAATAATTTACCCTTGTAGGTACACCTCACACATCGCTTCTGAAGACCATTCCTAAAATCTTCTTAAGCCTCATTGGCTTCTATTCTTGCACTTCCATTTTTATTCTAGTAGATTCACTATACACTCAATTCTATGAAGAGAAGGGCTATTCCTTAAAAATCTTTAGATCCTTACATGAAATATTGTGCTGCAAACATGTATTTTTCAATTAATTTTTGAACTGATATTTTATATAACTAATTGTTAACTCTATTGATGGTGTATAGGGGTATGGAAAAAATAAAGTGAATTCAAAGATTAATTTGAGAGAGTAAGCAGTCATATGATATCTAATATCTAGTAAATGATTTGGGGATGGAAAGACTTATAATTCAAGTGGGAAATTATGGTCATTAAGAGAGAGAAAAGGCATGCATTTATATCTTAACTTGACTTTTTATCTTGAGTCTTTCCAATGTCAGTGCAATGAAGTATGTAAAGCATAAAAGAAGGAAACATGGAAATGGGTACTTTTATTTAGATAAAATATCCTTTATAATCATAGAGTATTACAGATATAAAGCACTTCAATAATCACTTGGCCCTGCCAAAATCAAGTATTTGATATAATCTTTTCCAAGGGGAAGGAGTACATTTTTTTCATTATTTTTTCCAATAATTAATGAAAGCATTCATTTCCATATGTTTTATTGAGCTACAGGAACTAACTACTCCCATTTTTCTCCTCCTCATCATCTGCTCAACAATAAACTCGTTGCAATCATGACAATATCTTTCTTCATCATTTAACTAATATTTATGCATGATAATCATCTTGATTTATATAAAATTAAATCATAAGTGATGTTTATGACCCATCTTACACAAGAGACAATTATTCAGATTAATTCACATTAATACATTGCTTTTATTTTTGTCATGTAGATGCTGCATACATACCCGTTCAGTTCCAAATGATGTGGAATGTGGAATGTCATACCAGTAAATTTATTTTAAAATATGATTGTGCCCATAAGTAGCAGTTAACATATCTAAGGGATTATACCTTTGCTATTCCTTTGAGTGAAATGTCTTTTTCTTTCTCTAAGAAAATTTAGTAAAAGTTTTTTATCATAAATAATTTTAAAAATTATTGCAGCTAAACTGCACATATGCTTTTTAAGTTAGCGAGTACATCATTATTAATATCCAACTTTTATTAATACTTCAGTGATACCACTTTTATATAAGAAGCCATAAGAAATCTTTTTTTTTTTTTTTGGCCTGAGCTCTTCCAGTCTGAGCCTTCAAGCAACATAACCTTACACTCAGACTTGCAACGGTGGTAGAAATGGAGTGAAAGATTTGACCTTTTTGCAAAAAGGTCAGATTTTGAACTTAATGAGTGCCTAATGAAGAAATGGTAGAATTAATTATAAAGTACAGATGAGTAGAGTCTTCTCTTAAATGTATTTATGTGAGGTGACTTTTTTTAACCAGCCCCTGGAATCCAAAGCACTTAGAAGGATTTCTTGTTCTACACATTTAACTCTATCTCTTAAAAAAAAAAATTTCACCTATTTTAAATTTTAGATTTGTCATCTGCAAATTAAAGGCAATAGTTATATATCTGTAGATAACAAGTTGCTATAAATAATAAAAAAATACCTATAAACTAGTAACTACTATCTTTAAGATATTGTGGGAAAAGTAAAATAAAACCATTTGCATGTACAAGAATATATGAATGACTGAGGTTTCTTCAGCTAAGGGTGTCAATATATTTCCTTTCTTGATATTTTATCAAAATAGGAAACTGTTGTTAGTTATACTGCTTCATTTAAAATTCTCAATTATTTTCTTTTCTATGTAAACTTGACAGATGATCCAGGCAGTAAAGTAACCATTAGATGGTTGGTGGTTCTTGCTCTCTTCAGGTGTATAATTAAAGTACTGAAAACAGACACTGAGTGATTAAAAGAACAAGTAGATTTATAATTTTTAGCAGGTAATACAGAAGAAATACACAAATTTATGAGACAATATAGGGCATACGTATTTAAAATAGTAGGGGAAGTTCTTTCGTAGGACAAGATGGTTCCTGAATTAAGAGAAGGAGACATTGAGGGAAGAGTAAAAAGGGAAAGTTAGTAAGGTGGTATGTGAGCATGTGGACTGCTAGCTCTCAAAACAGAAATAGGTGCAAAAGTCTTGGAACAAGAATGAAATTAATATCCTCAGAAGACTAAAAGCCATCTGTAGCTGAGTCAAAACAATGACACTTGATAAAACAAGAGAGAAATGCAGGGGGTAATCACCCAGGCTTTTGAAAACACGTAAAGACAATTGGAAGCCTTCAGCATATTAGAAGCAGAGGACATTTTCAAAATACCATCTGGTTGTTCTGTGGGGAGTTGATTAAAGAAATTGGAGTAGAAGTAGAAAGAGTGCCTGACAGGAGAAATGGGAAGAGATTGTTTTTAGGTAGTGCAAACAAGTTAAATTGCCAATGAAGAGAAGTTGAAAGTGAATGAACAAGAAAATTCATGGCTGATTCTCAATATTTTGACTTCGGTAGAACTGACATTGACTGCATGAAAAAGCGGGGAAGGAAATAAGTTTTGAGAGAAAACTGTTAAATTTGGGAAATGATAAATGAAAATGCTTATTAGATTTCAAGTATAAAGAACATATATGAAGTAGATATCGATGGAATTCAAGAAATAGTTCTATACGATCTATATACATTTGAAACTAATCAGCTAGCAGACAATCAAGGAATTGGTATGATTGTCTAGAGACAGAATATACATGAGAGAGAGGGACACTTAAACTCAAGTTCTAAAGAGTTCAGCCTTTTAGATGCCAGACAGAGGTGTGTTCAGCAAAAGTGCCTGTGAAGGAGCAGCCACACTTGTCCTAGAAAATCAGGAGCTGGCGGTGTTGCCAAAAGCAAGAGAAATATGCATTTTGTGAAGGAGTTTAATGATGACAGCTCTGGAATGTTTATATGGGAGAGTCCTAAAATCAGAATCTGAGTCATGTGATTGGAGGCAGATAGGGGATGAGTTTTATTTAGATTTCATATGTTCATTCACTGTGGCTTGAGGAGAAGTGATAGAGAAAGTGACAGGTTCTAAAATTTCCCCAAGCTCTTCCTTAATATGGCCACTTTTCTTAAATTCTGCTTATAGTTCTAGATAAATAACAATATGCTGATTTTTAGCAACAACAATGACATTGGGTATATTGTCTAGACTTTAAAGGAGTTTCAGTATGATGTTGGGACACTAGCCGGGATAGGGTAGGTTGAAAAAGGACAAGGAGGTGAGAAGTGAAGAAAGCAAGTATCCGTAATTTTTAATAGGAGTTTATCTCTGTGATCTTCAATGAAGTCAATGGACAGTTTTTATGTTTTGTTTTGTTTTGTCAATGGACAGTTTTTGTTTCTATTTTTGTGACTTTCAGTTTTAAGACATTTTTGTTTGGGTGAACTTTTTCATTTCCTCTATAATTTATAGGCCATTTTAAATTCTATTACTTCATATTTATAATAAACCATGAACCAGGTAAATCAAGTATTAAATTTATAGTTTATCAAAGGGGAAAATAAAATTCAGGGAAGTGGGGTTACTTGTTTTGAAAAGCAAAGCGGAAAATAAGCAACTGAATTTTTAGTGTATAAGGATTTATTTATCATTGATACCTGTCAGGATTTGTTTTCAGTTCACCACCATTATTATAAAGTAATAGTTACAGACTGTTTGACACATTTGGCCAAACTAGTTTGGCCTGACTTGCTATTTTGATTCAGAATAATAAGCACTAATAAACAAGTGTAACTTTCCACAGTCTTTATCAAAGAAAAATTGAAATTAAAATGCAGATATATTCTGAATTCATGTTTTTCTATTTCACATATTTATACTTTTTAAATGTGAGTATGGTGGTTATGCTGCATAATTAAACACACTGATATTTACAATGGAAAAAAACAGAATTATTGCATATTTCAGGTACCACCAAAATATGAATTAGGCTGAAGATGGTTAGCGAGAAAAAATTAACATAATTTAAATCACAGCTGTTGATATCAAAGATCTAAATCATCATAAGATCCTTAATTTTAGTTGTAGTTCATAATTAAAATTATATGAACATACATATAGATAATTTAGTTAGATAATATTAAACTGAATCATTTGGGAATATAATGTATTATTTAATAGATATGCCTTATATATAATGCATAAAAATAACTTTCATAGAATTAAAACAAATGGTAAATAATACTACAATTCATTATTATGAACAACAATCCATTCTTTACAATTCAAGTTATGAGAATTTTCATGAGTACTATCAAATTAACAGATCTTGACTTTAGATGCATGGCTTCTAATGATTTTAAGCTAATTTATTTCTCGGCACCATTCTTCCTCAGAGTAAAGTTGTTTGAATTGTTTGTTTCTAGAAAATGTCTCCCAAATCCATGACTTCAGCTTCATCCTTTTTTCTGAGTTCTAGGTTTTCATTTCTACATGGACATGTTTCTTATTGAATATTCTACTACCATTTTAAACACAGCATTTAAAAGGTATAAAATATTTAACAACGGATTGTGTTTCTGCCTATATCATACATATGCCAAAGAAACAACATTTCTTGTGATCATATAGGCTTGAAACCTTAAAGATGTATTTGTCTTCTAGGCTTTATTTCTTTACCAAATTCTATTACTTTCCCTCTGTAAAATTTCACAGGTTTGACTATTCTGCTATATTTCCAAAATGCTGCATTGATTGTAGTCATTTTTCACAACTATTGCATTTTCTTCTATCAGGTTTTGTGTCTGCAAAACTCCCCTCTGCAAAATATCATGGTAGAATATTACTGCTAAATATACCTCTTCCTTCTCTTGAATAACAACCCATTATCTTTAGAACAACATTCAAACCCTTTACTGTGACATGCAAGGCCATAAACAAACTGCCCAAATAAAGATTGTTATATCGATACATCTTTCACTTACAAAAATGCTTCACTCCAGCTACATTTGTAATTATATTTACCCCAAAAATGTCCTATTCCTTCTTCCTTCAGTGTCGCATCTTTTTTTCAGGTGCCCTGACTCTTTTTGTGCTTATTTAAGTTCTAGCCCTCACTCAGTTCCATGTCTGGCCCAGGCTCATAGGAAAGTCTCTTACCTTTGAAGATTTACAGGGTTTATTTCACAATTATTTGCCATGGCGATACTATATCTTCCCATCTAACCCCTCTCCCCACAGATAATTTCTAATATGCTGTTATTTATATTAGGTACACTTGCAAAACCATGGGAAAACAAATAACAGCACATTACTTAGTATGTCATTCCGAGATTGTCCAACATAGAGACCCCATTAATATATTTCTAGAATTTCCCATTATATGTGGGTCTTATTGGGAGAAGAGCTTACCTCCCACTGTGGAAGATGAAATGGTTTTCTTAGCCATTCAGAATGTCAAGGTATAGACACAGTGTCCACACTTGGCTATCAGTTTGCTGAAACAAAAATTTGAATCTGCAGCTAGGGACTTAAAGATACAGCATTAATGATCATCAGCCTAGTTTCAAAAGGCCACTCTGTAAGCTCCCAAAGTCAAGTGCCTACACGGTGCTAGTGGGAAAAGGGTGTCAGCAATCAGGGGCAGCTGCAATTGTGTCCTTTACTTAACTATTTTGCAGCCTGATATTGTCTCTGGTTTGGGCTTTCTAGAGTTCCCTATGTCTTCTATCTCTGTGCATGCTTTCTGAAACTTTTGACAATCCTTGAGATACCCATTATCCTTTCAATGAATCTTCTTCTGACAATATTAGCCAGTAATTTTTCAATCTTGCAAATGAGAATATAATAAATGTACTTGGCTATAGTATGGTAAAATATTTTAAATACCAGAGTTAGGGGTTGAATGGTGCCCCCTCAACATATGTTGAAGTCTTAACCCCAATATCACAGAATATGGCCTTATTTAGAAGTAGAGTCATTGCTGATGTACTTAGGATGAGGCCACACTGAAGTAGGGTGGACCTCTATTCCACTATGACTGGTGTCCTTACAAGAACGGGAAATTTGGAGACACATAAACACACAAGGAAAACACCATGTGATGATGAATCAAAGGTTGGGATGATATTTCCAAATGCCAAGAATTGGCAGAGTTTGCCAGCAAACCACCAGAAGCTAGCAGATACTTCTTCATAGTTCTCAGAAAGTATCAGCCCTACCACTACTTTAATTTCATACTTTCAGCCTTTAGAACTGTGGGACAATAAAATTTCTGATGTTTAAGCCATTCAACGTGTGGCAGTTTGTTAAAGCAGCCCTAGCAAATTAATACCGCCAACACATCATACATCCTCTTCCCTAGATGAAGGAAATTCTCTAGTCCATGTTGCAAGCAATGCGAGTTACCACAACCACAAACATCATAGAGTAGGATAATGCCTTTAAACACGTTGTATGTACTAGAGATGAAATAAGCAAAGCTCCCACTTGGTAAAGGGTGAATATTTTGTCACTAGGGGATATTTGTTACTTCAGGTGATAAAGTTTAACAGAAATTTAGGAAGAGTGAGATAAGAAACTGCCCTGTAGGAAAGTTCTTTTGAGTGGGGAGGACACAATCTCTCAGCCTTCAAGAAGTACATTGTATCTCTTTTGCTCTGAGATCACACCATAGTTATCATGAGCGGGGTAATAAAAGAAAAGAGAAATGGAAGAAAAAAAAGCAGGTGATAGACATATTTTTAAACTGAGGGAATGGATCAATTAAGAAGAAAACACAATTCTAAATGTCAGAGATGGGGCAAGTAAGGAGTTTTGCTGAGACAAAACTGGTTGAAAAGCAAAAAGCCAAAGAATAATAAATTTGTATGGTGTGGGCAGTTCCGTTGACCAATTACAGTTAATGAAAATATACAGCCTGGTGTGAGACGATTTGAACTATTGTTGGTTCTAGCACATTCAGATTTTGCCATAGATTTAAACAAATCTATTGTTTTTGGCTGTTTTACCCAAATGAAAACCTATAATTTATTAGCCAAGTAAGCAGCAAGCAAAGGTAATTTTCACTCTGAAATTTTTTTTTTACCCTAATTCTAGAACTCTTCGAATGTGGAGTTCTTTCTGGTCTTTGTATTAATCTTCAGTGTTTGGGAAGAAAAATTCATGTGCCTCTAAGGTGGGCTTGTATGTTAGAGCAGGACGTTTCAAGTTTATTTGGCCAACACGAGAAGAGGAAGCCTCCAGGGGCCTTGGGGGATGATTTTTTTTATGTCAAAATAATAAATATTTTAAAATATTAAACATTTCCCTTGCAATGATGTCATAATTTGCGTCTTACTCTGTTCTCAGTGACAGTTGCCTGCTGTCAGTAAGCTGGTTCAGAAGGGTGACGAAAATTCTTAAAAAAAAAAAAATATTAACCATTTCCCACCAGTACCTAAGTCACTTTAAGGTGGTCATTTACAAAATATATTGAATCAAACTTTCTTAATATGTCTGCTACCTACAGTTCTGTGTAAGAAATATACCAAAACAGAAGTGACAGGAAAACATAGATATATTAATATTTATATTTTATATTTACCGAGGAGTAAAACACTGTTGAAACAGTGAGTTTTTGAAACAGATAACTTACATGCTTCCATTGTCATCTTTTAAAAGTGAAAATTATGAGCACCTATAGCCTTGTATAGTAACAAAGTAAATCATTTCCAGATGATAGATGTAAACATAAAATGGCCAGTTATTTTACTGGCAAAATGAGTTTATTTGGGATTGGCAGAGGAATTTCTATATGGACAGGCTGATATGGGCAGACCATAGCCAAGTCCAAAGAGGCAGAGGGAAAGTTAACACTTATTAGCCTTCAGGAGGAAATAGGGGAGGGTTGTTTTGAAGAAAAGTTCATTGGAGAACAGTGCTGTTTTTTCAGAGGCTTCAAACAGTGGTTAGCGCTGTGCTGCTGGGGGGAGTGAGGGATCTCCCTTCTTTTTCTAAAAGCATAAGATACAATTCTTATGTAGAGGGGCACCTGGGTGGCTCAGTTGGTTGAGCAACTGCCTTCAGCTCAGGTCATGATCCTTGAGTTCCGGGATCGAGTCCGACATCAGGCTCCGAGCTCCACGGGAAGTCTGCTTCTTCCTCTAACCTTCTCTCCTCTCATGCTCTCTCTCATGTTCTCTGTCTCTCAAGTAAATGAATAAAATCTTTTAAAAAAAAATTCTTATGTAGAAATGTCTTCCCTTGTCAAAATGATTCTCTTCCTTCTTCCTGATGGTTATGTGGGCTGCAAAGGATGGTTTCTGTGTGAGAGAAACCCCTTCAGGGTTTCCTCACTCCATTTAATGAGATTTCCCTTACTCCTTTTCACAATATCTATTTAAGAAAGGACACTCCAAAAAGTGACATTGCAGTTCAAATAAAACATCTTATATTCTATAGTTCACAATGCATTTTCCTAGGTAGTTGTTTCTTTGATCCTGAAAGTAATCCCCTAACTTACACAAAGCAAAGATCATTATCTGTGTTTTATAATAGAAAGAAAGAGAGACTCAAAAGGTAAACTGGTTTACTGAGGAATAAAACACAGTTGGTGTCAAAGGAAAGCAAATTACAGGATTTGGGCTCTCCTGCAGTTCAGTCTATGAGATATAAAAGGTTCAATTTGAAAGGTCGGCCACCCAAGACATGACTTTGAATGGGAAATCTTTTTTGAAATAAGTACTGTTGTGCCTTCAACAACATGGGGGTAGGGACTCTGACCCCTGCACAGTCAAAAATCAGTGCTTTGCTTTTGACTCCCCAAAAATGTAACTATTAAAAGCCTATTGTTCGACCTGAAGCCTTGCCATATGTTATAACATAAATGGTAGATAGACACGTATTCTATATAGGTAGTATATACTGTATGCTTATAGCAGAGAGAGTAAGCTACAGAAAAGAAATGTTATTAAGAAAATCAGAAGGAAGAAAAAATACATTTACAGTACTGTATTTATCAGAAAAAATATGCATATAATGAGATCTGTACAGTTCAAACCTGTGTTGTTTGAAGCTCGAGTATGTATGTATTTTATGGTTGTAAAACTAAACTAGACAAAAGTATGTTTGCAATAAGTTTCATATGGTGCTCAGCAAAAAAATGTAATTAAGCACATTTTGTTGATTTCAGGGGACAATGATGATGTATCACAAAATTATGCATATTACTTCCACTCGTGTTAAAAAAACTCAAGAAAACATATTAGAATATGTGGATAACAAATGTGATGGCAGAATGATGGAGTAAAGATGGAAAGAAGGAAACAGAAGTGAAGGTTGTGTTTATTTGTGGCCAAAATTCCATGGAATATACAACCAAGGGTGCTCTGCAGGTCATAGTTTTTGACTATTCTTGTTTATGTAAGAAATAATAAATAATATAGATTATAATTAGAATTATTATATAAATAATATGAATAAATAAATACATAATAAATGCTGGCCATATCACAGTTGAGAAACTAAGTTTATTTAGGAGGAAAAGGATCCAGTAGAGAAGAGCCGTACTTTCTAACATTCTAAATGAAGTTAACTAGATGTTAGGAAGCTGGCTTTATGAGAGAGTTTCTGGAATGGGTGGTATACACACTTCATCTTATAATAGAAGATACTGAAACACAAGGATGTTTATGTTACAAAATTACAGAACTAAGAGTTAAGTCCAGTATTTCTGGTGTTTTACAGTTTCAACTACATTTTATTCGATAATGTTCAGTGGCGTCTCAGTGTTGAAAAATATTTGAAAACCGCAATACTGCTGCTTTGTTGTTTGAAATATTTTCTTATTCGTGTTTGTTCTGCAAAGTGACAATCTTGAAGAAAAACATACAAAGACAAAACTAAACAACAACTTTGGGCTCCTATTTCTTAAGGCCAGAATTCAAATGGAAGAGAAACATATCAACGGCTGAGTTATGAACAATGGCGATATTCTGAAGAAAGTGTTTATAACTTAAGTGAGATTTCTTACCACTCAAGGCTGAAAACATATCCATAATATAAAATTAATTTCATAAAAGTCTGTGACATTATTCACTATAGAAGTAAATATATTAAATATAGTAATTAGTATGTTCAGCTCCTGAACAGGTTAATAAAATATAAATATTTAAAATGAAATAGCATACATTCTCTTTTGAAAAAAAAGTTATGTAAAACTTTAAAAATACTTGACTAGAATGAATCAGAGTAAGTGGGGCTGTCTTCAAAATTATTAGTTTTGTACTGTTTAAAAATATGAAATAGGAAAATAATGTAAATTAAAATGCTTTTTGATTTTAAGAAATATTTAAAGAAAAATATTCAGGTAGAGAGAAGACAATATGAGAAAGAAAAAAAAAACAGTTTAAGAACCGCTATAACTTTAAGGATTAAACTTTAAAAAAAGATCTCTTTAGGTAAAAAAAATAGAGTCAAACTGCTAACTCTCTGCGCCAGAGAAAATAAATTAAAATGTTTCAATTTTAAAGATTAATAATTAAAAGCAACACTTCTTCTGGTAAGATTGATTCTACAACCCCAAGAAAGTATCACTTTCTTAAACTTCAATTAAAAATAGTTTAGTTTCATACTGATTTTATGACAAGTTTCTCCCTTTTTAAAAACGTTCTTTAAATTCTTTACTTCTAAAATAATGCTATGTGATATTTTATAATCCCATAAAATTTTATGTCTTTAAAATGGATTGCTTTTAACCCTCGGAATGTTTCATTTTCATTCTATTGTACTCTGTAGTCTAGTGTTGACTGTCCTTTAGATAATTCTCCCCGTGTTACTTGAAGTTCTTTTCAGAAAGCACTATGGTCAAGTTAAAAATTGAACAGTACTTATGTGAAATTATTTCTGGTTAAATTTTATTTTTCTCTATTTACCTTTTTTTCTGTCCTACAGGGATGATCACAGTTGACAATCTTGCAAACATTTTAAACTATCCTTGTAAGACTGGAACCAGTTTGAGTGACCAAGTGGAGGAGAGCCATTTAAAGGTAATAAATGCAAGATGAAGGGACTTTGCAATTTGTTAATCTATTTATATACATTATCTCATGCAATCCTTGCAATATCCCTAGAGGCAGGCATTGTGATTCCTGCTTTATCAGGAAAGAAATTCATCTCAAAATTTTATGACTGGGAGCCTGGGTGGCTCAGTTGGTTAAGCAACTGCCTTCGGCTCAGGTCATGATCCCAGAGTCCTGGGATCGAGTCCCACATCGGGCTCCCAGCTCCACGGGAAGTCTGCTTCTCCCTCTGACCTTCTCCCCCGCTCATGCTCTCTCTCACTGTCTCTATCTCAAATAAATAAATAAAAATCTTTAAAAAAAAATTTTATGACTTGCCCAAGGTTACATCAAATGTTAAGAGGCAGAACTAAGAAATAACCTCAGGTTTTCCGGTTCTCAGTTTGTTTCTATAAGCAAAGCAATCATGAAATGTACCTTAATATTGTCAGTAATTGCTTTGGGTCCCCATGTGGCTTCTCTATTTTAGTTTTCAATTTTCTCTTCTCTTCTCAAAACAAAACAAAACAAAAAACCCACACAACTCTGGACATTTTGGAGAGACTTTTTGGAAAGCATCATTGCAAGAGGGAAGGAAGGACTACGACTAGAACAATAGGCGAAGGTTGAGAGAAGGGGATAGTCCAATAGGTGGAATCTGCAAGCATCTAAAAGTCAACAGTTTGGTTTTTTTTTAGATTTATTTATTTATTTGATACACAGAGTGCGTGAGCAAACCCAGGGAGTAGCGAAGGGAGAGGGATAGTGAAAATACAGCAGACTCCTCGCTGAGCTGGAAACCTGAAGTGGGCCTGATCTCAAGACCCTGAGATCATGACCTGAGTCAACTTGGTTAAGTCTGTTGTTTAACTCCTTAACCAACTGAGCCACCCAGGTGCCCTATGAGGTCTTTTCTTTTAAAAGGAGTAACCAAGGATAGACAAAGGGAAATGGGGAAGTAAGATGACCAAGGGTGGCATAACTGAACAGTAGAGGAATGTTTTACCCTGAGATCAGTCTATTTGCCAAAGGAATCTCTACAGATGGGTTGTGTGCTTGTTCAGCCTGGGGCTGGGTCACCGTTCAGGGGTCTGGGTCCACTTTCTCTTTAAATTTCTCACCACAGGGGTACCTGGGTGGCTCAGTGGGTTAAAGCCTCTGCCTTCGGCTCAGGTCATGATCCCAGGGTTTTGGGATCGAGCCTCGCATCGGGCTCTCTGCTCAGTGGGAGCCTGCTTCCCCCTCTCTCTCTCTCTGCCTGCCTCTCTGCCTACTTGTGACCTCTTTTCTCTCTGTCAAATAAATAAATAAAATCTTTTAAAAAAAATTCTCACCATAAATATGATTTTGCTTCTGTGTCTTTATTCTGTCTTTGGCAAAAGGAAATTACTCTCCCCCTATGGATATGTAACATATGCAGTGTTTGTTAAACGATTTAGAATTTGTAAAATATTATGCAAATATAAAACACCTGTACTACATAAACTTGTAAGATTGACTAAGGAACATTAATTTAATACAGCCCATGAGGTCAAATCTTTGTCAGTCTGCAATATTTCAAGCTATATTCACACATTTATTGCATGTCAGATTAAGGATAATGTTGATACCTCAAAATTTAGCTTAGACTTCACTGTTTTCCAAAACCTTTCTTGCACTACAAAACAATTAATAACCCTTTTTTCTGTGTTGCCTTTTTCCAGAAACATACTTTTATTATTTTACTCATCACATGATCTTGACATTTATTTATTCACATACCTGAATCTCAGCTTTAATAAAACCTTTGAGAAAGATGGAAGGAAAACAATTCAAAAAAAGAAAGTTTGATGCATACAATTTTATTTATATAGTATATAATGTATATTATAATATATTATTATATAATATATACAATGTATATAATAAATATATATATATATTTATTATCCTTGATAATTCTAATGATTGGTATCTAGTAGGTGCTGGATTTTCTTACCTTAAGGTCTGTTTCTCTTTATGTACCAAGTTGTAAGTAATGACAAAGATGATGGTGATGATAATGAAGAAAAAGAAAAGTGCTGCACACTGTTTAATTAGTCTTGTTT
Source organism: Nasua narica (assembly GCA_028533885.1). Taxonomy (NCBI): domain Eukaryota; kingdom Metazoa; phylum Chordata; class Mammalia; order Carnivora; family Procyonidae; genus Nasua; species Nasua narica. Next base: position 25,109,210 of record CM052800.1, on the reverse strand, counting down.
AATTATTATTAGAATCTAGGCATCCAAATTGGCAAAGAAGTCAAACTCTCACTCTTTGCAGATGATATGATACTTTATGTGAAAAACCCAAAAGACTCCACTCCAAGACTGCTAGAACTCATACAGGAATTCAATCAAGTCTCAGGATATAAAATTAATGCACAGAAATCAGTTGTATTTCTATATACCAACAGCAAAACAGAAGAAAGAGAAATTAAGGAATTGATTCCATTTATAATTGCACCCAAAACCATAAGATACCTAGGAATAAGCCTAACCAAAGAGGCAAGGAATCTGTACTCAGAAAACTACAAAGTGCTCATGAAAGAAATTGAGGAAGACATAAAGAAATGGAAAAATGTTCCATGCTCATGGATTGGAAGAACAAATATTGTGAAAATGTCTATGCTACCTAAAGCAATTTATACATTTAATGCAATCCCTATCAAAATACCATCAATTATTTCAAAGAAATGGAACAAATAATCCTAAAATTTATATGGAACCAGAAAAGACCACGAATAGCCAGAAGAATGTTGAAAAAGAAACCCAAAGT
>CM052800.1:25087854-25108154 GCA_028533885.1 Nasua narica | reverse complement strand
GGTCATCAAGAGAAACAAAATCTTGCCATTTGCAATGACATGGATGGAAGTAGAGGGTATTATGCTAAGTGAAATAAGTCAGTCAGAGAAAGACAATTATTACATGATCGCTCTGATATGAAGAATTTGAAAGGCAGAGCAGGGGGTCGTGGGGGAGTGGGGAAGAGAAATGAAACAAGATGGGATGGGGAAGAAGACAAACCATAAGAGACTCCTAAACTCACCAAACAAACTAAGGGTCTCTGGGAGGTAGGAGGGGGTAGGGTTATGGACATTGGGGAGGGTATGTGCTATGGCAAATGCTGTGAAATATGTAAGCCTGATGATTCACAGACATGTACCCTGGGGCAAATAATACATTATATGTTAATAAAAAATCTAAAAAAATTATTAGTAGAATCTTATTAAGTAGGTGCTATTATTTATATCCAATTTACAGATTAGGAAACAAGCATAGCATAAGCAAAGTAACTAGGATAGCCATGTTAACAATAATTTATGCAATTAGAATAGACATCTAAATTATATTGCCAAATAAGAGCATTGATTGAGGCCAGAGAAAGGAGAAGTAAAATCACTTTTAATATTTTTCTGAAATTTTTGAGGCACTTGGGTGTCTCATTCAGTTGAGCATCTGACCCTTGATTTCAGCTCAGGTCACTATCTCAGGGTCCAGATTGTGCCTCCTTTCAGGCTCTGCACTCAGCAGGGAGTCTTCTTCTCTCCTCTCTCCCTCTTCCTCTCCCTCCCGTCACTTGTGGTCTTTGTCTCTCTCTCAAATAAATAAATAAATCCTTAAAAGATAGTTTTGGGGAAAATAAATAAATAAGTAAATAAATAAATAAAAGATACTTTGGGGGCACCTGGGTGGCTTAGTCGTTAAGCGTCTGCCTTTGGCTCAGGTCATGATCTCAGGGTCTTGGGATCGAGCCCCACATTGGGCTCCCTGCTTGGTGGGAAGCCTGCTTCTCCCTCTCCCACTCCCCCTGCTTGTGTTCTCTCTCTCTGTGTCTCTCTCTGTCAAATAAATAAATAAAATCTTTAAAAAATTAAAAAAAAATAAAAGATATTTTTCTAAAATTCTCATTTTTTGATCCCAAGCTCCCTAGGAAGACAAAATTACACAGATAAGGTTTAATTGTATTTCTTCACTTATTTTAATTTGAGCTTTTCTTCCCCATTTCCATTTTACTATTTTTATATTCAGTAGGTATTTTATAATATGAATAAAGATCATCAAATTAATATTTATGCAATAGTCATTGTGTGACAGGTATGATTCTAAGCATTTCATATGTGTTAACTCATCTTTCTTTCAGCCTAAGTTATCTCCCCCCTTCCCCAGTCTATGATCTTAAGACACGACATGACATACCCTCTCTTAATATATGGTGTATAGTTTTCTTTGTTTTGCTTTGCAATGAAGAAAGTATAAATAAAATCAGCTATTGCAAACATTTTTTAGTAAAATGGTGGATTTATACTCCCAGTCTTAATACACTGTAGCTGTTATCTACATTTTATATTTTACATACTTTATCAATAAGTAGGAAAATGGGAAAACGGGAACACTAATAACTTATGACTTTTATACTGTGCTATCCAGAAACTCACATGCAAGTCTCGTTAAAAGATATACTCATTTCTTATGTTATTCAGGAACTATTTAGTAAATACTTTCCAATAGTCAGGTACTGCCTTAGTTATTATGAATATAAAATAAACATATTGTTACCTTATTAAGTGGCAAAGAAGACAGAAAATGAAAGAACTACCATATTTCTAGTTCATGATCTTATGGAATAATAAAATGGTTCCTGATTGAGAAATTTCTGTTAAATGAATAGCAATTTGTAGTTCATATGATTTTATTATTTTTATGTGATTTTTTTTTCCAAAAAGGCCCTATTTTTCTGGAAGTCATGGAGACCTGTGGAACAATAATTTGTTAAACCGTTAAGAAATCAAAAGATCTAATTTTGACTTCTAAATGGGCTAAAAGGATGTATTTCTTCAATGGTATGTACTATAAGACTCTTAAACTTTTATATAATGAAGTAACACATACATCAATATTTATTACCACCGAATTTGTGCCATTTCTCATTTCACTGGAGAAGTACATGTTTGCAAATATCTGAAAGCAGCCTTAATACTGTGCAACTTTCAAAAATAAGCTGGGGGCTCTCAAGTGAGAAGGTTAACAAAAAATTGACTCTAGTTTTAAGCCCCACACAGTGTAAAACAGTAGTGACTCTTCCCTGTGTCCCTACCTACATTCTCAAGACTGGATACAAGTGCTCAGTTTGGGGAGGTATGGAAGTTCGCACATCAGGCTCACATAGTTTTTCCTTTGTCTGACAGTGCTGCCAGCCATGAAACCTATTAGTGCCAATCATTATGGCAAATGTAAAAAACAGAGCACTGTCCAGTTAAAACTGGCCACAGACCACCACCTTGTTTCAGCAATGCACAAAAGTTTTCAGTTTTCAAAGGTTAAAATGTTTTTACTAATGCCTAAAGAAATAGGAATTGTACTTTGGGATCAAATTGAAAAATCAAAGTTTAATAAATGTGCTTATTAGCATTTGAAGCAGGACCATAATTCTGCAGAACTAGATGTGTAACTTTTATTGTTTTCACTACCACTGATAGATTTGTAAAATATGTATCTTAGGATTTCTAATGCTATCAGGTATCATATAAATCAATTAGTAATGTCATTATCAGTTTAGAGATGACAGGGTTTTTCAGTTGTATGCTAAGGGTGTAATCACAGGTTTTAGTTCATCAAAGTAGTATAAGTTAAACAAATGAATATTTTTCCAAGCAAAAAAGAAATAAAAATTAGAGTAAACAGAGGCACTTGGCATGCAAATCTCGCTTTTGCAGTGATCCCGTTACACTAATGTGAAAAGGGAGAGAGCACGCCACTGAAAACCATAAGATGAAAAGCTATTTATTATCTGGAATTTTGGGCAATAAATGAGTGTTGCCTAACAGAGGTGAAGGAGTCTTGTTACCAACACTTGACAATAATCTCATTTACTTTATGGAATTTCATTAAATTGACCTTGGACAAGTCATTAAAAAATACAGCACAATTTAAATAATAAAACAATACAGCAGCATAGGTGTTTAAAAGTTTCACCTTGAATCTTGCCCCCATGAGCCAGCATGCATGGAAGAACTTTTAAAAGTGGAATGATATATTTGAATACATATTAAATAGATTTTCTGTTACAGACATTATTTTACATATACCATTAGATATAACTAGTAAAATAGCATAACCATAAAGCAGGTAGGCAATTTTTTAAAAAATAATATTTCCACATTGAGGAAATCTTGAAAACCTAAACACCACAGAGAAAAATATTTAAATATGTAATCGCTTGGCATTATTCCTTGCAAAAATTGTGCTATGAAGTCATTATTTTTCCATACATATGGATCTCAATGACAATAAGACCTATGAAATAAGGGACGCCTGGGTGGCTCAGTTGGTTAAGCTGCTGCCTTTGGCTCAGGTCATGATCCCAGGGTCCTGGGATCGAGTCCCACAACAGGCTCCTTGCTCAGTAGGGAGCCTGCTTCTCCCTTTGCCTCTGCCTGCCACTCCGCCTGCTTGTGCTCTCTCTCTCTCTGACAAATAAATAAATAAAATCTTAAAAAAAACCTTATGAAATAAAATAAAAAACCCAGAATCCCAAGAACATAAATAAAATTATGTACTCATGGGGATAATTAAAATATTTAAAGAACAATGAGACAAATAATTATACCAATGGAGAAAAATACTACTATAAATATACCAAAAAAATACCAAAAATATAAGCATATTATAATACAAATTAAAACACTTTTAAAACTTTATAGAAAACGTGTTACTATTTTTATGTAATTCCAGTAAGAGTTTCTCAGACTATATCATGGCCAGAATTTTAGAACTTTTAAAAACCATTCTTGTTGAATTAATAGTGATACTTAATTCTTTTTCTGGTTTGAATTTGATTTAATTTAATTTGAATTTCTTAGGTTTTGAATGAAATTACCTATATTGTTCATGTCGCAAATTATCTCTCTTGAATATTTAATACATCTATTACTTTTGTGAAATATATATAAGAAATTTTTTATCAAGGTATGGAATGTTTTTAAGCCCTTAGTCATGAATATTTTATGTCGCTTTTGTAGATGACTGATAGTTTGAGTACAAATGGAATTCTTTGATGACTACCCTATTCATAAAACTTTCCCACTGGTGTTTGAATTATCCTCCTTTGTTGTTTTTCCTTAATCTTTCTTACACCTTTGTAACTAGTGCCTTTATTATACTCTCCCCAATTACCCCTTTGTACTTGCCATTTATTTTCTGTTGGGACCCTACCAACCTTCCACACAGAAAAAGAAGGAAGTAATAAGATTATCTCTTTCAGAAGTTTTCATATCAGAATATTCAGGTTGGAGTTTGCTAAATTAGCTGTTTTCAGGAGAACTCTGGTAATGCAGCCCGTCCCATCCTAACACTGGTTTGAGTATTTTTTGCCATTTATTTCTGGTGTTGATCAGTCCTTCATGTTCATGGTGTGCTTCCTTTTTTTTTCTGGGATTTTATGGCTTCTTTTATTTTATTTTTTATTTTTATTTATATGTTATGGCTTCTTTTAAATTCTCTGCTTGAAAAAAATAGACATGCAGTTTATTAATTCATGTGAATATAATAAATATAGCAAATTGATCTCCATGTAATCTGTAACAAGACACATATATATAATTTATGAAAACGCATACACTTAATAAAAATAGAATTAAATCTAATCCATCCATGTATTTATCTATATATCTATTGAAATATATGCAAATATATCTATACACACCTATATGTCCTATATGTATCCCAAAATATTTTGGTCAGTTTATACCGAACTACTATATTTTGTTGTAACTGTCACTAAGATTATTTGCCAACATGATTTTAACTGTTTATTGCTGGAATGTAAAAAAATATATACTTTTATTTTTTAAATTAATAAATATATACACTGTATTAGCTGCAGTGTTCTTCAATTGATTTTCTTGGATTTTCTAAGTATCTTATTTTTTCTTATGTCTGCTTTACTAGTATTTTTTCCAGTTGTTTTAGCTAGTTTATTTGTTTTAACCAATCAATGAAAATAAAAGCAAAGCAATTAATTTTTAAGATTTGTCACCTCATTCATTATCTCTAGATATCTGCATGTTTTTTTAAGAGATGCATACTATTCTGTTAGATATAGCATATTATATATCCTACCTATTATATATATTTTTCATACTTAATTTGACTTTCCTTTTCTTCAATATCTTCAAAAGTATCCCAGATTTGTTTTCTTCACTACTCTTCAATTCTGCTTTTTAGATATTTTATTTTAGATTTGTTAAAGGTTTATTTTTCTCTAATTTCTTATTTATATGTTATTTTTTCTCTAATAATTCTTTGTCAGTCTCTTCTTATTTATATATTGCCTTAAATTTATAAATGTTATATTTTTATACATGATTGTTTTACTTGATTTAAAAAACTTTTTGAAAATTTCTTCAGGAATTTCTACATAAAACGTTTTTGTTAGGAGTCTTTATCTTTTGCACTGAAATGATTAACTGGTCTGTTTTTTCATGAAATTATAACATCCTCAGAGTTCTGAAGAAGACATAGGTAGGTAAATGTGAAGAGGGAGAAAAGGCTTATGAGAATTTCCTTGTGAAAAAAAAAATGTTTCCTCTCCCAACACCAAAGAGAATGTCTTCCATGACCAATTATTTTTGCATAACTTTAGTATTATATTCAAATTGCTCAAATGCCTCTTGTCAATGATATCTACCCACAACCACCATTTTTTTTTAGATTTTTATTTATTTATTTGACAGAGAGAGATCACAAGTAGGCAGAGAGGCAGGCAGAGAGAGGGGGGAACCAGGCTTCCTGCTGAGCAGAGAGCACCATGCCAGCTCGATCCCTGAGATCATGACCTGAGCCGAAGACAGAGACTTTAACGCGCTGAGCCACCCAGGCACCCAGCTACCATGTTTTTATTGTAATTTTTACCTCTCTGACTTCTTCAGCCCCACTTGACCGCTATATTATTATTTTTTTATAGCCTTTATTATGTAATTTGCTTTGTTTATTGTTTAGAGTTCCTGCTTACTTCCTCCCAGAATGTAGGTTCCATGAGGGCAGAGAACCGTAGACCTGTACCTGGAACATAGTAGGCACTCAATAAATACTTTAATTCATGATTAAAACTCTGAAACCCACCCTAGACTCACTGAAAGAAAATTTCTGGTTATGAATTCTGGTATTCTACATTTTACATAGGTTCTTCTCAATGATTCTTATGCACAATAAAACTTGAAAATTATTGTCTCTTAAAATTAGAGATACGAATGGAGTGAAAGTATGGATATTTTGAAAAGCTACCTGGGTGATTCTGCTATATTCTCTACTTTACCCCCACTGGCCTGGCGGATATTCAGCAAGTGCGGTCCTTTTGTATCAAGGCAGATTCTACTCCTAAGGTCATGCTATGTTTTGGGGCACTTGAAATATATTCCTTTTGCTAAAACCATTATTAGTGGCACTTGGAATGACTAGATCTATTCCTGCTTCTGCCTTTGCCTGGATCATTTATCTTGATCTGCAAATATGGTGATATCCACCAGCTTTGGACCCACAAACTTTCCCATTCTATTGTTTACTGTACTCTCTGGATGAGTTATTTACGGTAATCTAAAATAGGAAATAGTTCCCTTTGGAGGCACTAAGTGTCTTTCTACCTATTTGCTTTGAAGTAAATTGGGCTGCCTTTTACATGAGACAAATTATACATGGTACTTTTTTTATATAGATTTTGCTCATCTTATTAGAAGAATCTTCTAAGTAATTATATTTTAGCTTTAAAATGTTTAAAATGCTTAACTTTCTTTTTTGTCTTCATTGGAACTTTAGTGAAAACTTGAGGAAGAATGCATGATAGGGATGGCTATCAGATGTGAAACCAGACATTTCCCTTGATAGAGTTAATCTGTTTTGATGCTATACAGGAGCAAGAATTCCTTTCTTCAAAGGTCTTTCTACCTGGACTAAGAATCAAACTGACATGACACATTAACAAGGGAAAATAAAATTTAATAGTGTATCTATGGAGAATCCACACAGACATGGAAATTCTAAGACAGTCAGGCAAAAGGTGGTATATATGTCATTCTGAACTAAGAAGGGGTTAGAGGCCTGAGACTTCAGAGGGAAAGAAAGCAATTCACAGGACGATGAAAAAGAGTAAATGTTTGGTAGACGAATGTTTGCCCTGTGGTATGCATGGGTTACTCAGATAAAATATACATCTGGTTATAACCTTAACTCTGCAAACACCCTCCATTTAGATTCTTCTTTGCAGTTAAGGGAGGGGCAAATTTTCCTCTTGAGCCTGCAGGTTCTCAATTGCCTTCAGCTCAAAATAATCCCCATAACAAAATGGCCCATCATGGGCAGCCTGCCCTCAGCTCCTACAGTGTCTCACAAGGGACTGAACGACTGATTTTTATTAATGATACATTTCAGGGTGACTGGGTGGCTCAGTTAGTTAAGCATTAATTTCGGCTCAGGTCATGATCCCAAGGTCCTGGGATTGAGCCCAGCATCAGGCTCCCTGCTCAGTGAAAAGGTTGCTTCTCCCTCTCCATCTCCCTCGGCCTGCTACTCCCCCTGCTTGTACTCTCTCTCTCTGTCAAATAAATAAATAAATAAATAAAATCTTTAAAAAAATGATACATTTCAAAATACTTCAGGATCAATGTAAGACACCTGTATTGTTGACAAGATATATTTAACTTAAGATAGCTGAGATAAACTAATTAAAAAGACCAAAAAGTCATGTTCAGTGCCAATAAAATCAATATCACAGTAGACCTCTGAGGACTACTTTATTTAAGTGAATATCTATAAATTCTTGAGACTGTTAATTGGCATAGGAATAGTGAAGAACAAAGAGATGTTCAGGAATTTGGGTGACTGCTATGTTTCACAACGTTTCTGATGTTTTGATTCAGTTATATAATTATAGAGGTCTCATGAACTTAATACATGAAGAGCTTAAGTGTTCATTTAATCATTAAAATTTAAACCAAGTCAGTATAACTAAAGGATCTTCAACTGTGAGCCTGATCTGTGCCATGGACTGTGCACACTGTGTTATATGAAACTGCAAATAGAAATCTGATAATATAAGAGACACACACAAGCAAACACATGTATATCAATGTATTAAGTATAGTAAGATGCATATCAGCTCTTTAGGAGTGCCATAAAGTAAGGAGCCATCAATTCAGATACAATGCATTAAGTGAAGATTCAAAGAGGGGGATATTTAGGTCAAGAAGCATAAGAGAAATAAGCGGGATGCCTGGGTGGCTCAGTGGGTTAAGCCTCTGCTTCAGCTCAGGTAATGATCTCAGGGTCCTGGGATGGAGGTGCATCAGGCTCTCTGCTCAGCAGGGTGCCTGCTACCCCCCCTCCCCCGCCTGGTTCTCTGCCTACTTATGATCTCTCTCTCTCTCTCTGTTAAATGAATAAATAAAAATCTTAAAAAAATAAAATAAATTATTGTCAAAATATACTTAAAAAAAAGAGAAGCAAAATATGCAGCAAGCACACAATGTTATTTAGCGTCAGAGTTGGATCTGGCACATAGACACCAAGACTCCATGGGATGTTCTTACTACACAAAACACAGCCCTGCATCATTGTTTATCATCGTCTTCAGAATTTTTTCTTTTCCTTCTAATTTAAAGTTAAAATCCATTATAATTGAAAGATTATATTAAAATTCAGGGACTAATAAATATTTACTGATTCCTTATTACCTATTAAAAAGATAATAAGATAAACCTGTGGCAGATAATGCTTAAAGTATTTAAAACTGGTATCTATTTTAAAGCAATTCTTCACAGAAATACTGATACATGGATTCGCATTATTGTAACAGCTTTTGAAACAGTCGTAACACAAATTTGTTATAAAGTTTCATCTCCTAAAATTATGTCAAGGACAAAAATCGCAATACTAAAACGTTAGTGACATTGTAAATGGTATTTAATAGTATCTATTGTACTATGTGACTTGCAGTTTATGGTTGAAAAAATAGTTCACTGAATCGGATATATATGGAGGTTTTTTTAGAGATTTATTTATTGGGTGCCTGAGTGACTCAGTTGGTTAAGCATCTACCTTTGGCTTAAGTCATGATCCCAGGGTCCTGGGATTGAGCCCCATATCAGGCTCCCTGTTCAGCAGAGAGTCTGATTCTCCCTCTGCCTCTGCCCCTGGCTTGTGTTTTTTCTCTCTCTTTATCTGAAATAAATAAATAAAATCTTTAAAAAAGAAAGATGTATTTATTCAAGAGAAAGAGCACATGCACACAGGAATGGGGGTGGCAAAGGAGAGAATCTTCAAGCAGACTCCCTGCTGATATGAATATTTTCTACTTTTATATTTTATACATAGACTTAAATGAGAGAAATGTGCAACAATTAGATAGGAAAAGATGTTCATTGCATCCTTTCAAATGGTATAAATATTTAAAAAATGTAATACTCAAAATAAATATGTTGTTAGATAAACTATACTCTGTCCATATAATTAAATATTATTAATTTATTTTCAAACTGTGTCATGAGCTTCCCCGAGCTTAAGATTACAAGATTCAGGTTTGGCCACATGGTTTTAAACAAAAGACTTTTTTTTAAATGTTATTTTAGAATTTAATATAAAATTTCATCTGAAAAAATGAGTTCCAGCTATAAAGAATTCAAAAATATGTCATATGGGCCACCTGGGTGGCTCAGTGGGTTAAGCCCTTGCCTTCGGTTCAGGTCATGATCTCGGGGTCCCGGGATTGAGCCCCACATTGGGCTCTCTGCTCAGTGGAGCCCGCTTCCCCCTTTCTCTCTCTGCCTGCCTTTCTGCCTACTTGTGATCTCTATCTCTCAAATAAATAAATAAAATCTTTAAAAAGAATGTTATAAAAAACCCAAAAATGTCATACTTACATATCTGCATAAAAATCTCAAAATATGTATTTTATATAAAAACAAAAATTATTTCTGAGTGTTCTTATAATACTTGATCTCAAAAATCATAATTCCAAAATTTATCTATAAAACAAAACTAAAAGGAGAACTTAATATTAGCTATTAAACAGTAAAATCTTTAAAAGTAATAAAGAAATGAATTGTGTTGAATGTTTTGCACAATTTTCCCTACCAAGTTTTATCACAGTATGATTTGAATTAATTTGTTTGAATTTTACAGCATAAACATATATGTATATTTTTGTAAACTTTCCAATCCCCTCAGCTTCATTCATTCTTGATATTCAAATCATTTACCTTTGAAGTACCAATCATATCATCTTACTTGTAGATATCACCACTTCATTGCAATTGGCTTTGCAATTCTCCAACATCATTTCCAGTAGTTTCATGAAATCCTGTATATTTCAAAAAAAATGTTTTACTTTCTGCTTGCAGAAGTATGGTTCTGTATTTGCATTTTTGCTTTTGAATGTTTCTAAAATCCAACAATCAGCCAAATTAGGCCAGAAACATAGCCTATGTAATGCCATAAATGTGGGACTCAGATCATAAGTACCTGAAAAAATATTCTTACTATTTCAAACCATGATGTGTTTTGAAATCACTATGCTATTTAATATTATAGTATAATTATTGTTGTCAAGTTGTAAAGTTAGCATTATCGTCTTCAGGGGAAGAATTCGGATCAAAATTATGTAAATATAAGTAGACAAACACTTTAAAAAGTAAGCTTTAGGTAGAATTTGCTGAACAGAAGAGCTATGTAAAGATGGCGTCCTTCATTGTAGGTAGCAAAGCTGATGACAGAGCCACCATGACAGCAGCTACTAAAAAAAACTTGGAAGTCACCTCATGCTTGTCAACGTTGGTGTCTGGGCTAGATGGCTTTAATTCTATCATCCCATTAGTTTTCATTGATTTTAATATAAAGACCAGGAAGATCCTAATAGTAGAGGTTTTAATCAATTTGTGGATTCTGTCTCAATCTGCTGATTCTAGTTTATACAGAAGCAGCACCAACCTCAATTTATTTTAAAAGGAAAGATCTTCATCTTTAACTCCTACTTTCTGTTATTATTCCAGTAAATATGGACAGCAGAAACTAATTTCTTATTCCATTTTCTTTTTTCATCATCATCTTTTTTTTTTTTTTTTTTTGTAATAGGAAAGAGTTGAATGGAATGAGAGGCACACTCTACCTTTGGTAAGAGCCTTGATTATAAGTTACAAATTAGAATCCTTCCGAAGAGGATATTTTATTTAAGTTCTACCTTAATTAATAAATAAATGGTGTCCCCAATACAAAAATACTGACTCCTTTAAGTGGCTGACTGAGGATTTACTACCAATCCCTAAAGAGATAAACTGGGTGAGTAAATTAACACTGTAAATAATTTTTACTTTCTTTTTCTAAACTAAAGATTTAATTAACCTCTGCCCTCTTTGTTCACTGATGAATGGCTTGCCTAACCCTGAAGAGCTAGCATTTTCACTAAGCAGCATCATCATTTCTTCAAAGTTCCACTGGTCTCTATTATTCTTAGAGGTTAAAATATTCAGAATGATTGAAACACATTTTCAAAATAACTGAAAAGTTTTGACCTGATTATACAATAAGCATCTTACCAGAATTCAGCAATTGTTAATATACTATAATGAACTCTTTTCAAAATGATTTTCTTTAAATTTATAGTGGTGATTTGGCATATGGAAAGTTGTAGATGCAATGGAAATCTGAGTTTTATGGTCATGAACATAGTTCATTCCCTAGTGTAGGCTACAATTTTATTCTATTACCATAGAATTTGCTATATAACAAAATAATTCACAAACTGAAAATCCATGCTATCAAAAATCTTGTAGCCAAGATTTCAATGTTTATTATGAGATTTTGTCAATAATTATTCCTGCCAGTATCAGTTGCTTGAATTCACCAGTTAAATAACCTTCTTGCTTTAAGTTTCTGAAGGTAATGAATTTGTCCTTCATCTGTGAAGAGTGAACTTGAAATCTCTGCTGTCATTTCGTCAGAGCAATAGAAGTGCAAAAGCAATTAGTTTCCATCTTGCTAAGGATTATTTTTCTTCTCTGGTTAAAAGGAAAAAAAAGTAAATTTGTTGCTTCCTTTTGTCTCAAAAAAGAATAGTTTTTCAGCTTCCGAAGAGACTCTCAAGGTATCTAGTTGCAATATAAAGCTTACTATTCTACATATTTAACTTCCATTTATACAATGACCCAGAAAAATGGTTATTCTTGATCAACAGAGGAGTCAGATACAGATGTTACTTTCAAAGAAATCATTTCTGAAGTCATGTAACCAATAAGGGAGAAAGAGAGGGAATCACTTAGTAATGGGGGGAGATGAGGTGGGGGCATGGCTCTGATTTCTGAAAAAGCCAAGCATGAATGTATTGAGTTGGCTCTGTACAAATGCAGAATCCTTTATCAACTCAGAGAATTCATTGTCAATGATTCCTATAAAGTTCCTCAATAAATAAATAAATAAGATTTAAGTATCAGAGCTTAAGTCATAAATTTAACCTAAGAGATCCTAAGGAAGTCAAGTCAGTATGTATGTGGGAGATGGGGTGGGTGTGGGTAGGAAGAGGTGGTAAGCCTCATGTGAAGGACTATGGAGAACAGTGTATGTACAACCAATATTGTATAAAAATTAGTATTTTAAGGCATATGGTTATGAACTTTGTGAGATCCAGAAAAAGCCATTGATACTTCTTAATATTCCTAATGTAAAATATCTATTTTTTAAAACACTTTTTTTCATGTTATGCTTACCAGAACCCTGTTGAATTGATAGGACAATCCAGCACATATAGCTTAAGTGTCATACCTAAAAGTCCATCAAATCCTACTTTCTTACCAATTATTTTCCCTAATTTGTTTCAGAGATCAGATGAAGGCAAGGTCTCTGTTATTTTTCTATCTGAATATAAAATTCTATTTTTGAGTCTTCCAAGAAAGTTCAAGTTCACACATTTTTAAAAATTTTTCACTATACTGATCATTTTAATATCCAAATTAATGCTGCATCTCTGTGAGTTATAAAAATTTGTCTTAATGTGTTTGTTATATATGACCAGGGAATTACAAATTATGTACTATTTGAACTATGCATACCTGTGATAACAGGACTGTGATAACAGTTCTAAGTAGGTTATATACCTATCTACAGCTTCATTTTTCCCACATAAATAATACTGGAATGTGAGAAGGGACCTCCACTACTTCTGGGAATAACAGGTGAAATATTTGTGCTCTCTAGCTGGATGACATCCCAGGACAACAGGATCAGGAGCTCTAATCTTCAAGGCCCTGGATTCAGATGCTGTGTTTAAGAAAGTTATTTTTAGAGAGCTGAAAAGGAGCTAGAAACAACATTCTGTTCTGTTGATAGAAATATCTTTATTTATACGTGTTTGTCAGCATTTCATCAGGAAGACAACAATGAAAGGAACATTAAATAAAAGAAACTTAATACAACAATTAAAACAGAAACACAAAAATATTACTGAACTACCAGGCGCCCTGATTTGCAAAATCATCTGCTGATAGGAGTCCAGCTGCCTAAGGAGGGACTAGGATTCTACACTTTGCAATCTTCTGTTAATCTTAAAAATAAAGCCATCAGTTATTGTACCAGCAAAATCAGTCTATTCAGAAATAGCAGAGAATTGAAATCTGTGTCACACAAGCTATGGTAAAACCATAGGTAAATTCAACAAAAAAAGGAAAGGAACATTATTTTATGGAGAAGAGAAAGGATGTTGGAAGGGATTGTTTTGAATGAAAGTCCATTGGAGAGAAGCAAGAGTTCAGGGTGATTACGGTTTTGCATTGAGTGAGTTGCAGCTGTACTTGAATTTTTTACAGAAGATTCAATGTATATCTTTTCCTGTTGGGGCCTGTAATTGATCATTTTTTCCTGTTCATGATTCTTCTGTTAGGGCCTGTAATTGATGATTCATCCTGTACTTGGCATTGAGTGGTATGGCTCTCCCCTTGTAGATTCCACTCTGGTGGGATTTCTTCTTATTAATTTTCACAATTCCAATATTACTTTTTTCAAAGTTCCTGTTGATTGATAAACCTTTAAACCATTAGCTATTAAGTATTTAGAACTTTACCTCTGCTCATTCCTCCATCCACTCAAAGTGGAACCTGAGATATGCTCTTAGAAGTTTTGCCCAAAGGGAAATTTCCGATCTTTCTGAGCAACTCCTGATTGGGGCAATAATGCAGCAGCAGTAAATCAATAATTTTTCTTCTTTTGTCTTTGGATCTAGAAAGAAGAGTCACTGTGAAATAATAAGTGTAAGATGGAGGGAGAGGCAACAGTATAAAGACAATATGCCATGAGCAGAGGCCATTTCTTCAAGAGAGAACTTGTGTTTCCAAATCCTCTCAAACCTGTCACAGATTCCACTGCCACTTTCCACCAATGAATGGCTACTTAGCACCTCTAACTTTAGGGTTCGGTGGAATAGATATTACTCATTTCAGTTTTCATAGTCATGTAGTGTTGGGAGCAGCTAATTATATAAGCCAATTAATAACAAAATCTAAAGAAACACATCAACAAGAATGCAATGGTAGTAGGGGACTTTCATACGCCCCTCATTGAAATGGACAGATCATCTGAGCAAGAGATCAATAAGGAAATAAAGACTTTTAATGACACACTGGACCAAATGGACTACACAGATCTCTTCAGGAATTCCTTCCCAAAGCAACAGAATATACATTCTTCTCTAGTGCCCATGGAGCATTCTCCAGAATAAACCACATCCTGGGTCACAAATCAGGTCTCAACAGGTACCAAAAGATTAGGATGATTCCCTGCATATTTTTGGACGACAATGCTTTGAAACTAGAACTCCATCACAAGAAGAAAGTTGGAAAGAACTCAAAAAAATGGAGGCTAAAGAGCATGCTACTAAAGAAGGAATGGGTCAACCAGGAAATTAGAGAAGAAATTTTAAAAAATCATATAAAGAAATGAAAACACAATGGTTCAAAATCTTTGGAATGTAATAAAGGCCTTCATAATAGGAAAGTATATAGCAATACAAGCCATTCTAAAGAAACAAGAATCCCTACACCTAAAGGAGCTGGAGAAAGAGCTGTGAATAAGCCTAAACCTAGCAGGAGAAGAAAAATAGTAAAGATCAGAGCAGAAATCAATGAAATAAAAACCAAAAGAACAGTAGAACAGATAAACGAAACTAGGAGCTTATTTTTTGAAAGAATTTGTAAGACTGTTAAACTCCTGGCCTCACTTATCAAAAAGAAAAGAGAAAGGACCCAAATTAATAAAATCATGAATGAAAGAGGAATGATCACAACCAACCCCAAAGAAATACAAATAATTATGGAAACATATTATGAGCAACTATATGCCAGCAGATTTGATAATCTGGAAGAAATGGATGCATTCCTAGAGATGTATAAACTACCAAACTGAACCAGGAAGAAATAGAAAACCTGAACAGACCCATATCCACTAGGGAAATTAAAGCAGTATTCAAAAATCTCCCAACAAACAAGAGCCCAGGGCCAGACAACTTCCCAGGGAAATTCTACCAAACATTTAAAGAAGAACTAATACCCATCCTCCTGAAACTGTTCCAAAAATTGGAAATGGAAGGAAAACTTCTATTTTTTTTATGTTTTATTTATAACTAAGTTTTATTTATAAATAAAACTTAGTTATAAATAAAACTTCATTTTATTAGGCCAGCATTACCTTAATCCCAAAACCTCATCAAAATGAAGGTGACCTCAAATGACCTCAAAATGATGAAGACCTCATCAAAAATAATCACAGACCAATATCACTGATGACCATGGACACAAAAATTCTCACCAAAATACTAGCCAATAGGATCCAACAGTACATTAAAAGGATTATTCACCATGACGAAGTGGGATTTATTTCTAGTCTGTAAGGTTGGTTAAGCATTGCAAATCAATCAATGTGATACAGCACATTAATAAAAGAAAGAACAAGAACCACAGATACTCTCAATAAATGCAGAAAAAGCATTTGACAAACTACAGCATCCTTTTTTGGTCAAAACTCTTCACAGTGTAGAGATAGAGAGTACATACCTCAATATGATAAAAGCCATCAAGAAAAACCCACAAAAAATATCATTCTTAATGGGAAAAAGAAAAAAAAACAAAAAACTGAGAGCTTTTCCCCTAAGATCAGGAACATGGCAGGATTTTTCTGCTATCACCACTGCTATTCAACATAGTACTAGAAGTGCTAGCTTCAGCAATCAGGCAATGAAAAGATAAAGGGTGTCTGAATTGTTAAAGAAGAAGTCAAACTCTCACTATTTGCAGATGATATGATATTTTATGTGAAAAAACAAAAAGACCCCACCCCAAAACTGCTAAAACTCATACAGGAATTCAGTAAAGTGTCAGGATATAAAATTAATGCACAGAAATCAGTTGCATTTCTATATACCAACAACAAGACAGAAGAAAGAGAAATTAAGGAGTATATCCCATTTACAACTGTACCCAAAACCATAAGATACCTAGGAATAAATTTAACCAAAGAGGCAAAGATTCTGTACTCAGAGAACTATAGAATACTCATGAAAGAAATTGAGGAAGACACAAGGAAATCGAAAAACATTCCATGCTTATGTATTGAAAGAACAAATATTGTGAAAATTTCTATGCTACTTAGAGCAATCTACACATTTAATGCAATCCTTATCTTAATACCATCAACTTTTTTTTCAAAGAAATGGAACAAATAATCCTAAAATTTGTAGGGAACCAGTAAAGACCACACCAGCCAGAAGAATGTTGAAAAAGAAAACCAAAGCTGATGACATCACAACTCCAGATTTCAAGCTCTATTACAAAGCTGTGATCATCAAGACAGTGTGGTACTGGCACAAAAACAGACACATAGATCAGTGGAACAGAATAGAGAGCCCAAAAATGGACCCTCAACTCTATGGTCGATTAATCTTCGACAAAGCAGGAAAGAACGTTCAATGGAAAAAAGACAGTCTCTTCAACAAATTCAACAAATGGCGTTGAGACAATTGGACAGACACATGCAGAAGAATGAAACTGGACCATTTCCTTACACCACACACAAAAATAGACTCAAAATGGATCAAAGACCTCCATGTGAGACAGGAGTCCATCAAAATCCTTGAGGAGAACACAGGCAACAACTTCTTTGACCTCAGTCACAGAAACTTCTTTCTAGAAACATTGCCAAAGGCAAGGGAAGAAGGGAAAAAATGAACAATTGGGATGTCATCAAGATAAAAAGCTTTTGCACAGCAAAGGAAATAGTCAACAAAACCAAAAGACAACAGACAGAATGGGAGAAGATATTTGCACATGACCTATCAGATAAAAGGCTAGTATCCAAAATCTATAAAGAACTTATCAACGTCGACACCCAAAGAACAAATAATCCAATCGAGAAATGGACAGAAGACATGAACAGACATTTCTGCAAAGAAGACATCCAAATGTCTGACACACCCATAAAAAAGTGTTCAACATCACTAGGCTTCAGGGAAATGCAAATAAAAAGCTCAATGAGATACCACCTCACACCCGTCAGAATGGCTAAAATTGACAAGTCAGGAAATGAGAGATGTTGGCAAGGATGCAGAGAAATGGGAACCCTCCTACACTGCTGATGAGAAATTAAGCTGGTACAGACATTCTTCAAAGAGTTGAAAATAGAACTACCCTATGACCCAGCAATTACACTACTAGGTGATTATTTTGGGTAATTACTTCAAAGATACAAATGCAGTCATCCAGAGGGGCACGTGCACCCAAATGTTTATGGCAGCAATGTCCACAATAGCCAAACTATGAAAAGAACCTAGAGGTCCACTGACAGATGAGTGAATGGCTGGATAAAAGATGAATGGATGGATGAATGGATGGATAAAGAAGATGTGGTATACACACACACACACACCACATACACACACACAGAAGTATTATGCAACCATCAAAAATGAAATCTTGCTATTTTCAATAACATGGATGGAACTAAAGGATATTATGCTCTCTAAAGGATATTATTATGGTCTCACTGATATGAGGAATTTGAGAAACAAGGCAGAGAATCATAGGGAAGGGATCAAGGGATAAATGAAACAAGACAAAACCAAAGAGGAAGACAAACTGTAAGAGACTCTTAATCTCAGGAGACAAACTGAAGGTTGCTGGAGGGGAGACAGGAGGGAAGGATTGGCTGGCTGGGTAATGGACATTGGGTAGGGTATGTGTGATGGTGAGTGCCTTGAATTGTGTAAGACTGATGAATCACATACCTGTACTCCTGAAACAAATCATACATTATATATTAAGAATAAATAAATAAATAAATATAATTGAAGCAAGAAAAAGTAAAAAAGATATTGTAACAATCCTCTAAAATAATTTTCTCAAATATAACAAAAATATAACAAATATAAGAAAAAAATTTTTTTCCAATTCATCCTCCTCCTCAGCCACTTGAACCAGCCTAATGAGGAGACCCTACAGGTTTTAGATGGCAACAAAGAAGATGATGCCTTAAGTCTCATAAGACATCCATTTTGTGGTTGCAGAATTTACTCTGCACCTGCTCACCTTCAGGCTCTCCTCAACTGACTTGGGTTAAGATGAAGAGCTTGGACATTAAGTCCATAAGCCCTGTGGCATCCTGGGGAAGTAGGTCAACACTGAGGAACCTAAAATTCTTACCAATAATATTCAGATATATCAATTTATGTAAAACTGTTTTGAGATTTATATTTGATTGCTGGCAACAAAACTGAGGCTTTTCTAAACAAATCTTGTATTTATTTCTAAACAAATCTTATTAACATAAGTGAAGCACAGAGTGTCTCTTGACTTGACATCTTTTTTTTTTTTTTTTTGACTTGGCATCTTTAAAGCTCTCTTCTCTCATCATAGGAGCATATTTCTTCTTCATCTCTATTCCAGCAACAATCAGTAGGTTTCTTAGGGTAAATAACAAAGAGTAGTGAGAATAGCATTTAATCCAAGAGAAACATGGTGCATATTTCAGGATGCACTACAGTGGGCTTCTAATATGATTGTATTAATACTTTTTTTGGTAGGAAATTTTTCTCAAAGTCTCCACTGCTGTTATTTCTTCAAAAAATTATTTTTTTTCCAGACCCAGCTGCTGAAAATAAGAGTTGAATTAAATGATTGTTTCTAAAGGAAAATCTACTTATTGAGGCCTAAAAACTAGAGGCATTCAGATTTTCTGGCAGAAGATGAAGAGTTGGACAGAATAAGTATCCTACTTAACAAAACAATGATCCTACCTCTCTACTTTAGTGAAGCATATATTACAGTATGATTCAGAATACCCCAAAACTTTCAACAAGAATGATTTGAGCTCAGACATGCATTTGGCTAGGTGATTTTTTTTCTTCAATTCATACCTTCTCCTTCAAACATAGCACATGCTCATATATTCTTCAGCTTCACATAACTTTTCTTTATTCTTTCAGTAAATCCACACCCAACTCTGACATTCGGATTTCATGAAATTTTGATGATGGCCAATGGGTGCATAAAAGATAAATTGTAAGAACCTGTCAAAATAAGACCAGTCATTTAAAGAATCCTCAGGTATTCTGGCAGAACAAATATAAATGTTAAGACTTATTATCTGTATCTCTTTGGAGAGTTGAATAAAATTTTATGGAAAGAATATATACCAGGAACATCAAAATCCTTCATAAGACATTACTTGTGATTAACATGCTTACTCTACTTTAATATTTTTGACATGAAACCATAGAGGAAGAGCCAAAATCTTACACATTATATTAAGATGATTTTTTATACATAACAAAGTTCTTTTGGTAAGAATTTTTAAATTTAAAGCATATCACTCTATTCCAAAACACATTTAAGAAGTGTGATGTTTATATTTATTTTAGAGGTTATAATATTGGGATAAAGGGATTAAGAAAAAGAAAAATAAAGACATGGGTCTGAAAATAAGAGTTGGGTCAGTTTTAACATCATCAATAAGGGGACATTTCAGGAACTTGGGTGAAGTCTCAAAATTATCCCAGAATTTAAGAATTCCTCAAATAAACAATGTACTAATAAATGAATATTGG
>CM052800.1:25054910-25087354 GCA_028533885.1 Nasua narica | reverse complement strand
GAAAAAATGTTCACCATCTTTAGCCATCAGAGAGATTCAAATCAAAACCACACTGAGATACCACCTTACACTGGTTAGAATGGCCAAAATCAACAAGACAGTTAACAACAAATGCTGGAGAGGATGTGGGGAAAAGGGAACCCTCCTCCACTGTTGGTGGGAATGCAATTTGGTGCATCCACTTTGGAAAACAGTATGGAGATTCCTCAGGAAATTAAAAATAGAGCTACCCTATGACCCTGCAACTGCACTACTAGGTTTTTACCCCAAAGAAGCAGATGCAGTACAAAAGAAGGACCACATGTACCCCAAAGTTCATGGCCGCAATGGCCACAATAGCCAAACTGTGGAAAGAACCAAAATACCCTTCAACAGATGAGTGGATAAGGAAGATGTGGTACATCTATACAATGGGATATTATGCCTCCATCAGAAAGGATGAATATCCAACTTTTGTATCAACATGGGCAGGACTAGAAGAGATTATGTGGAGTGAAATAAGTTAAGTGGAGAGAGTCAATTATCTTATGGTCTCACTTACGTGTGGAGTATAAAGAAAATCATAGAGGGCATTGTGAGAAGGAAGGGAAGGATGAATGTGGGTAAATCGGAGGGGGTGATGAACCAGGAGAGACTGTGGACTCTGAGCAACAAACTGAGGGTTTTGGAGGGGTGGGGGTGGGGGGGGTAGGAGAGCCTGGTGGTGGGTATTGAGAAGGGCAAGTATTGCATGAAGCACTGGGTGTGGTGCTTGAACAATCAATCTTGTAACACTGAAAAATTAAAATAAACATATTTGGGGTGAAAAAAAAAAGAGTTACTGAATAATCCACCATCATTTCACACACAAATTGTTGCTGTAGGCTTCTGCTTAGTCTAGTTGTTTTTCCCTTTACACCCCCCACTCTTTTTCCAACACAGCAGTCTAACTGATCTTTTAAAATGTAGGTCTGATTCTGTGATTGCTTAGATTAAATTTCACCAGGAATTTTGTTTTCACCTAGAATAAAATAAAAATCCCTTACCATATTTGACTAAGTCCTACCCAGTAATTTTTAAGCTATGGTTCTAGCTTCAAACTATTCTACTGTGCCCTCAATAACTCCTTCCAAACCAAAATAGCATGCTTCCTGACCTCAAGAACAGTAGTAAGTCATGCTGTCTTCTCAGATCCTTTGGATTTGTTTCTCTCTTTTCCTGACTCATTCCTCCTCTTCCATTCTTCTTGGCTGACTACTTGCCTTTTTTAAGGTCCCTAATCAAATGTTACCTTATTCAAGGTCTTATTCAAGACCTACTGCAGGTCTTCTGTCTTTTTAAAATTGAATTATTTGTTTATCCTACCATTTGTGGTAACATAGGTGGACCTTGAAGGAATTATGCTAAGTGAAATAAGTTAAACAGAGGAAAACAAATATTGTATGATGTCACTTAATTGTGAACTCATAGAAACAGAGAGTGGAATGTTGGTTGTCAGGGGTTGAGGGTAGAGGAAATGGGGAGAGTTTGGTTAAAGTACACAAAATTGTCCTTATAAGATTAAGGTTTATGGATCAAATGCATAACATGGGGCCTATAGTTATCAATATGGTATTTTACGCTTAAAAGTTGCTAGGAGAAATCTTAAACATTTGTGCTCCACAAAAAAAGGGAAGTGATATATGTGTTAACTATTCTTATTGTGGCAGTGATTTTGCAATATATATGCATACCAACCCACTGGAAAATGTGTGATTTTTTTAGAAAGTAGAAATTCAAATCTTTATCTCATCTTCTACCCTAAGAGTTGTGTGATCATGGAAATCTAATTTAAACTTTCTGAATTTTATTAATTTCCTCTTTAAAATAAAGATGCAGTTCATAACTCTAAATTTGAATTTTCATAAAACAGCATGCTCATAAAACACCTAAGAATATTGAAAACATAGTACATAGATCATATTTCTTGTGATTTAATATCCAATACAGTTTTATCTTAGCAAATTTATGAATTTTAACATACTGAGAAGTGAAATTATATTTTGACACTCTGACATTATATAAGGGACGAGAGAGAGAGAGAGAGATGTTTAATTCTTTTTTTTTTAAAGATTTTATTTATCTACCTGATACAGAGAAAGAGATCACAAGCAGACAGAGAGGCAGGCAGAGAGAGAGGAGGAAGCAGGCTCCCCGCCGAGCAGAGAGCCTGACGCCGGGCTTGATCCCAGGACTCTGAGATCATGACATGAGCGGAAGGCAGCAGCCTAACCAACTGAGCCACCCAGGCGCCCCTAATTCTTTTTTTTTTTAATTGGTAGCTAAAATTTTACCCAGGTGGGTCCTTACTATTTAAACAAAAATACCATGAATGTCCTGATTCAGTGACTTTTGTCTTTAGTTACTAATAGTCACACAAATTATAGGCACATTCATATCTCTGACAGAAAATATTTAATGACTGACAAGTTAATGAAAATTTGCCAAGATCTCACATCTGACTGAGTTCATAGAGAAAATATCAACACCAGAACCAAAGCTACAAAAAAGAAAAGTTATAAAACTTGATTTGAAATATTGTACTTTAAAAAACAAAACAAAGTGTACCTGGGTGGCTGAGTCAGTAGGCATCTGCCCTCTGCTCAGATCATGATCTCAGGGTCCTGGTACTGAGGCTCGCATGGGGATCCCTGCTCAGCAGGAAGCCTGCTTCTCCCTCTCCCACTCCCCCTGCTTGTGTTCCCTCTTTTGCTATGTCTGCCTCTGTCAAATAAATAAATAAAACCTCAAAACAAAAGAAAAAACAAATAGATATATAGAAATATATGTAATAGATTAGTAGGTAGGTGTTAATCAAGGTACGTTAGTGGAACTTATCTATAATTTATCTTATAAGTACTTAAGATTGTTTTTCATTTTTATTAGGCAGAAGATCATTTGGAGAAGAGAAGATCAGTAGCCTCACAATGCTTTTGATGTGCTTTTCCTCTTTCTAATAACTGAATGTATTACAATTCAAGTCTTTAGAGTCATATGACATGTTTCAGATTTTAAGTTATTTACATAAATATACTTCAGTAATAATTTGAGGGGACTCGTTGCACTTGAATCTAGGAGATAAATACAAGCACCATTACAATTTGGGAGGATATATGTCCTTACCTCTTCTTTCCAGTAAATAGACTCTAGACTTTCTTGTTTAGTTTCTTCATCTCCTTTTCACAACCTTCAGATTGCTCCTTTGCGCCTTGGTGAATCCAGAGGAGGTAGAGAAAGATATACAAGTAGATAGTGAAGAAGAAAAAGGGAGAAATAAAGAAGGCAAGTATTTTGAATGTGTGGGACTTTGGGAGTTGAGAAGGTGGAAAGAAAGACTTTAAGACATATGTGGGGTCAGGAGAAGTAAATGGGAGAATAAAAGGAGCTTCTTCTTCTTCTTCTTCTTCTTCTTCTTCTTCTTCTTCTTCTTCTTCTTTGCTTTTACAATGTAAATGGACTTACATTTTATTGAGAATTTCTCTTTAGTGGTTGAACAGTACTTCTTTGCACTAGTTTGTAATGATCTGAGACTAAATAGCTCACAGCTTTGACAGGGCAATATGAAGATAGGTAAATCATGCAATAAATGGTTTTAAAAGCTCCCTTCTCTATTTTAAGAATAATGACATTACAGGAAAACTCTCATTTGAGAGTAAATGGAATAGAACATGGTCGAAGGGAAGGAATAATCCTAAATTGTTAAAAGAATATATGACAAAGAATTTTGGACACACAAGATTATAGTAAGGTGTGTGAAAAGATCTCAAGCCTTCTGATATAGTTGAAATATTTTTCTTTACTAAGTCATTAGCAGACACTTCATAGAAAACCTGAACTAAGTCAGTGGAAACCTTTCTTGACTTCCTATTGCCTTCATTAGACGTTTCCCTTTGACTACATTATTTCCAGCACCATAGTCAAGTACTAAATTAAAATGTGATAACTGGCATGAAATTTCTCTTGTACTTAATTTTTTTTCAAATTAGTCTATCTCAGACTTTTAAAAACCTGTGCTCTCTTTAATGAATATAAAATCTAGTTGAGGTCTTTCATACTATTTGAAATAATAAAGAAAAACCTCCTTGTGGATACAAATAAATTTAAATATATTCCTGAGAGAAGCAAGTATTTTTAGACAAACATATATCATACCTAAGTTGTTCTAAAATGAAAATATAATAATATATTAACAAAAGCATATACCCTTTCAATAATTATGGAGTTCTCTGTGAAGGTGTACCTCATGAATTACTTTTGCTTCATCTCATTCTGGCTAGGCATTTTAAAACTCATTGAAAATAAACCTTAATAAGAATCTTTTGGCACAAATAAGTTATTTTAGAATTGTTCACTGTGTTTTATCCTCTTGATTTATCACACACACACACACACACACACACACACTCACAAATTGATTTCTGTAGAATTCACAAATTCTGCTCTAACAACAGCAAAGCAGACTCAAAGCTTGTGATGAATTTTCTCATCCAAAAAGTATCATCTAAAAAAAAAAGATAAAAGAAAATTTATCATTTCATTAAAATGATGGACTTTATTACACCAAATTTCAGAATCATACAGTTATAATGATCTTATTATATTTTATTATTTTATTATTAACTTATACATCACATGATTCAAAGCAAGCATACAGAATTATTAATTTTATTATTAGCTTATTTTATTTGATTATAATTATTTGAATTATAATTTGTCTGGGCCTTTTAAAATTTTGTGTCATAATTTTAAAGTTAAACAAAACAGAGCAAAAAGAAACTGGTTTCCATGGACACTCAAAAGAAAAACGTTGACTTGGCAATCCTTAGCTGCTGGGGCTCTGACTTCAACAACTCAAAACCAGTCTACAGTTTCAAGTTTGCTTAGAACATTTTACATTTGTTTTGTTTGGCAGGGGTAATTCTTCTTTCAACTATTTAGCTTTAAATATCTTAGAAAGAAATGAAGACAGTTATGGTCATAATAATTATGGTACTCTGATAATGAGGAGGATTGCTATTTAATAGTAAAGCAACCCCTTTTCCTGTTTTCAATACAAAATGCATATATCCAAATTTTCTTTTTAGAAAAACAGTGTCAATAGTGCTTGTGACTGAATTGATAAAGACCTTCCTCCTTAAGCCATTTGTATGGCAATTATATTTCATTATTAATTTTATCAGTATCCAAAAAATAATCCAAACTGCTTCTGATAGCCATGGGTTACTGTCATCTTCAATTAAAAATTTTAATTTATTAGTATTATGAGAATTGATTATTGTATTAGATAATAATAATGCAGTAATGGGGGCGCCTGGGTGGCTCAGTGGGTTAAAGCCTCTGCCTTCAGCTCAGATCATGAACTCAGGGTCCTGGGATCGAGCCCTACATCGGGCTCTCTGCTCAGCAGGGATCCTGCTTCCCTCTCTCTCTCTCTGCCTGCTTCTCTGCCTACTTGTGATCTCTCTCTCTCTCTCTGCCAAATAAGTAAACAAAATCTTTAAAAAATATAATGCAGTAATGCTTTCTTTCTCTGGACTTTCTTGTTTAGAACTGCCGCAGAGAAAGAGAAGAAGTAATAGAAAGAATTCAGGAAAAGCTGATCTGGATCTAGGGTCGACCCTTCAAAGAATAGCTCAATATTCATATTTTCAACATTTCCTAAGGTAGCCAAGATATCCCTGTGGTTATTTATTCCAAAAGTTCTCGTTGAAAACAAAACTTTGTCTGTACCAGGCAGTTTTTTAGCCATTGAAGATTTGAAGATTTAAAGGTGAGCAAGTGAGAGATAGTTTTTATGCTTGCAGATCTTACAACTACATGGAGGAAACATAAACAAAACCTAGACAGTGGTTTAAACTGAAATGTCAAACCTATACAAGGTTTAGCCAGGTTAGCTGACTTGGACTATAGTTCTACAAGGTGTATGAGATTATAGGGAAACCAAGATATAAATATAGTGTTTATTGGGTTTAAAATCAAGCACATACGGGTTGAAATCCAAGATCAACTATTTAAGACACAATACTATGAAAAAAAACAAAGAGACACAATATTATGGTGGTAGTGAGCTTTTCACACTAATGTAATATTCCAGTTTTATCATTTCTTGGCCAAATTACTTATTTTTTATGCATCTCAATTTCCTTATTTAGAAAATGAAGCAGTTGATGACAGCAAGAAAGCTAGCCATATAGTAATTGAGTGAGTTAAAATATACAAAATGTAGGGGGTGAAGAGGAGTGGGAGGTACAGTCTTTCAATTAGGGAATGAATAAGTCACAGGGATAAAAGGCACAGCAGAGAGAATACAGTCAGTGGTATTACAATAGGGTCGTATGGTGACAGATAGTAGCTACACTTGAGTGAGCATAGCGTAAATATAGAGTTGTCTAATCACTATGCTGTACAACTGAAACTAATGTGACATTGTGTGGCAACTATACTCCAATAAAAAATATGTAAAATACATTTAACATTGACATATATTAAATGCAAACAATTATTGTGGCTGTTGCTGTTGCTATTGTTGTTATATTCTTTTTACTATGTTACCTGAGGCAAGTTACTGCACTTGACAAACCCTAGATTTTACAATAAGCAAATGGCATAGTAAAATGTTTAACTAATGACATTTTTGTTGTTCCAATTAGCTTTTGCTGTGTAAATCTTAAAATGACAATTCATTCCTAACTTTTGCTGTCCTGTATATTGAAGAGGCTCAATTGGAAGGTTATCACATAGCGTCACTCACATGGGGATAGTCAGATATTAGTTGGGGCTACTGTCATGTAAAGAATTGACTGAGCTGGACATGAAAATGGCCATACACAAGATGAACAGTTGCTGCTCATCTGAGGCATATTTAGGACTTCCGAACAGAGTTACTATGTATAGGTTCTCCATGCAGCATGGGAAAGGCAGATAGACTTCAGAAGGGAACATCTTATAAATGGGTGTCCTTCTTAGAGGCTTTATGGAAGTCATAAGCTTCTTAGGGTCCTACCTCAGTAGTTCCAGAACTTCACTTTTGCTGTATTTCATTGGTCAGAGAGTTACAATGGCCACATCTAAGCAGTGGAATTCAATTCCACTGGACAAAAGGAAGGGTAGCAAAGAATTGAAGGCCAACTCCGGTCTACTTCACTTTTTTTTAAAAAAGATCCTATTTATTTATTTGAGACAGAATATATATATATATTCTATATATAGATTATATATATATATATAGAGAGAGAGAGAGAGAGAGAGAGAGAGACAGACCTCACAAGCAGGGAGGAGGATCAGAGGGAGAGGCAGACTCCCTGCTGAGCAGAGAGCCTGATGTGGGGCTCAATCTCAGTGAGTAAGGGACAGGTGGGGCTCAGTAGAGATTTGTAGGGGGCCATGGGATCAGCCTCATGAAATTAAAAAAAAATGTAGGAGATAAAAGGAAACCAGAGATAAGGGAACAAGCCAGACCATCCTGTCCTAGGTGTCAGAGGTGGGGTCTTTTTATAACAGCTACTTGTGACCAACTAGGAATTACCAGGCACTAAAAAGGAAGTAAGCCATTGAAGGTGTTATCACAATAGAGATGTTAAAAATATCAAAGTTCCATGGCAAGCATTCTATAAAAGACCACCCTTAAAAGCCTTCAGTGGCAATCCAGTTGGCACTCCTTTCACTCCTGAGAGCTTTTTTTCTGTAGCCTTGCTTAATAAACTTCTATTGCTTTACTCACTCTCCTTTGTCTATGAGATTCATTCTTTGACTCTGTGAGATAAGAACCTAGCTCTCCCTTATCATCAGTACCCTGAGATCACGACCTGAGCTGAAGGCAGATGGTTAACCAACTGAGCCACCCAGGTACACCTCTACTTCTCGAGAGATCTACCATGTAATAATCTTCACCAACTCTAGCTGCCATCATTTTCTTCAATATCATCATCACCATCATCAGGCATATTTATTCTCATTTCACATTTTGATGACCACTGTCATATAGAATTATTATTTTCACTTTTTCAAGATAAGAAAGGAAAAGGATAGAACTTGAATGATTTAATCAAGGTCATATTACCTAGTAAGCAGAGGGTCAATTTCCATCTTGGACCCATTGGCTCCAGAGTTTCTGAAGTACAATACTTACATAATACAGAAAACTAAAATGAAGCTATCATTTCAATACTTCAACTTTTTAAAAGAAATCCTTTTCAAATCTTAAGTGAATCATCAAATATTAGAACAAGAAGGAAA
Source organism: Nasua narica (assembly GCA_028533885.1). Taxonomy (NCBI): domain Eukaryota; kingdom Metazoa; phylum Chordata; class Mammalia; order Carnivora; family Procyonidae; genus Nasua; species Nasua narica. Next base: position 25,079,101 of record CM052800.1, on the reverse strand, counting down.
GAAGAGATTATGATTTTAAATTATCTTAGCAATTTGTACTGTACATTTGATTATAATACATTATTTTACTTTGATAAAAATTTGGGGGATATGCTTAAAATTTATGATAGATATTTCTTAAACATTATATCTTTAAAATAGGAAGTAACAAATAATTTTGTGTCTTGCTTTAAGGCTAACATCTAGGGACACCAGGGTTGCTCAGTTGGTTGAGCAACTGCCTTGGCTCAGGTCGTGATCCTTGAGTTCCGGGATCGAGTCCCACATCGGGCTCCTGGCTCCGCGGAGAGTCTGCTTCTTCCTCTAACCTTCTCTCCTCTCATGCTCTCTCACTTTCTCTGTCTCTTAAATAGATGAATAAAATCTTAAAAAAAATTAAAATAAAAAAGGCTAACATCTAAATGCAAGTTTAGATGAAGATTCCTATGGCTGAAATTATCCACTATTATTAACCTGCTTATATAATTTGTTGATCTCCAACACTGAACTTTTTCTTTCAAAAGTCCAACTTTATAGCCCACAGTGCATAGCAAGTTTCTAGCATAATTATATATGAATGAATGAATATTGTCATTTCAAGTTAATATCTCAATGGAATATTTGACAGAATACTACCAAAACTTTAAGTAAAGGCAATGTTTAATTACAAATATAGCCATTCAGTAGCACTCCCCAAAAGCAGAATTTTAGAGGGCCACTGAGCAAGAACACTCAGGAGAGTCATCTTTCTCTTAAAATCTAGGCCCATGTTCTTGCCTACTAATTAAATCATGCCTATTTCATTTTAAAAGTACAGACATATTACTTGCCCTAAGGATACATTTCATTATCATGTGGAATATGAAACGTTACTCTGCTTCAGGAGATAAAAGCAATTTAATTTGAATCTCTCTGGAAACTAAAGCATCAGCATAGCTAGTCATCTGTAACATCCGTGACTATTATCTTTCAGTAAACTATGTAATACCGCCATTAATATTTGTGACATTTTTGCATACTGAGACTATCAAAAAGTGATGGGATTGCATCTCACCCCTATGGGGAAAAAAAATCCTTATGGGTATGGTAAGTCCTTTTTGCTTAGTAGATTTTTGTTTAGATTAATCATAGTTTTAGAAAGTGGCCAAGTGAAGAGCAGAAGGTAATCTATAGACAGCCAGGTGTGACTATTCAACATCTTAATTTTATTAAAAAATAAAGTCCTTCTGAGATTAAAAAATCCTATTGTAGTCTCCTGAGCTTTCTAGATCAGTTTCACAGTCCATGTAGGCTTTAACCAATCACAGCATGTTGCCTAATGGTGTTAATGGGAATTCATTTCTTCTTCTAATTAAACACAGATGTAGATCTAAAATTTAAGAAAAAGAGAAAAGCTGTATTCCCCTGCCAAGCTCATAATTTCTCTTTTTTGCACACTACAGGGTCGTTGACAGTACCCAGGAGCCTAACACAGATGCACATTAATTACTCGTTCTCTAATTACTAGGGTACCAATATAACTGCTCAACCATTCATTATACATTCTTCCCAACTTCACAAAACCCCAGAGACATATGTATGAAGCACACCACTTGGCAACATTAATTGAACCCTATTAACTCATAAAATTTATGAAAAGTGCAGCTATTAATAAAAAAAAAGTGCTCTTTCATTTAGTCCACCAAACTCACAATGTACAAATGATCATTTTCCTTGTGCTGTATATTGGATATCGGACAATGCAGCTGCTCACAGATTGTTAATTATCAGGAATACATCCACAGGATTAGACTTGAATCCTGGTGGTTAAATTAGCAAGGCTAATTTCCCATTCTGAAAGTTATGCACAGTGGTAGTTAGCTGTATAAGCAAATCTAAATAGGATGCTTAGCCAGGACATTAGATTCAAAAAACACCAAAACAAAACAAAACAAAAAAAACACAAAAAAACAAGAAGTAAACAAAAACTACCTCAGTCATAAACTCAGTCATAACAAATCAGTGCACTCTCAATTTGTTCATTTAGAATACAATTCAAATTTAAATAATTTTATTAGAAAGGTATCTTTGTAAGGACATTTCATGTTAGAAACAGTATAATTTTTGTTTCAGATACATTTTTTCCTATTTATATTTTTACTATTTCTGGATCTGATCCAAACCCCGAAGCATGCATTCACAGTGACCTGTGTTGGTTTACAAGTAATTTCTGGTTTATCTCCTGGTAATCCACATGTGAATCTCTACTTTAAACCATCTGGTCCATTTTGCCGTTCCACCCGCATGTCATCCCACAGACATCTCTGTCTCCACACAGATGCTTCAGAGGGCCTCTAATGTGTTGCATATCCCTTCTTTTGTTTTTAGTTTCAAGTTTTTATTTAAATTTTATCTAGCTAATGTACAGTATGATATTAGTCACAGTAGTAGAATTTAGTGATTCATCACTTACATATAATACCCATTGTTCATCACCCATTTAACCCATCCCTCACCCATCTTCCTCCAGCAATCTTCAATATTCTCTATAATTAAGACTATTTCCTGGCTTCCCTTTCTCTCTTTTTATTTTTAACCCCTATATACCTCTTTTTGTTTTCTGAAATTCAACATATGAGTGAAATCATATGGTATTTGTCTTTCTCTATTTTTCTTACCATAATACCCTCTAGTTCCATCCACATCATTGCAAATGGCAAGATTACGTTCTTTTTGATGGCTGAGTAATATTCTGTTGTAGCCTATATAAACCACCTCTTCTTTATCCACCCAGTCAGTGGACAGTCAGTGGACATTTGGGCTTTTTCCATAATTTGGCTATTATTGATAATGCTGCTATACACATCAGTGTACTTGTGTCCCTTTAAATCAATATATTTGTATCATTTGGGTATATACTTAGTAGTGCCACTGCTGGATTGGAAGGTAGTTCTATTTTTAATTTTTTGAGGAAACTCCAGACTGTTTCCCAAAGTGCCTTCATGAGTTTGCATTCCCACTAACGTGTCAGACCTCCACATCCTTGCCAACAACTGTTGTTTCCTGCGTTGTTAATTTTAGCCACTCTGACAGGAGTGATATGATATCTCCTTGTAGTTTTGATTTGTTATTTCCCTGATGTTGAGTGATGTTGAGCATCTTTTTATCAGAAATATCATTTGCAACTCTCTTCTCCCATGCTGAAGGTTGCCTTTTAGTTTGTTCATTGTTTCCATCACTATGTGGAAGCTTTTTATCTTGATGAAGTCCCAATTGTTTATTTTTGCTTTTGTTCTTTTGCTTGTTTATTTTTCTGCATCTATTGAAAGGATAATATGGTTCTTATCCTTTCTTTTATCAATGTGATGTATCACACTGATCGATTTGCCAACATCAAACCACCCTTGCAGGCCAAGAATAAATCCCACTTGATCATGGTGAATGATTCTCTTAATGTACTATTGGATTCAATTTGCTAGTATTTTGTTGAGAAATTTCTCATCCATGTTCATCAGTGATATTGGCCTCTAATTCTTTTTTATAGTGGGATCTTTGTCTGGTTTTGGAATTAAGGTAATGCTGGCCTTCTATAATACGGTTAGAAGTTTTCCTTCCATTTCTATTTTTTGGAACAATTGGAGAAGAATAGGTGTAAACTCTTTAAATGATTGGTAAATTCCCCCAGGAAGCCAACTGGCCCTGAACTTCTGTTTATTGGGAGATATTTGATTACTGATTCAACTTTTTTGCTGGTTATCAGTATGTTAAAGTTTTCTATTTCTTCCTATTTCAGTTTTGGCAGTTTATTTGTTTCTAGAAATTTATCCATCTCTTCCAGATTGCCTAAATTTTTGGCATTTAATTTTTCATAATTTTCTCTTATAATTGTTTGTATTTCTATGGTGTTTGTGATCTCTCCATTCTCATTCATGATTTTATGATTTTGGGTCCTTTCTCTTTTCATTTTGATAAGTCTGGCTAAGGGGTCATCAATTTTATTCTTTCAAAGAACCAGCTCTTGCTTTCATTGATCTGTTCAATTTTTTAAAAGATAATTATTTATTTGTTTGTATGTATGTTTGTTTATTTATGAGAGGGAGAGTGAGAGAGAGCACAAGTAGGAAGGGGAGGGAGAGAGGGAGAAGGAGAACCAGACTCCCTGCTGAACAGGAAGCCAGACACAGGGCTTGATCTCAGGTCCCTGAGATCATAACCTGAGTCAAAGGCAGACACTTAACCAACTAAGTCACCCAGGCACTCCTGTTGTTGTTTCTGTATCATTTATTTCTGCTCGAATATTTGTTATTTCTCTTCTTTTACTGGCTTTAGGTTTCCTTTGTTCTTTTTCTAGTTCCTTTAAGTAGAAGGTTAGGTTGCATATTTGAGTTTTTTTCTTAGTTCTTAGGGTAGGCCTGTATTCCTATATACTTCCCTCTTACGACCACTTTTGCTGCATCCCAAAGATTTTGTACTGTTGTATTTTCATTTTCATTTCTTTTTATGAATTTTTTCATCTCTTCTTTAATTTCCTGGTTGATCTATTTATGCTTTATTAGGATGTTCTTTAATTTTTGTGTTTTTCCAGTATTTTTTCTTATGGTTGATTTCAAGTTTCACAATGTTGTGATCTTAAAATATGCACAGTTTGATCTCAATCTTTTTGTGTTTGCTGAGGCCTGATTTGTGACCTAGAACATGATATATTCTAGAGAATGTCCCATTTGCACATGAAAAGAATATGTATTCTGCTGATTTAAGATAAAATGCTCTGAATATATACGTTAAGTCCATTTGGTCCAGTGTGTCATTCAAAACCACTATTTCCTTGTTAATTTTCTGCTTAGATGATCTGTTTATTGATGTAAGTGGAGTGAAAAAAAATCCTTATTGTATTATTATCCATGAGTACCTTTATGTTTGTTATTGTTTCATAAATTTGGTGGTCCCAAGTTGGGGGCATAAATATTTACAATTGTTAGATCTTCTTGTTGGGTAGACCCCTTTATTATGATGTAGTGCCTGTCTTCAACTCTTTTTAGTCTATGGTTTAAAATCTAGTTTGTCTGATATAAATATTGCTATTTTGGCTTTCTTTTGGTATCCATTTGCATGATAAATATTGTTTCATCCCCTCACATTCAGTCTATAAGTGTCTTTAGTCTAAAATGAGTCTCTTATAGGCAGTGTATAGATTTTTTCTTTTTCTTTCTTTTTTTTTTTTTAATCCATTCTGACACCCTAAGACTTTTGACTGGAGCATGCAGTCCATTTTGTTCAGAGTAATTTTTTTTTTCAGAGTACTTATTGATAAATACAAACAGTACCATTTTATTACTTGTTCTTTTCATCGTTTCTGGAGATTTTCTCTGTCCCTTTCTTTTCTTTTCTTTTCTTTTTTTTTTCAGTGTTCCAAGATTCATTGTTTATATGCAACACCCAGTGCTCCATGTAATACATGCCTTCCTTGATATCCACCACCAGGCTCACCAACACCCGCCCCCCAAAACCTTAGTTTGTTTGTCAGAGTCCATAGTCTCTCATGGTTTGTCTCCCCCTCTGATTTCCCCTAATTCACTTTCCTTTCCTTCTCCTAATGTCCTCCATGTTATTCTTGATGTTACACAAGTAAGTGAAACCATGTGATAATTGATTTTCTTTGCTTAACTTATTTTACTCAGCATAATCTCCATGTTAATGCAAAAGTTGGGTATTCATCCTTTCTGACCCTTTCTAATCTTTGTCACTTTTGATCTTACTTTCACACTCAAAGAATTCACTTAATAGTTCTTGTAGGGCTGGTTTAGTAGTCATGAACTCCTTTAGTTTTTACTTGTCTAGGAAACTCTTTATCTCTTCTATTCTAACTGATAGCCTTGCTAGATAAAGTATTCTTGGCTACATATTTTTCCCTTTAAGCACTTTGAATATATTATGCCACTCACTTCTTGCCTGCTAAATTTCTGTGGAAAGAAAAGGTACTGACCTTCTTTTTCTTCCCTTTCAAATGAGGAATTTCTTTTGTCTTGCTGTTTTTGGATTTTTTTTCTTTATCTCTATATTTTGCAAATTTAACTGAGATATGTCTTGGTGTTAGCCTGTTTTTGTTGATTTTGATGGGCGTTCTCTGTCCTTCCTAGATTTGGATGTCTGTTTCCTCTTCCAGATTAGGAAAGTTTTCAGCTATAATTTCCTCAAATAAACCTTCTGCCTGCTTTTCTCTCTCTTATTCTTCTGGGACTCCTATGATAGGAATGTTATTAGCCTTTATGGAGTCACTGTGTTCCCTAAGTCTACACATGTGATCCAATATTTTTCTTTCCTTCTTCTTTTCAGCTTCATTATTTCCATAATTTTATCTTCAATATCACTTTTTTTATTCCTCTGTGTCTTCCATTCTTGTTATTTTATACACTCAGTTTCAAATCTCAGTTATTGCATTTTTCATTTCAGCCTGACTAGTTTTTAGGCCTTTTATCTCTGCAGTAGAGACTCTGTGGTGTATTCTATGCTTTTCTCACCTAGTATACATATGATTGTTGTCTTAAATTAGATCCCTGGCCATGACCTATTTTTGTTCCTTCTTTTGGGATAAATTCCTCCATCTTGGTATTTTGTTTAGATCTCTGTTTCCTTCTGTGTATTAGCAAAAACTGTTATTTTCCTGCTCTTGAGTGTGATGGATTTATGAAGAAGAGGTCATATACTGTCCAGGGCCTGGTGCTTCAAGAAGTGTCTCTAGCATATGGACTCTGCTGCTGAGTTTTAGCTGTTCTTTCCCTCAGGTAAGCCCTTTGCAGAGTTTGCTCTTAATGCAGTGGGGAATGTTTGGGCCTTGGACAGAGGAGGGTGAGTTTTAACTAAGTTGGGACTGATCTGCTTGTTAAAAGATAATGATATTTCCACCAGCTAAAGCTTTGCGGAATTCTATGATCAGTAGACTCAGTGCATGAGGGGGGTTCGGGCTGGTGTTTTGGGGGATAACCATTGATTTTGGTTCTTCCTTCTTGCCTTCCTTGAAGTTAGGGTGTGAGTTTTATCATCCCTTTAGAATAAGTAATCATTATTTAATTTCTTCATGTGGACATGGCTTAAATTGTTATCTATCTGATAAATGAGTGGATGACTTTATTTAAATATGATAAATCAGTAAGATTACAATATTGTATCTACCCAGGTTGCAAATAGCCTAGAAAAAATCAATTATACTCTTCCTGAAAAATTCTCTGCAGTAATAAAAGTGGTTTGAATGTCTATTTTTTTTTTCAGTTTTACTAAACCATTGAAATATAGAAATAATATATGTAAATAATAAAATAAGATCCTAGCTTGGTTGTATATTGGGAAAGAGTGGTAAACTACTAAGATTAGACTGTATGAAACTAGTTAGATTGTATGAAACTTCCCTAAAGTATATACCTTATTTGTGAGAGAGCCAAAAACCTGAGAGGACAAATTAGTGATTTATTAAATTAAAAGCATACCTTCAACAGTAGTCTTGCCAACTATTTTACACTTTTAGGTTAAGAACAAATATACACTATTTTATAACAGTGAACAATAATTGTGTTTTATAAAATATCATTTCTATTTTAATGAAGATAAGAGGATCAAAAAGTCTCTCCCAAATTTACTTTCACCAATGACAGTTCTGATTACTCAGGGTACAAATCTATGCTACAAAGTAGATCAAGGGAAATATAGATGCCTGTCATTTAGCAAGTTAAAATTTAAGTATATTTTCCTGGAAAAAATATTTGTAAAATATTATGTTCTCCAATATATTTGATACTTTAAGTACAGTTATACTATGGTGAAGGGGACCCAAAAACACAAAGACATATAAGAGAATTCAAATGTTAGGTGAAATAGGGTATTTTAAGGTAAAAATAGGTCAAGGAGAGGACATAGAACAAGGACACCTAACCTGCTCTCTGGTTCTGGTTAATTATTGCTATCAAATACATTTAATCTTAAAACTGAAAGCTGCTAGAATGTAATGCAGAAATAGAATTTCATAGGGAAAGCCTGTAGAATAATTCATTTCTCGATTTGAACAAGACTGGAAATAAGGGATTTGTTAAGACTGAAATAAAAAGTTGTAGACAATGATAAGGAATGCAGTTTTATCTAAAGTCTTCTTGGAAACCAATGAATTATTTAAAGCATCAAATGCTAACAGATTTAACTAGCATTTGTATTACCAAAATCACAATCTCCCTCACAATATTTCAAGTTATCCACTCTTTGAATAACATCCTGAATCCTTCCATGTTGCTCATTTTAGGACTTCCACTCCAAAAATCCTTTAATTCACTAAGGTATCTACCATACTGACAGCAAGACTTTTTATGCTGTCTATCAATTCTGTCATGTCTTTCTTTCTTTACCACACTTAGATAATTTTGTTGTTAGTTGAAATGCTTACCAGCTTACCAATTTAATTTATTTTCCTTTTTCTTTCTCAGTAAGGTTATCTGGAAAACTCCAAACTTTATTAATTCCAAAGCTCTGCCTACTCCTATCCTGCATCCAAACTGCCCCACAATATTATTAATAGTATTCTCTCTAGTAATTTTATTTTCCCATTTTTTTCTCCTCGATCTTTCAACCCTCCTTAATCTTTTTTTTTAACACTCCTCAATCTTAGTTGAAGTTACTAATTACATTTCATTGAGAAAATAAATTGATCAATAAAAAACATTTTTTTCTCTCCACCATCAAATACTAGCACCGGTACCTGTATACAAGTTATTCTGTTTCAGTAAATGAATTCTTCTCCACATTTAACTGAGGCCAACCTGTAACTTTTGTTTATCAGACCACTTCCACTATCTTTTAAATCTGCAAAGTTGGGGTGCCTGGGGGGCTCAGTGGGTTAAAGCCTCTGCCTTCTGCTCAGGTCATGATCTCAGGGTCCTGTGGGATGAAGCCCCACATCAGGCTCTCTGCTCAGCAGGGAACCTGCTTCCCCCTCTCTCTCTGCCTGTCTCTATTTCTACTTGTGGTCTCTCTCTCTCTGTCAAATAAATAAATAAAATCTTTAAAAAAATAAAATAAACCTGCAAAGTTCTCCTGTTTTCTGGTCTCATGTTTTTTCCCTGTATAATGTATCACTCATATCATCATATGAACATTATTCAGAAAGTACCATTTTAAAATACACTGATAGACAAAAGAAAGTTGTGTGTGTGGCAGGGGGGTGTGAGCAGAAAATCAGTACTGAAGGATAAAAAGTGATGGGCATCTAAATCTGTGAAAGAAGGAAGACGTTAAGAGAAAATTGGCCTTACACTGAGCTTAATTAATTTTAAAGTATATCTATTGAACATTTTCTATAAATCAGGCATTCTTGGGTTCCCTAAAATATTTCTAAAGGCTTAATATCTTGTTTTTTTTTTAAAGTGAAAGAAAAAAATCAGCATGAGAATACAAAAAATCAAGAAAAGACAAAGTTGGTGAAAATTGATTGGAAATGAGTATGGAAAACCACTGAGAGCAAAATCATTGTAGTTTATAAGAAATGGTTCTATTTTGTTAAGGAGAAAACTAAGAATAAGAGAAATTTATTAATTAATAAAAATATATATGCTTTTAGTTATGGACTAAGGATTCCCAAGCACACACTTTTTGGTTTGCTTTGATTTTCACCACATCTTTGCACATTCACATGACAGTGTTTTGATGTCTGAGATAAATATCGGTACAACATAGTTAGGGAACTGTAAACCTGGGTTGCCTCAGCTCAGGTCACTTCCTTTATTCAAAGTAAGACTTAAGTAATTCAGAAAGAGGAAGAAGGAAATAGATCATGTGGAAGAAAAAAGAAGCTGATAATTAGGATAAAATATTTTATTACATTTAAATTTCATTACAGTTAAATCAAACCCAATTTATGTTCTTCTTTAAAGGGGTGTTTAAAATTCTAAAATATATTATTTGTGATGATGCTTTTTAATAAGCCAGAAAAATACATTGTAAAATGAGTATGTATATTTCATTGATTTTTTTTTTTATGATTTATTTATTTTAGGGAGAGAAAGAAAAAGAGAGTGTACCACCAGGGGTAGGAGAAGTAGAGAGGGAGAAAATCTCAAGCAGATTCCCTGTTGGGCCTGGAGCCTGACATGGGGCTTGATCCCGGGATCCTGAAATCATGACCTGGGCTGAAGTGGAAAGCTTAACCAACTAAGCCACCCAGGTGCCTCTTCACTGATTTCTTATAAGGAAATATGAATTGCTTTTCTCTTTGGAGAGATTTTTGTGATATTCCTTCCATGTAACCACTTTAACTACAATATAAATAAGAATTTTCACAATTCATATTATAATTTAAGTTTTAGAAGGTTAAATAAAGGACAGAAAGATATTCTTGCTACAGTAGAAAATAAAACAACAGCAATTTCCTCTCCTTGACATTGATTCCTTCATGAATTTTCCCTGGGTAATATATCCACGGTATTTTTTAATCATCTACCTCTTCTAGGATTTTTATTTTATACTATTTTTTTTTCATTTTTTGAAAAGTATTTCTAATTTTATTAACATCTTGTGAAGAGGCTCATTTGCATGTAATTAGTTTCTTCATAAAATGATTTCTCTTTCTGAAATTATGCAGTAGCACATTATAGAACAATCAAATTATCAGCCTCTCTTCCAAGGATCAATTCGACACTCAGAAATTATGATGAGTGAGGTTCTCCATCATTAAAACTGCATGCAAATTCTTTAGAGCTGTCAAAGCAACATGATGCTTGTTATTTAATGTGTTTATGACTATCAGGAGTTAATGGCATTTTGTAACAAGATAGAATTTTCTAGGAAGTTAATCTTTCCATGAGTGGAATTATGTGGCAGAAGGCCTAAAAAATCCATAAGAACAATCTGTTACTATTTCTAGGTCTCTGCTTCCAAACTATAGTCAGTCAACCACCTTTCTGATCTATACATGAATGCTGCATAAGTTTTAACTGAAATTTGATAGATTTAAAAATCAATGGATTTTTACCATCTAGTCAATTGAGTCATCAAATGAAAAGCTAATATGAATGGAGCAGTAGTTTTGTTGTTTTCCCCCCAGGTCTTACAAAGGTTGATAGATTGTCTTTTTACTGATAGATACATTTTATTCTTCCACCTGAAGATAAATATTGATTAAATATTTTCCAAGGTATTCATATTAATCAGTGTTAAAGTTTCAGAAATGAAATATGTTGCCACCAAACAAACAAAACAAAAACCAAGATGGCACACATAAAATGGTAGGGTTTATTTTTCTGCAGAAATCACCTTATAAGACCACATATGTTGCAGATCAAAAATAGAAAAGACAAAGCAGATATATCTCTTCTGTTTCTTGTATTTTGGCATTTCTTCAACTTCAGTGGGTTACCTGAGAATCTTATTAAAATTAAGATTTGGGTTCAGTGAGAGGGGTGTGAAGCTTGAGTTTATGTATTTCTAAAAGGCTGCCTCACTAGCTGATGCTACAAGTCTTCTGAGTTGATGCTATTTTGAATAGCAAGGCTTCATAATGAACATGTTTCTAGAAAAGAAAAGGCTTCTTATTATATGTAGTAGCTTATTTCCCTGGGATACTTTCGGAATTTATTAGACTTATTTTCTGAATCATCTATTTACTAGTGATATTACCTGCATCTAAATGGGTGTTTAGGGGGCTCCTGGGTGGCTCCTGGGTGGCTCCTTAAAGCCTCTGCCTTCGGCTCAGGTCATGATCTCAGAGTCCTGGGATCGAGCCCTGCATCGAGCTCTCTGCTTGGCAGGGAGCCTGCTTCCTCCACCCCCCTTCTGCCTGCCTGTCTGCGTACTTGTGATCTCTCTGTCAAATAAATAAATAAATAAATAAATAAATAAATAAATAAATAAATAAAATCTTTAAAAAAATAAATGCATGTTTAGGATCAAATCTCTATGTAGCTCTTAAACATGTCACATATCTTATCTTGCCCTCAGTCAAGACCTACTAAATAGTAGGGTTCTCAAATTTCTATCTGTAAACAACTCTAAAAGTTTTTACAAGGTATGCACATATTTGAGATCCAAAATATGTCTATCATAGGGACTAGAATCATGGTACTTACATACTTGGGGAAAAATAAGTAAAGCTTCTAAATTTTTTACCTCTATTTCTGCCTGTTATAGGTCCTTTCCAATGACATTTTGTTGTTGTTGTTTCAAACTGGAATTGATCTCTAACTAAAAATGCAAAAAATTTCTCACTAATGCTCTATATCATCCAGTTTACTCTATAATATATTGTTTTGTTGCCAACTGAGTGCATTTTTATGCTGTTAGAAGATCCTGAAACCGCATATGGACTATTAACCATGCCTGCCTATTAATGACTGTTCTTTTACTTGTTGGCAAATGGAAAAGGAATGTCCCAAGAAAGTCCTTCAGTGTATCACTGTGATAAGCCTTATACACAATGTAACAGTAGTACTATTTTGATTTAGTATCCTGGTACTACAATAACAATATGAAACAAAAAATAAATGAACCCTCAGGATGTATAGTTTAGTTCAAAGCATTGCATACTATTTCTTTCAGAAGAAGACTGATAGAGATAATAAATCATGTAAACTGATTATCAAAGTAGAAAAAGATGCAGAATAGAAGACTCCAAGAAGAATTATCATGGTTTAAAATCTTTTTCTTTTATAAATTTGTAATTCTCAGTTAGCATGTAAACTCAAACTATATTTTTGTCTCAAGCTTAAGTATCCCAACAATTTTAATAGTGATATTAGGTTTCTTAAAGGAAAGAGAAATATTTTGGTTATTTTTAAAATTTTGTATATAACATATGATCTCTGTATATGATTTGTTTTTATATGATGAAAGCATTGTGATATATTAAAAGACATACATCCGGTACTATATCATTTCTACTGAAAGATAGGATGCTAAAGTTTCAGTTATCATCCTATTAAGCCTAACATTGAATTAAAGTAGATTGGTAACTGCCTTACCGTCTCTTGCACTGAGCTCTTATATGGCTAGTGTCACTTTTAAAGCAGATGGCTGTTACTCTCACTCTGAACCCAGAAGTCTCAAATTGTAATTAAGAATTTTATTTGGAATACATTTGCCAGTTTATTCATGGCAAGTGATAGTGTTCACTATGTAAATGTTAAAATGAAAGTAAAATGATAATTTTCAGTTTATTTCAAATAAATTAATAAACTTTTAATAAAGCATACTTTTTCAAATTAACCTTCATCATCAAATGCAATATTTATTGAGTGTTTACTATGTGCTAGGCACTATTCCAAGAAATTTTGGTGGATTATCTCACTCAATTTTCACAATTCTAGGAAATGAACAATTAAAGTTCCCATTCGGCAGATAATGAAATCAAGGGACAGAGAAGTTGTGTAACTTACTCAAGATCATAAAGTTATCAAATTATAGGAACCAGAAATTTAGAAGACTTTATGAACTTAAAATCTATGTTATTAACTACTATTTACCATCAAGCTCATGTCGGTAGCCAAAAGGTTATAGTACTGCATTGAAATCTTGGTAAATTACTTTTTCCCAATTTCTTCATTTGCAAAGGGTCAAACTTAAACCATCCAGAACTGGTTGTGTTTACTATTTTTTTTTTAAAGACTTTTTATTTATTTACTAGAGAGAGAGAGACTGAGAATGAGAGCGGAGAAGGTCAGAGGGAGAAGCAGACCTCCCGCAGAGGCGGGAGTCCGATATGGGCTTGATCCCGGGACTCCGGGATCATGACCCGAGCCCAGCCGAAGGCAGTCGCCCAACCAACCGAGCCACCCAGGCGCCCCTGTGTTTACTATTTTTAACAAACTTTAGGATAAGACAATGCTGCTTCCATATGCATACTTTCTAACAGATGAGTAAATATATAGCTTAAATGAATGTTTTTATCTATGAGTAATATATAGGTACTAATATTAAAGAAATTTAACTCACATTATGCCATATTTATAAATAGAAATTTTTATTTCTATTTCTATTTCATACTATAACAGTTTTTATTATTAATTTAAATCATAAAGAAATATTTTTTCTTTTTTTTTTAAATATTTTATTTATTTATTAGAGAGAGAGAGACTGAGAATGAGAGGGGAGAAGAAGGTCAGAGGGAGAAACAGACTTCCCGCAGAGGCGGGACTCCGGGATCATGACCTGAGCCGAAGGCAGTCGCCCAACCAACTGAGCCACCCAGGCGCCCAAATCATAAAGAAATATTAATGAGATTATCTTTAATTTAGTTTATTAGTGGATATGAATTACTGTGTAGGCCTGCTTCATTAGACTGTAGTTCAGTGGTTCTGGAGTAAAGCACAGCTATATTTTACTTTTAACCGCTTTATTAAGGTATAATTGATATGTAAAGAACTGTACCTATTTCATGTGTACAATTTTATGAATTTGGACATTTGCAGACACCCATGATACCATAACCAAAATCAAGATGATAAATTTATCCAACACTTCCCAGAGTCTTCTGTGTCCTTTGCTTTTTGTTTGTTTGCTTTTGGGTAACACTTAACATGAGGTTTACTTCCTTGACAAATTTTGAAGTGTATGATATCATATTGTTAACTTTGGATATACAGATATCTAGACATCATTTATCTAGCATAACTTAAACTTTATACCCACGAAACAGCTCCCCATTTCCCCTAAATCCCAACCTCTATCAACCAGTTGTATAGTATTCTCTGCTTTCATTTGTTTTACTATTTTAGATATCTCAAATAAGTGGGATCAATAGATATATATCCAAAAGAATTGAAATCAAGGTTTCAAAGATATAGGGGCACCTGGGTGGCTCAGTGGGTTAAGCCTCTGCCTTCGGCTCAGGTCATGATCTGGGGGTCCTGGGATGGAGCCCTGCATCAGGCTCTTTGCTCGGCAGGGAGCCTGCTACCCCCCTCTCTCTGCCTACCTCTCTGCCTACTTGTGATCTCTCAAAAAATGATCTCTGTCAAATAAAATAAATAAATAAATAAAATCTTAAAAAAAAAAAGATTTCAAGGATATAGCTATACTTCCATGTTCATTGCAACATTATTTATAATAGTCAAGATATTAAAACAACCCAAATGCTCACTGGTAAGTGAATGCATAAAGAAAAAGAATACACAGACATTGGAATATATTCAGCCTTAAAAAAAGAAAGGAACTCTGCCATTTGTGACAACATGGATGAAACTGGAGGGCATTAATGAGTGAAATAAGCCAGTCATAGTCTTATTTAATATAACAATTTCTTCAGTTCTCTGATATGCACCAACTATTGAGACCTAAGCAGCTAAATTAATCTAATAAATAAAAGCAATGTAAAGACTTTTTGCTGTTGTTGTTGTTTTATTTTTTCCAGCATAGTTATGTAGAAAATTCACTTCTTTTATATTTAAAATGTCAAGTCAAGCATATAGAATACACTCAGTACTTAATAAAATTATGTTTTTAATAAATTAAAAATACAATCTAGCTTCCTAGTTTATTCATACTCCATGGAGACAATCTGATATAATACATAAGAGTTGAATTTTTAAACCACATTTCTGAAATATTTTTTTTTAAGTCTCTGAAAGAAGTTCTTTCCCAAACACATCTATGTTTCCAACATGCTATATACAGCAGATCATCTCACTGGTATCTGGACAGCTGGAGTTCTTGGATTCCCATCCTGATACCTCAGGTCCTCTCCATCTTTGCTCCTGTAACTTGACCACACATAACTTCATCGTTGCCTTGACTCCTTTTTACTTCCTTATGTCTACTTATTATTCATGGCTTTTGATGACATGCAATTGTGTTCATCATGGTTTTTATGGAATATGACATTTGCTCATTGTCTTTTCTGTATGTATATCCTTTAGTGTCAGTTCCTTATTCACAATGACGAATATGATTTGGCCCAAATAATTACTGACATTCTTTGGTAAGATGTGTTTTTCCTTCTAGTTCCTTACTGACTGATATCCATCTTATAATCTACTCATCTCTGACCACAGAGATGATTTATATGGTAACCAATACAATCACTTACCAAATAGAACTGCTAAGCTGTTTCTTCAGCAGCAGATTGCAGAAGAAGTAGTTTCCTGTCAAGAGAAATCTGTGGCTGTTAAAGATATTTAAAGGAGAAAACAAAAGCAGAACCAAAAGTTGTCTCTTATATATCAGGACAGATTGATGCATGCAAATGATGTAACTCAGCAAAACAATAACACCTTTATTTAAAAATAAGTTTATTGTCTAAAACAAGGAATTGTATGTCTATTCATATATTTTATTAAGATGTGAAAGTCAAATCCAGATCACCATTTATTAAATATAAATACATAAAATGCTTATCACATAATTTCACATTTTTAGCAGGAAGTTTTCCTGAGTCTAAAAATGGTTCAATTACAAAAGGCAAGAAATGACAAAAATACTTCAGTTCAGAGTTTCAATATAATAACTTACATAAAGTGTTATTACTTTTAATATAGTATGTATGAAAATTAAGTAAGCATGTTTATTTTCTGAATAAACTGTTGCTGAACAAACTTAAAAGAAGCCATAAAACTCACATCTAAAAATTCATTACTAAGATGCAATTTAAAAATTAGAATTATGAAAATTTCAAAATTATGAACTTATTTATGAAAACAAAAGACTATTGTGGAATGAGTCTTTTAATCTCAGTCTCCTTTTCCTCCTGATGCAGTGAAATTAATTTTAAAGTTTTAGTATATGGAAATGTAATTTTCATATGTATGCTTCCATAGAGAAATTATGTTCTAAACTAAGGAAAACTAGTTGTTAATTAGTTTTGCTTTTATTGTCAGCCTTAAACTTTCCAGTTTTAATTACTTTAGACATTTCACTAAGTTAAAAACAATTCATAGATGATTGCATTTTGGCAGTAACAATATTTTAACAAACCATATATTTGATCAAGGAATAAATTCATAATGAGTTGAAGCTGAGTTTGGCAATTTCAGTATCTAGCATATATTAAAATCTCTAAAAAGTCATTTTGTCAATTACGAGATAATTTCTTCTTTAATAAGGAAAAATGCAATGTCACTTTCTGACCATGAATTTTATAACACAGTATGTTCAGTGATTAGTTTCTTCATTTAAAACTCTTGCATTTTGAGAAATTTCATCACTAATATTGTAATTTCTTAAATTGAATATGTGAACCAATTGCTAATTTTGATAAATGAAAAAGAAAAAGTTTCTAATTTTTTAAGTTTCTAACGTTTCAGTTAATGTAAATCACCTGAAAGCCAGAGACACTCTTGCCTCTACCTTTATGTTGTCCTCGCCTTTTTCACACTGGATTTCCTATAACTTATGAGGACTACTGCCTATTTTTCAATCTCATCAATGAGTTTCTATTTCTATTGCTGGGTCCTAGAGAGACAGTCTGTTTTCCTTTGCTTTTTATCACTGACAATATCTTATTTAACACATGAGCCAATTTTCTGTTACAAGACAGAATTTATTTCCTTCAATGTCATCAATGTCTGCCCCTTATGATAAACTGTTTCAAATGACCTTTGGACTAGCTTATTAAAATTTCCATTAGCCTTTAAAGCATATTTCAAATTGAAGAAGATTCTTCACACCGTACAATACAATATAGTAAATGCTTATAACGAATAGATCAAGAATTAGCAGAAACTAACTTCCTCAATTACTTTTCTAATTCTTGCTCTTGGGACAGAATACTTTCAAGCTTGTGCCATTCTTCCACATGGACTAAATATCACTCACAGGAAATGTCATAAAAGTCTCCTCTTTAAAATTACAGTGCACTTGTATTTTTTTTTATTGAAGCATAATAGACATACAATGTTACATTAGCTTCTGGTGTACAATACATTGATTCAACAATACTATATATTAATCAGTGCTCACCAAAGTAACTGTTGTCACCATCTGTCACCATACCTATGCTGTGCTCTTCATCTCCATGACTTATTTATTTTATAACCCTCTTAATGCCTTTTATCTATTTTGCCATCCACACACCTATCTCCCCTCTGGCAACCACAAGTTTCTTCTCTATATTTAAGAGTTTGTTTTGTTTTGTTTTAGATTCCACATATTAGTGAGATCATATAGATTTTTTTTTCTCTGTCTGACTTATTTCATTTAGCATAATGCCATCTAGGTCAGCCCATGTTGTCACAAATGATTTTATTCTTTATTATGGTTAAGCAAAATTCCAGTGTGTGTATGTGTGTATCTTCTTTATCCATTCATCTATGGATGAACACTTGGGTTGCTTCCATATCTTGGATATTTTTAAATAATGCTGCAATAAATATAGGGATGCATATATCTTTTCAAATTAGTATTTTCCCTTTATTTGGGTAAATACCTGACAAATGAAACAAAAGCAAAAGTAAACTACTGGGACTACACAAAATCAAAAATTTTTGCCTGTAAAAGAAACCATAGCAAAACAAAAAGGCAACCTGGTGAAAGGGAGAAAATATTTGCAAGTGATATGTCTGATAAGGGATAATATCCAAACTATATTTAAAAACTTTTACAACTCAATGCCACACTAAAATAAAGAATGTACAGAGGATCTGAGTAGGTATTTTTCCGAAGAAGACAACAGATGCATAAAAAGACCCTCAATGTCATTAATCATCAGGGAAATGCAAATCAAAACCACAAGATATCACCTCACACCAGTCAGAATGGCTAATATCAAAAGGACAAGAAATAACAAAAGTTGGCAAGGATGTGGGGAAAAAAGAACCCTTATACACTGTTGATGAGAATGTATATTGGTGCAGCCACTGTGGCAAACAGTATGGAGTTCCTCAAAAATATTACAAATAAAAATATCAGACAATCTAATAGTTTTACTACTAGGTATTTACCTCCCCCAACCAAAAAAAAAAAAAAAAAAAAAAGTGGTGTACTTCTCTTTTAACCTATACAAGGCCTGACCATGGGGAGCTGAACCTACTTTCAGGCTTATACCAAGGCTGAACTCTTATGGTACTTTCCTTATAGCAGACCCACTCCTCAGGAGTCATTTTTCTCCAAATATATGAAATAAGAAGCATGGAGCTTAATTTCCCCTAATACTTGGTTAGAAAAGAAAAGTGGTAGGTCCATTACTATTGGCTCTCTGCTTTCTTTTAGTTATAGAAATATAGTTTGTTAATACCATGGGAATCAAAACTGCCCCAATGGTTTTTGATGATACAACTTTTTTTTATTGATTCATTATAAACTACATTAAAGGGGACGCCCAGGTGGCTCAGTGGGTTAAAGCCTCTGCTTTCAGCTCAGGTCATGATCTCAGGGTCCTGGGACTGAGTCCTGCATCAGGCTTTCTGCTCAGCAGGAAGCCTGCTTCTCCCTATCTCTGCCTGCCTCTCTGCCTACTTGTGATCTCTCTCTCTGTCAAATAAATAAATAAAATCTTTTAACAAAAAATTAAAGTAAGAACACATTTTTCTTGTAACTCCAGAACTTAAAGAAGAATCTGGAACATAATAGACAAGAAAATAGCATTATTGAGCGAATTCCTAAATCAGTGTTTTGTTTAAATAAAGGCATATATATAATTGTGAAGTCTAAATATAGTCGAAGTGAATTTTTCTTTTATCTTAATCACTTTCTGCCTTTTATTCTATTCTGGAGACCCTTTCACAGACACACCCAAAAATCATGGTTTACCAGCTCTTTGAGCATCCATTAGCCCAGCTGAGTTGACACATAAAATTAACCATCACAGCAATTATCTACAATTTGTCATAAGCTAAATATACAAATATAACCCAAGAGTTTAAACTTTCAGTACTGAACATGACTGAAAAGATACATGAGAGCTTATCTGTGAGTATACTCTCTCAAGTCAATTTTTAAAAACCTAGAAAATTCCATGCAAACACTGCTAATTGGGAGACCACAACTAACATGGAATTTGACTTTCAAAGAACTTAGATGCTCCATCCAAAGCTTTTTATCTTCACTGTTTTACA
Source organism: Nasua narica (assembly GCA_028533885.1). Classification (NCBI taxonomy): domain Eukaryota; kingdom Metazoa; phylum Chordata; class Mammalia; order Carnivora; family Procyonidae; genus Nasua; species Nasua narica. Next base: position 25,059,131 of record CM052800.1, on the reverse strand, counting down.
ATTCCTATGAAAATTCTGACATAACTTCTTAAGTGATTTCTATAGATCTCATAAGAGTAATGTAGATTAGAATACAAAACACGTCACAAAAATATATTTCATTCAGAGTGACATAAAAGCATGTTGGAATTAGTTTTCTATTTTTCAACTTATGTTATAAATACAGGATCTATAGATGGTGTTTTGGTTTGTTTAGTTTGTTTCGTGTTTCTTTTGAAGCTGTGCAGAGAAAGAAACTCTAACTTCATTCTTGTCATTCACAATAAGTCATTTATAGACTTTGACAGTATTCTTATTGATTTCACTATTTCCCCCAACAAATAAATCAGTTCAAAATGTAGCCTTAAGTGCAAAAGCAAGTAGTGTGCTAAGCCACTGTCAGTCATGACCAGAGTAGGCTTTGATTTCATATCAATTTTACTTCTCCACAAATGCAGTTTGGGAATAAATATTGCTATGAAAATAGAGTGAAAGATATTAAAGTAATTGCAATGAAGGCAACTGAATATACTTTGTGCCCCGTATAGTTTCATTTGCTAGTGGTTATTTTATTTTTAACAGATTCTTTAGAACTCAGTATATGATTGTCTGTCCCCCAACTCCCCAAACATTTGGATGAAATGGTCATTTAGAAATTATTTACCTTTCTTTTCTCTAAGAATGACTTGTACCTTTCCACCTATAAGATCTTGCCTCTTTACATTTCACTTTCCCAAATACTAACATTCCTAAGTATTCAGCTCAAAGTCTAGGTCCTCTCCACAAAAGCTTCCATTACATGATCTGTAATTTATCTAAAAATAGTGCAGCCCCCCTCCAAATGTGGCATATGCACTTTTGGAATGGCTATTCCATAATGAGAATCAGCTTCTAATATACAGAAAAATCATATAAATTATGGTCCCCAATGAAAATCTTTGTGTGAGTGTTTTTATGGCTACATTAGTATTTCATTGTGTATTTCATAGTTTATTCAACCAATGCCTTGTATTAGGACATTTCAGTTCTTTCCAGTCATTTGCAATTAAAAATAATCTTTTATGTATCTGTCGCTTTACATATTGCTGGCTCATAATTAAGATGGAGTTCTAGAAGAACACTGGTGAGTCAAAGTTTTAGTTCATACGTAGTTTTGTTAGGTATTGCTATTTTTGTCTTCATTATAGTTGCACCCATTTGCATTGCCTCAAGCCTGGGAGTGTGTAAATCCTCACAGTCTCAAAAATGGCACATGTTGTCAAACTTTAGGATTTTTGCAAATCTTTAGTTTATAAAACTAAACCAAAAATGAGACCTGTTTAATTTTAAATAACATTTAAAATTTGCGTAAATGAAATTGAATATTTTTCATAAGTTTAAGACACATGTAATCGTTCATTTCTTTTCCTGTGAACTGTCCTAAATTTGTTCTGTAAGTTTGTTTGTCATTTTTATAGACTTATAGAGCACTCTTTACACTGTGTCTATCAGAATTTGCCTGATATAATTTGCAAAGGCAAATACATACATACTTAAATGCACAATATATATGATCTCCTAAAACATTTTAATACACTCAAATTTATCAAAGTTTTTATTGCTTCAAGATTTTGAATTATCATTATGAAACTATTCTCCCTTCCCAAAATATAAAGGAATCCAGAAGCAGTTTCCTATAAGAAGTTATTCGGTTTCCATTTACCTTGTGGTATTTTTAAAATTAGGAATTTCTCATGGCTAATAGTGACATATAGACATGAAGCACGTTAGCACAAAGTTCCGGAAACCAAGAAGAAAAAAATGTACACAGATTAACTTCCCTTTCTCTCTTTTTTATCTCATCCTCCCTCCCTTCTATTATTTTTTCCTTTCTATGCTTCTTGTTATTCCCATTTTCTTTCTTTAACTTTTTATGAAGACATACAAGTATATTATAAAACAAAATAATTCGAGTAAAACCTGAGGCAAAAGAAAAAAAAAATGCTTCCATAAGAAAATGGAATGCCTATGCACTGTTTGTGGGAATGAGAGCTGGTACAGGTCTGGTGCAGAAAACAGTATGGAATTTCCTCAAAATATAAAAAAAAAATATTTATGATATGATCCAGTAATTCCACTGCTGGGTATTTATCAAAAGAAAATAAAAACATTAATTCAAAAAGATATATACATTCCTATCTTTCTTGTAGTGCTATTAAAATAGCCAAGGTACAGAAGCAACCCAAGTGTCCAATTATTGATGAATGGATGAAGAAAACATGGTGTATATATACAAAGGAATTTTACTCAGCCATAGAAAAGAAGGAAATCTTTCCCTTTGCAACAACATGGATGGATCTAGAGGGTATAATGCTAAGCAAAATAAATCAGAGAAACAAAACTACCATATGATTTCACTCAAATGTGAAATTTAAGAAACAAGAAACAAACCAAAAAACAGACTCTTAACTACAGAGAACAAACAGATGATTACCAGAGGGGGGTGGGTAAGTGAATGGGTGAAAAAGGTGATAGGGATTGGGGAGTACACATATCGTGATGAACACCGAGTAATGGGTAGAATTGTTGAATCATTATATTGTACCCCTAAAACTAATATGATACTGTATGTTAATTATGCTTGAATTAGAAAAAAATCATAACATATATAAATAAGAAAATACTGCACAGAAATCTCATATGCTGCTGTTTAGTAAATCACTTTATCAAAGTCACTTATCAGTAATAGGACAGAATTTGAACCCAGTATGTACATATACTTATAGTACATTCTCTTTGTATCTCCCAAAATACTGTATTACACTGTTGTGGAAGCCAGTAGGTTAGAACTATTTTGCCTATTCATTTATTTCCAACTTCATGTTTGTATGTTAGTTCATAAATTCTATCTATTCAGCGGCAGCATTATTTTTTCAATGAGTGATAATAATCTGCCATTTTACTATTATCTTTTCTTCTCTTTTTCTGTGGTGTTTGCATATAGATCTCCTGTTGGATCCTTTTATTCTTATTTACCTTGATTTGGATTGAATAAGATTATTTTTTCTTGGCAATCTATGCTGAATGTCTAAAATAAACAAAATGTCAATACAATGTCGTGCTAAAAAATTCTGCCTGTTCTCATTTAATCTCCTGAACACAGAGACCTGTGTGTGTGTGTGTGTGTGTGTGTGTGTGTGTGTGTGTGTTTGCTTTTACTCCTCAACCAACAGAAATAAGTAGTTTGTAGGTAACTTAAAATGTAATTTCTCTCTCTCTCTCTATTACTTTTTCTTTACCAAATACGTTTATTTTATTTTTTCAGTGTTACAAGATTCATTGTTCCTGCACCACACCCAGTGCTCCATGTAATACATGCCCTCCTCAATACCCACCACCAGACTTGCGCAACCCCCCAGCCTCTCCCCTCCAAAACTCTCAGTCTGTTGCTCAGAGTTCACAGTCTCTCATGGTTCATTGCCCCCTCCGATTTCACCCCATTCATCCTTCCTTTCCTTCTCACAATGCCCTCCATGCTTTTCCTTAAGTTCCACATGTAAGTGAGACCATAAGATAATTGACTTTCTCTGCTTGACTTATATCACCCCGCATAATCTCTTCCAGTCCCGTCCATGTTGATACAAAAGTTGGATATTCATCCTTTCTGATGGAGGCATAATATTCCATTGTATAGATGGACCATATCTTCTTTATCCATTCATCTGTTGAGGGGCATCTTGGTTCTTTCCACAGTTTGGTGATTGTGACCATTGCTGCTATAAACATTGGGGTACATGTGGCCCTTCTTTGTACTGCATCTGCTTCTTTGGGGTAAATACCCCAGGGTCATAGAGTAGCTCTATTTTTAATTTCTTGAGGAATCTTCACACTGTTTTCCAAAGTGGCTGCACCAACTTGCATTCCCACCAACAGTGGAGGAGGTTTGCCCTTTCTCCACATCCTCTCCAGCATTTGTTGTTTACTGTCTTGTTGATTTTGGCCATTCTAACCGCTGTAAGGTGGTATCTCAGTGTGGTTGTGATTTGAATCTCCCTGATGGCTAAAGATGGTGAAGATTTTTTCATGTGTCTGTTAGCCATTTGTATGTCTTCTCTGGAGAAGTGTCTGTTCATCTCTTCTGCCCATTTTTTTGATTATCTGTTTTGTGAGTGTTGAGTTTGAGGAGTTCTTTACAGATCTTAGATATCAGACCTTTGTCTGTAGTGGCATTTGCGAATATCTTCTCCCATACTGTGGGTTTCC
>CM052800.1:25043339-25054810 GCA_028533885.1 Nasua narica | reverse complement strand
AAATAGCTGTACAATTTTCCCAGCACCATTTATTGAAGAGACTGTCTTTTTTCCACTGGATATTTTTGCCTGTTTTGTCAAAGATTATTTGACCGTAGAGTTGCGGGTCCATCTCTGGTCTCTCTATTGTGTTCCACTGTTCTATGTGTCTTTTTTTGTGCCAGTACCATGTTGTCTTGGTGATCACAGCTTTGTAGTAAAGCTTGAAATCAGGTAATGTGATGCTCCCAGCATTGTTTTTCTTTTTCAACATTGTCTTAGCAATTCAGGGTCTTTTCTGGTTCCATACAAATTTTAGGATTGTTTGTTCCAGCCCTTTGAAAAAAATCAGTGGAATTTTGATCGCGATGTCATAGAAAGTATAGATTGCTCTGGGCAGTATAGACATTTTAACAATGTTTACTCTTCTGATCCATGAGCATGGAATGCTTTTCCACCTTTTTGTGACTTCTTCAATTTCCTTCATGAGCATTCTGTAGTTCCTTGAATACAGATCCTTTACCTCTTTGGTTAGGTTTATTCCCAGGTATCTTATGATTTTTTGAAAGAATCAATAAGATTGATAAACCATTGGCCAAACTAATCTAAAAGAAAATAGAGAGGACCCTAATTAACAAAATTATGAATGAAAGGGGAGAGATCACGACTAATCCAAAGGAAATAGAAACAATCATCAAAAATTATTATCAACAGCTATATGCCAATAAGTTTAACAACCTAGAAGAAATGGATGCATTCTTGTAAACCCATAATATTCCAAGACTGAAACAGGAAGAAATTGACAACCTGAATGGAGCAATATGTAGTAATGAGATTGAAACAGTGATCAAAAAACCTCCCAAAAAACAAAAGTCCAGGACCTGATGGATTCTCTGGGAAATTCTACCAAACTTTCAAGTAAGAAATAATACCTATTCTCCTGAAACTGTTTCAAAAAATAGAAACAGAAGGAAAACTTCCAGACTCTTTCTATGAAGCCAGCGTTACCCTGATCCCCAAACCAGGTAAAGACCCCATCAAAAAGGAGAATTTCAGACCAATATCCCTCATGAATATGGATGCCAAGATTCTCAACAAGATCCTAGCTAACAGGATCCAACAGCACATTAAAAAGATTATTCATCATGACCAGGTGGGATTTATCCCTGGGATGCAAGGGCGGTTCAACATTCACAAATCCATCCATGTGATAGAACAAATCAACAAGAGAAGAGAGAAGAACCACATGATCCTGTCAATAGATGCAGAAAAAGCATTTGACAAAATTCAGCATCCGTTCCTGATTAAAACTCTCCAAAGTATAGGGATAGAAGGAACATTCCTCAACATCATAAAGTCTATCTATGAAAAGCCCACAGCAAATATCATTCTCAATTGGGAAAAGCTGAAAGCGTTCCCTACGAGATCAGGAACACGACAAGGATGCCCACTCTCACCACTCTTGTTCAACATAGTACTAGAAGTCCTAGCAACAGCAATCAGAGAACAAAAAGAAATAAAAGGTATTCAAATTGGCAATGAAGATGTCAAACTTTCTCTCTTCGCAGATGACATGATACTTTACATGGAAAACCCAAAAGACTCCATCCCCAAACTACTAGAACTCATACAGTAATTCAGTAATATGTCAGGATACAAAATCAATGACAGAAATCAATTGCTTTCCTATACACTAACAATGAAAATATGAAAAGGGAAATTAGAGAATTGATTCCATTTACTATAGCACTAAGAACCATAAGATATCCGATTCCTACTTTTCCTGTTTTTCCTTTTCCCAGTCTCAAAGATACATTGCTTATTACAATCTTTTCCTCTTTTGTCATTTCTTCCCCTTGTATTCATTAGTGACAGGGTCCAAGAAAATCCTGAAGCCCAATTATACTTCTGTGACTCCAAATAAGGGATAGTTACTTTTCACCTTTGGAGAACTGAACTTTACTGGCTTTGTTTAAGATATTCAGGACCGATATCTCCTATAAACATTTTTTGCCACTCTGGTTCAAACTTCACTACATCTGGCAGCCCTTTTTGATATACCATGGTTCACATTATCATTGGACATGGAGACTAAGTTTAGAGTTTTCACCAAACTTATTATTTAGGTAAAATATGCAAAAAAGAAAGGAGATAGTGCCTTCCTTACTCTGCCTGCATAGAATCAGAAGTCATTCTTATTTGCTTTATATATCCTACTCATTCATTCATTTAATGGTTCATTTATTTAAATAATATTTACTAGAAATATTATTTGTAGTTAATATATTTTAAGAATTTGTTTATTAATTTGAAAAAGAGAGAGAGAGAGAGATTGGGGAAGAGGGGCAGAGGGAAAGAGAGACTCTCAGGCAGACTCCCCCCTGAGTGTGGAGCCTGACACAGGACTCAATTCCATGACCCTGAGATCATGACCTGAAAGGAAACCAAGAATTGGACACTTAACCAACTGAGTCACCCAGATGCCTCTGTAGTTAATATATTAACATTTGGAAGGTTCTTTGGAGAATAGTGGGTGATAAGTAGTGATTAATTTTATATGTCAATTTGGCAGGTCACAGTACTCAAATCTTTGGTCTGGATGTTGCTGAGAAGGTATTTTCAGAAGAGGTTAACATTTAAATTAGTAGATTTTGAGTAAAGTAGATTACTCTCCATAATGTTGGTGGGCCTCATCCAATCAGCTGAAGGCCTGAGGGCATCAAGAGGAAAATGATGGATGCCCCAGAAAAAGAAAGAATTCTTACTGCAGTCTGCCTCAGACTTGAACTGAAACATTGACCCTTCTCTGGCTTTCCAGCTTGGTAGCTTCAGTATCAGAATACAATAGTGTTAAATACAGTGGATAAAACTAAGTCTATGAACTCTATATAATTGCCTAATTGAAGAAATAACACCTTGCTGCAAAAGATTTTAATACAAAATACTGTAATATAATGTTTTTCATTCTTTTTTAATGTTTTTATTCTTAGAAAGGTGTCATTCAAGTTATAATGACATGTGAAATTTCACAGGCAGAAGATAATAAATCCTTACAGAGGTTATAATAGACTGTATAGATAGTCACAAATCCTAATTCCTCCTTGTATGCATGCCCTTTTGTTACATGTGATTTTGAAACACCTTGGTTCTCTACCCTTTGAATCCAGTCTAGTTGGGATTTGTTTGGGCCAATCAAATGTGGCAGAAGAAACACACTTCTGATTTTGACTTAAAATATTCTGTGTATTTTCATACTTTCTCTTGGTTCCAAGCCAACCTACTTTTGAACAAACCTGGCTAGTCTGCTGAATAACCAAAGGCTCCATCCTAACCCTAAACATACCTAGATTCAGTCAGCCAACCGTCACAGCGCAGCACAGTTTTGCTCTCCTACAACTGACTGTGGGCACACAAAGGGACCGGTAGGTATCAGCCAAGTGTGATTCAGAATAGTGAAATCAGGGGTGCCTGGGTGGCTCAGTGGGTTAAAGCCTCTGCCTTCAGCTTGGGTCATGATTTCAGGGTCCTGGGATCGAGCCCCACATGGGGCTCTCTGCTCTGGGGGGAGCCTGCTTCCCCCTCTCTCTCTGCCTGCCTCTCTGCCTACTTGTGATCTTTCTCTCTCTGTCAAATAAATGAATAAAATATTAAAAAAAAAGAATAATGAAATCAACCAACTAACTCAGCTAAAGAGGTAAATTAATGGTTGATATTTTAATCCTCTAACTTTGGGGGTGGCTTATTATACCTTTAAGTAACTGATGTGGAGGAGGTGATATTTGAATTTATTGAATTAGCAGTGTTTGGACATGTGATTTCTAGAAGGCATAGTATATATAACATAAGTATTAACTAGTTCATAAATAATGTAAGATGTATTTCACATACTAACAATGTCAGGATTTTCTTGTTTGCTTTTAATCTACTTCCTCTCTCATCAGGAATCTGTTTTCTCTTCAAGAGAGAGTTAGGGAATTTAAAGAGAAAAATTATAGTGTTTAGCCCACGGTTTGGTACATAACAAACACTTAAAAAAGAATTCCCTGCCTTCAAACCAGCTTCAGGAAGGATACTTTCTTTCAATTGTGAAACCTATTACTAAAACAATTTTGTCTATTTTTCTAGTTAATACTTATCTCTGATTTAAATATTTTATTATTTCAAGTTAATAGTTATTTGATTCAGAAACTAGTAAGAGATTGCATATTTGCTTGGATTCTGACCCAGCACCCAATGAAATAAAATTAAAGCAGATTTTTCTTCTGATTTAGCCCTCTAAGAATTAGTAAAGCTACTGCTTTCTCAGCTGATTCATTAATTGACTTCAGTTAGAAGTTTTTCTAGGAGGAGTAATGACTGTACGATTGACCTTGAAGTGATTAATCCATGAAAGGGTGTAAAAGCAAAGGCAAAGAAGATAAAGGGGAAAAAAAGCCTTTGCTTCTTTCTTTTTCCTTTTACTATCTACCTTGAAGTCATCCAGGCAATGAGGATCTCTTATTTTTTTAATATATAAAACTTAATTCTAATTCAAAAATAAAAGTTTAAAAAGGCAAGCCATTTCTGAAAAAGATGAGTAAAATAAAATCTGATTTTCTTGTTTTTTAGAGTATAAGGGAGAATACATATACACACATACATGAAAAGAGATAAAAAGATGAGGTTGCTATTTAAGTATGTTTAATCAAATAAAACTGTCTTTTCAAAAATAGTTCTATCCTATATTTAAGTTTTCTTACGGACGCATTAAATATGTTTACTTTACTGAAGAAAAGATTATCCCACAAGATGTATTCCTAAAGAAAAGATCAACATTACTTAATTTATTTAGTGAGTTAGTCATTGATAATTTTTTCCCTATATCAAATCTTGGCCAGAGTTAATATTTGAGTATACAAAAGTGCATAAATATAGTCACAACTACCCTCTAGAAATTCATCATGGACTGGAGACAAATAGATAAAATATCAGTTTTAATAGTTACTATGAGTACTGCAGTAGAGTTACAAACAAACTATCTGATAGCATAAACACACAATTTTTTTTTTCTGGAATATTAGCAAAAGCTTCATAGCTTAGAAGTGCTTCAATAAAGGCTTCACATTTGGCTAGTTATTCACAGGTAAGAAAAGGGCTAAGAGCATTCAAGACAATATGCTTTGTATATACAAGAAGGTGGAGTAAATGCATCATGGCAGATTCTGAAAATTAAACCTATTATGGGCAGAAGCACAGTGGGAAGATTTGGAAATTGGTGATGATGAGTTTAACGAATTAGGTACAAGAGAAATTATAGAAGCCTTCTTCCTTCCCTGCCCCATTGGAATAAAATGTCAATACCACCCAATGAGCAAGAGAAGTCAATGGAACTTTGTAAATTAGGAAACACAATCAGATTTCCATATTAGAAAGTTTATACTCTTAGTGTTCCATGATGATATGTGACATTTTTAAAAAGCCATTACAATTCTTCTCTAATCAATGTAGGTGGTTTAAATATTTGATTTTAAGATAAACTGTACAGAAAGTGCATCTATATTTTCCCATTCATTATATATGAGTTGTACCAAGGGAAACATAAATAAAAGAATGATGTAATAAATTATAATAAAAAGAAATATAAAGTAATGAAATTATAGTGAATGCAATGTAAATATCACATAACAAAGAGAAACATCTATGTAATATGCATATCCTAGTTTTTGAGTGATTTTAAATTGTATTATTTCAATATCAGTTTTGCTTAGCAGAATGAAAATATTTAGATCAACACAAATAAGCATACTTAAAAAGAAAATGAGCCCAACTGATGTAAAAAGTAAGACTCTCCAGCTTCTTTCTTTGCATTTGAATTTTAAGTTCTAGCCAATTTTGTGGTACATTTGGGTGACAAAAAGCATGAAATCTCTTTTTGGTGCTGCGGAGAAGAAGGGAAAACAGGATAAAGGAAAAAAAAAGCTCTCATATTCTAAATTATAAATCAGGTTTAAATTAAGGAATATTACCTAGAGATCCATAATATAATAGAGGGACAGAAGACAGACAACTATAGCTTTCTTGTAGAAAAGTCATGTAGAATTATTTGTTTTTTTTTTAATTTAAACAATTTTTGCAAATATATGTATTTGTTCATAAAAGTTATATGACTAACAGAATAAGTAGGACAATTTGAAAACTTCTAAAATGGACTATTGCAAAAAGCCTGCTGTTTTTTTTTCTTTTTTTTCCTGTTTTTTCTTTTTTCTCTGTTTGTTTGTTTGTTTTGTTTTGTTTTGTTTTTACTTTGCCCTCTTCCAACCACATCTACAGAGTGCCCAGGGAGCTCTTCATAAAACAAAAGTCAAACCCTATTTCTTCCTTCCTTAAAACCTCAAATGAGTTCCCAATGCACAAACACAGTTTCATCCTGTTGTCATGTCTTTGAGCCATCCAGGCTCTGCCTACTCCAGTTCAATCTCATCATCCTCCTCCCACTGAGCATTACTCTTCAGCCATGTCAGCTACCTTTCCTGTTCTCAAATGAGCTTAGTCCTTTTTCACCTGCAGTAATTTATACTTGCATTTTGCTAAAACTTGGATTTTTTTTTTTTTTAGTTTCACTCACTCCTCATAAATTTGATGCCAGTGCTCTTCATTCAAAAGTGCCCAACTTTGCAAAAATGTCTAAACATTCATGGAGCATTGTCTCTCAATATCACTCATCGATAAGATCAGAATAATAATTGTTTGACTAATAGATATATAAATAAAATAATAATATAATAAATTATACTAAAAGAAGTAAGACATAATATACACATATATATGCATATAAGAGACATATACACAGAGTGATGACAAATATTAAACATTAGATTAATTCAATTATCATTTTCAAGTCTGCTGAATTGGAAAATTCTGGTATACACAGCTTCTGAATTTTATTATATGATTCTTTTATTTTCTTTAAATCACAAATTTAGTTTGAGAAATATAACAGACTGGTACTTGCTTCAATTTCCATGATGGATTCTACACAAATTTAGGAGCAGTTTCAAAGCAAATTATATAAGTTGTGTTGTATTTTGATAAAAATAATTTTCAGTTCAATGGTCAATTCCTCATGGAAGGTATTCCTAGGGAAGATTTCCCTACATTAGTAGAATCCTGGAAATGTGCCATCATTTATCCTTCTCAGAAACCTGGAAGAAATGACTTGATTTCTGAAAAGGAGGCCAAGTGAGAGCAGCATCTTTTACCTATATACTAGAGATTATTAAAAATAAGTATATTATTTGTTAAGAGAAAATACATATAAGTAACTTTTTTATATTTTCTTTTGTGGAAACATCTCACTGCAGTAGGCTCTTGGATCATATCATCTGAATTTAAAGCCTGACTCAGACATTTTCCAGCTGGATAAAAGTATGAAAATAGTTTAATATTCTTAAACATCAGTTTTGTCATGTTCGTGAAAGACAAAATGATGTCTACTTTAGTAAGTTATTATGAAGTTTAATTTTAATTTTATAAAATGTGTTACAATGTCTGATATGTGACAATGCTAAGTACATATTTATTAATGAGGTAGTTATACTTCTATGCTTATTAATACTTGGAAAATCTAGAGGAATTAGTATTGGGGAAGTTTTAATCTAGATGTGTTATAATCATCTGTGGTTACATAATCATAGTTTCCATCACTATTTTTGCCCAATTGACAAGTCACTTAACTGTCACCTTAGAATTTTTATTTGGATAAAATAAAACAACAAAAAAAAGCTAAAAGTAAAAGTTCTTTGTTAAATCTAAACACTTCTGTTTCTGTCTTGGACACCATTCTCTTTTGTCACCTCAAAAGCATTACAAAGTCACCTCAAAAGCATTACAAAGTAAATGCCATCTGCTATATATTAAATTTATGATATATATTAAATTTATTAAATAATAATTTATTATTAAATTTTCCTCTTCATTGGACACATCCTCCAACATTTAAATATTCTCATGTCTACTCCACTGCTATTAAACCGTCTTTTGACTTGTCTTTCATTTGTAGGTACTGCTTAATCTTTTTATTCTCTTTTAGAACAAAGTGTCCAAAAAGATTGACCATACTTGATACCTTAAAATTTCTCCCCATCCATACAACCCTCCATCACACAATGAAATCTGAACAGCTTATAAGTCCTATCATTTATTTGCTTTGACTACCACTCTCCCCTTCTCTCCCCTTCTTCCAGCCACATATGGCCTCTATACTCCCATACTTTCCTTGTAAATAATCCACATGAACAATACAATGCATATCATCCCATATTTATGTTTTTACATATATAATTATACAAATAATCAATCATTTCAATGTGATATATCTATATTTATAAACGTATACATATGTGCACAGGGGTTTATTTTCATGACCATTGCTTATAAAATAAACATTATTCTGCATCTCACTTTTCTTATTCAATAATATTTATGGAAAACTCCTGATGCCAACAGTTGAAGTATATAATTCATTTATTTTATTGAATAATATTGCATACTATGAATATATGCATATTATAAATATATGAATATTTTTATATTTCCAACCTCAATCTCTATACTTTAGTCCAGAATCATAAACTCCCCCATCTACTAACCTCTTCACTTGAATGCCAAAATGTACTTCAAACTGTGCATGGATCAAACTGAACTCCTCATCTCTTCATCAAAAATAGACCTCTTCCAGAGTTCTCCTTCTCATTGATTGACAGCATAACCCATCCAACTGACTTGATAGCTAATTGTGTTCTACATATGCATGATTTGAGCATTAACTCTAAAAAGGACTGTAGCAATTATACAAAATAAAGTATTGTAATAATCTAAACTTTAAATTGTAAGTCCTCCTCCAAAACACGCACACACACACACACACACACACACACACACACACACACTCGTACATGCTGCAAACTCTCAATACACAATGGAGTAGGGGCTCGAAACACTTAAGGATGATTATATCAGTTAAAAAAAACATACCTAAACATACAGAGAAAATTATGTGAGAGATCCGTTCCCTATGGTTCTCCTGACCTTGTAGCTTCATAGAAATGAGAAAGGTCAAGGCCATTTTAGAGAGGGGACTAAAAAATGGAGAGGTCCCTACAAAGTGGTGAAAGAGAACATGAAGCCCATTCTTGGCCCTGACAGACTAGTGAGAGGAAAAGAGAGACAGCTGTAGGTAAGGCAGGAGGTGAATCATAGCTTATATCATCACCTCCACATCCCTAAGTCTAGGTTGAAATTCTAAAGAGGCAAAGACCAAGGCAAAGGACATTTTCCATAGTTCCTACTTGGTACTTTGAAGTGACTACTCTTCAGGATTCCAGTAACTTCAACTCAACACAGTCTGAAATGGCTCCTTGAAAAGAAATTCAATGCCTTGGTGTAGTTAAGCAGGTAAGCATAGGGAAAGCCTTATTAATCCACCTAGAATTGTCCTTGGTTCCCATGTAGCTCCAAATATTCACACAGTCCCTGTGGGGCTGTACATATTGTCATAGACAGTGCCGGCCAAATATATTCATTTATTCATTGATCAATAACAGCTTACAGAGAGATTGCAATGACAGGAGAAAAGTAAATAATTAGTTGCGATTATCAAGGAAGGGAGGTGGTCAACAGGAGGTGTAGCCAGACTTCTGAGGACACAGAGTGTCAGTGAGAACTGAGGTGTGCAAAGGAGGCAGGAACATCACCTCTCTGACTAGCCTTCATTTGTTACAGCCTTCTCCAGGAAAGCCCAGCAGGGCAAGAAGAATCAGATGCAATCAGATAAGGACTACTTGGTTGTACAGTTGAGTTAGCAACAGAAAATATCTCAAAAAAAAAAAAAGAAAGAAAAGAAAATATCTCAAAGACTTGAACACAGATGAGAGGCCTTCTGTCCCATCAATATAAAGACGCTGTACTCCCCCATTTACTGAACTGTCATTTTGAGGGAAATGGGATGTGGTAAAAAGGGATGGAACTCTAAAAGACAGAATTTCCTTGAAAGTATGTGTGGTAACTCAAAAGAAACTGTATATGACAGAAAGAAACTATATATAACAGAAACTGTATATAACTCAAAAGAAACTGTATATAACAGAAAGGGTTGAGACCTGAACTGGCAAGTTTGAATTTCTCCACAAAGAGGTGGGAAGACACTTGTGTAATTAGATCAATTAGATCCATGTTATACACATAATAAGCTTGTGACCTCTAAACCTCACCTCCTCCCTGCCAGGTAAGCACAGTAGGAATTATTTTTTTATTTTTAGATGTTTCAGTAAGGACAATAAGTTGTTTAAATTAGCAAATGGAAGAACAGTTCTTTGGATCCATAAAATTACATTTCGAATATTAGAATCTGGCCACTATGCGTAATATCTACATTAGGTTAACACAAATAGAAAATTGAATTAGTGTTTCTGAAAGTATGTCCCTCAGGTCAGAACTGGATCCTCCTGGATCATCCTGCATCCCTAAATATACCATTATACAACACTGTTGGCACTTAAAATATATTTATTCATTCAATTAACAAAAAAAAAAAAACAAAGAATTTTCTTCTTACTACATAGAATTGAAGATATTGACAAATATAATTATTTTTCTCAACCTTTTCCAAAATGGATAACCTTTACATGTAATCTGATGAACAGATTTTTTTCAGGTATTGATCTTCCAAGTGATTGCTGATTCTGATCAAAGTGTTGGATATATATATATATATATATATATACACACATATATATATATTCATAGAGAAACTCAACATTGGTTCTTTACAGGATTTAAACACTTAAAAGAAAACAGGCATATATATACATTTCAAATAACAGCCTTGATATAAAATCAGAACAATAAATATCATGCCCTATGGTTAATCATGGATTATACCTTCATTCTTTAAAAAAGTGAATTTATAAAAATGGATGTGAATATAAAATACTGTTAATTTGTTTCCTTATGTGATTCAGGAAGACTTCACTGAAAGACTGTGCTTAAAAAGATTTAAAGAAGGACAGATGGATTTGGGCAAACTATCTGAAAAACATGCATAATTGTATAAGACAATTAATGGTCCATATGTAATGCAGTTTAGAGCTAAGTATTGTTTAAGGAATCATTAAATTAGATATAAAGCTGTGGTGGGTTATTATGTTAAGGAAGGAGAACATTGCCTTAATCATTTTCTTCCACTTGTTTTGCCCTGGATGTATACCTTCTCTTCTTATGTCAGTAAAGTCTCAGTTTTACTAGATTCGGGAACAGGGGGTTATTATGATTTCAGACTTATTTGAATTACTCTGGCTTGTATGGTTGCTCAAATTATCATTTTAATCCCCTCTTATCACTGTAAAGTAGTGTATTTATATAAGCTAAGAAGATTTAACTAACATGAGGTAATAACAACCAATGAACATAATTTAAAACAAATCTCAGATATTAACTTGGTTTGCTGTTATTTGATT
>CM052800.1:25018524-25042839 GCA_028533885.1 Nasua narica | reverse complement strand
CAGCATCACAATTCCAGACTTCAAGCTATATTACAAGGCGGTAATCATCAAGACAGTGTGGTACTGGCACAAAAACAGACACATAGATCAATGGAACAGAATAGAGAGCCCAGAAATGGAACCTCAAGTCTATGGTCAACTCATCTTCGACAAAGCAGGAAAGAATATTCAATGGAAAAAAGACAGTCTCTTCAACAAATGGTATTGGGAAAACTGTACAGCTACATGCCAAAGAATGAAACTGGACCATTTCCTTACACTGCACACAAAAATAGATTCAAAATGGATCAAAGACCTCAATATGAGACAAGACTCCATCAAAATCCTGGAGGAGAACACAGGCAGCAACCTCTTGGACCTCAGCTGCAGCAACTTCTTCCTAGAAACATCTCCAAAGGCAAGGGAAGCAAGGGCAAAAATGAACCACTGGGACTTCATCAAGATCAAAAGCTTTTGCACAGCAAAGGAAACTGTCAACAAAATCAGAAGACAACTGACAGAATGGGAGAAGATATTCACAAATGACATATCAGATAAAGGGTTAGTATCCAAAATCTATAAAGAACTTCTCAAACTCAACACCCAAAGAACAAATAATCCAATCAAGAAATGGGCAGAAGATATGAACAGACATTTCAGTAAAGAAGACATCCAAATGGTCAACAGACTCATGAAAAAATGCTCAACATCACTCAGCCTCAGAGAAAGACAAATCAAAACCACAGTGAGATACTACTTCACACCAGTCAGAATGGCTAAAATTAGCAAGTCAGGAAAGGACAGATATTGGCAAGGATGCGGAGGAGAAAGGGGAACCCTCCTACACTGTTGGTGGGAATGCAAGCTGGTACAACCACTCTGAAAACAGTATGGAGGTTCCTCAAAATGTTGAAAATAGAGCTACCGTATGACCCAGCAATCGCATTACCTGGTATTTACTCTCAAGATACAAATGTAGTGATCTGAAGGGTCACATGCACCCGAATGTTTATAGCAGCAATGTCCACAGTAGCCAAACTATGGAAAGAACCTAGATGTCCATCAACAGATGAATGGATAAAGAAGAGGTGGTATATATATACAATGGAATACTATGCAGTCACCAGAGAAACGAAATCTTGCCATTTGCAGCGACGTGGATAGAACTAGAGGGTATTATGCTAAGCGAAATAAGTCAGTCAGAGAAAGACAATTATCACATGATCGCTCTGATATGAAGAATTTGAGAGGCAGGGCAGGAGGTTGTGGGGGTGGGGAAGAGAAATGAAACAAGATGGAATGGGGAGGGAGACAAACCATAAGAGACTCCTAAATTCACGAAACAAACTCAGAGTGGCTGGGAGGTGGGGAGGGTAGAGTTATGGACATTGGGGAGGGTATGTGCTATGGCAAATGCTGTGATATGTATAAGCCTGGTGATTCACAGACATGTATCCTGGGGCAAATAATGCATTATATGTTAATAAAAAATTAAAAAAAACCCACAATCTGTAGGTACTACACATCACAAAAGATATAATACATATTTCAAGTACAAGAGGCATGAATTTGGTACATTTGCTGGCAACTTAAGAAGAAGATATGCAAAAATCTCAAAAGTGATCAAATCTTTTTTTCTCCATTATCTTACATTTATAAGAATAGTATGGAAAGCAAGTGTCATTTTAACAAAATTGCCTACATTTAACAAACTTCCCTCCTAATATAACTAAACACTTCATTGATGGAGAAAAACAAATCTGCTGTTCAAGAAATTCAGTCACTTCAAATCTAAAACTTACTTTTTGATAGGGTAATAAGGGTAAGAAATTTCCCAGGGTGATAATCATTTTATAGATTAAATCACCACATTGTATACCTTAAATTTACACAATGTTATATGTCATTTATATCTCAATGAAACTGCACAGAAAAAGGTCAATTTTATGAAATTGTCTCAATTTAGGAATGGAAAAGAATAAACTGTTACAACTGTGTGTGTGTGTGTGTGTGTGTATAATTTCTGATTCTTATAGTTGACTACTGTTTGGCTTTCTTATTACTGCTTAACAAATATTGCCTGCCTGCCTGTCTGCCTTCCTCCCTCCTTCCTTTTCTCCTTCCCTCCCTCCTTCCCTCATTTCCTTACTTCTGTTCTTTTCTCTCATTAAAAAAAAAATTCCTCTTAATTCTTTATGCTCCACCTATTGTGATTTCACAGCATCTTTATTTTCATTCTTATTCCCAGACCTCCTCATATTTCCCTCTATTTTTAGACATTTTATCCTCTTCACATGGCTAATACTATTTACTATTCAGTATTCAATTCAAATATATTTTTCTCAGAGAGAATTTTCTTTGGATTTGTTCAGCAATGATGGAATCTGTTAAAGACTCCTATACTACTTCAAGTTAATCCTTTGGCAATTTGTATCGCATCTGTAATTTTTAAAATGTAACATGCATGATACAAAATACAAGTATGCAGATAAAAATGACTAAGGCAATGTAGCTTGCTTTTACTGTTCATCTCTTCACCTCCATGCAAAATAAATGTATATGCTTTCTTTAACTCCATAACTTTTAATAGAGTCCTGTATTTTGTTCTTTTTTTTGTGTGTGTGTTTTGTTCTTGTTGAGACACCATTCACTGCTTATTCACCATTCACCATTCACTGCATCATACTTAATTTTTATTTATTCATTTATTTATTTATTTATTTAATTTATTTATCACACCATATTTTTAAAACTTGGATTAGGTCATTGATGTAGCTTCTCCCCACGTATGAAAACAACACTTCAGCCTACATCTTTTTGGAAAAGAAAAAAGAAAAAAAAGAATTTTTATACATTTGAGATTGAGAGAGAATATGTGTGTGCACAAGTGGGGGAGGGGCAGAGGCAGAGGGAGAAGCAGACTCTCCGCTGAGTAGGGATCACCCCCTTTGATGTGGGACTTGATCCCAGAACCCTGAGATCATGACCTCAGCTGAAGCCAGATGCTTAACCAACTAAGCCACTGAGGCTCCCCTTCTTGGCCAAAATTTATTCACAGGATACATTTGTCCATATGAGACCCTTGAAAAAGCTAGCCTTTAATTGTAGTGACAATAAGAATTATAGTAACAATAAGAACTGTAGTAACAAGAATCTTGTTACTCAGAAGGAAAAAATAGACAATAATTTTTACTAAAGAACATCTTACTGTTCCCAAGATGTATTTTGTTCATTGCATTCTGCTATTATCATGAATATAATAGCTTCATTTAACTCCAAGGATTCTGAAGATATGCACAATATTTCTGTTTTAAAACTTTCCTTTTTCTTAGGATGTCTCTTCAACAAGTGGTTTTGGGTAAAGTGGGCAATGACATGCAGAAGAATGAACCTGCGCCACTTTCTTGCAACATACACAAAAACAAATTCAAAATGGTTTAAAGACCTAAATGTGAGACCTGAAACCATGAGAATCTTAGAAGAGAACATAGACAGTAACTTTTTTGACATTGCCCATAGCAACTTCTTTCAAGATAGGTTTCCAGAAGTAAGAGAAACAAAAGTAAAAATAAACTATTGGGAGGGACTTCAAAATAAAAAATTTCTGGGATGCCTGGGTGGCTCAGTTGGTTGGGCAGCTGCCTTCGGCTCAGATCATGATCCCAGTGTCCTGGGATCGAGTCCCACATCGGGCTCCTTGCTCGGCAGGGAGCCTGCTCTTCTCTCTGCCTCTGCCTGCCTCTCTGCCTGCTTGTGTTCTCTCTCTGTTAAAATAAAATTAAAAAAAAAAACAAAAATCTTTAAAAAAAATACATAAAAAAATTAAAAAAAATAAAAAATTTCTGCACAGTGAAGAAAACAAACAAAACTAAAAGGCAACTGAAGAATAGGAGTAGATATTTTCAAATGACATATCTGATAAAGGATTAGTGTCCAAAATATATAAAGAACTTGTAAAACTCAACAGCCAAAAAATGAATAATCCAATTAAAAAATGGGCAGAAGACATGAGTAGACATTTTTCCAAAGACATACAGATGCCCAATAGGCACATGGAAAGATACTCAACATCACTGATCATCAGGGAAATGCAAATCAAAACTACAATGAGATATCACCTCACACTTGTCAGAATGGCTGAAATCAACAACACAAGAAACAACAGGTGTTGATGAGATGTGGAAAAAAGGAAACACTCTTACACTGTTGGTGGGAGTGTAAACTGGTGCAGTCTCTGGAAAACAGTATGGAGGTTCCTCAAAAAGTTAAAAATAGAACTACCCTACAATCTAGCAATCACAGTACTGGATATTTACCCAAAGAATATGAAAATACTAATTCAAAGTGATAATATGCATCCCAGTGTTTATAGTAGCATTATCTACAATAGCCAAATTATGGAAACAGACCAAGTGTCCATTGACTGATGAATGGATAAAAAAGAGGTGATATATAATACTTATATATCACTATATATTATATATATGATATATATAATATTCCATTATATACAATGGAATATTGGTCATCCATAAAAAAGACTGAAATCTTACAATTTGCAACAACGTGGATGGAGCTAAAGAATATTATGGTAAGGGAATATTATGGTAAGTAAAATAAGCCAGTCAGAGAAAGATAAATATCATATGATTCTGCTCATCTTGGAATTTAAGAAATAAAACAAGCAAGGAGGTAAAAGAGAGAGAGAGACAGAGAGAGGCAAACCAAGAAACAGACTCTTAACTGTAGAAAATAAACTGATGGTTACCACAGGGGAGCTGGGTGAAGGGGTTGGGTAAAATAGGTCATTGGCATTAAGGAATGCACTTGCAATGAGCACCTGGTGATGTATGGAAGTACTGAGTTACTGTATTATGCACTTGAAACTAATATTACACTCTATGTTAACTAACTGGAATTGAAATTAAAAAAAAAAATTAAAAAATTATTTTCCCCAAATTGTCATTTTTTTCTACAAGTTTGTTTTATCGTTTTGGTCTCATCTTTTTACGATGGATATGTTCTTTATATATAAGTGAACCTATGCTGTTACTTATAATAAGTGTTAAACACACAAAAAAAATGCTGATTAGAATCTATATAAAGTGGAGGAAACTTGTAAACTGGTTAAACTACATATAGTGGTTCATTTGCTGTATGAATTTTGCAGGAAAACTCCAACTATCAGAAAAACTAGATTTCTCAAAAAAGAATAATCTGTTTTGCAGGCTACTAGACATGAACATTGATCTCAGACTTCAGTGGGGAAAGAAAGGCAAGGCTTTATTGTATAGGTATTACTCAAATTCATTATTCTGATTTGTGTAGCTCAGGCTTCCCCTACATTATATGATTCCAGTCTCCAGAGTACCTTGGATGCTTCCTCTCTCTTTTTTTAAAATATTTTATTTATTTATTTGACAGAGAGAGAGATCACAAGTAGGCAGAGAGGTATGCAGAAGGAGAGGGGAAGCAGGCTCCCTGCTGAGCAGAGGGGCTCTATCCCAGGACCCTGGGATCATGACCTGAGCCAAAGGCAGAGGCCTAACCCACTGAGCCACCCAGGCGCCCCAGATGCTTCCTTTCTAATTAATCCTAACTATTTCCAGTCTTTATTTGCTTAAGGGAGATTTCTTCTTCCTGACTATCTGGCATGGTAAAAAGGATCTAAGTACCCAATTTCTAACTGATGCATTTTAATGACGAATGTCACATGAGCAAAGGTATAGTGTACCTCTCTGGAGGTAGTCCAAAGTATAGACAGGATGGAGATAACCTCCAGAAAGGGAGTGTTAGCAAATGATTGCCATGGCCTAGTTAGCAAGTGAAATGGCCTGCAATTAAGGTAGAGGCAGTGAGAAGGAAGATAATTTCTTTCCACTCTCTTTCAAATGAATGTTGAAGTAATTGGGTCCCTGTAAAAGCAAGTTACTATTAGGTTTCTAATATATACAGTAAAATATTCTGTTGTGAGGAGTGTAGGGACAACTGACAACCAAACTCTAAATTCCTCTCTGTTACATGAAATTTTCATTGTGTTTATTCCCCACAACAATCATTCACCCTCTGGATTTATCCACTAAAATAGACAGTTTGACACTGTGCACATTGTGACTTTGACAATGTAGTCAACTGCAAAAGAGCATTCAATTTCAAATAAGCTCCTAGTACTTCGGGAAAAAAAAAAGTCTCTCAAATTTATTCTGCACTTTATTTTATACATATTCATTAGGACAGATGACATTTTAACAAAGCTTCAGCTAGGGATTTCAAACAAATTTGTATTAATGAATACAAATTGAAACAATTAAACATGGCATCTAACAGTTAATTTTCTTTAGTAAAGAAGTAAAACTATAGAGCAATAACATGAGATTTGAAGAATCCCTTTTTAATCATTTAATCAAACTTAACTCTTAACTCTTTCCAGTTCAGTAAGATGAATAAAAATGAATTAACACTGTAGGTAATTTTTAGTAGAAAATTGCTAAATTCATGGGCAATTATAACACTTGTAGGTAATGCTTTCTAATCTCAGTATAATTACATTTCATGCTTCATAGAAAAATTTAGTCACCACAGATGTAAAGAAAAGAGAATCCCCTTAGAAAGCAAAATGGGGCAACCTAGGTATCATAGTAGATGTGTTTATCTCTGTGCAGGACTTTCAAAGTTCAGGCATTTCAATGCTACAGTCAGAGGATGACTTATTTAGTATATTATTGAAGAAAACATATTCATAGTTAATAGCTGCTAAATATAATGTTTCACTAAAATCAAGTTTAAAAGCTTTACTTCTGTCTCTGAACACCTCTGTCTTCTTCTTCTTTTTTTTTAATTTTTATCCTGCTTACAGCTAGGTAGAATTCTGGATGCCCCTATTCACTAAAAGATATGAATTTGGCTAAGAGAAAGAAATGTTAACTTATTTTATTTTAACCTATATATTATTAGGGCAACAGACAAAAAAAGAGTATGAAATATAGTATTTTTGCAACAAAACTGTCATTCTGTGATCTTAGTTTTAACTTTTGAAGGACAACTTAGTAACTGAAACATGTAGCTAGGATTTTTTTTTAAAGATTTTATTTATTTATTTGAGAGACAGAGAAAGTGAGAGACAGCATGAGAGGAGAGAAGGTTAGAAGAAGAAGCAGACTCCCCGTGGAGCTGGGAGCCCAATTTGGGACTCGATCCCAGAACTCAAGGATCATGACCTGAGCTGAAGGCAGTTGCTCAACCAACTGAGCCACCCAGGTACCCTAGGATTTAACGTATATTATCCTGATTTCTGATCTTCTGAATTTCATAGTTTATTAAAGCAGCACGTAGCAAAATGCTATGTTAACCTGCACTGACAATGAATAGAATGGAAAGCTCAAGTACTTTGAAGGCAAGAAAACATATTCTGATTGAACTAAGAACTTTAGATAAAATCTACTCTAAGATTTTAATTTAATAATAGTTTCTGGGAGATAGTGTTGATATTTCACTTTGCTATGGGGAGTTAAATAATGACATAGATTATTAAATATTTTAATAATATATTTTAATTTTTTAATTTATTAATTAAACAATTTATAAAATTTAATTTTAAGGAAGGAAGGAAGGAGAAAGAAAGAAAAAAAAGAAAGAAGAAAGAAAGAAAGAAAGAAAGAAAGAAAGAAAGAAAGAAAGAAAGAAAGAGAAAGGAAGAAAGAAAGAAAGAAAAAGTACACCTGGGTGGCTAAGTCAGTTAGTGTCCAGCTCTTGATTTCGGCTCAGGTCATGATCTCAGGTAATGATCTCAGGGTCCTGAGATGTGTCAGGCTCTGATCTCAGTGGGAAGTCTGCTTATCTCCCTTTCCCTCTGCCCTTCCCCCACTCGTGTGTGTGTGTGTGTGTGTGTGTGTGTGTGTGTGTGTGTGTGTGCACGCGCGGGGGCTCTCTTTCTAAAATAAATAAATAAACGATAACAACAAAAAGAGTATACAAAGCCATCTGAAGACTGTTAGCTTAACATGAGAAATTAAAAACAAACAAACAAACAAATAAATAAGAAGATTGCCATAGTAAGGTGAAAAAGATAGGGGTCTAAATGCTAGGAACTGGGTGTTGTTGATTGTTCTTTAAAATATAGAACATTCTGACCTAATTTGGCTTATCTGAAAAGTTTGTCAATAATAATTTTTTTTAATAGTGTAAATGGTTAAAAAGTAGTTGAGAAAATAGAAAAGCCAATCCTCAAATCTGTAAGGATTTGCACAGAGACTTAGATAGTTAAAACAATCTTGAAAAAAACAAAGTTGGAGGACTCATATTCTTGTTTTCAAAACTACAAAACTACAGTACTCAAAACAATAAAAATTCTGGGAATTAAAGAAAACTGAAAATTGAAAATAAATCTATAGGATAGAATAAAATGTTTGCAAAACATACGTTTGACAAGTGTTTAATATGCCGAGTATATAAAGAACTCCTATGGCTCAGTAACAAAAAATAAACAATTCAATTTTAAAAATGGGCAAAAGATTTGAACAGACATTTCTCCACGGATATGGCTTATAAGGACAAGAAAAGATGCATTATGTCACTAACCACTAGGGAAATGCAAATCAAAACCACAATGAGATGCCACTTCATGTTCATTAAGATGGGTAATATATAGTACATTTTTAAATTTAAAAAAAAAAAGAATGGCCAAAATCAACAAGACAGTAAACAACAAATGTTGGAGAGGATGTGGAGAAAGGAGAATCCTGTTACACTATTGTTGGGAATGCAAGTTGGTGCAGTCACTTTGGAAAACAGTGTGGAGATTCCTCAAGAAATTAAAAATAGAGCTACCCTATGACCCTGAAATTGCACTACTGGGTATTTATCCCAAAGATACAGATGCAGTAAAAAGAAGGGCCACATGTACCCCAATGTGCATAGCATCAATGGCCACAATGGCCAAACTGTGGAAAGAGCCAAGATTCCCCTCAACAGATGAATGGATAAAGAAGATATGGTCCATATATACAATGGAATATTATGCCTCCATCAGAAAGGATGAATATCCAACTTTTGTACCAACATGGACGTGACTGGAAGGGATTATGCAGAGTGAAATAAGTCAAGCAGAGGGAGTGAATTATCATATGGTTTCACTTATGTGTGGAGCATGAGGGAAAACATGGAGGATATTGTGAGAAGGAAAGGAAGGGCGAATTGGGGAAAATCTTAGGGGGCGATGAACTGTGAGAGACTGTGGACTCTGAGCAACAAACTGAGGGTTTTGGAGGGGAGAGGATGGGGCTTGGGTGAGCCTGGTGGTGGGTATTTAGGAGGGCACGTATTGCATGGAGCACTGGGTGTGGTACATGAACAACAAATCTTGGAACACTAAAAAAAAAAGGTATTGGCAAGGACATGGGAAATATGAAATTCTCATGTATTACTGGTAGAAATGTAAAAACCACAGAGGTGGTCCTTGAAAAGTTAAACACAAAATTACCATATGACTCAACAATTCCATTCCTAAATATATACTCAAAAGAAATAGACAGAGGGACTGAAACAGAAAGTTGCATTCCAGTTATGCATCATAGTCAAAGGTGGAAACAATCAAGATATCCATCAAAAGATACATGAATAAACAAAACAAGTAGTATGTATGTACAATGAAATAATATTCAGTTTTGAAAAGGAATGCAGTTTTGACATTTCCTGAAAAACGGGTAACCCTTGAAAACATTGTTAAGTGACAAAAGCCATACACTGAAAGAAAAGTATCGTATGATCCACTTACATGAAAAACCTGTCATAAGCAAATTCATAGAGATAGACAGTTGATTGAAGATTGCCAGGTTCGAGTGAAGAGAGAATGGGGAATTATTGCATAATGGTTATAAAGCCTCCACTTAGGATGATAGAAAAGTTTTATGGGGCACATGGGTGGCTCCATAAGTTAAAGCCTTTGCCTCTGGCTCAGGTCATGATCTCAGGGTCCTGGGATCAAGACCCACATCAGGCTCTCCGCTCAGCGGAGAGCTTGCTTCCCCTACTCTCTCTGCCTTCAGCCTACTTGTGATCTCTCTCTATCTCTGTCAAATGAATAAATACAATCTTAAAAAAAAAAGAAAAGTTTTAAATAGATTGTAGTGATGCTTGCATGACACTGTGAATGTAATTAAGGTGACTGAATTGTGCATGTTAAAACAGTTAAAATGGCACACTTATAATATATATTTACCATAGTAACAGTTTTAAAAATAAAAAGAGCATTCCAAATAAATACAGGAGAAAGATCTTTAGAGGTGAAAGAAATCACATAAACTCATTATTTCCTGGAGTGTTCTATAAAAAATTGCTATTGAGAAAAGGAGAGCACATATTCTCAGTAGAAAACATCAAGTGGCTCATTGAGTTCACCGTGTTCAAGGGGCCCATTTCATTGAGGTATCTCAAAAGTGGTTCCAATTTATTTCTTTTTTTCCTGGCACTTTCCCTTAAAGAATACTATATTCTTGATAATCTGATTGTGTGTCTCTCTGTTTCCAAATGGTTTTTGACAGCCTGAAATTTATTAATGAATATTGAAGCACAGTATAAGCTACTGGGAAATTGCTAAAAGAGAAAATGACACATTCTTTAGAATATAATGATTTCTAAATTTCAATATTATTAACTGATCCATCATAAATCTCCGGAGTCTAATGCCATTGAATGTTATTCTACCCAGTTATTAAAATATTTATTTTAGCTCCTGCTCATAGTCATTGGTCAATAAATTTTTGTGGAAAAAAGTAATATTAAACATGAAATATAACCTATAAGAGGAGTAATTTTTGTCCAAAGGATATAACATAAACAATGTGAATGTTAGTTCTGGAGTTTAAGAAGACCTTTAATGGTTTTGTATTTTAGTTATTTCACTGATAGGCAGTTGAGAGACAATAAACTAATAATTTAAGCTTAATATGAAAAGCTTTTTACAGTGCATAATAATGATGTAATTCTAGTTAATTGTTTCTTTGTTGAGACTACACTTTAATAGATACTTTTTTTAAGTTTTGTAAATCAACAAATACTTAAATTGGTGGACTTTATTAGATGAATCTTGTCAAGAGTCATGAGCAGAATTATTTTAAGTTTCACGACCATAAAGAAAATTATGTTTAGTTTTATTTAATATGAAAACTTATTTCCAGTATTCTTTCACATATCTTTAAAATTAGAATCACAGAAATTGGAGGGGGAGATGAAACATGAGAGACTGTGGACTCTGAGAAACAAACTGAGGATTTTGGAGGAGCAGGGGTGAGAGATTGGGTGAGCCTGGTGGTGGGTATTGAGGAGGCCACATATTGCATGGAGCACTGGGTGTGGTGTGTGAAAAATGAATCTTGGAACACTGAAAAAATAAAATAAAATATTTTTTTCTTCAGAATGAGGGACAGTATTTTTTTAAACAAATGAATGAATACATTAACAAAAAAATAAAATAAAATTATAATCACAAATAAGGAAATGCGAAAGAAAGAGGAAAGAAGGAAGAAGAAGAAGAAGAAGAAGAAGAAGAAGAAGAAGAAGAAGAAGAAGAAGAAGAAGAAGGAGGAGGAGGAGGAGGAGGAGGAGGAGGAGGAGGAGGAGGAGGAGGAGGAGGAGGAGGAAGGAAGGAAGGAAGGGAGGTTGGAAGGTTGGAAGGAAGGGGGGAAGAGGGAAAGAGAGAGAGAGAGGGAGGGAGGGAGGGAAGGAAGGAAGGAAGACATTCCTCTACCTCATCCCCTTCTTTGATGACTTAGAAGCCCTGACGTTGACATGGACAATCTGTAAGAGTAAAGCAGGCTGGGTTGCTGAGCCATCCATGAAGGACAGCTGCTCTGGAAGGGCACCTTGAATGGCAGTGTGGCGACTATTTATGGACTGTACACATACACACTTATGTCCCTGCATGTGAGCATGGCAATGGGTATGAATTAAGGAACAGACTGAGTTGGGATTATTTAGTCTTATAGCACAGTCTAACTGACATACATACAAAGACTTTTTTTATAAAATTTCTGATTGTTTTCAAATAATTCATGTACTTATCAAATTATGACAAAAATATTATTTTATATTCCAGAGACTAAGACCCTGTTGATGTCCCAAAACTGCCAAATATGTGAATTTGGGAAATGAGAGCAGATATGGATGGTCTTTACCATGTATATATGCATTTAATGGATAATTTATAACAAATCCTTATTATATTGGGTCATATTTACATGCTTTCATCTAGTGCACGTAGGTATTGAACAATCTCGGACATACCTCCCTTGTTGGACCTGACATAAAGACACAAGGCTTAGATTTACTTCCTCTCATGTTGCTTTCTGTACATCACGCACAGATCTAGGCATCAATTGCGCTAAACCTCTGAGCATACAGTTCCTCATTTTGAGGTTCCAACTTCTTCCCAGAATTCATCATAATCTTTTCCTATCCTTGATTTGTTTCTAATTTGCATAGGCTTATGAACAAGCATGCTTTACATGTATTTGTGTTTGTTAAAAGGTTTGGATTTTATAAACCACCCTGATGACCTTGAAAAGAAAGACAAAATGTAACATATCATTTGTCAAAGACAAAGTTGCTGTTTGAACTTTACTTTGAGCAATGCCTATAAAATTTATTAAAAAATTGATTGAGAAAATAGCTTTGAATGTTTCTGGATAAGTATTAAAGAGATAGGAAGAGCATGTTTAATGGAGGATGGAAATGTTTACTCATTTGAAAATCAAGCATTCATGGGGCACCTGGGTGGCTTAGTGGGTTAAAGCCTCTGCCTTCGGCTCAGGTCATGATCTCAGGGTCCTGGGATCAAACCCAGGGTTGGGCTCTCTTCTCGGCGGGAAGCCTGCTTCCCCCTCTCTCTGCCTGCCTCTCTGCCTACTTGTGATCTCTGTCTGTCAAATAAATAAATAAAATCTTTAAAAAATAATAAAAAAAGAAAATCAAGCATTCAGTATTTATATACTAAATTATATTTAAGAACCACATAGAAATCCCTAAATTAAGAATAGCATTTCAAATATTTTAAATAATAAACCATTTGTTTTGTATACACTTGATTACCAGGAAAAATGAATTCTGAGATGATTCTGACTGATATTCAGATGATTAATACTATCAATACTTTAGAATACAGTGAAAACCATCTTTGCTTGGAATTTATGCTTTTAAAATGATGGGAGTTTTAGAGTCTCTATTTTTTTAATAAGCAATCACAGAAATTGATACTTTCTAATTACATCTAACTAGTTACTGCTAGTTTCTAGTTACAGATAATTCTCCTTGGGGAACAGTGAAAACAGCTTTGGAACAATAAAATCTTACTTTGGAAGCCTTTGTATATATTCTTGCTTCTTTGAAGCTATTCTGGTTATTTAGCAATTAGGTCTTGTGACTGAACCACAGGGAAAAAAATGAATGAAAACAAACAGAAAATCTATTAATTTTTTTCAATTTCATCTAAATTTAGATTGAAGGCAGTATCACAAATATTTTCACTACTAAACTATGAAGAGCACAATTATGGCTGGAAAACCAGGAGACTATGAAAAATATCCACCAACTCTATGTTAACTAATAGAATTAAAAAAAAATTGATAAAAAACAACAACAACAACAACAAAACAGTAACATCCACCAATTAAAATTAGACACTCAGCCTTGACTACTCTATCCTTCTCTGTACCCACTCAAGAATATGGGATCCCCAAAAAGGTTGCAAGATGGTGGAAGTGAATATCCATTAACTCAATAGATATAGCACTTTTTGCTTGTCATTACTTAAGCCTCCGATTGGATTTCCTATTAAAGTACACTTCTAGTCTCCTCATTTATTATGTCCTCTACATACTCTCTGCAGATGCTCAGGAACAAGATATATCTCCTTAGTAGGTATCCTCATTGCACTAATTTTCAACTTGTCAAGTTGCACAAAGCCCTGACAAGTTTCTTTGCCACTTTTGGATCTTAATAAGTGTAGACCAAGAATATATTCTCAGAAGCATTGCTGACAGTCTATGTGCTAACAAACTAATATTGTACAGGTAAAGGGAAAACTAAACCCCCAACCATTCCTTCACTGAATACTTTTGTTGTCTTTATCTTTCTTTTCTCTCATGGAGTGTTGTTTGTTCTTCTTTTTCTTGTGTAAGAAAGGATCAGTGGTCCTAATATTTGAGTTCCAAATGTGGAAGAACAAGACAAAATATCAACATTGATTCTCTTCTTGTTCTCATGGGTGTTATAAACCATGAATTTCTGGGGCACCTGGGTGGCTCAGTTGGTTAAGCATCTGCCTTTGGCTCCAGTCATGATCCCAGGGTCCTTGGATTGAGTCCCACATCAGGCTCCCAGCTCAGCAGGGAGTTTGCTTCTTCCTCTGCCTGCTGCTCCCCCTGCTTGTGCTCTCTCTTTCTCTCTCTCTCTCATTCTCTGGCAAATAAATAAAAATTAAAACAAAAAATCATGAATTTCAATTTTTTTTTTTAAAGATTTTTATTTATTTATTACAGAGCGAGAGGCTGAGAATGAGAGGGGAGAAGGTCAGAGGGAGAAGCAGACTTCCCGCAGAGCCGGGAGTCCGATATGGGACTCGATCCCGGGACTCCGGGATCATGACCCGAGCCGAAGGCAGTTGCTCAACCAACTGAGCCACCCAGGCGCCCCATGAATTTCAATTTTAATATCAACCATATTTTTCTGAATTTAGATGATATTCAAATTCCTTATATTTAAGGATTCCATTGTACCAATATAAAGACTAATTAGATAAAACTGGCTTATTTTGATGTTAACTTGTTAATTATTCAGTTAGGTATAGACAAAAAAAAAAAATCAAAGTGAAAAAGTAACACACATATATATACACATTTACATGTATTAGATGTGGTTGTATATACCATTGGAATAATATATATATGTATATGCATATATATACACTTATTTGAATAATATATATGCATATATATGCATTTATATATACACTTATTTGAATAATATGTGGAAAAGAAAAATATTTAAACCTAGGTTTTATTCTTCACTTCATTCTGCATTCCTAACTAAGAAGACTTAGCCAATAATCAGATGAAATTTTAAAATGCACTATTTTTTTAATATTTCATTTAAGAAGAGCATGTGATGTGATGAGCACTGGGTGTTATATACCACTGATGAATTATTGAATACTACATGTGAAACTAATGATGTACTACATATTGGCTAATTGAATTTAAGTAAAAATTATTTCACTTATTGAAAATAAATGTTTCACTCCAGAGATCATCATATAGGACTATTTGAATGAACTTTAGTGCATGTGATCAATGATAAGGCCATAAAAAGAAACAAGGAACATTTATGTAGACTCTTGTACATTGAATTCCAGGATACATAACTTGGCAAAAGAAACTAATAAATAAGTAAAATGCACTATTTTAAAATCAAATTCCTGGAGCTACAAAACACACCAGAGCTGTTGGGACTAGGTATAGTGTTTTGTTTGTGTTACAATTTGATAAAAGATTAACTGTTTCCATTGACCTGATTCACTAACTAATAATTAGATTTTCAACATATTGAATATGACTAGACAAGCAAGTAGTACTTGTTAAGGTTTTATATAAGTCTCTGACATTATTGTTTATTTGGAGATTGTAATGGAAAATTGAGTCATGCCTTAAGACAAAAAAGTCAGATCCTAAGCCCTCAAAAAAGGAAAGATATAAAGGACTTAAGGGGCACCTGAGTGACTCAGTGGGTTAAAGCCTCTGCCTTCGGCTCAGGTCATGATCTCAGGGTCCTGGGATAGAGCCCCACATTGGGCTCTTTGCTCAGCGGGGAGTTTGCTTTTCCCTCTCTCTCTGACTGCTTGTGATCTCTGTCTTTCTGTCAAATAAATAAATAAATAGAATCTTCTTTAAAAAGGATTTAAAAAATAAAGCAAAAGAAAGATCAACAAATGAACTCTTTATTGCTGTTGTTATGGATGAGTAAAATGCAATGCTTGTTACATATATTGACAACGTGAGATAAAGTAAAAGGCCAGACTTACAAGGAAATTGAGTGCATTTACAAAGGTACTTGTAACAGAAACCTCTGATTATAGTGAAATGCTTTAGCTTTTAAAGGACATTCCGCAAGCGGGGAAATCTGTAATTGCCTTGTAGAGTAGTTCAAACCGCTGAGACAGCATTGTGAATTCAGTATAAAATTGAACAATACTTTATGGAATCAAACAGTACAGAATTGGTTGTTAACACAAACTGGCCTCAGAAATAAAATAATACAAAAATTCTAAGAACTGTGATGCCCATAGCAAATGATAAGAGAGATAACTTTCAAATGTTTTTATGTTCTCATATAAAAACCTATTTAAAAATTGGGTAATATCCAGGGCGCCTGGGTGGCTCAGTTGGTTGAGCAACTCCCTTCGGCTCAGGTCATGATCCCGGAGTCCCGGGATCGAGTCCCACATCGGGCTCCCGGCTCTGCGGGAAGTCTGCTTCTCCCTCTGACCTTCTCCCCTCTCATTCTCAGTCTCTCACTCTCTAATAATAAATAAAAATCTTTAAAAAAAAATTGGGTAATATCCATAAATATATGTTATTTCTAAATAGCAGCAATCTAATTTATTGGTTCCTACATTCTAATGTGCATAAAAGTCATCTGGGAGCCTGATAAAATTTAGATTTCACTCCCAGAAATGCTTATTAGCAGGTCTGGGGTGGAACCAAATATATGCATTTTTACCTACCACACCATGTAATCTTTAGATCTCACTTTAAAAATCTCTGCTAATCATTCTAACATGTAGCAGTGAAACAGAAAGCAAAATCAAAAATCAACAAAATAGTTTTTTGTGTTGTTTTTTCCTAAAATGCATAGCTATGAGCTCTTCTAAAGTTTACACTAGAGGGAAAAAAATGGACTCACCACAGAAATGGTTTTTGGAGAAATTAATGAAGTTTGGTTCTTGAGTCAGATATCTATTTCTTACCTAAATCATTATGAAGAATATTCTAATGTTAAAATATCAAGAGATAATTCTAAAACAGAATTTCAATGGCCAATAATACAAATCACAAGATAATTTAATAGAAATAGCAATTGGAATGATATACCATCTTACCTATGTACTGTAATTGCAGGCATATGCTATTTTATTAAAGGATTCTTATTTAAAGAGTTTATTTATTTATTAGAGAGAGAGAGAGTGCAAGCAGGGGGGAGGGGCAGAGGGAAGAGGAGAAGCAGACTCCCTGCTAAGTAGATAGCCTTGAGGGAGCTCTGTCCTAGGACCATGAGATCATGACCTGAGTGGAAGGTAAATGCTTAACTAACTGAGCCACCTGCGCCCCTCAAGGATTTTTAAATTAGTTTTATATTATTTGGTTTCTGAAATGATCTATGATTTAACTAAGAATAAGTTATAAGGAATATTGCTTTTTTTCAAGGTTGTCCTAAAGAAAACACATAGGCTGTGTTGACAAATCTCGGAAAATTTTGCCGACAGTTTCCCCTGTGTCTGCTTTTCAGTTGTGGTGATAAGAGTCATAAATCACATATTTTTCTTCCTACCCTACACACAGGTATAAGGAATTACTATGTTTTCTACCTTCATTTCTTTTTCATCCCAAATAATAATACACCTGAAAATAATAGTGATACATAAGAATGGCTGAGCACTTACTACAGAGACAATTACTGTGCTACATGAATCAACTTATTTAATCTTCATGACAGGCTCTGAATATAGGTACACTCATGAACATAATACAGATAAAGAAACTGAATCTTAGATGAGATAAGACATTTCCCTGAAGTCACAGAGTTCATTAACCATGTAGGAAGAGCAGCAGGTTGAACTTGGAAGTAGAAAATGCATCGGGGCGCCTGGGTGGCTCAGTGGGTTGAAGCCTCTGCCTGCGGCTCAGGTCATGATCTCGGGGTCCTGGGATCGAGCCCTACATTGGGCTCTCTGCTCAGCGGGGAGCCTGCTTCCCCCTCTCTCTGCCTGCCTCACTGTCTACTTGTGATCTCTCTCTCTCTATCAAATAAATAAAATCTTTAAAAAAAATGTTAAAAAAAAAAAAAGAAAATGCATCAATACAAAATGTGTTATACATAAACAATGAATCTTGGAACATTACATCAAAAACTAATGACGGGGGTGCCTGGCTGGCTCAGTGGGTTAAAGCTATACCTTCGGCTCAGGTCATGGTTCAGGGTCCTGGGACAGAGGCCTGCATCAGGCTCTCTACTCAGCTGGGAGCCTTCTTCCCCCTCTCTTTCTCTGCCTGCCTCTCTGCCTACTTGTGATCTGTCTCTCTCTCTCTGTCAAATAAATAAATAAAATTTAAAAAAAACACCTAATGACATACTGTATGGTGGCTAACATAACATAATAAAAAAATCTTAAAAAAAAAGAATATGAGATGTGAAGACTCGCCTTGTCTTCCTACCTCAATTTGTTTCAAGCAAGGAATAGTTTTCTTTAAAATACTTAGCATTTTATGGGGCGCCTGGGTGGCTCAGTGGGTTAAGTCTCTGCCTTCAGCTCAGGTCATGATCTCAGCGTCCTGGGAATTGAGTAACACCTCAGGATCTCAGCTCAGCAGGGAGCCTGCTTCCCCCTCTCTTTCTGCCTGTCCTTCTGCCTACTTGTGATCTCTCTCTCTCTCTGTCAAATAAACAAACAAACAAAAAATCTTTAAAAATAAAATAAAAGACCTAGCATTTTAAGGGAGGAGTTTTGATGGTATGGGCTGGAGAAACATTAAGGAGACAGTTTCTTCCTTTCGTGTACTCAGTGTCTAGCTGGAGAAAAAGAATAAGCAATTCTGAATTCTAAATATAAGGAAAATTTAATATGATGTGCGGTTTCTGTAACAAAAATACATTGTGCTGGCTTGGGAGGAACAGGACATATTCTGTGTATTATTGGCATGCAATTTTGTTCTTACATAATGGAAAAGTTGGTTTAGAAAATGGTAAAAATGTCTTGGGCTGAAGGAAAAACAAAGGCAGCTAAAAATGACAGGTATATTCGCCAATCACATAGTGAGGGTCAAACACAGTGTTTAAAGCCATGTATTACCTCATTTAATTCTGCGTGGTTGGTCTTATTTTCCTAGGAATCTGAAAGTTAGGAAGTTGAAATATGAAAAGATTAAATTATTTACCAAAGATCACCACCAAAATAGTGACTAGCACTAGGGACGGAACCTAAGGAAATCTGATTTCAGTATTCAGGCTCTAAACAACAGCACAACAATTATTCCCACCTGACAACTTGGTTGACAATTTGGGGACCAGCAAAAGAGTATAATTAGACTGCAGTGATTTTGAAGGACATAATGTGAAATGAGGCTGAAGAGTGAGATTAGGAACAGATTGTGGATGGCCTAGGATGTCTTACTGCAGAGTTTGAATTCACTCTATAAGCAATACTCAGTAACTGTTAAATACGGATACAGGATGTGTAATGATCAGACACAGGTATATTAAGAAAATAACTATACAAGCATTATGGAATCAGAATGGGAAAATATTTTATGCAGGCTGAGAATTGTGAAAAGCATTAAAATAGTTTAGATGTGAGTTGAAAGAAGGGAATCAAGTGAGTAGGGATAAATTTCAAGAAGCAAGAATGGATTTGAGTGGCATTATAATGACAGAATTGACAGAATTCCCAAATCTATTTAATGTGTAGAAAATGGTCCAAGGATGGTTAATTATATTAACAAAAGCTTGTAAGAGTTTACCACATTGCAGGACTTGTCTTACAAACATTCAGCCAATTAATTCTCATAAAACTCCAAGAGGAATGTACCATTATTATCCATTATACAAGTGAAAAAGCTGAGGGAAAGTAGAGTCAAATATTTTTCCCTAAATCCTCCAGCTAGAATAAGATTTGAATCCAATTAACATGGCTCATTATAAGGGTTTATTAGAAGCATTTTTTTAGAAGGAATGCAACGGATTTAACTGATATTTGCAAAACAGGACAAGGGATCTGTTGTTATGCTTTGGAGAATACAATTCAAAATGGAATATTCTGCAACATAATTATGAGAGGCACATTACCAGGAGGATATTGGCAGGTTGCCCAAAGAGATCCTCACCAGATGGCTTTAATCTGTGTGATTTTGCCAAGTCTAGTTTTAACCTTCAATCTTTAAGGCACATAAACGTGATATTATCTGTCTCTCCAAAGTAATCAAATTTAAGAAATCTAATTCATAATAACAAAGCATATAAGGAAAGAATAAATAATGTCACAATGTCAATTCCATTTTTAAGGAGGAAAATAATTCTTAGAATCACATCAGCTTTACCATCACTTTCATTCTAAGCAGGATTTATGGGAAGCCAAATTATAATTGGAATTTTTCTTGGTGAGAATGGAAATGGTACAAATTGATTTAGTTATATCACACATAAGCAATATCAGACTTTGGTGACCTAACATCTTACTGTCCTTAGTTGAGATTTGACTACCAGGGAAATAAAGTATCTAAATTAACCATGAGAGAAACCCTCTCTCAGTGGGAGTTTTGGGATAAGGGAAGTATGTCAATATGTGTATAGATGACTGCCCTATTCTTTATTTGCTGAGCAGCACCATCCACAATGACTCATACATCCATATAACTGTGTCATTGCACATTTAAATATTACTCTATATAGTACATGTACTATCTATATGTATTACAACACATTTTAACACAGTCATTCACATTACAAAAGTGGGGTCTTCATCTATTTCTATTCTTGTCCATTATATGTAATAATTTAGAGTATAGATTCAAGCTCTCAGTCTTATTTCTTCATTTGCAAGAGTTTACTTGGTGAAGGCACATTTTGTCATAGGAAGTACCACTTAAGATAAAATTCCTTTCAGAGATGTTGGTATTGAATTATTGACAAGTTACCCATCTGGAGGAGTCAAGCAGGAATTTTGGAATATAAAAATGGAGCCTAAGACAAAAGATAATATTATCAGTTATAGTAAAAACAATACAAATAAATTAAGATAATAGCTTTCACAATTTCCATATCAAATATACTTTACATATAACATCTTATTATCTATATGATAACAGATGAGGAAACAGGTTTTGTTTTGTTTTGTTTCATTTCACATTAAGAAACTGAAGTTACTGAGGTATAAACCATTGAGATGAAATCCAAACCCAAGTCTCCCAGTTTTAAAGTGTGCAAGCCATTCATACACCAGCCACAGGAAAATGAAGTCTTCAGTGTTTGAGTCACCACAAAGCCCAATTAATTATTTCTTCCTCAATATTGTGGTGGCATGAGGGAATATGAACAATACTCTCATTATCTCATTACCCCACTACCTCATTCCTCACACTTGTTCTCCAAGTGTTTATGCAGCATATATTTACCCAATTTTATGAATTAGGGAAACCTGAGTTAGAGAAAAAAGCTGAACATCCTCACCCTTAAAATAAATCTGAATTTCAAAAGTCATGGATGAACGATTTCTCCTCTTTGCCTATAGGTGTTTCATTTGGAATTTTCAAAAATTGAGAGGAAAGGATGCTTAAGTGGCTCAGTCAGTTAGCATCCACTCAGGTCTTGATTTCAGGGTTCTGAGATCAAGTCCCACTTTGGGCTCCATGCTCGTTGTGGAGTCTGCTTGAGATTCTCTCTCCCTGTCCCCTTGACCCTCCTGATTGAGCTCCATCTCTTTCTCTCAAATAAATAAATTGATCTTTAAAAAAAAATTGAAAGGAAAAACAAACTAACAAACAAACAAATAAAAAGGCCTTCCCAGACAAATTTTGCCTTATTGACAGAGAGAGGGAAATAAGAATCTGTTAATTTGCCCTCATAGTCTCGTTGGGGAGATACAACCAAATGTGATGCTACCTGTTGTCCTTTTCATGAAGGTGGTGCTCTATAGAGAGGACATGACAATGCTTCAGAATCAGGAGACTCAAGTGTTATCTACACCGTTAAATAAGTGAAAAATATATCTCTATGATGGAATTAAAGTTTTATACTTGGTAAGGTCCAGGATTCTGGCTAATTCCTTATAAAGCATGGTAACATCTAATGCATCCTAATGTCAAAGGTTTACTTAGCAGTGCTATTTTACTGTAGCAAATGTATTTATACCTTGTAATGGAAATTGATTACCCAATTATGTGTGGTCTAAGATTAAACTCATCATTCCACTAAACACATGGGTAGGCAGATTATTTAGGCTGTTAGATGGAAAGTTGAAACCAAGGCAAGATAATCAAAGATAAAGGTTTCTCTTTCAACAAATGTCAGTTTTATAATTTTACATCATCAGCCTACTGCTCTCCCATTTATGAATCATAATTTAGTTAGTGTTAAGAAAAGAATGAATAAGGAACACTTAAGTTTTATAAAGGTGTAATGCATATACTCAGTGCCAAACTTCTTGAACCAGAAGCTTCCTAAAAAGATGAAAAACAGTTATAATTGGTTGTTGAAGGCTGGAATGGTTTGATTCATTGAAAACAATTCCACAGGAATTATTACCACTTTATTTTGTATATTATAATCAATTATTTACATGATAAGATCAATTCACACTCGAGAGCTAATCTCCAGATAATATCAGATGGTTCTTTAAATTGATTTACTGGCACACAATTCAAATGGTATGTGATCATTTGTATCATGCCACCTATTTAGATGAGGTGAACAACTGGTAACTCAACTCCTATGCATAGTTGAAAATTTATATTCTGAGTTGTGCGTGTCAGTGAATGGCTTGAGAAATACTTGCATTCAAAAAGCATTTGCCATTATCTTGTTAATAGGCCCTTTGCTTTAAATCTACAAGGAATGCAAATAACTGATAATTCTGCACTCATTAAGGAAATCTCCAGTGACTTACTTCAGTTAAATGTTCCAACAGGCATGTTTAGCATTTCCTTTGGAATTGGTAAAGTTCCAAAAGTCTGTAAATTAAAGTTCTGCAGAGTGCTATCAAATATGCATAATGGAGCCCTAGATGTAAATTAAGAAGATTTATATGGCTGCATTATGCTTACGTTATTCAATAGCAATGCCTCACAGGTTTTTATGAACCAAATAAAGTGTTCTTTTTCTTGAATTCCATTTTAAATGGTCACTATGGATTCATTCTTACATTACTTGGTTCACCCATTATAGAATGAATTGTCGTTTTAAATCTATAATTCATCCTAAAGGTTTATCACACAACACAGACAAATTACATGGTATTCCATGCATAGCACTGCAGAGAAGTTGTCTAAAGATATATGAACTCAAGCAAATTCAAAGATAAATGCACACCGTTTATATTAATGGCCTTTCAAAACATTATCCAAAAACTATGATGTGGCACTCCAGCAATTTCCTCGTCTTCTTAGACTCAGAGATGCTGATCTTGCCATATTAACTCTGAAATTTGAAGAATGTTATTATAAGTTTGATGAGCAATGTTAAGATCTGTTAAGAGGAATGTATGAATTTTATGTACATACAGAAAATTTACCACCATATGTAATTCTGTTGATGCAGTAGGCATCATATTGGAAGTGTGAGCTTAGCTTCTTGAAGACATCCATTGTTTTATATAATAGTTAACCAAAAAAAACAAAAAACAAATAAAGCAAAACAGTATCTAAGCTTTCAGAATGTCCTCTGCAGTTAAACTAAAAGCACTTGAAAAGAAGAACAGGGACAAATAGGAGTATTTTCATTCCATTTGAAGTTTTGAAAGCTTAAGATCGAAAAGTACCAGGAAAAAATGTCAAGCAGAATTAAGAACTAATGTTAAAGATGAAAAAAAAGTAGTCTAGCAAGCTTAGAGATATGTTGATAAAGATATGCTAGCAAGCAACATATCTTTGAATGTTTGTGTCAGTATCCATCAGGAAATAAATGCCATTTCAACCTAAAAAAATTGGATGATTTTCTAACCAAAAATTAACTTTTACTGGCACAAATTAGAAATAAATTTTCTCTTAGTATCTGGAGATGGATAACCAAAAATTAACTTTTACTGGCACAAATTAGAAATAAATTTTCTCTTAGTATCTGGAGATGGATAACATGTCAGAAATAATTGCACATTGAGTATTTTAAACAAAAAGAGATGTATGAAACAGATGGAAAAATTACACAAATTCACTAATATCATAGTGTTCACATGCTCCAAATGTTGACATACATGCTTTCTATTCAAATTTTTGCTCTTACACAGAAAATATTGTCTCCTCAATTCATTGTAAATATTTTATTGGTCTGCTCCTATTTTGAAGGAAGATTTTCATTGTATGACAA
>CM052800.1:24972842-25018024 GCA_028533885.1 Nasua narica | reverse complement strand
AGGCATAAGCAGATAAGAAGTAATATTTAGTTTTTCTAAAAACTTTACTTGTTAACAGACTTCAATCAAGATCTCTTTTGTAATGTCTTTTGTGCTTTGCATCCAATATGCACACTAAAATGAGATTCATTTTTCATTATATCATTGTCATTTCAGAGCATAAAAATGCAGAATTAGCATCAGCATTAGTTCCACAAAGTACTTTCTTCAGATTAAAAGTCAGCAAATTATTGTAAACAACATGATTTAATTCATCGGCAGTGATATTTTTGGCAGCTCAGTCACTGTTAGAGTTATGTTAGAATTATTTTTTTTATTAGCAGGCATGATGTAAGTGATGTGAGAAACAACTGTGAAATTATAATCTGCATAATAGACAATTCTGAAGCAGTTATTTTTCCTGTTTCCATGTGCTTTTGAGAATGTGAAAATAAATTTAACTTCCAACCACTCTTCACATGCTTTTCGGTACTAACTAGGAATACCAAATGTTCATTTGTGATAGCAATACAACTCAAGAACAAACATAATCCAGGGATTTATACAAGCAGAATAGATGCATAATAAAATATTGTTATTGTATAGGAGCTCAATTGCTTTTTGAATAAACTTTCTGGATACTTAGCAATCTGGCCAGACTTTCTCTTAGCACTGGAGGTTTTGTACTGTGGTATGTAATTTGGCTATTTAATATAATTACCCTCTGAAATGTATAGGTTATGAGTTTCAAAAATTCTCTAATTTTGATTTTTTCGAAGTAGAATTCTATTAAAATTATAGAACCTATAGATGAGCCGATGAAATATCAAAAATATTAATAAAATCAACAAGAATCCAATAAGAGCAATAAAGTGCTCTTGTAGAAATAGAAACATATTTGATGTTTAAGCATTTAAATAATTTGTATATTAACAGAAGTACATGGAAATGACAAAAGAAAAGTTGTAAATATGGGAAAAGTGATTTCTAAACATTTAAGCTAAGCAGAATACATTTAATAGTGTTAATCAAAATATTTACACTAGGGAGTCTCTTTTGGCAGATATAATTTGCATTGAAATCCACTTGAAAATGAACCCATCAAAAATTATGCAAATATTTATTGAATCCATACAATGGAAAAGAAGTAAGACTTTTTCCATGCAGGTACTTCAAATCCAAGTGATAGAATGACACAAGGGGATAATTAAAGGCATTATATTCAGGACATAATGTATCCTTTATCATGAGGGTAAGTCTTCCAGAAAGATAGGAATATAGAAGTTGAAATATTGTCAGAGACATGACACCACTAATTGTTCTTCCTTCCTTCAGCAGAGAATATGACTAGACATTTCTTAAAACTCAGTACATTTTTTCCAACATTCTTTTAAAAGGAAGTCCATAGATTGTCATTGGAAAGTCTTCTAAAAAGGTAATATAATTTTTGAGTTTAAAAGTGCAGTATTAAGTCAATAATGAAAGCTTGTCAATTTGTTGAATTTACATTTTTTATTTTTTAAAAAATGAGTCTTTTTTTAAAGATTTTATTAGCCAGAGAGAGTGAGAGAGGACAAGGAGGAGGAGCAGCAAAAGGACAGGGAGAAGCAGGCTTCCAATGAAGACCAGGAAGCAGGAAGACCAATGATACTCCATCTCAGGACCCTGAGATCATGACCTGAACCAAAGGCAGATGCTTAACTAACGGAGCCACCCAGGCACCCTGAATTTACATTTTTCAGGTAATGTACTGTCATCTGGCTTCTAAGCTACTTTATTCTATCATGTCAGTCTATTCTGCTCTTAAGATCATCTCCTTTCAATAAGATATAAACTTGGTTTATTAAGTTAGAACTTTTATGTAAACCTATTCTACATACTTTGTGTTTGCGTGTGCACACGAACGTATGTTTGTGTTCAGTTTCAGCAATGCATATCTCATCTGAAATATTATAAACGCAAAATAAAAAAATGTTTGAAATAATAACAGGAATGACTTCATCTCTTTTTACTGGGAGATGAGCTACTTTGTGACTTCGTGACATATAAAAAAAACAACAGAAAGAAAACGGGATCTGAGCAAGTATTTGAACTACACAGTAGCTTCCATATGTTGACATTGTTAGTATGATAAGAAAAATATAA
Source organism: Nasua narica (assembly GCA_028533885.1). Taxonomy (NCBI): domain Eukaryota; kingdom Metazoa; phylum Chordata; class Mammalia; order Carnivora; family Procyonidae; genus Nasua; species Nasua narica. The sequence goes on along the minus strand of CM052800.1, from coordinate 25,015,900 downwards.
ATAATCTTTAGTTTAATCCTGAAAACTTTCTGAAATAACTTACTGAAATAAGCATAATTATATTCATTGTATGTTGGAGAAACTGAGGCCAAAAACATTAGACATCACAAACCTGGTCATTGAGAGACAGTAGATTCAATTGGATGTAAAGTAGCTTTAAAGCTGATGTCTTTTTTTAAGATTTATTTATTTATTTATTTGACAGAGATATAGTGAGAAAGGGAACACAAGCAGCGGGAGTAGGAGAAGGAGAAAGAGAAGCAGGCTTCCCGCGGAGCACGTAGCCTGATGTGGGGCTCCATCCCTAGACTCTAGGATCATGACTTGAGCAAAGGCAGATGCTTGATGACTGAGCCACCCAGGCGCCCCTAGCTGATGTCTTTTTTATTTTTATTTTTTAATCCATTTTTAATTTATTTTGGTATATGGTATAAAAATTGGTTCAGTTTCATTTTTTTCTATGTAAGCTGTCCAGTTTCCCCAATTCTACTGATAACCTTTTTTAAAGAAAAAAATAGATCATTATATATAATTCCTCTGCCCTTAATATCACTTGTTATAAAATTTATATTTATGTTTTGCATAATATTTCGATTACACCAAAGGACTTATCAATTAAATTAAAACAAATCAGTGAACGTATTATCAAAGCAAGTGTTTAATTAAAAAAGCAAAACAAGAATGAGCAAAGTAACACTTTTCAATAAGTTGTAACACTGTGAATATCCACCCAAAGATAGTAAAGTATAAATTATTATTAAACATAGTGTCATTTAAATAAATACTACAAACATGCAATTTTCTAGATACAACATTATAAACAGCAACGTCACTCTTCAAATCGGGCTTTTTTGTTGTGGTGACCTTAACTTGTAAATGATAATGGGTTTTCTCTGATGCTGTCACAGTAGAAACAGATAAACACCTCTAAAACAACTTACACTTACTAGTATCATACTCATATGAGATTCTTTCATTCTATACCTTTAATATATTTGTACTTCACCTAATTACTATGTTCTTTGGATATTTCATTATCTTTATAGAGAGAAGAAATGGTAAAGAAAGAATATAAATAGAATACAAAAGAAGGAAAAAGGAAGGACTAAAGATTATTTGTTTAAATGTATTCCATTACATTTTTAGGTAAATAATACATACAAGTCTATATTTTCTCTAAAAAAAATTTAGTGCTTTCTTTTTTAAAAGATTTTTTAAAGATTTTTATTTACTTATTTGACAGAGAGAAGCGAGATCACAAGTAGGCAGAGAGCAGGCAGAGAAAGAGGGGGAAGCAGGCTCCCTGATGAGCAGAGAGCCCAATGATGCGGAGCTCCATCCCAGGACCCAGGACCCTGAGATCATGACCTGAGCTAAAGCCAGAGGCTTTAACCCACTGAGCCACCCAGGTGCCTCATAGTTCTATAAGTTTTGACAGATGTATATACCTGGTACTAACACAATCTAGATAACATACCCACCAACTCACTACCAATTCATAGACTTTACATAACTCACAAAAATTAAGTCAAACAGATCATAGACCTAAATGTTACATAAAAAAGAAAAAAAAAAACTTCTAGAAGAAACACTAGAGATCTATGTAACCATGGTTTTGTGATGTGTTTTGAAATAAAACAAAAACCTTATCCACCAAGTAAAATATTGCGAGTTGGACTTTATTAAAATTAAATTAAAAACTTTTGCTCTGCAAAAGCAAATATTAAAAGAACAAAACACAAAACACAGACAGGCATGAAATATTTGCAAAACATATATATGATAAAGGAGTGTACCCCCCAAATATCCAAAAGTACTTAATTCTCTTAATTCTCAACTATAAGAAAACTCGTAACCCAGTTAAAACTCAATTACAAAATAAGAAACAAATCTTTTTTTTTACTTTTTTTTTTAAGATTATTTATTTATTTATTTATTAGAAAGAGAGACTGAGAATGAGAGGAAAGAAGGTCAGAGGGAGAAGCAGACTTCCCGCAGAGCCGAGAGTCCAATACGGGACTCGATCCCGAGACTCTGGGATCATGACCTGAGCCGAAGGCAGTCGCTAAACCAACTGAGCCATCCAGGCGCCCCAGAAACAAATCTGAATAGACATTTCACCAAAAAAGATAAGCAGATGACAAATAAACACAGGAAAAGATGCTCAGCATCACTTGTCATAGAGAATTGTGAAGTAAAACAAAAACAAAAATGAGATATCACTTTGCAGTTATTATAATGCCTAAAATCTAAAAAAAGCTGACAATACCAAATGCAGATGAAGATACAGAGCAACTGAAACTCTTTGCTGGTTAAATGCAAAATGGTAGAGCATCTTAGAAGTTGGGGCAGTTACTTATAAAACTAAACATAATCTTGCCATATGATCAAGCAATTGGGCTCTTAAATATTTATCTAACTGATTTAAAAATGTATGTCCACACAAAAACTTCATGCAAATATTTGTATAAGCTTTATTCATAATTGTAAAAAACTTCTAGCAAGCAAAATGACCTTAATTCTGTAAATAGATAAATTGTGTACTTTCATATCAAGGAATATTATTTTGTGATATAAAGAAATGGGTGTTGGGGATTAAGGAGCGCACCTATTGCGATCACCCAGGATCGTATGGAAGTATCGAATCACTGTGTTGTATACCTGAAACTAATACTACATTGTTTGTTAAATAATTGACTATTAAATTCAAACTTAAGAATAAGATAAAGAAATAAGATGTCAAGCTATGAAATACAGGGAGGAAAAGGCTATGTGCTATATTTTCCCATTAATAAAATATTCTGGAGAAACACAACTATATAAAGATCAGTGAGTGTGAAGGGGTCAGAAGGGGGTGCTGAATTTGTGGAAAATGGAGAAATTTTTAGGATGGTGAAACTATTCTGTATGACAATGTAATGGTGGATATATGATATAATGCTTTTGTCATAACCCATCAAAATTTACAGAATAAATAGCAAACCTTAATGTATGCAAATTAAAGAGTATCACTCAGGAAATTGGTAGATCCCAATGTAAAATACACAATGACAAAAGAACCTAACTGTATTATAGTTGTATGAAATCACCAATCCAAAGGTGGTGGGAAGAAAAGGTGCCAAACCATGCAGTCTGGAAATCAGTGAAATCCTAAGAGAAAGAGAAAAAAAAGCCAAAACAAAACTAGCTGGTACTTTTTACTCTAATAGGGTGGTCAGAGAATATATTTATCTGAGTAGGGACATTTAAGCTAAAAGTTACAATAAGAAAGTACTAGAGATCTTGATTAAGCTGATGATTTTATGGGAATCTAAATATGTAAGAACTTATCAAATTATAAAATTTAAATGCATTATTTCCTGCATGTCAATTATACCTCAGCAAAACTGTAAAAAAAAAAAAAAAGAAATTTAAGGAACCTCCATACTGTTCTCAAAAAGTTGAAAATAGAGCTACCCTACACCCAGCAATTGCACTACTGGCTATTTATGCCAAAGATACAAATGTAATAATCTGAAGGGGCACATGCACCCCAATATTTATAGCAGCAATGTCCACAATAGCCAAACTATGGAAAAAGCCTAGATGTCCATCGACAGATGAATGGATAAAGAAGATGTGGTATATATATACAATGTGATATTATGCAGCCATCAAAAAAATGAGACCTTGCCATTTGCAACGATGTTGGATAGAACTAGAGGGTATTATGCTAAGTGAAATAAGTCAATCAGAGAAAGACAATTATCATATGATCTCACTTTTATGTGGAATTTGAGAAACAACGCAGAGCATGATACGGGAAAAGAGGAAAAAATGAAACAAGATAAAACCAGAGAAGGAGACAAACCATAATAGACTATCTCAGGAAACAAACTGAGGGTTGCTGCAGTGTAGGAGGGTGGGAGGGATGGGGTGGCTGGGTGATGGACATTGGGTAGAGTATGTGATATGATGAGTGCTGTGAATTGTGTAAGACTGATGAATCACAGACCCGTACCCCTGAAACAAATTATTTGTTATATGTTATATGTTAATAAAATAAAATGATAAAAAAGTTTGATCTACAAAGTTTGTTAGGCATATTCAAAGATATTTGTCTCAGGACAAGATAGGCTGGTTGTTGTCACATAGTATAGTCTTGGAAATAGTGAGGGAGGCATCTTCCTGGGCCAACAGAGACCAGTGGTGGTTCCTGGGCCTGCGGGCCTGTAGGCTGTTAGTGAAGCTCCATCTAATAGCATCTGTAAATTTGTTTCTGTGTGCTCATGTTTCCCTTGTGTCACTCCTGACTTTGAATAAAATACTGCTAAATGTGAAACCACTATAATTATAGGCAATTAATAGGCAGTTCTATGTCCACAACTGGATCTAAGAAGTTAAGGAATAAGCAACTAAAGAGAAACTATGCTATAGAAATCACAGTGTTTGTTTCAGAAAAGTGAGAAGTGGCCTCTGGGAGAAAAACAGCAGTGGTCATGAGTCAGGCAGCTGGCTGAGTCAACAAACCTATGGGCTAGATTTGGGAAACAGGAAGCCTTTACCAGCATTTCATTCACAAAATGAAAATTTGCTAAGCAGTTTGAGCATCTGCAGTCTATAGCAGCTCCAAGAGTTCTATATCAAAAAGACCAACATCTAATATACAGTTGGAAGAAGTGTCTCAGCACTGGGTTTTTCCTTGTTGCATTTAAAATGTAAACACAGTATTTTTGGTTAGATAATATGTTTTATTTGGGCGGCTTCCAGAATCTCAAGGAGATCTTGGCAAATGGTAAAGTCTCCAGTGAGTCTGCGGTTTTATGCAAAATTTAAGACACAGGTACTTAATTAATTAGTTAAATCTATATTTATTCTGCATGTATATAAATAGAAATAGCTTTCACCTTCATGAACTCAAATTTTACACTGAAAGAAAAAAGTTTCATTAAAATATCACAGGTGACCTCAAAATATAAAATAATTATTAATAGAGTCAGTAAGTTTCCAGATGAAGTTCATCTTTCAAATATTTATGACCATTTCAAAGAATCAAGAAAATTCTGAAATTGGATAAAAAACTCAGGGGTAATTATAATAAATAATGTTTGCATTAAGAAAAATGACAGTATGATTCTAATTCAATTGCCATTCTGGAAATTTTTACTAATAAATATTCTATTATTTTATCATCATTATACCCAACTTTTAAAAACATGGGCTTAATATTATATATTTTCACAAGATTTATTTGTTTATTTAATTATTATTTATGCCTCTAAATCTTTCAGATTGGCTTATAAAAGAGTTCATAAAATGTGATGAAAATTAACAATTTAACATAATTTAAAATACATAAAAACAGGGTTGAGAAGAGTTAGAACCAAGAATGAGGATGAAATGATTTCAAAGTTAGACACAGTTTTCTTACCACATATCAAATACAACCTTGCCTCTACAGATTTTTTTTTTTTTTTTTTTTGCCTCTACAGATTTTAAGATTACTCAGAGCTGTGCCTGGGTGATACAGAAGGTTAGGCCTCCAACCCTTGGTTTTGATCTGTTTATGATCTCAGGGTCATGGGTTTGTGAGATCAAGTCCCTTGAGCCCTACCAGAGCCCTGCAATGGGCTCCACACTTAGCGTGAAGTCTGCTTGAGACTCTCTCTCCCTCCCCCTCCTTCTGCCCTCTTCCTTACTGCTCTCCCTCTCTCTCTAAAATAAATATTTTTTAAAAAAGATTACTCAGAAAAGAAATCTTATGTTTAAAATATTCACAAAATATATTTTAAAAATTTGATCCACCAGGATTTATCATTCAGGAATGACTCAACAGAGCCTTTACTAAGCAAAGATGATTATTCATGAGACTTAACAGAAAGGAAGACTAAAATACAGGTGAAAACAGCAGTACTTTATAGGAACCCAGATATCAGTTGATATGATGAAATCTTGCTATCTTTTTAACACAAATGAGAAGAAATTATGTTTTTTTTCAGCAATTCAACTTATTTTCTCAGCTGAAATCTTGATAAATAATTGAAATGGCTGTAATGAAAATTGTGCTCCCTGGCAAATCTGGTGGAGCAGCAGGTCTATTCTATTTGTTGGATGCGACTATGTAACTCCAAGTGTTAGTTTTGTATAAACAAATGAGCCAAATAAATACAAGTGCCTCCAAGAAAAGGCACCTCTTAAAGTAGAAAGCAATTCTCTATGATGAACTGATAGAACGGTGTGGATTTGCTTTAAATATTTTAAATATTCCTCTAGGACAAACAAATGACCAATTAGTATTTCCAATGTCATCTCCAAATGACATAACGGAGAGTGGTTGTTTTAATTTCCTATTCCTTCCATGACAAATTATTATAAGTCTAGTGACCTAAAACAACACAAATTTATTTTGTTATGTATCTGGAGATCAGAATGCCAAAATAGTAAGCATTTCTGCATTTCCTCCACAGATTGTAGGGGATAATCTGTTTCCTTGCCTTTTCTATCTTCCACAGATTTTGAGATAGAAGATAAGTATATGAAAAGACTTTCAACACCATATGCTATTATAGAATTAAAAATTAAAATAACAAGGGTGCCTGGGTGGCTCAGTTGATTGAGCAACTGCCTTCAGCTCAGGTCATGATCCTTGAGTTCCAGGATCGAGTCCCACATCGGGCTCCCAGCTCCATGGGGAGTCTGCTTCTCCCTCTAACCTTCTCTCCTCTCACGCTCTCTCTCACTTTCTCTGTCTCTCAAATAAATAAATAAAATCTTTAAAAAAATTAGAATAACAAGATAACACACCTATTATAATGGCCAAAACCCAAAACATTGACACCACCGAATGCTAGTGAGGAAATGGTTCAACAAACAAAAACATTTATTCATTCCTGGATGAGAATGTACAATTTTATAGTTACTTTGGAAAATAATTTGGCAGTTCCTTACAAAACTAAGCATATTTTTACCATATGACTCAGCAATTGTGCTCCTTGATATTTACCAAATGAATTGAAAACTTATATCTATACAAAAGCATGTATACAATGTTTTTAACTATTTTATATATAATCAAAAACTTGGAAGCAATGAAGATGTCCTCCAGTAAATGAATAAACAATGGTCCTTCCAGACAAGGGAGTATTATTCAACACTAAAAAGAAATGGGGTAGCAAGTAATGAATACATATGGAGGAACTATAAATATATATTAATAAGTGAAAGAAGTCAGTCTGAAAATACTGTATACTATGTGATTCCAGCGATATGACATTTGAGGAAAAAGCAAAACTGTGGAGATAGAAGATGAGTATTTGCCAGAGTTAGGAGTGGAAGGAATGATTAAACAAAGCACAAATTTTGAGGATAGTGAAACTAATATGTATGTTGTTACCATGGTGGATTCATGACTTTATTTGACATTTGTCAAAACCCTTAGACTGTACAACACTAAAAAGGAATCCTAAGATAAACTACAGACTTTGGGTGATGATGTATCAGTGTAGGTTCATTGTTTGTAAAAAATATATCACTCTGGCACAGGATGCTGACAGTAAGGGAGGCTGTGCATGTGGGTGGATGCAGGGGGCATATGGGAAATCTCTGTACCTTAAAAAAATTGGTACAACATCTACCAAGAATATACATAACAAAAATTAGCTGGTAGCATGTACTATGTGTTCATGATATCCTACTTATGTTAAGATGATTAGGAATTTTTTTAAGATTTATTTATTTATTTTAGAAAAAGAGAGAGAGCTGCAGTTGAGGGGTTTATTAGTTATTTATTACTTATTTATCACTTATTTATTACTAATTAATTATTTATTACTTAAGCAGACTCCACACTAAGTGCAGAACTCAGTGCAGGGCTCAATTTCACAACCCTGAGATCATGACCTGGACTGAAATCAAGAGTCTGAGGCTTAACTGACTATGCCATCCAAGTGCCCCAAGATGACATAGAACTATTAAAGAGAGATTTTGTTACATCTGCCATACAACTCCTACTTGTGAAAACATGTTACTACTTCCATTGGTCTGACACTGAAAGCCCTATTAATAGACTTTCCATATAAATATCTGTAATTAGGGAAGTAATCTACTCAACAGATACATTTGTTCATGTTCACAGAGTTAATAGCTTATGACATATTGATTAAAACCACGAATAAACTAATATTACTTCTAGTAGATTTGCAATGTTTTCTGGTGTAATAATAACAGAAAACATGCTAAAAGAAACTAGATTTGTATTTTATAGAGGAAAAAAATTGAAAATTAAATTTAGGTGGAATGTCTCATAAAATGCTAACCTATTTTGAGGCTATTACAGGTTTAATTCATTTGATGATGAGAAAAATAAACTCTTGGTCAAATGGCATGGGACTATGGTTATGGAATTAATATAGGTAAGTTAGTGAATATCTATATCTGCTACTGTAATATCAACATATGTCTAGAGGAAACAAACTTCCCATAGAAACTATGTTGCATAAGTTTTGAGGATGGGTATTTTTACTTATTTTTATTTTAGTAATTTTTTAATGAGCAATATAGTATGACATAACTTCCTTGAAACTTCCTTAAAATATTCTTTTTTTCTGGAAAGAAAAAGAAGAACAAATTTATAATGATTTACATAATTAGTTAGCAAAGAGATCATTGTATTCTATTCACTCAGTATTGTTTAGTCCCTATTATAACCCAGGCAATAAACTATATGCTTTGATAAATTTTTTATTTGATCCTAACCAAGAATATACTGTATATATATTGGAAGTAGCCAAAAATTATACTATGATTCTCACAATGTGTCATTTTCCAGCAAGTAAATGCATTATACCATAAAAAATGGAACACAAATTATTTTATTTCTCAAAATGAATTATGCTCCAGAAGTCATAACTAAAAAGATAAATTATAGAGGTTCTGAAAATCATATTTCGTTCCTCCCACCACTTTTTTTTTTTCTTCAGAGTAGATTCAGCCTGAACTAAGGAAGCAGCACTTCAAAGACTTTTCATAAGTGATGTCAAGTAATTTCAATTGAATTGGAGCTGCCAGGTTCAAGAGACATATTGAAGGTATTAGGACCCTAAGGACACTAGAAACTTCACTAGTTTCAAATAAATTTAAAATATATTAACATCAAACACTGGGAAATGCAGCTTAGTGACAAAGTTAGAGAAAGACTTTGGAGCTACTATTCTTGCCTTTTGAGTTATTTATCATTATAAAGCTACCTATAGCCTGTGTAAGTGTGTTTTCTAACTTCCAGAAACCCAGATTCTATTTTTCTTGGAAATTAAATTCTTGAATGACTGGTCATGGTTTAGTTAGCCTATTTAGATATATTTACTTATGTGAGAAATTATCTAATTATTAATGCATCAACATAGAAAGTAAAGTTTGTATATTTTGATGCTGCTCCAAAATTCCAGTTCACTAATAACAAAATGTGTCAAATCTCTCTGTAGTATTACTAGTAGGGTTATGCTTTTACAACTATTTGCTTTTATGCAATAGGAGAAATGGAATTATAGATTTTTCAACTTCACTCCCCAACCTAGAAATTATATTCCGTTTTAAGTGAAATTCTTGATGCCAGGATATCTAATCTTTATCAATATAGATGAAGGCAAAAATGGCCAAATTATATTTGCAACTAGAAAATTTTTTAATGGAAGAAAATATTAAGTGACACTTTTGAAGAGATTGCTGTCATATCCCCTTTTCCACACCTTCATGTGTTCATGTGTTCAGAGTATTCTCTGAACACATTTTAACAGATATTTGGAAGTGTTTCCTAGACTGATGGTCACATATTTTATAAAATCCAATAAGTAAAAGACCAGCAAATACATGAATGTATTTCCAAAATTTAAGAAAAACTTCAGAGAGAGAGCTCTGATAAAGCCTATATTAATTAACCACTGATTTGAAGGTTTCCACTGGGGAGCCATGCAAGTGTCAGGAAAAAAGCTTTTAAACCTTCTCTATTTTGCTTTAAACCTGCTCTGTTTTGAAACTTCCTCCATCTAGCTAATTCAGAATCTGCAAACTACTGTTCCAAGAGGAAATTATTTTTGTATTTTATTAAATTATCCATCTTTACTATAATACAAATCTTTATATCCAACAGAATCAGAAACCATAGATGGTAGATTAATTTTAAAAAGGTGAATATAGAATAAGAAATCCTGAAAAAATAAGTATAATTTTTTTCTTTCATTTTGATTTTAAGAGTGCATTCACATTTGCCAAACACTTCACATAAGTCAAAGAATATTTTATGTGTTGTTTTTCCATTGAATCTGTTTTACTGATTGTCCTTTGGTAGATTTTAATATTATTTAGTTTAGTTTTGTTTTCTTTTATTTTTTTAATTTTTTTTTTTTTTTTGAGAGAATAAGAGTGAGAACAGATGGGGGAAAGGCAGAGTGAGAGAGAAAGAATCCTAAATAGGCTCCACACTGAGCTTGAGTCCCACACAGGGCTGGATCCCATGACCCTCAGACAAAGATCTGAGTTGAAATCAAAAGTTGGGTGCTCAACCAACTGAGCCACCAAGAGTGCCTAGATTTTTATATTAACATAACCATGACTCATTTATCATTTCCAGTTTGTTTCCTTACAAGAGTTAGATCTTAAAGACATTTAATAACACACGGGCAGAAGAATTGATTTCATTTTACTACTTTATTTCTGGATTTTATTTCACAATTATTGGCCCACATGTAATTTCACAGCATGTTTATTAGCAAGTTAACTGTCCTGAATCTCCCTCAACATTTAGTTGGTTTTTAATTGTAATGATTTTCTGTCTTTTCAGGCTCTCATTCCAACTATTAATCAAATATTTTATAAAAATATGCATTTAAAATTTAAAATCCAACTTATGCAAACATAATTGGCACCAAACATAAATGGCATTCAGTAAGCCTTCAACTCAGTTGGAGGGAGTAGCTCAGAGCACAGTCAAGAGTCTATTTTTTTCTGAGGTAAAGAGAAGGGTTGCTGGTGCCTGTCAGTTAGTGGGCTTTATTTGTGTAATCCTATATATATTATCAATCTTATCCCAAAATACAATCTCTTCTGTACTCTGTTGTTCCTCTGTAGAAGTCATAGTATTGTTAAATCAAGAAATGTTCTAATCTAATATTTTGATAGATACTCTTTGTACATATTTTAAAATGGCTTTCTTTAAAGCAGTTTAAAATATGTATAAGGACAAAGAAATTGAATATTGGAAACATAAATTCTATTTTATAAAAATTATTATATTTGATTCCAGAAATTATTTCTAGATAAAATAATTTAAAGGCTCTCAATAAAAGAAGACAGACAACATGTCATTTCTTAAAAAACAGAACTACAGGGAAAAGTGTTCTTAAGAGGGAAATCAGTTAGAACTTGAAATGGTAATTCTTTCAGAAGTAGGAAAACTAGAAGACAAGCTTTCAACATGGATAAAGAGATAAAACAGTGACATCCATTAGCTATAACTTTGAGAAGATATAAACTCATATGTATATATTCCAAAATAAGTCAAGTGGAGAGACTAGAACACAAGACTTCAATGACTGGACCAAGTAGAAAACAGAGTAAAACAGTATTTATATATAAATATACCATGAATTTACATTAAATATAAATAAGAATTGATACTCCGATGAAAATACAAATATAAGATGAAATTTAACCCCTGAAACAAATGTTAATTTAAAAAAAAAGAAAAAAGATGAAATTTAAAAGATAAAACCATGTATATGAGATTACAGGAAATGTAAGCAAAATATAAGGAAAGAGAAATTTTGAAATCAAAAGATTTCATCATGCAAACAATAACCAATATAAATCTAGAGGAATTATTATAAGATTGTTCAGAATAACTTCAATGAAGAGGACATTATCAAGAATAAAGAGGGATGTATCATAATAACAACATAATCAATCTCCCATGAATAAAACACTTTCCATAAATTTGAATATAACTAATAATGCTACTCCACAAAATGGACATCATTAAAAAAGAAATAGTAGAATTAAAAACAATTCTTTCAATGGATAATTTTTAAAAAGAAGAATCAAAACTCAAAAGAAGAAAAAAAATCTCAATATTATTACAGGAGATCTGGAAATATAAAAAAGGTTTAATTGAATACAACTAATACAAAACATGACAACTGACAACAAGAAAACTAAATACTTTATAAGATATTAGCAAAACCTTATCTTATTCTCAGCCATGGAAATAAGTTATATAAATTTCAGAGGATTAAAATAATTTAAAGTATTATTTCACAGCAGAATTAAACTTTAAAATAGTAACTAAAATAAAACAAGGAAATTAAAAAATGGCTGAAAATGAATGACTATGCTTCTTATCAACCTATTGGTCCCCCCCTAAAAAAAAACAGTTTGTAAAATAAAATATTTTGAGCTGGATAATGATGATATAACCAAGATATATCCCAAAAAAATTAATTACAGTTGCAATAGTGCTTAAAAATAAACTGATAACTTTAAATGCATATATTAGAAGAAGAGAATACAGGCTAAAAATCAGTAACCTAAGATACTCTCTTTTTTTTTTTAATTTTATTTATTTATTTGAGAGAGAGAGAGATCACAAGTGGGCAGAGAGGCCGGTAGAGAGGGGGAAGCAGGCTCCCTGCTGAGCAGAGAGCCCAATCCCAGGACCCTGAGATCATGACCTGAACCAAAAGCAGAGGCTTTAACCCACTGAGCCACCCACGTGCCCTAAGCCACTCTCTTAAAAAGCAAGAAAATGGGGGCACCTGGTAGCACATTCAGTTAAGTATCTGACTCTTGTTTCCAACTGGGGTCATGATCTTTGGGTTGTGATCTCAGGGTTGTAAAATCACTGCCCAATTCTGCCCCACATCAGGCTCCATGCTCTGTGAGGAGTCTCTCTCTCTGTCCTTCTGCCCTCTCTCATTTGATCTCTCACTCATAATCTCCCCCAAATAAATAAATAAATCTAAAAAAGAAAAGAAAGAAAATGAATAGCAAAATAATAGATGGAAGAAACTAACAGAGATAAAAAAACAAACAAAATAGAAAGCAAATATAGAATTATATAATTAACAAAGAAAAAAATTCAGTTTTTGAAAATATTAAGTCAATTTGTAAAATCCTAACTATGGGAGTAATGAAGGAAAAAGAAAGAGAACAAAATACTAATACTAATGATTAAATCAGGAACATACTCTAGATCAAGAAGACATTAAATAAAATAAAAAGATAATAGAAACAGTTTTATAGCAATACATTTGACAATTTTGATTGATTTTTTAAATTAACCTTAAATTGAGAGAAATAATCTGAAATATCTAATATCTATTTAAAAAGCTTAAGCTAAAAAATATAAACAAACAAACAAACAAATAAATACTGAATCTGCTACTAAATCTCATTTTGAAAACAAAATCCTTGCCCCATATGGACTAGTTAATGCTCCAAAATAATATGTGGAAATAATAACACTAATCTACTATGTACTCTTTCAGAGAAAAACAAAAAAGGAAAGTTTCAAAATCAATGTTATAAAGTTTTAAAACCCTATAACCTAAAAATGATAAGAACATTATAGGAGAGAAAAGTACAGACTTAACACTACCACGAAATACAATATATTAGAAAATAAAAGTCATCACTATGAAAAAGTGGAGTTTATTCCAGGAATACAAGTGCTAACATGTGACAATCTATAATTAATCACTGTAAGATGGCATCAGAGTGAAAAAGAAAACCACAGGACCCTCTCTAAGCATTCAAAAAAGTATTTGACAGATTTAAACACATCATCGTAATTAAAATTCATATTGAATTAGAAAGATGAAAGGCATTTCAATCAGATAGAAATGCTAACATTAAGCTAATAGCAAAAAGAGTAAAATATTTAAAGCATTGCCCTGAAGTCTGGAATTCCCACATTTATTCAACATTCATTTGAGGTCCTGCAAAGTACACTAAAAAGAAAAAAAAAATCATTATTTGCAGACTTCATGACAATTAGCATAGTAAGTCCAGAAAAATCTATAGAAAAACAGAAATAATAATTCTATGCCGTAAAATCCCTGGATGTGTGGGAAAATGTCATTAATTTTATGTATTCATATATCTATCAATTGGTCAATCAATTGATCAATCTTCCCACTTACCTATGTTGTGTGTGTGTTTATATGCTTGTATTTCTATATGTGAGCCACAAAGAAATTGGAAATAAAATTAAAATACTCTTCACTATAGCATTCAAAGTTGTCATGTTTTAAAGCCACCACATATTTTCTCTGATACTTAAAAGTAACTCATATTCTGCCAAAAATATCTAGATTATTATCTGGCCACATGATAGCTAAGATGAATACTCTTGTGTACATGTACTGCACAGAGAAATAAAGTTGGTCTCAGCCCAAACAAGTAAGAAAATTTAGCCACATAATGCAACCCCAGACTCTGTCCTATCCTGAGTCAGTGAGGTGAGATTAATACAGGTTCTGAATTGTGTAGTAGATTAGTGTTATTATTTCCACATATTATTTTACTGAAATACAGGATTGAAGGGGAATAGAATAGATATTGAATAAGCTAATCCATAGAATCACTTTACCACTCGAGCACTTAACATCTGTGTACATAGTCACCATATAAAAAATAACAACACTCTGTCCTTGTCTAACAAAACACAATTTTACTTCATAAAAATAAAATCCAATTGCTTTCTCCCTAAAGTCAAGAGGTAATGCTTCAACAGTCACTATGTCAGTCTCTGACTAATATTCATTCTTCCTCAAGTTCAGTTGCAATCCTATAATACTGTAAATGAGGACTAAATTATATATTTAGTGACAATCTGCATACCTTGAATAAAATTATAGAGGAAAGGGAGTGGAAGGGATAATTGATTAATGAATATAAATATGAAATAACAAATGAGGGAACACACTTGGCTGGCACTTACATTTCTCCTTTCTGAAATAAGTCCTAAGGCAAAAATTAATATTTATAATTTTCTCCTTACTTACTCCTCCATTTGTCTTTATCCAACAACTCCGATGCTGTACTTGTAGGGCTGATTCAAACAGATATTCTTATGAGGTCTCAGTAGTCTAACCTATATGGATTAGATATAATTTCAACAGCATTTTATTAATAGATATACAGTTTGATGAGATAGCCCAGAGAATCCTCTGAACTCCAGGCTTCTGTCAGTTTATAGATGGGCCCCTGTACATGGAGGGCAAAAGGAGATCAAAGAAAGAGGTAGACTGTTCTAGATGGATAGGTCTCAGTTTTAAAAAATAAAGGAACTCACATAGAAGGCTTGTTGTGGGCAGTCACAAGATCACCCTATCTCTACCACCTCCCTGTCAGAATCTTAAACATTTATAGAGGCTTTATTTAACCAGGTTCAGTGACATGTACTGCCTGGATGATCTCAACACCACACCATTATCAGTACTGTCCTCTTGGGGAAGGCAGCTTGTAGCTTCCCTACTTACCTTGTAGGGAAGGTAAGTAGAGTGCACATTCCAAGGACAGGAGAAGGAGTGAGGAGCTTCTGATTATCTGCATCCAGCTCACGGGTCAACCAGGAGTCATGTCATTTCAATGACCACTTCCAAATGGCATCAGCTTCAGTGAATCTATTATGCAGTTACAATGCTATTTTCTCTTGATAATTAGGATCAAGGTCCCCAGCCAAAACATTAATCACTTTATTTTTTTGGGTTTTTTTCTCCCCTTTGAATGAGAAGTCAAAATTGTTATGTTGAGCTATTCTACTTTCTTCTAAGCAGAACCATTGCAAAATTTTTCAGTGGAAGCAACACTGTTGGATACTAAGCCCTCTGACTCAGCAGAAGGGATATTTGTAGGGATGAGAATCAAATATTTTCAAGTAGACCTTTTGGGTATATTCATGAATTGTTCCACTCCTATTCTTCATATTAGTATCTTAATAACTTGCTTTTGAGAACATTGAGATTATATAATGGTGACGTCTTCAAAAAATATATCTTATCCTGTATGCCACCACCCTAAGCTTGAGAGATGGGGATCTTACAGAATTATAGCTTTATCTTCAGTGATAACATCAACAATTTATAAGTAAGGCTGTCAGAGAAGTTATTTAGTACTCATTAATGGAGATAATACTTCAAATAAAACCTAGACAAATGGACCTTTAGACATTTTACTGTGATCCATGGGTTACCTCCTATATTGTTCTTTTATTTCTGAGAAACATATTGCCAAAAATATAGCTAGTTGGCACAACACAGATATATCACCTCACCTCACAGTTCTATAGGTTAGAAGTTTGGCAGTCTTGGGTGAATACTTCTTTTTAGGGCTTCACAATGTGAGAATAAGTGATCTATAGACCTGGACACTCATCTGAAACCCTGCAGGAATGTCTACTTTCACACTCATTCAGTTTGTTGGTAAAATTTAGTTCCATGTGAACATAGTACTGAGGTCCTGATTCTCAGCACTAGTTGTTCTCGACTTCTAGAGGATGCCTGTATTTTATGGGTCATAGTTCCCCATATAGCTTCAAAGTCATCAGTAATGGGTCGAGTCTTCCTCACATTTTAAATTCTCTGACTACCACTTCTACTCATCTCCCTTGTCACCAGCCAGAGAAGGATCTTTACATTTTAAGGGTTCATATGATTATATTGGCCCTGTAGCAGTCAGGGTTCTCCAAAGAAACAGAGCGAATAGAATGCACATACTCACTAAACACACCTACAACATATGAAATTATGTAACTTATATGTGTATAAAGTTATCTGTTGTATACAATTATATATTATCTATTATATATAATTATGTGTATTTATATATATATAAGAAAGAGATTGATTGGCTTACATTAAGGAATTGACTGACACAATTGTGGAGGCTGCCAAGTTAATAAATCTGCAGGCTGGAAACCCAGGGAAGAGTTAATATTATAGCTTGAGACTGCAGGGAGTTTGCTGGCAGAGTTCCCTCCTCCTTGAAGGATGTTAATCTTTTTCCTCAGCTTTTCAACTGATTGGCTGAGGCCAACCCACAGCATAGAAGTCAATCAGCTTTACTCAAAGTTCACTGATTTAAGTGTTATTCTCACTCAAAAAACACCTTCCCAGAAACATCCAGACATGTTTGATCAATTATCTGAGTACAATGGCCTAACTGGATTGACACATAAAATTAACTATCACAAGTCCACTTTTTGTTGACTTGGCACCTATATTCGTTACACTAAACCATATTTAATCTCTGAATAAAGACAAAAAAAGATTTATGTTTCTGCCTACCATGTTGTATACTGTCCTCCAAACTGTGAAAATGCACGATCTCTTACCCAGAAGAGGAGGCAAAGACCCCAGATGATGGCTACTTTACTTCTTGATATCCTATAATAAATACTATTTTATAAAGTTAACAGTACTTCAATACTATAATATAAAGTCAATACATTTTATTTTATGTGATGGAGGATCAGAAAGGGAAAAAAAGATGAAACAAACATTTTCATAATTCAATAAGGAAGAAATAGAACTTACAGTCTTCCTTTCTGTAACTTGTTATATAGTTGCAGCTTGTATTTGTAACTTCTTTCTTCCACTACCTAATTCTGTATACTCTTTTCTCTTAGCTAGCATCTCAGCTTATTGTGATTCTTTACCCAAACCTACATTCCTAGAGTCTGGGTCATTAGTTATCTTGCTTGAATTGGGTTTTTATAGTTTTGCATTGGTATTAATCACAGGGCAAGGTAATAATAAGAGACACCCTGGGAGAATTCCTCTATTCTTGATGCACTCTTATTTCCATTGTGTATCCTTACTCTTGGGAGTAAGGCTCAATTATTGCAGCCAGTATAATAATGCTCTTTTTGTCTGTTGAGTCAAAGGCATGAGGGGTCTACAGTTGCTATCTGACAATCTTAACTTCCAGTTGAATGTAGTCTATTGTTATATCTCCTAATAGATGCCTCCCTCTCTGTGGAAATAAGACCCCTGGTCTAGTACAGCATAAAATCATGGGAATAAGAAGCACAAATTTTACTAGGGGATCAATAGGGTAAGAGTGAGTATGACACTCTCATTGCCGCCCCTGATTTCTAAACCTTTGAATATCGGCAGCACTAACTTAAAGCATACAACCTCCAGGAGGACACTATCCCAGTCCTGAAAGGTATTGCTATATACTTGGTGGTAAAATGAAGTCTTCAGAGGCTCTTTCAGCATTCTATTAATCCTGCTACTTCCAAATGGCAGGGAACATGGCACGACCAGTGAATTCCATGAGTCTGGGCCCATTGTGACATTTTATTTGTTGTGAAGTGATTTCCTTGATCAAAAGCAATGTCGTGTGGAATATGGATTGATGGATTTGAACTTTCACAGGAGATGTCCAAGCTGGAGTCACAAGGTTTGAGTACTAACACAATAAAATATAAGATGGAAAGTTTGAGCATTAAAATGATAAACTTAGGAACTGATGTTGCTCTAAAGCACTCCCAGCCCCCGTTAACATCTCCTCACTATGGAATCAAAACTAGCTGGCTGTGCCATCAATTCCCTTCAGCATTAAGGTCTTCTCCCTGTTTTCCACAGTAGTAAGGAATAATGGTCTTTTTAAACAGTTACATCAAAAAGGATTACTTACTCTTCCGGGTTTGTCTAGGGTTAGCCTTCTGATAATCCAAACCTCTCTCGGAGATGAGGAAATTTCTGCCACATCTCTGAAGAACTGTGCAAGGACACCTCCCAGGATAATGATCACTGTGGAAGGCAGTCCTTCTGCATTGACCAGTCTAATAACGCTGAAATAAGAGAAAAAAATTATGATACCCATAGAATGCTCATCATTGCTAGACCCTTATTAACCACCCACAATGCATGAGCCTTTTTTGAAATGTAGATTTGGATAAAGTCCCTGTCCAGGTTTAATTCTATACTATAAGCAATAATATATGATTCTTAAACATCATGCAAAAATGATTTCTCATCAGACTTACATTTTTAGCTCCTAAGAGTTATCCTCTCACTCATTAATTTATTCACCAAATAGTGATTGATCAGGGTACCAAAATAAGTCATTGTCCAAAATGGCACAAGGATTTGCACAATGGACTTGTAACCTTGGTCCAAGGCAACATACAATGAGGGACAGGAGTCATGGCAATGAAAATGCTATGGACCTCACACACCAGCCTCTGTTTGGGAGGTTACCAGAGTTTAAATTTCATAGACACTTACAATTTCAATAGAAAAAAAAACTTTCCCTTTATGCAAATAAGAAATTAAAAAAAAAAAGCCCTCATAATTGCTATCATTTTATGAAAGGATATTTTTAACAGAAAAAGAAAAAAAGGTCAGGGAAGTTAACTCAAAACAAAGGACAATTTTTCAATTAAATTACTTATGTATATGCAAACTTCCTACACACATTACTTATTTTTCTTCTTTCTTTTGAAGACCAGGGGAAAGATTTTAAAATGGATCAAAACTAGTCAGAAGATGGGTACTGAGAAACCACTGTTCTGGTAGCTTAGAAACCTGCCTTTGAGACTTGTCGTGTGTCCATGGATCATTCTGTGGGCATTTAATGAATGTTAATTCATGCGGCCTCCACGTGGAATGCAACAGACTTGGGCAAGAGGCAGTCCAAAATAAGTCCTGTGCAGGAGCCTAGCTTCC
This sequence comes from Nasua narica, assembly GCA_028533885.1. NCBI lineage: Eukaryota > Metazoa > Chordata > Mammalia > Carnivora > Procyonidae > Nasua > Nasua narica. Next base: position 24,996,194 of record CM052800.1, on the reverse strand, counting down.
TATCCCCTCCCCTGCTGGCTGGAGCAGATATGAGCGGGGCAAGAGCAGAGTCATTCACCCTGACCTGGCTCTGCCTTTAACGACCTGGGGAGAAGGCTAAAAATACTGAATCTAAGGCTCCCTCTCAGAATTTTGATTCGTTCAGTGCGATGTTGGACTTGACAATGTCATTTTATTCTCTATAACAGGCATTAGATACACAGGGTTTAAAAACTCAGCTAGTTATAAGAGGCTTATAATAAAAATAATTGTCACCTGGCCCTGCCTTCCCATCTCTGGCTCTACCTACCTTTAGAGTGATTTTTTTTCTGCTATTTACCTCTCTAATTCTTGATAATATGCTTGAAGAGCTAGATCTTAATTTATCCATTGAGCATACTGAGTACCTTAGCTCTTACAGTGGCAGAATAATGTTCCCCTAGAGATGTCTACAGCTTATTTCTTGGAACCTATAAAAATGCCCCTTTACATAGTAAGAGGAACTTTGCAGGTATGTTGAAGTAAAGGCTCTTGAGATAGGGAAGATTATACTGGATTACTCAGGTAGGTCCAATGTAATCATAAGGTCTTATAAGAGGGAGAGAGGGGGCATCGGGGTGGCTCAGTCAGTTAAGCTTCGGCTCTTGGCTCAGGTCATAATTTCAGAGTCCTGGGATCAAGCCCCACATGAGAGCTTCTCACTCTCCCTCTGCTGTTCCCCCTGCTTGTGCTCACTTGCTCTCTCCTCTCTCTCTGTCAAATAAATAAATAAAATCTTAAAAAAAAAAAAAAGAAAAAGAAGGAAAGGGAAAAAAAAGAAGAAAGGAGGCGACAGTCCAGTCAGAAAAAGGAGATGTGAGGCTAGAGGTGGCGCATGGCCTTTGTACTTTGAGGGACATTTTTAGGGAGTTTCAGGAGGAACGGACAGCTTGTATGCTTCATCTGCCTTGTTTAAAAGGACATTTTTCTGTGCCAGTATTCCCTGAAGGAGAAATGCAAAATCTTTTGAGAAGGCTTATCTGCAGAGGTGTACAGAACAGCCCCAGGAGATTCTTCTCTTTGCCGCAGCCCATCAACCAATCACATTCTTCACATCCCATCAGCCAATCAGCAAATCCTGCCATTTCTCTTTCATAATATTACAGATGCTAAGTGCATCCTCTCATCATATTCTCCCTTAAACTACACAATGTCAGGCCTTGAGCTCCAGGAAGTGAAGGAATGAAAGAAAAGAAAAGAAGAGAGAGGAAAAAAAAAAGAGAGAAAGAGAGGAAAATAAAATAAAAGAAAAGAAAAGAACAGAAAAAGAACAACAGCAACAACAACAAGTGCAAAACAAAACAAATCCCTCCCCCCCCCGCCCAAAAAATAGAGTCTTTTGTTCTCCATGATATTAACTTCCCAGCAGAGAGTCAAGGACAGGCACACCCCTTGCAGGCACACACTGGCTCACCCAGCGCGGACAGGCACACCTCACACAGAGCGGCTCAGGGTGATACCACAGAGACCGTGAGCGCCCTGCACAGGAATGAGCCTGAGTACAGCTGAGAAAGCAGAAAGAACCCTAAGAAACAAAACATATGTGTGTGTGATGAGATCTGAAGAATGGGAAGGTTGCAGTATGTGGAGGATGCAGGTGGCATTTCGGACTGGAGAGCAGAAGCAAGAAAGAATAGTTCACATTCAGGAGACAGTGATGGGGCAGATTAGTGGGGGTGATCTGAGTGACCAAACCCTAACCTGGATACATCGAAACTGTTTAAAAAGTTACAAAATAGTATATACTCGTTGCCACAAAAGCAAATTTTAAGAAAGTAGGAAGGAAAGGGCAAAGCAAGCTCCTCTCTGTTTCTTCTTTCACTTTCATTCCCTTCAAGGGTTGGGGAGAGTGGGAAGCCTGAGTGGTTCAGTTGGTTACGGTGGAACTCTGGATCTCAGAGTCAGGTCATGATCTCAGGTTGGTAAGATCAAGCCCCTGGTAGGGCTCCATGCTGGGCATGCCGGGGAGAAGACTACACTTTGAGAACTTTCTTTAGAATCCTCTCCTTATAGGTTGTTTTGTAACTGGCTATTTCCCTCAACAAAAATATTCTGGGCCTCTTTACCAGCCAATAGTTTCAATTTAATGTATGTAACATTGACAAAATGACAAAGTTACAGATAATAGAGATGGAAAACAGATGACAAGGATTAGTAATGGTTGGAGGAGATAGAGAGGTAGCATGAGGAAGAGTTTTTAATTTTTTTTTTGACTGAATAGGTGTGTATCTTGATTGTATATGACCATATGTAACTGAATGCCATTGAGCTACACACACATATTGTACCAATGTCTCCTGGTTTGGGTGTTGTACTGTAATTATGTAAGATGTAACCTCTGGGAGAAATGGTCAAGAGTGCACTGGGCCTCCCTAGTAACACCTTTTCAACTTCCTGTAAATCTATAATTATTTCATAATAAAGACTAAAACATTATAAAACATGGATCTAAGGAAATTACCATAGAATAGTTTCTCAAGCCTACTGAACTTTTCATGAATCATTTGTCAACTCGGCCATATAAGCCCCTTCTTCTGGCTGGTCGAGAACGGTAGAGTTCTGTCTTCAAGGATTAGTGTTAGCTCAGAGAATATTTCCAAAAACCCCCCAAAATGTAGTTTTTCCAGTCAACATTTCCTCTGAAAAATGATTGCAAGTGCCATTTGGGGAAGACTAGAAGGAGAACCTACTTATGGAGTTAGCTCATGATTCTTCCAAAGGAGAAACCAGCCTCAGCTTTTTTCAAGGAATTCTGTACTTGTGAACTAACTCAGGACTTGGAATTACAACCAGAGCCATTAAAAGAGATTCAAATTAATCTCCAGAATTAGAGGACTCCCCACCCCATTCCAGTTAAATAAATCAAAGGTGATCTTAGTGAGACTTCAGTAAGTTCTATGCCGTGAATGGCCAGCAATCTCTATACGGGCAGATGAGCGATTACTTCAGACTTTGCTGTGAAAGAAAGGAGAAGGCAAGTGGGTCAATGCTCAGAGATGAAGACCCATTGCTCTTCCTTGCTCTCACCTTTATTCATGCTTCCAGATAATCATAAATCTTTATTACTCTGTTTCTCAAGCAAGTGATATGTGGCAAGGGGTCTTACAGAAAAAATCAGAAGAGTCTGATTACAGGAAAGATACAATGTGGTGCTAATCAGGTTGTTCTATGAGTTCTGCTAAACATAGCTTTAGGGGACAATGCATACATCTCTTAGATCACAGTGTGGCTATTTGGACTAAGAAAGCTTCCAGGAAGGTAACTGGGGAGCTATTCCTAGGGCAGAGTGGTCCTGGAGGCCTCTGCATTCCAAAGGCTTATGCCTTTCTCCAAAACCTTCCATCGCCCCTAGCAGCTTCTGTGTTACATTTTAGCAAGCCAGGTATTATGGATGATTTCATGCTCTACATTAACCCCAACATCCCTAAGCATAATATCATCCGTTGGTCAGCACCATGATTCCTGAAGTTTGCATTCTGATTACCAGTACACCTGTATTTACTGTTAAATTAACCAAGAGTGACTAAAACAGTATTGCCTTGGCAATTTTGTATTACCACTTTGTTTCTGACACTCCGGGAATCCATCAGTGAAATCTAAATAGAGAATCTACTTCAGTGGTAGCATTTCCTATATAATAAATAGAATAGTTTCACAAAATTTCAAGGTTGGTGTTCTACTCATCAATAGATTTATCGATGCTTTAAAAAACAATTTTCTCAAGATTTTCTTTTTTTTTTGAAAAAGACAGGAACAGTCTTATATTTTGGCGGAGGGTTTTGGACGGGTTTGGGAATCCTAACCATGTCACTGGAATCCTATCAAATTATATCTTTCCAAATTTCACCATCCCACTTTCTCTTAGTAAATGTCCTAATTTAACAGAATATTTGAAAATATTATGTATTTAGTTTATACTTATTATGAGTTAATTTGTATCCCTCAAAAAATATATATTGAAGCCCTAAGTCCCACCTCAGAATGCGAATTTACTTGGAAATAAGTTCTTTGCAGAAGTAATAAAGTGAGATTATTAGGATCGGCTGTAAATCAGTGTGATTGGTGTCCTTATAAAAGGGGAATGTGGACATGGCCAGATATACAGAGGGAAGACATTATGAAGGCACACAGGGAGAAGATGGTCATGTGACTAAAGGATGTGTACAAGCCAATGAATGCCAAGTAAATAGTTTGCCACTGTACGCCATGGATTACTAGTGTCTTATCCTTTTGTGTTAATTGGGTCCTCATTGACTTAATGTCAACCTTGTGAAATCACTAATCCTAAACTTCATTGAGAGTGTCTTTTCTGAAAGCACCTTTTGTAATCAATTACTGTATTGCTTACATTTCCCAGTTTTAGGGAATAACATACATGCTAATTAATGATGAAAGATCATCTTAAGTGTATTTTAGAATCTCCCAAATAGCTGCAGTTTTGATACTGCATAGCTAGGAACAGTAGCAGCCAAGGTAAACAACCACACAATAATAATCCTAAAATTCTTCTAGAAATCTCATTAATGCACTGACACTTTACTCAGCATCTGAAATTGTAGGGATGCTAGGAAAGATAAATGAAAAAGTAACATAGCATCGCGGTTGAGGGCATGGACCCTGGAACAAGTCTAGCTGAATTCACATCTTGTCTCCACCATTCATTAACCCTGAGACCTTAGCCTCATTAGGAAATCAGATATGCTTTAGTTCTTTCCATCTCTAAAATGAGAATAGTAACAGTGACTATCCTTTAAAATTATAAGGACTAAGTGAGTGAATATTAAAAATATCTGGAGTTTCTTAGCACAAGATAAATATGGAATAGGGAATAAATAAATAAGAACCAGACACTGTAATGTCTGCATGATTATCTCAGATAAAACTAAACCTCTCCAAACATGCTGGCAAGATAAATCAATTTATTGCAAGCATTTCTAATTGTTTACTTTCCAGTCTTCTGTGCATCCCTTCTTCCATACATCTAGAATCCTGGTTGCAAAGAAGTTTGAGAAATATGGTTTTAGATTTAGAGTGTCTATTGAAAATGCACAGGTCGGTTAATATTATGCATGGTACCCAACCACAACAACTTTTCCCCATGCAGACCTCATTGTATTTGGATATCAGAGAGCATGCAGTGCTCCTTTTCTTTCTTTTTTTTTTGGAAACTGTAAGGGAAACCTCATAATTTCAAGAAGCTTGACTTCTTAGAGAAGAATTTCTGAAATATATTAAATAATAAAAATATAAGAAGATCAGAATTTAGGAAAACTTTCTACAGTTTTCTATAAACAAAGTAATAGAACTAAATTATACTTTTTTTCCCCAAATATGTTTATTTTATTTTTTCAGTGTTACAAGATTGATTGTTCATGCACCACACCCAGTGCTCCATGCAATACATGCCCTTCTCAATACCCACCACCAGGCTCGCCCAACCCCCCGACCCCTCCCCTCCAAAACCCTCAGTTTGTTGCTCAGAGTCCAGTCTCTCATGGTTCATCGCCCCCTTCAGTTTCCCCCCATTCACCCTTCCCTTCCTTCTCACAATGCCCTCCATGATTTTCTTTATACTCCACACGTAAGTGAGACCATAAGATAATTGACTCTCTCCGCTTGACTGATAAATTATACGTTAGTTTATAAATTTGAAGGGAACTAGAAGATAACAATCTGAAATAATTTTTCAGTGATACAGACCTTTATCCTCATCTACTCTAAATGATGCTTAATGCCACCTAGTTTTCACTGGCCTAGTATTTTAATCTTTGGTCACTGAAGAAAATATTTTTGGGGGGAAATGTTTGGAAGTTAATTTGAACTGAATGTGGCTTAGACCTTTGTAGATTTATCAACATTTGAGAATTTACATCTATGAGTGGAGATAGCTACGGGATTAAAAAGGTAACCTATCTAGAGTAATCCATAGATATTAAGAGTAATCTGCCAATCTGATAAATCTATGGGGTGAATTTTAGGACCTACTAAAATCTACTAGATTTTACCTACTAGATCTATTGTTCTGCAGTAAATACTGATTGCTAGCCTATCTTATCACGACAGATTCACCCAGCAAATTTGTCAAAGCTGGGCATTCAAGACATATTTAGTTTTATAATGCTGTTTCCTATTGGAGTCCTGGCAGCTAAAAGAGGTCCATGCTCTTTTATGTAAAATCCTTGGCTTCAAGTGGCATTTACAATATATCCCCAGATGGTTCTCAGATAATACTTCATAATCATACAAACTTCCCATATGACATGGGGAAACTATACACAATGATAGATTTTATTTGCTGCTTTTTTATATTGCAATTCCTAAAGAAAACAAGATAAAGGTGGCAAATATTCTTAAGAGGTAAAACAATAAATGTGAAAAAATCAAATGCAACTAAATGCTGTGCATATATAATGCAGTAAAATGAACGGTTAATTCTGTCAGTTTGAGCAAAGATTTTGAAAAGAGTACATCAATTTACTCAGTAAATTGAAGAGAACACCAAATAATGGGCCTTAAGTAGGTTTCTCAAGTGACAGACTATTTTTAAGACTTCTTCTAGTATCTTCTGGCTCTTTTAACATCACTTTTGTCTGAGTAGCTTTCTAAATGAACACTAACACATGCACCTTATTCAATATTCTATGGTAATATTTCTATCCTCATTCTCAATACTATGATTATAATCATCATCTTTGTCACTGACACTCATCTATTTCTTTTTTTTTACATATTTTACTCCAATTCATTATAAAATAGTCAATCTCCAAAATTAATTTTTTTGCAGCTTCTTCAAATTCAAGTATGTATTTGGCTAAAAACTTTTGGTGGAAATAATAAATCTTTTTTTTTTAAATAATAAATCTTGATATCATCTCAGTATGGCAACATCCTCTAAGGTCTCTGAATTCAGAGTCTTCCTTAAACATCATTATAAATCAACATAAACCAGCTTGCAGTGGGATGAAGTGACATCTCCAAGATCAAATTCCAGCCCTCTGCTAAACACAGCAAGCAGCAATTCAAAGGACATGATCTTTTGTTTTTAAAGATTTTATTTATTTGAGAGAGAGAGTGAGAGACAGAGGCAGGAACAGGGGAAGGGTAGAGGGAGAGAGAGAAGGTTCCTCAGAGAGTGTGGAGACCCATGCTGAGACCCATGCAGGACTTGATCCCAGGTCCCCTAGATCGTGACTGGAGATGAAGTCAGACGCAACTGACTGAGCCACACGGGTGCCCCTCCAGAGATGTGTTTACAGTGACTCCCCTGGGGACATAAATGTCCTTGGTCGCATAGCTATTTTATAGACGCCAAAAAGAAAATCTTGAAAATATTTTTTACATGAAGTTCAGTCTCACCAGCCTGTGGTGAGCTTCCCTTGTGGTATAAAGTGGCTACTGATCCAGCTAAATTTTTTTCTTGTGTTTCTCATGCTTTCAGAAAGCTGCATGTAATAATACACAGAAAAGTTGCTTGAATGTTTCAGGCATTGATTATTTTTCTTTTTTTTTTTTTAAGATTTTATTTATTTATTTGACAGAGAGAGAGAGATTACAAGTAGGCAGAGAGGCAGGCAGAGAGAGAGGGAAGCAAGCTCCCTGCTGAGCAGAGAACCCGATGTGGGGCTCTATCCCAGGACCCTGAGATCATGACCTGAGCCAAACGTAGAGGCTTAACCCACTGAGCCACCCAGGCGCCCCACAACTTACATTTTTTTTAAATTAAATACAGAACTAGTTTTTTACCACATATTTTCAGTAAATTGCCTCCCTTCAATAACACATTCAAGCTTCTGTAATTATTTTTCTTTTCTATGAAAAAAAGAGGCTTCCTTTTCTTTTTGCTGTGATCTTTCGCTCATTTTGACATTTTCACAGAGCATTGAAACTCAGAATCTTGGTCATTCGCACACATGTGTGCGCGCGCGCACACACACACCCACCCACCCACACACACACACACACACAATGTGTTATCACCAACCTACAGTGTGATATATGACTTACTGGTGAGAGTACTAAGACACACTGACAAGGATTTAAGTCAAGTGACGTTTCCAAATAAATGTGGACAGAAAACTCAGGTGGTTTCAATGAGTTTTTGATGTAGGAAATGTGTCTATAACACTACAGATCTGTATTAAATAAGTGAAATGGGCTGATTTAATATGTATCAGATTCAGAGATATAAAAACATTCCTTGTTTTTATTGATGTAAGTTAAATATATGTATTCCTAAATTCCATGTCTTAGGTCTGTATACACTTTTGATGCATTTTTGTTTTTAAATTTATGTTCTCAAACAGGTGAAAAATTAATATATGAGCTAATTTTTATTTAGCTAAAAATAAAAATGTATGTGACACCCCTATAGCAAACGCTATTATAAATGCTTTGAAATATTAATTTATTTCCTTTTCATATTGAGAAAGAGAAGGGAAGCCCCTAACTTTCAGCAGCTGCCTAGCAATAGCTTGGTCTTCGTGTTCTTAGCAGTAGCGTCAATGTGTAAACTAAGGATCGTAGTGGTTCTTGGTATGAACACTACATATCATCTCACTAGAGCCTATAAAGTTTAGAAAAAAAACAACAACAAACTTGTGCATTGCCAAAATTAGGAGTTTCATCCTAATAGCTCTTTTTCAGGAGTTAAAGTCATTCATTTGTTGTATTCATGGACTTGTAAATATGCCTTCTATCATATTTGACAGATGACAATAGGTTACTGTAAAATCTTATGATAAAAAATATTATCCCACACCATTCATGTGTTATTTTAAGTAATTTATACAATTATAATTATAAACATGCTGTCTACACCAAGATAGACTATAGACTATATTCATAAACCAAATTTCGTCCAGCTATAGCTGAAACTGAGACATTACTTTGTATTTAAAACATGTTCTTCTCTATATAAAGATATTACCATGACTATATTATAACTATTCATGAGATGAACATGGTTGTCTATGTGTATATAAGGAAGTAACTGAAGTGGATAATTATTACAATCAAAAGGATGAATAATTCCTTTGGTAGAGACATGGGGATATAACTCCCTTGATAGAACTCCCTGCAATTCTTATTAAGACTAATAGAAATTTTTCATATGAATAAAGACAAGAGTATACTCCAAAGAGTCGAATAGTGAAATTTAAATCCTTAGAAAATAGCAAAGTAGTTCAGTTGATTTCAAAACCTTTATACCTTATATTACAGTATAAAGACTACAATTAGTGAAGCTATAGAAATACGAATATCCTGTTATATAACTTCTCAAACAACATAATTAAAATTAAATTACAGGGGTTTTTTTTAATTTTCATAGTAATTAAGGACGAGTCATGCAGAAAATTTAACATTATTGAAGTTTAATCGTTTTGCTCTGAACACCACAGGTAACTTCATAAGTATAAATTTTATCCTAATGAAGTTTAGGGTCTAATATCACTTCATAACAAAATATCCTGCCATTATTGAAAATGCATTTGATGATTTCTATAGTGAGAGAGAAAATTTCAGCTGCTCTTCCCAGTTGCTTTTAAAACAATTTTAATTAACCTTAACCAGAGCTATTAAATATTTCTATATTGGAACTTTTCTCAGCAATTTAAGATTTCCATAAATAAATTCAGAAACATATCTAAAGCAAAGCCACTATTTTCATAGGTGATTAAGCTATTTTAATTAATAACATTATCACTTATTACATTCCTATAAAATGGCAATCACAATTATGTGTATTTATTATGATATAATTAAAGTATCCATTAGACAAAAAAATACCTTTCAAACTTTGAATAAAATCTCAAGACTTACAAAAAAGAAGTCATTAAGTTGTATTGGTATATAAGTCCACTGATAGTCAAATAATGTTATTTCTCTGTTAAAATAACACTTAATCAGCTTTGTTATAGTAAGGTAAAATAGAGATTTCCTCTGATATATTGAAGCAAAAAGAAAATGGCTTTAAAGTCTATTTTTGTGAAGTCCGGTGGCAAGGATAATGAACTGAAATGATAGTAACACATTTAGGTTTTATGCAAATATAAGAGAATTACATAAAAAGATAAAGTGAAGTGACTGTGAAAATAAATATGGAGAGTTTTTATGGTCTTTATGTTTATGATTTTTATGATTTTTATGTTAATTATTCCTAACATTTATTTTTAATTATTTGAGGCATTATCTCTGCTCCCCAAAAATCTCTTTTAATGTAAAAATATTCCTTAATTATGCTATTTTTCCTGCTGTTAGCATGGTAGGTGAGCAAGTAATACTTGGAATTTCTCTCGATCATCTTTATTTGCAGACCTGCCTTCTGCCTCTCCTGTTTACATTTACCTTATGGACCAACTGCAATTGGCCAGATCACTAAAGCTAATCTGAACATAAGTGAGTCAGAAGAATCCTTTCTACCTCACTATTGACAGTCATTTTGCTTTTCCTCCTTTTTAAAGTTTCTTTGGTAGTATGGTTGACCCTTAAACAGCAGAAAGGTTAGGAACACCAACCCTCTGCACAGTGGAAAATCCATGTGTAACTTTTGACTCTCCCAAAATGTCACCACTAAGCATTGTTGACCAGAAGCCTTGAAGATAACATAGTGGGTTAACAAATATTTTGTATATGTATTATATACTGTATTCTTACAATCAAATAAGCTAGAGAAAAGAATGTTATTAAGGAAATCATAGTGATAATACATTTGCAGTACTGTACTGAATTTTTTAAAAAAAGAAAAAAATCCCTGTATTAGTGGACCAATGCTGTTCAAACCTGTGTTGTGTAAGGGTCACCTGTTACTTTTTTTTTTTTTTTCCACTGTAGGAAACAATCCAGCTTAACAGAAAGTAATTGGAAATCTGGGTGTTGAGAAGTTGGTTCCATTTTATGTGAAGGTGGTGCTATCTTACATATTTGAAAAATGGGTCAACTTTCAATCTGAAAGCTTATGAAACCACTACAACAATGACTGTGATCTGCATTTAAGGAGTTATAGGGTGTGCGAACTCACCCACCTCACATTGCCTCCATCTTCATTAATAGGAAGACTAAAGCTGCAGTATCTTCAGTCTGTTTGGGAAAGACAAGGAGTATATAATGCTATTGTTTGAACAGCTTATTACACAAGTGAATTATAGTGTTTTCTAGATAATGTGTGCTTAGCAATATGTGCCATTTATTTTTAAAGTCTCAGAATATCTCATAGAATCTTTTAACTTTCTGTAAGCTCCATACACATAAATATGTATCAGTATTTAAAAATGACTTCAAAACAACATGAGCTTCTGTATTATTGCCTCCGGAAGTATTTACAATTTAAAACACAACTGTTTTAATTATACGCTGAATGCCATAACCATTAAACACACAAGTATCATTCTAAATATTTAAACAATTTATTTCCAAATCTTAAATAAGCACACAAAAATAAAAAAAAGGGGGGGGCATTCCTTAAAACCTCAAGAAAGGAAGTGCTCTTAGTGTAGAGTTGCCAGATAAAATAAAGGATGCCAGCTAAATTTGAATTTAAGATAAATAATGGATTTTTTTTTAGTCTAAATATGTATTATGGAGATTATGGAGATTATAGTAAACATTATGCCTTGTGTATCTGTGCATTGAATTTGTGTATCTGAATTTCAAATTTAACTCGGTGTCTTGTGTTTTATTTTCTAAGTATAGCAACCCTGTCTCAGAGAAAAATCCTCTTTAAAAAAAAAAAAATCCTCTTTATATCCATCAATTTTATACAAAGCCCTACTATTAAAAATCAGTGACTAAAAATTAGAATGTGTTGAAACCAAGTAAGTTTTGGTAGATAAGAACAAGAGACAGAGACTTTAAAGAATTGGCTCCCACAGTTAAGGTGGTTGGCGTCAAAAATCCGCAGGGCAAGCTAACAGGTTGGAAATTCAGGTATATAATGTTTCAATCTTGTAGGACAGGTCAACAGTTTAAAAGCTTGGGCAGAGTTTCTATGTTGCAGTTTTGAGGCAGAATTTCTTTTCAGAATAACTTCAGGTTTTGTTTATAAGGCTTTGAAATGGTTGAAGGAAGATCATTCACATTATGGGGTAATCTGATTTACTTGAAGTTATTGATTATCAAAGTTAATCACATCTTGAAAATACCTTCATAGCCACATTTAGACTAGAATTGAACAGCGGGCATCAAAGCTAAAAAAGTGGACACAAAATTTATCATCACACTAATCCAGGCACTGCTGTGCATGGATTTTGAAGGTGTAATTAAAATTCCAAATCAGCTGATTCTAAAATACAGGCAATATTGGGGTGACCCTGATGTGATTACAGGAGCCCATTAAATCTGAGTTTAGCAGTTGAGAAATGAGGAAATAAGATCTATTTGAACCATGAGTGGGAGTTGAGCTATGAGAAATTTTCCATTGCTGGGTTTGAGATAAAGTGGGGCACATGGCAAGAAGGCAGGTGGCCTCGAGAAGTGGAGTGTTCTACCTAAGAGCAAGCAAATGGAGATCTCAGTCCTACAACCGTGAGGAAATAAATTCTGCCAACAATTTCAATGAGCTTATAAGGAGAATCTTCCTCTAAGACTCAAGACAAGAATTCGGCCTGGCTGACACCTCAGTGATACAAAATAGAAATCTCTAATTTTTTAGAGCTTTAAAGTTGGCTGTTAGTTCACCTAAGTCCTCCTTCATATTTATTTGATATGCTAGCATATTTTCAAGTATAAAGATATTACCTGATATCCTTCAATATGCGGTTAGCTTTTCAAATCCATTCAATATCTCATTGAAAGATTATTTTTAATACCATTGATTTGTTGATTAATTTGGACAATCAATTAAACATAGTGATACTTTTCCATCAATTTTAATTTCTATATTGTATTGTATTGAGCATAACCTCAAGGAAAAGAAAATAAACTAAGTATATAAATTAATAAATGAGCTAAGAGTTGACATTTTCAAATGTCCCCCCCCAAAAAAAAACTAGAATTGGGAAATAATTCATAATGACATTTGTTTGATTTTTTGTAATTACTAAGAAATCTATGTGATATATACATGTTAAAATCAGCAATCCACACTTTGAATTATACCTGTAAAGCACTGTGAAACTAAGTGTTAGAAAACTATAGCATGTGGACTACTGTACAATTTATTTCTAATTAGAAAAAGAAAAAAATGGGGCGCCTGGGTGGCTCAGTTGGTTGAGCAACTGCCTTCAGCTCAGGTCATGATCCTTGGGTTCCGGGATTGAGTCCCACCTCGGGCTCCCAGCTCCACGGAGAGTCTGCTTCTTCCTCTAACCTTCCCTCCTCTCATGCTCTCTCTCACTTTCTCTGTCTCTCACATAAATAAATAAATAAAATCTTTAAAAAAAAAGAAAAAGAAAAAAATGTAGAAACAATTGTTCTTATTTTGTTTTGTTTTTTAAGACTTAAATATTTTGGAGCAATTCTATGTTCATAGCAAAATTACAGAACATTCTAGATACCTCCTGCCTCTACACATGCATAGCTACCCTTATCATCAATATCACCCTACTACAGTGGTGTATTTGTTAGAATCAAGGAACCTATATTGACACATCATTATCACCCAGAGTTTATAATATACATTAGGGTTCACATTTGAGATTGTACTTCATTCTATGGCTTTTGACAAATGTAGAGTGATGTATCCATTATTTTAGTATCATACAGAATATTTTCACTGCCCTAAATATACTCTGTGTTTGGCTATTTATCCCCCTGCTACTCCAAACCCTGGCAACCTCTGTGATCTTTTTGCTGTCTCCATACTTTTGCCTTCTCTAAAATGTCATAATTTGGATCATACAGTATACGCATTTTTCAGATTGGCTTCTTTCAATTAGTAGTATGCATTTAAGGATCCTACATGTCTTTTTATAACTTGATAGCTCATTTCTTGTTACCACTGAATAACATTCCATTGTCTGAATGTACCACACTTTATATATCCATTTACCTACTGAAGTACATCTTAGTTGCTTCCAATTTTTGTCTGTTATGAATAAAAGATGCCGTAAACATTCACGTGCAGGTTTTTGTGTGGGCATAGTTTTCCATCTCCTTTGGCAAACACTAAGGAGTGGACCCTATGGGAAAAATATGTTTAGTTTTATTTTAGTATGTTCAGTTTGGTATAAAATAACACACTTTCTTCTAAAGTAGTTGCACCATTTTGCATTTCCACCAACAATGAATGAGAGTTCCTATTGTTTCACATCATCATCAGCATTTAGTGTTCTTAGTGCTCCATATTCTGGTCATTTGAATGTGTAATGGTGGTTTTAATTTGTATTATTGTTTTGATTTGCATTTCCTTGATGGTATGTGGTGTGGAGTACCTTTTCATATGTTTATTCTTCATCTGCATATTTTCTTTAGAGAGGTATTTGTTGAAGTTTTGACCATTTTTCAAATTTAGTTGTATGTTTTCTTATTAAGTTTTAAGAGTTCTTTGTATATTTAGATAACAGGCCTCTGTTAGATGTATATTTGCAAAAAATTTCTTGGCTTCTCATTCTTTTGACTTTTTCTTTATATAGAGTAGAAGTTTTTTTGTGTGTTTTTTTTTTTTAATGAATTTAGCTTGTTCATTACTTTTTTCCTGGATTGTGCCTTTGCTGTTTTATCTAAGTTATTGTCATATCCAAGGTTATCTAGGTTTTGTCCTATCTTTGTTATTTTTTTAGGAGTTTTATAGTTTTGCATTTTAGTTAATTTTTCTAAAGGGTGTAACTTATGTGTCCATTTTTTAAAAATTTTAATTTTTTAATTTTTTTGTTTTTTAAAGAGAGGAAAGAAGAGCAGGGGGAGAGGGAGAGAGAGAAACTTTTTTTAAAAAAATATTTTATTTATTTATTTGACAGAGAGAGACAAAGTGAGAGAAGGAACACAAGCAGGGAGAGTGGGAGAGGGAGAAGCAGGCCTCCCGCTGAGCAAGGAGCCCAATACAAGGTTCTATCCCAGGACTCTGGGATCATGACCTGAGTGGAAGGCAGATACTTAAGACTAAGCCACCCAGGTGCCCCAGAGAAAGAGAATCTTAAGCAGGCTCCATGTCCAGCACAGAGCCCACTACAAGGCTCAGTCTCATGACCTCGAGATCATGACCTGAGTCAAAATCAAGAGTTTGATGCTTAACAGACTGAGACACCCACATCTCCTGTAAGTTTTATGTCTATAGTATTTTTTTGTGTGTATTAGATGTCCAGTTGTTTCAATACCGTTTGTTGAAGAAACTAGCTTTGCTCCATTGTACTGCCTTTACACCTTTGTGAGAAATCAGTTGACTATATTTATGTGGTCTATTTCTGTTCCATTGATCTATTTATTTTTTTCTCCCCAAATATGTTTATTTTAATTTTTCAGTGTTACAAGATTGATTGTTCATGCACCACACCCAGTGCTCCATGCAATACGTGCCCTTCTCAACACCCACCACCAGGCTCGCCCACCCCCCCACCCCCTGATCTATTTATTTTAATGCTACACTGTTTTGATGCTTTAGCTTTATAGAAAGTCTTTAAGTCAAGTAGTGTCAGTCTTCCAACTTTTCCTTTTAATGTGTTGGTTATTCTTGGTCTTTTGCTTCTCAATATAAACTTTAGAATTAACTTGTCAAAATCCACCAAATAACTTGGTTGAATTTTTTTTTTTTAACTTGGTTGAATTTTTATTGGGATTACTTGAATCTATGTAACAAGTTGGAAAGAACTGACCCCTTGACAATATTTAATCTTCTAATCGTGAACATGGAATATCTTTCCATTTATTTAGTTTTTCTCTGATTTTGTTCAGCGTTTTATATTTTCCTCATATAGATCTTACAGATATTTTGTTAGATTTACACTCAAATATTTCATTTTTAGAGGTACTAATATAAATGGTACTTTTTTATTGTATTATAGTTGACATACACTGTTATACTAGTTTCAAGTGTACAACACAGTGAATCAACAATTTTATATATTACCCAATTCTCAACACCAGAAGTTTAGGTATCATCTGTCACCACAATGTTATTGCAAAATTATTGACTATATTCCCTCTACTATAGTTTTCATCCCTGTTACCTATTTTGTAACTGAAAGATTGTACCCCTTAATCCCTTTCACCTAATTCACCCATCAAATTTCACTTTTTCATTGCTAGTGTGTAGGAAAATGACAAACTTTTGTATAATAACCTTGTATTGGACAACCTTGCTGTAATTGTTTATTAGTTCCAAGAGTTTTCTTTCTTACAAGTTTTTATGTAGACAACCATGTCATTTGAAAGCAAAATTAGTTTTATTTCTTCCTTCACAATCAGCATAAATTTTATTCTTTTTTTTAACTGAATCAAAAATTAAAGATATTGAAAAAAGTGCGGTGAGAAGGGATATGCTTGCCTTGCTCTTGGTCTTAATGAGAAAGCTTTGATTTCTTTACCATTAAGTGTGATATTAACTGGAAGATTTTTGTAGATTATCTTTGTTGGGTTGAGGAATTTACTTGTTTTCCTAGTTCACTGAATTTTTATAATGAATGGATATTGAATTTTGTCAAGTGCTTTTTTTGCAAATATTAACAAGATCATGTGATTTTCCTTCTTTGGCCAGTTGATATGCTAAATTACATTAGTTAGCTTTTCAAATGTTGAACCAGCCTTGTATACCTGAGATAAATCTGATTTGGTTTTGATGTATATTTCTTTTTATACAATGCTGGATTTTATTTGCTAATATTTGATTGAGGATTTTTACATTTACATTCTTGAGAAATACTGATTTGTAGTTTTCTTGTAATGTCTTTAGCTGGCTTTGGTATAGAGGTAACTCTAGTTTCTTGGATGAGTTAGGAAGTATTTCTTCTGTTTTTATCCTTGTGAAGGAGCATGTTGAAAATTGATACAATTTCTTTCTTAAATATTTGGTTGAATTTACCAGAGAATCCTTCTAGACCCGGTGCTTACTATTTGGGAAGGATATTGATTATTGATTAAATTTCTATAGTATAGTATAGTATAGTATAGTATAGTATAGTATAGTATACCTATAGTATAGGTATACTCAGATGATCTATTTGTTCTTGCACGAGGCTTGGCAGATTGTGTCTTTCAAGGAATGGTCCATTTCATCTAAATTATCAAATCTGTGGGTTTAGAGTTTTTCATAGTATTCCTTTTTAATCTATTTAATGTCCATAGAATCTGTAGTGATGTTCCTTCTTTCATTTCTGATATTAGTAATTTGTATCTTCTCTCTTTTTTTTCTTAGTTACTCTGGCTAGAGGTGATTCAATTTTAGTGTTCCTTTCGAAGGACCAGCTTTGGTTTTGTTAATTTTCTCTATTGACTTTCTTTTTTCAACTTCATTTATGTCTTCTCTCATTGTTATGAATTTTTTCTTCAGTTTTCCATAGACTTAATTTGCTCTTCTTTTTTTACTTTCCTAAAGTAGAAACCTAGATTATTGATTTTAGATCTTTCTGCTTTAATATAAAAATTCAGTGCAGTATGTTTTCCTCTAAGTGTTGCTTTCTTAAGTTTTGCAAAATTCTGTAAATTTTAATTATTTGTGTTTTCACTTTCATTTTGTTCAAATACTTTAAAATTTCTCTTGATTTCTTTGACTACTATGTTATTTAGATATGTGTTGGTTGTTTAATATTTATGTTTAATATTTATTTTGGGATTTTTCAGTTATCTTTATTATTCATATCTAGTTTAATTCCATAGTGATCTGAGATCAGATATTATATGATATCTATTCTTTTAAATGTGGTAAGTGTGATTTTTGGCTCAAAATGTATTCTGTCTTAGTTACTATTCCCTGTGAAGATTGAGTAGAACATGTATTCTACTGATGTTAGATTAAGTAGTCCATAGAAGTCAATTAAATCCAGTTGATTTATATTGTTGCTGAATCCCTCTATGTCCTTACAGATTTTCTACCTGCTAGATCATCCAATTGTGTTAAAGTGGTGTCAGTCTCCAACAATGATTCTGGATTTATCTATTTCTCCTTGCAATTCTAGGAGTTTTTGTTTCTCATAGCTTGATGCTCTGTGGTTAGGTGCATGTACAATGGTGTTTGGATTATTATGGTTTCTGGAGAATTGATCCCTTTATCATCCATTATGTAATGTCCTTTTTTATCACTGATAGATTTCCTTGCTTTAAAGTCTGGTCTGTCTGAAATTAATACAGCTACTTTTTGTTTCATTTAATTAGGATTATTAGCACGGTATATTTTTTCCATCTACTCTTAGCTGGTATGTGCGTTTATGTTTAAAGTCGGCTCCTTGTTGACATATAGTTGGGTCTTGTTTTTTTGACATGCTCTGAAAAACTCTCTTTTAATTGGTACATTTAGACTTTTGATGTTCAAAATGATTATTGATGTAGTTTGATTAATATATACTATATTGCTACTTTGTTCTATTTATTGCCCTTAGTCTTCGTTCCTATTTCTTCAACTCTTTCTGCCCTTTTGATTTTAATCCATTTTATAATACCATTTTCTCTCTTCTTGACAAATCAGTTATACTTTATTACGTTTTTAGTTATTCCCCAGAATTTGCAATATACATTACGGCTAATCCAAGTTCACTTTCAAATAACACTCCAACATTTCACAGGTAGTGGGAGTACCTCATAATCACAAAATAATCCTAATTCCTTTCTCCTATCCCTTATCTTGTTGCTGTAACTCATTTCACTTACATAAGCATATATGAGATGCATGCATTTACATATATAATTGGATACATTGTTGCTCTTATTATTTTGAACAACATCTTATCACATTTCTTGCAAGGTGCTACTACTGCCAACAAATTCTCTCAATTTTTTTTGTCTGAGACGGTCTTTATTTGTCCTTCATTTTTGAAGGATAATGTCTCAGAGTACAGAATTCTGGCTTGGTATATTTGTTTTCTCTCAGCACTATTTTTCTATGTAATCTTTATAGTTCTTCCTGCAGAGGTAATTTATCCCCTTCCCCTTCCCCCCCACCCCCAGGCTTTTTTCAGGAGTTTTTTTCTTTATTTTTAACTTTCTCTAGTTTAAAAATGATATGCCTATGTGTAGTTGCGGGATTTGTTTGTTTGTTTGTTTTTAATTTATTCTATGTTGTGCCCTCTAGGTTTCCAGGATCTATGGTTTGTCTGACATAAATTTGAGAAACTTTTTATTTATTAATACTTCAAATATTTCTTCTGTTTCTCTCTTTTCTCTCCTTCTAGTATTCCCATGATGTATATGTTATACATTTGTAGTTGTCTCATAATCCTTAGATATTCTGTTCTGTTTTGTTTGTTTATTTTTTCTCCAGTTCTTTTTCTCTTTGTTTTCTGTGTTTGAATGTTTTTATTGAAATACCTTCAAGCTCAGGGAGTCTTCCCTCAGTAATGAGCTCATCAGAGTAATTCTTAATTTCTACTGTAGTATTTTTGACCTCTAATATTTATTTTTGATTCTTAGGATTTCTATCTTTCTCTTACATCACATGCTATTTTATCCATTAGAGCTCTTAGTATTTTAATTATATTTATTTTAAATTCCCAGTCTTATAACTCAGCATCTCTGCTATTTTTGGTTCTGAAGTTTACTATGCCTTTTTATCTTTTGATATAGCTTGTAATTTTTTCTTGTTAACCAAACATGATGTACTATATCATAGGGACTGCTATAAATAGTAATGTAGGAGTAAGGTGGAGGTAAGGTATGGGGGGAGGGGGAGTGCTCTATAGTCCAATGATTAGGCCTCTGTTTTGTAATCAGCCTATGCCTCTGGAATGTGAGCTTCAGGAGAATTTCTCAGTTGTTTGTTTGTTTGTTTGTTTGTTTGCTTTCCTACAATCCTCAGGTGGAAGAGGATAGCTCAAGCAGGTTGGAGGGTTGGGTATTTCCCTACCCTGGATTGGTTAGGCTTTGAAGATACCCCAGCAGGTTAAATTCCTATTACCTAGTTTCACCAGAGGGCAGGTCTTATTAAGAACAATGTGTGCTCTGGTGGTTTTGAAAATGGTTCATTTCCCCCCCACTCCTTGCAGGAAACAAGAGGTGATTTTTCTGCTGTATTTGCTGTGAGAATCAGGCCAAGCTGACTATTTTTTTCCTGAAAATTTTAACTCTCAGTGTTAAGCACACTGAGCCTTCAGAAATTCATCAATTACAGTTCCAATTTTCCTACCCAACCCTGATTCCTGTGGCAATTTCAGCTCTTCAGTCTCTGCTCTGGTCAGTCATGATTTCTTATGTCCACCTGTATGTCTCTCCAATATTAGGGACAGTGTTTTGCTCTGTGTCCTCTCCTCTTTTATGGATACAAAAAGACCTGTTGATTTTTTTTGTCTTTTCCTTTTTATTTATTTATTTATTTTTCTTTACTTGTTAGGATTAAGTGCTGACACTTGAGCTCCCTACATGTATAAATGAAAATCAGAAGTCCCCAATATTTTTTTTTAAAGATTTTATTTATTTATTTATTTGGTAGAGAAAGAGGGATCACAAAGTAGGCAGAGAGGCAGGCAGAGAAAGGGGAGAAGCAGAGAGAAGCTGAGCAGAGAGCCCCATGTGGGGCTCGATTCCAGGATACTGAGATCATGACCTGAGTCAAAGGCAGACACTTTAACTCAATGAGCCACCCAGGCACCCCAAAAAGTCCCCAATATTTTTTTTTAAATAAGTATAGTACTTTCTCAAGTGTTTAAACAGTAATGTAATGTATCACTTATTATCTTTGTTTGCCTTCCCTCAGAGTTTTGGGGTTTTTTTAAGATTTTATTTATTTATTTGACAGATACCACAAGTAGGCAGAGAGAAAGAGGGGGAAGCAGGCTCCCTGCTGAGCAGAGAGCCCAATCCAGGACCCTGAGATCTTGACCTGAGCCAAAGGCAGATGCTTTAACCCACTGAGCCACCCAGGCACCCTTCCCCTGCAATATTTTTTTAAATTTATTTTTAAAGTGGTTAAACTTGAATATGTCGGTTGTACCACAACCAATAAATATAGTGGATATATTATAAAATGCTCTAAAATGTATAGAGCTTTCATTTGAAGTTAGATGACTGTGTTTACATAATGTGCCTGTTAATTGGACAGAGCTTAAGCAGAACCAAATTTTTAAATTTGGAATCCTTTAAATTTAGCATTATCTGGTTAGGAAAACTTTCCAGTATTTGAGTGATACATTGTCTCCTATATAAGGAAATCACTTTTTTGACATGTATTTCTTTTCCCTCACCACATTAGTATTTATCACAACAAAGCAGTGAGAAAAGTTACCTGTGAAACAAATACTATTAGCACATTCACAGTTTCACAATGAAGAAGCAGTATGTGCCATAGACACCTGTCTGATATCAGTGCTAACCAGTGGAGCCCTGAACTTTGACAAGCTGGTAGGCTTCTTACTAATGATTTCAGTCAATTGATAACATAATGGGACATTTGATACCTTGACGCTCTGTAATACAGAGAATAGCTGTTTCACAGATAATTCCATATAGGACTTAATATTTGCAAAATACCTAACACCCAATAGTAAAGACCACTCAATAGAATTAACTAGTATTATTAGAAAAATATTAGCATGAGCCTGATTTGGAGGCAACTGGGAGGTAAATGTGACTTTATTCTGGATAAGAAAAAAGACATTGAAGTTTTATTTATAAAATAGTAAACCACCAATGTCACCAGAACAATTGTTTCCTTTAATTTCTTTTTAAATGCTTAGTTCTTGCTTTTTATTAAAAGCTCCTCTAAAATGATATAAAGGAATACATTTTGATGAAAAATTAGCATTTTAAAATTTGATTGATAGAAAATAACACCAGCTAAAAGTGTGTTCACATATCATAGCACAAAAATTTGAAGCCTTAATTGTTCTACTATGTGTGTTATTAAACTCCAAATGGTATTTTGGGGAAAGTCTGTCTCTGACTATTGTACCTCTCAAGTTCCTGGAAGTAGTAGGTGGTGGTGTGTGGCTGTATAGTCAGGAAGGAGGTTTGTTAACTTTTCTATGATCCTAAGAGGCACATGTTATACAGTGAGAAATATTTGGTAAATGAGAATAAAAAGAATGAATGATAAATAAAGCCCCATCCCAGGTGATAAACCATGTGGATCTGTATATAATCATCAATATAGGCTATCAGCTTTTCACTTACGTTTCAAGAAAAGGTTAAATAGGGTTGCTTCTATTGTGATATTTTATCTTCTAATCTCTGATTTTAGCTATAAGTTGTCTCTGAAATCAGTGATTTTCAAATTTCATTATAGCTTTCCAATAACATATAAATCTTAAACCAGAGGTTAATGCAGATCTCAATTATTAAAACACAAACATGTATTTTTCCTAGCAACATAAAATACTAATTGTGAGAGCACTAAGTACCATTTCTCCTACATAATCCTTTTCTCTGTTTCTTTCAATTAAACCCTAAGCAAATAGATTTTCATAGGGGAATGAAAACACTTACACTGATATTTTTAAAATTTTGTCAATAGACATGATTTTCTTTAAGACACAAAGATTAAATAGGTGAAATAAGACAATATGGTAAATGCTTTGGGGGTTGGAAATCATCTGGGAATAGAGTAATTTGCCACCTATTATAAATGTAGTAAAAAATAATAAAGAGTTTCTTTCATTTATTTGAAAATTACAGAAATTTGTGCACTAATTTTGATATTTAAATTCAACCACTTCTTAACAAATGAGGTAAAATCTAAATATAATCAATTTTTATTCTTATCTTTTAAAGTTAAGATAGACTCCTCATGAATTAAAATGAATAAATTATAAGCATATAGATCACTGGATTTTTAAAAGTGAACATTCCTATAGAACTATCAAATATATCAAGATATAGCATATTACTAACCTTTAGAATATCCTTTATGCCTTTACTCAGTTATTAGCCCTTTGAAAATGTAATCATACGTCTGACATCCATTACCAAAAAAGGTCCTGATTATTTTCTAACATTATCAGTGCAACTATTCCATATATGGTTATTTCTTTTCTAAACATCTGTGTGGTTGTATATAGTTACAGCTTGTTTTTATTACTCTACAATAGTCCATTGTAATGAAAGTTCTAACTTTTTTTCTTCATTTTACTATATCTGTTTTACCGTCGGGATAATTTTGGTCATTTCTAGTTTGGGGATGCAATGAAAAATACTTCCTTCAATATTCTTGTACTTATCTTTGTGACATATATACAGATTTCTGCTGATTATATATGAATTCCTAGGATATCCAAGAATTTAATTGATGATTCATAGTATACATATGCTCAACTTTGGTAAATACTG
>CM052800.1:24921441-24972342 GCA_028533885.1 Nasua narica | reverse complement strand
AAGCTACGCTCAAATATGATGCCAGATATTAACTATAGAATGATAAAGATGACTTGTTTCTCATACTTTAAGGTCATACTTGAAGTTTATAGACAATCTTTTATAGGTCTGTTACGGTGTCTTAGAAGTCATAAATCATATGTGCTTATTGCTATAATAAAGATTTTTATATTTAGTCTCTTTAATGCACATATAAAGTTCATTAGTATTGAACAAAATATAAAGTAAGCCTCAAAATTATGCTAATGTTATCTAAGACAATGCTGTTTTTTATTTTTAATTTAATTTAATTTTGAGGCACCTGGGTGGCTCAGTAAGTTAAAGCCTCTGCCTTCGGCTTAGGTCATGATCTCAGGGTCCTGGGATCAAGCCCCACATCGGGCTCTCTGCTCAGCGGGGAGCCTGCTTCCCCCTCTCTCTCTCCCTGCCTTTCTGCCTACTTGTGATCTCTCTCTGTGTCAAATAAATAAATAAAATCTTTTAAAAAATTAATTTTATTTTTTTATGATTTTATTTAATTATTTGTCAGAAAGAGCACAAGCAGGAGGAGCAGCAGGCAGAAAGAGAAGCAGGCAGAAAGAGAAGCAGGCTCCCTGCTGAGCAAGGAGCCTGATGTGGGATTTCAACCCAGGACCCTGGGATCATGACCTGAGCTTAGGGCAAACACTTACCTGACTGAGCCAGCCAGGTGCCCTGCCAGTTTACCCATTTCTCCCATCCCCCACCCTCTACTTCTGTCAACCACCCAACAGCCAGTCCATTCTCTATTATTTATGAGCTTGGTGTTTCTTTTTATAGATTCCAAATATAAGAGAGGTCATACAGTATTAGTGTTTCTCTGATTTATTTCACTTACCATAATGCCCTCAAGGTGCATTCATGTTGTTGCAAATGGCAAGATATATTATTTCTTAGTGACTAAGTAATACTCTTAGTGACTAATATTGTCACTAAGTAATAGTGACTTAGTAATATTCCATTGTGTTTGTGTATATATCATGTATGCATATGTATATATATATATATCTTGAGTATATATACACACACACCATGTGTGTTTATGCACTGTGTGTATATATGTACACATACTGTGTGTGTATATATATCATATAAAATCATGCTGTGAATACATACACATATGTACATATACACATGTATGTACGTATGTAATCACAACATAACTTTATAATCCATTTATCCATTGATGGATACTAAGGTTGTTTACATATCATGGCTATTGTAAGTAGTGTTGCAATGAACATGGAGGTACATATATCTTTTCTAATTAGTGTTTTCATTTTCTTTGAGTAAATATCCAGAAGTGGAATTGTTGAATCATTTTTCAATGACTCAACATCATTGAAAATTTATCATCATTCAGTTTTTTTTTAATTGAAGTATAATTAACCTACAGTGTTATATTAGTTTCATATGTACAATTTAATGATTCAGCAATTCTGCACATTTCTCGTACTCATCAAGGTAAGTGTACTCTTAATCTCTTTTATTTCCAAGGTGATGATCTATCTCATCCAAACTTGTTCTAGCTCTTGGTTTTCTTTCAAATCTTTCTTTCTGCCTAAATTGCCTTATTTTTTCTTGATGTGCCCCCATTGTTGAGAGTAGGCCAAGACCTATTAGTGATCCAAGGGGAGGAATCTCATTTAGCACCTAGATTCAAGCTGAACGGAATCCAGACCTTCAGGCATCAGCTTTTAAAAGCATTCAAGTATATACAGAGTGAAAGTACAAGTCCCAATGGCGACCAAAGCCGGGCAATCTAGAGGTACTTGCCCAGGTGGCAGTAACAGAAATCTGGGCTCTAGTTGAGTGTATACACTCTTTTCTAAGCGATATTGGTGAAGAGGAGCAAGGTAGAGGGAGGGTGCTAAGGTGGTATCTTTAGCCTATGCTCCTTGAGAGCAGCTCCGTGGGTCATTAAATGTGTGCCCGACCTGAAGCTTACCTATCAGGCCAAAGCTGTAAGACAAGCAAAGAGGCCTCTTTCACAGAAAGTCGTGGGAGCATGTACTATCTGTACAGTTCCCTGAGGGTGGTGGCATACCAGGAATCTTCCTGGGATCCCGCAGGCCTGGGGGACCCAGCAATGCAAGCCTCCTTGGCTGCAGTTCCAGGAGATCACAAGGTGTCCCATGGGTGGCAGCTGCCGAAACCAGGGCACTGACGGTAAGTAAAGCTCTCTCCTAGAAACACCGGCTCTCCGGAACATAGCAGAGACTGAGCATGTGGATAATGGCTGACTTCCAAGTTCTCTGGAAAGGATTACAGTCTGCCCCAAGATGCTTGTTTAATTAGAAGCCTGCCCCTCAGGCTGCAATCATAATGTAGTCAAAGGCTATTAGGCCTTTGCTACAGAAAGACTGAGCACCTGAGTTCATTGCCTCTCCTTGTTCCCCAGGGGTGGTAGTTGTTTAAGAACTCTTTCTCCATTGTTACAGTCCTGTGGCACCCACAAGCTAAGCCCCACTGGCCACCAGAGCCAGGCGATGTAGAGGTGTCTCCTGGCAGCAGTTGCAAAACTTGGGACGCCAAGCAGTAGTCTGAGCTCCTTCCTCAGTGACGTGGATTATTATAGTCTCATGAAACCAAGAATGCTACCTCACCGGGCTTTTGAGACCAAGTGATCAAAAAGACTCCCCTAGGTGGCGCCACAAACATCAGGGTATCCAATGTGTGTAAAAGCTCCCCGGTGTTGTGGAGCATGAAAATGGCGCCTGCCAGTTTCCATCCTGGGATATTGTTCCAGCAGGCTTTGAGATGCGTCTGTTAAATTAGATGCCTGCTACTCAGGCCAATGCTTGAATGTAAGCAGGTGAGCTTCTTTCACTTTAAGTCCAGGTGTGATTGGCTGCCTCTCAGCGGGACCATGGGATGGGTGAGTTCAAACATGTGAGCCCTTTAAGAGCAGTTTCTTAGCATTGCTACAGTCTGGTGGGTCTCAGGTTGTGAGCCTCGTTGGTTTTCAAAGTTAGTTACATATTTTGGAATAGCTGATGTTCAATTCAAACTCTGTTCTTCAGGGTGAAACTCTTGGTTTTGAGTTACCTGCAAGTTGTTGGGCCTGGGGTTGGGTTTATGGTAAGATTGTGTCCCTGCTACCCACTTTGACATAGTTTTCTTCTCATTTACCTGATATGTAGTAGTTGTCACTCAACCAGTCTCCAGGTTTTTTAAAGAGGAAACTGTTCAATATGTAGTTTTACAGAGCTATAGACTCCATGTGGAAGAAGATGAGTTCAGCATCTTCCTACACAGCATTTGTGACCTGGAAATTCCTTAACCCAAATGTACAGTTTGCTCTTTGTGGTAATTTAGAGCAAAGTGAGAGAAAAATATTGTTGATTATTTCTTCACTGAAAACTTTTGGATATACTGTTGAACTCCATTCAGTCTGTATGCCCAGTTCCCTTTAGTCTCTTTATCTACTCACGCATTCAACATATATTAAGTATAAGAATTGGATATGCATCAGTTAAAAATACTGTATGTATGGTAAAATGTTTTTCCCTTGTGAACAAGCATATTAGTAAGGGGATACAGATAATAATTATTTTTTATAGTGTGTTATTAAGTCATAAATGCTACAATGTTGGAACGGTGTGAGGGAGTAGGAGATGTGGGAAAAAGGGCAGAAAATGGCTTTTAAAAATAGTCATACTAATGCTTACCTACCCAGAGCAAAGAGAGGGAAAGAATAGAGGCAGAAGTAATAGCGGGCAGAGCATGTAGTTCTTTGTAGATCATTAGAAAGACTATAATTTTTCATAAAATAAAATGGGGAGTCCTTGAAGGATGACAGCAAAGAAGTGATAAAATTCAACTTTAACGTGAGAGGGTCTCTGTGTTGAGAATAGATGGAGATTATGTATAAGCACCAAGACTAGTTAAGAAGCGATTTAGTACTCCAGTGAAGGAAGATGAGAACTTGGACAAGGTGGTGAGAAGTGACCAGGTTCTGGGTAAATGTTGAATTCAAGGGTTCCTGTGGATTGGATGTCAGTGTGAGAGATTTGGATCCATTAGGTTTTGGATAGGAACATCCGATGCTTTTTTTGCACAAGTTAGGTTCAGATACTTATAAGATATTCAAGTGCAGATATCAAATAGTCAGATGAAGTTACCAATTTGGAGTAGAGAGGAAATGTCCAGATTGGAAGATTCCTAAGAATTTGGGGCATAATTAACAGATGTCTTACATGTTCATGAAGAACTCCAGTCAGTCACCAGATTGCATTTTTAAAATTACCTTTTCTTCTCTTTTCCTCACACGTGTATGGCATATCACTAGTACTTTTCCTAGATTTTGCTGTCCTGGTAGGCACTGTTGCTTCCAAAGAGTAGTGCTTTTCTGAGGGGCACAATTATTTATCATTTTAACTGCTAAGTGCAAGCCTCTATGATAGTCATGAAGTATAATCTTCTATTGCAAAGTGAGGGAATGACACTTTCTCTTCTGTGTGTGTGTGTGTGATAAAATATTTCTTTAACAATAATAATGTATTCCATTCAATTTAGGAATAAAATATTTAATAGTCACATTTATATCAAACTATAAAGATTGACTGCCAGTAGTCAAACTTCCTGAAGAGGATTAAAATGAAATGTTTCACATAAGATTTTGGTGGGTAGGAAATGTTTGACAGACAAAATCACAATACATATAAGCTATTGATATAAGTATTCCTATTTTCTTTATTACTGAAATAATTTGACCTGCTAAATAACCAAAGAAATTCTAAGGTGGGCTCAGTATTTTCTTATCCTCAACCAATTTAAACTCTTTACTAATTCATTAATATAACTATAATGCTTATAATAAGAATGTAATAAGAGATTATTTAAAATAAATGCAATGTAATAAAGGATTGTTTAAAATAATTACAATGGATATGAAAGAATGCTAAATAGATGTTGATGGATCACCATCAGTCTTCCTGAATTTGGTCAACTGATTCAAATATGGATTAAAGGGAGCGAGAAACTGGCAGATGTCAGGATATACTCCTCACCCTTTTCTGTTTCTAAGACCATATTGAGTCCAATTTAAAGGCCGTTGACTTGCTTAAAAAGTCACAGATCCTCTGCTTACTGCTTTGGGCCTTCCTTATTTGCAAAATAGGAATCAATAACTCTTTTAGGGCTTTAATGAGAATGGAATAATTGCAAATGGTATTTAGAATAGTGTGTGCCATATAATGAGATACTTTCTAGAATTATTTTACCTTCATTGAGATATAGACAGTCAAATTGATTTTATTCATTTCTTATAAGATTAAATGAACTAATTCAGTTTACATATTTTTAAAGATACTTAGAACATTTTTTTAATAAGAATCAAATCTTTTGGGGTGCCTGGGTGGCTCAGCAGGTTAAAGCTTCTGCCTTCAGCTCAGGTCATGATCTCAGGGTCCTGGGATCCAGCCCCACATCCCTCTGCTGAGGGATGCTGAGCAGAGAGCCTGCTTTCTCCTCTCTCTCTGCCTGCCTCTGCCTACTTGTGATCTCTTTCTCTCTGTCAAATAAATACACAAAATCTTTAAAAAAAAAGAATTAAATTTTTTTTGAAGATTTTGTGTATTTATTTGACAGAGAGAGAGAGAGATCACAAGTAAGCAGAGAGGCAGGTAGAGAGAGAGGGGGAAGCAGGTTCCCTGCTGAGTGGCGGGCTTGATGCAGGGCTGGATCCCAAGACCCTGAGATCATGACCTGAGCTGAAGGCAGAGGCTTTAACCCCCTGAGCCACCCAGGCACCCCAAAAGAATCAAATTTTTTGTGGGCATTTAAAACGATTTGTAGCCCGGGCGCCTGGGTGGCTCAGTTGGTTAAACAACTGCCTTCGGCTCAGGTCATGATCCCGGAGTCCTGGGATCGAGTCCCACGTCGGGCTCCCAGCTCCATCCTGACATCTCCTCTGACCTTCTCCCCTCTCATTCTCTCTCTCACTGTCTCTATCTCAAATAAATAAATAAAATCTTCAATAAATAAAAAAATAAAAAAATAAATAAAACTATTTGTAGCAGAATATAATTGATTTAACCATGTAAATAGATTTAAGGATAAAATAAGTTTTATATGTAAATTCTAAAAATATTAAAATATGATATATAATTTACATATAATATATAATATAAATATACTATATACATATAAATTGTATATATTTAAAGTGGAGATGATATTTTGTTAGTTTTTAAAATTAACTTTTTACAGTTAATGTGTTTGTGTATTTTTCCTTGTTGTTTGAAATAACTTCAAGTTTACAGAATAATGAAAATTATAAAAGAAACTTTTTTTAAAGATTTTAATTTATTTGATAGAGAGTAAGAGTGGGAATGATCACAGAGGGAGAGAGGGAGGAAGAAACCAACTCACTTCTGAGCAGGGAACCCAATGCAGGGCCGAATCCCAGAACCCTGACATCATGACCTGAGCCTAAGGCTTAATTGACTGAGTCACCCAAGTGCCCCTAAAAGTAACTTTTTATTTTTCTTAACCATTTGGGAATAATTGCTGACCTATGGCCATCTAAAATAATGAAAAATAACATCATTAAATAAATTATTATCACATACTTAAACTTCGTCAAGTTTTGCTGACTGTCCCAATAAAGTCTTTAGGCAAAATAATTCAATCAAGGATAGCATATTGACTTAATTTTCTTGTCTTATTAGTTTCAGCTTACTCAAAAAAAATTAGTGAATATGTCCTTTTATGCATATAAAATATACTTGAGTTATTATTTATAGGCGTTGCTGGCAGGTTCTAGGAACTGAAAAATACAGATTAACAGCAGCAAAGACACATTCTCAAAAATCCATGTGTTGAAATAAAATTGTTTAAGTATTCATTAGTATTAGTATTAATGTTCAGAATACTATGAAATAACAGTGGTTGAGGGAAAAATGAAATAGAGGAGCATTTAACAATAACAATACAAAGAAAAATACTTAAGTAGTATGCATCTTATTTTAAAAAATAGGTGAATACTAATTTTGAAAATTGAGTTAGACTTATAAAAAAAATAATTATATCTGGTAAAATGCAAAACTGCTCCTTCAAATGTTCGCAGTGAATCTCAGGAATATGAAAATGCTATCTGAGAAACAGTAATTTTCCAGTGATTTTGGAGGATTTTTACTGCTTCAAATGGCTGATTGTTATATAAGCAATTTTTTAGAACATGTGAAATTTAACTCATTGATATCATTTTCATCTGACATTTTTTTACTGTGTAGAAATAACCTTAATGTACCTTCCATTACCTATGGATGAATCATGAATCCAAATGTGTTAGATAAGTGAATGTAGCAAAAACTGGAAGTTTTTGAATCTCCAAGGTTTCTCATTTGTACAGGCTACTACTGGCAGAGCTAAGCAAAACCATTCTTTCTTAGAAATGTTAGTTTCTGTACTAAAACAGATTTGATGACCTAATACAGAAAGGTTCATGTATTTTAATTGTATGAATATGTGTTTGAACAAAACCTCAACCAAATTAGTTAATGAACTTAATTTTATTTGGGAAATTAAGCTAAAGTTTATCTTCCAATATTTTCCAGATCTTAATTATTATTTTGAAGTGTCAACTCTTTAGGATAAGGAATATAGCATTTTATTTCCAAATTCTAGTAGGACTATTTTGTTCATAAAATGAAGGGTAAGTTTATTAAATTCTTATATTTTAGGCGCAGTATTGGCTTTTTTCTGTTTTAGATTTTTTATTAAAAATGTAGCCTGGGGGATGCCTGGGTAGCTCAGTTGGTTGGGAATTTGCCTTAGGCTCAGGTCATGACCCCAGGGTCCTGGGATTGAGCCCCACACTGGACTCCCTTCTCAGGGGGAGTCTGAGTCTCTCTCTGTCTGCCACCCCTCCTTCTTGTGCTCTCTCTCTTGCTCTCTTTCTCTAACAAATAGAAAAATAAAATCTTTTTTTAAAAAATGTAGTCTGTTAGAAGATAAACTGTGGCATATTAAATTTTTTAGGAATTTATTTGAATAAAAAACACTCTAATTGGGCAGTGTGGTTCCAAACATGAAGTTTCAGGTTGAGAGCACTCCTCCAACAGGAATTAAGGTGGGGGAGGGCCTATAGTGAGAAAATGCCAAAGCTAAGAAAGTCATCTTTGATGGACTATAGCCTAAAGCCCAATTTGTTATTTGTGATTGGTTATCCTTAGTGTTTTGACTTCATAACCTTGAGGCATATAAGACCCGAGATAGATAGACTTAGATTTAGTTTGCTTACGTAAGCTACCATGATAGCAAACCTACCTTAGTCTAATTAGTCTCCTGGTTTAATTAGTTAACAAGTCCAATATTTTAGTCATCTTGGCATTCAACATTCAGTGTAATAAATTAGGGGTCTAAGAGTTATTTATTTAAAGAATTTGAATTTTAGAGGGTTTTGACAACTATCCATATAGCAACCTGAAATTCATGCTAATTCTTCTTCCCTATTCAAAATGAGTAAAACCAGATAAGTATTTTTGTTGGTGTTTCCATATGATGATATACCAGGGTTTACATTATTAGTTTTCCCTGAAATCCAAAGAATAAGAAATGCCTTATAGTTTAAATACTTGTTACTAATGGGTAGAAGAAGTTGTACAAGAACTAAAAATAAAAGAATTTGTTTATTTGACTAAATTTTGTTTGTAAAATAGATATACCAACACAATTATTCATTT
This sequence comes from Nasua narica, assembly GCA_028533885.1. Lineage (NCBI taxonomy): Eukaryota > Metazoa > Chordata > Mammalia > Carnivora > Procyonidae > Nasua > Nasua narica. The sequence goes on along the minus strand of CM052800.1, from coordinate 24,963,634 downwards.
GCTCTATCCCAAGATACAAGAATAAAAAAAAGACTGAATGTTAATATCAATATTACTGCTAACAATATTTTTATAGTTCTTTCTCATGGTATACACCACAAGAAATATGCAACCAAATTACTGTATTTTGAAATCACGATACTTTCTCTCGCTATATTTATGGCACCAACTAACCACACAGATTTTTTTTTTGATATTTCATTTTTAGAGATTACTTTGATATTTAACTTGTATAATTACAAAATTTTACTTGATTCTAAAGTCCAGTGTGCAGAACAAGATTTCCATGAATATCTTCCTTTGTAGATTTACCAGTATTTCTTTGGGACAGAGAACTAGAGGTAACATTTGTGGATCACATGATGTAATGCATGTAATTTTAGGCAGATATTTCATAATTTCCCTCCATAGATTTGTAACATTTATCATTCTCATCAGAAATGTATAACATGGCCTGATCCCCAAAGGCCTTGTCCATAGAGTATACTTTCACATAATTGTATTGATAGAAGAAAAAATGGTAATTTGTATCTTAACGATTTTGGCTAATATAACAGAGTACAATGGACTGGGTGGCTTAAACAAAATAGCAACAAGAAAATTTCAATCATAGTTCTAGAGACTGAGAAATCCAAGATGAAGTTACCAGGCTATTGGGTTGCTCACGAGAGCCTCTCTTACTACTTTGGAGAGGGATGCCTTCTTAACTGTATCCTCACCTCCTGGAAAGAGGAAAATCTTTCTCACCTTCTTTTTCAGAAAGGCATTAATCCCATCAAGAAGACCCACTCTTTGACCTAAGCTAAACCTAATTACCTCCCTAAGGTCCACCTACTAATTCCATCTCATAAGGATTATATTTCAACGTACAGATTTTGGGGGGATGCAAATAGGCAGTCTACAACCTTCTGTGTAGTTTTAATTTGCAATGTTCTTATTATGAGAGGGATGAATATTTTTCATAGGACTTATTGATATTTCTTGTCCTCTGAATTATCTAGACTGATTTTATATCATTTTATTGGTCTTCCCCCTTTATTTTTGAGTGTTTATATATTTATGGGTATTAACCCTAGGTGAAATAAGTTGAAGTTATTTTTCCAGTTTGCCATTTGCCATTTACTTACGGTATTTTATTTTGCCACGGTTTTAATTACTTTTTAAGCCAACATAAAAATAAAATGGCTTGGAGTGCCTGGTTTGCACAGGCAGTTGGGCAACTGACTCTTGGTTTCTAGTCAGGTCTTGAAGTCATGGGATCAGGCCAGCATCGAGCTCCACACTCAGTGAGGAATCTGCTTAAAAGACTCTCCCTTGGCCTCTCCCCCCACCTAAATAAAAATAAATATTAAAAATAAAATGGCTTAATCCTCACCATGTAAACCACAAAATTACTTTATTTTCTAATTTTATTTCAATGGTTTTCAATATGAAGTCTATGGTCAGGTAATACTATCCAATTCCAGTTGTAAAAGCCTCATTGCATAGTAGAATTTCTCACTGGTGCCCATGGGAAATTAAGTTAGCAGATACTCTTCAAAAAATAGGTATAGGTTGGATTGTTCAGATGAAACTCTTTGCCCAAAAATCTCTCCCAAGGGTTTAAATAAAATGACCTCACTAGTATTTGTTAAGACTCTCACACTCACCTAGGAGAGGAGATGGCAAGGAACTGAGAGAACAGTTGGGTAATATAATGCAGAATCTTTTTTAAAAAATAGTTTATTTTTTAATGCTCTAAGAGAAAAGATGACATTGATATTTATTTCAGTGCTTTCAGAATCACATAATGTCCTCTTTATCATCTGAAATTTAAAATGGGACTTTTAAAGTAAATGTGTTTCTAATGAAGCATGACAGGTATCATACTAGGGAGTTCTATGATGTGTCTTGATGATTTCATGGAGTCGAAGATGACAGCTTTAAGTTCAAGGATATGCACCAACACTCCATGTTTTAAAATACTTTCAGCATTTTTGAATTGACAAATTTTGAGCAGGAATTTGATATAAAATTTGTATAAAAGTTGCATGAGAAATGGTTGACTTCTATTGATTTCTAGTCACTATGTTAAACATATTAAGCATACTACTTAATTTTATCCTTACAGAAATAATGTGTGGTAGGTATAATTAATTATCCCCATTTTACAAATGGGAGAACAAAGGTTATTAGGAGGTTAAATTGTCAGTATTACAGAGCTAATGAACAACCATTTGAAAATAAACCACAACTATCCCTCAGGGTCATGCTCCTAAATTTCATTTCTATTTTATTTGGAAAGGTAAATAATGAGTTTAATAATGAAGCAGTGTCTACTACCTTGATAATGAATCGACAATATCTCTTCTTAATTTCATCACAATCTGATTCAGTAGAGTGTTCTACACCACATGTAATAAAAAAAAAAACAACAAAAAACACAGTGGTTTGACAGACATGGACAGACAAGTACCGAGAAACTTTCCTTGCTTCTGAAAAGGGCCAGGTGTCAGGGGGTCTGCCCCAGTTACAAGTAATAAGAGAAATTTGAGGCAGGGATATTGAGCTTGTCACACAACAGGGGACAAAAAAAACCAAAAAACAAAAACAAAAAGCAAAAAACCTAGAAAATTGACTGAAGCATGGCATATTCTCCAGAAGAAATTATTTCATACTACATAAATACATATTTATATGGAAATATTTTATAAGTAAATTCTTGACTTAGGTGAATTCATATTGATATAATAAATATATTTTGTATTACATAAATATTGATAAATGTATATTTTCATCAATCAGAAGACTGTAATTCAGATTTATAAGGGAACTTTTTTATTGTTTGGAGGAAATACAAACCAGCCTTTCAGAACATGGATAAACTATGAAATCAAGCAGTGCATGAAATGTTATTCCTCAGACAGGAAAATCAGGGTGTATGAAAACTAGAAGAGCATCAGTTATGGAGCTAAAGCACTGTTTTAAGGAAATGTTTACAATGAAATTCTTGCTGAGTCCCTATTTTAAAAGAACTTAAGAACATAATGAGTTTTGGCCATAGGAAAAGTCAACATCTGAGTTTTAATACCAAGGTGGCAACTTTGAAGCAAGATAAGGAAGGGCGTAGACTGATACTCAAACAGATAAAGGCAAAAATTTCCCTTTTTTTTATTTTCCCCTCAAATTCTCAAGTTGTAACATTACTTCTGGCTCAGCATATACCATCTGCAAATATTATTGAATAAATTATTGTCTCAACTGGACATTCCTTTCACCAAGGGCTTCTGTGAATTAAAGGAGAGAATATAGCTATGAAACCAAAAGAATCAATTCAAGGCAGTTACGAATATTTATCTACTTCAGAGTAGTCAAAAAATTTTATAATATTTCTAAAATTTTATAATATAATATTTCTATAATAACATTCAAAATAATACTTATCTTGCATTCCTCTGAGGATTGAATGGAAAAACCTCAAGAATACATAATTACAAAAATATCAATTCCTCTTTGAGTCATAAAAAAAAAACGACCCTCTATTTCTATTTTCAGTTACTGAAGTCAGAACTTCCTTTGGCTTCTTTAATTATCACTGGTCTTTTTTTCCTATTTGTCATGTTCTTTTATGTTTTATTTTTTCTGGGAAAAAAAGATGTGTTAATCTGAAATATTCTGTTTCCACTTCATTGACCCTAAATTGCTAGAGGAAGTCTTTTAAGTTAAATATAAAGAGCACTTTTCACTTTATTAGAATTAGTAAAATATCTTGAATAATGTGTTACTTGTGACATTACTGAAATTATCAAATTCTTAATCATATCAATTGATATGTGACTTTTGAAAATATGGACAATTTATTGTTAGTTTAGATTGGTACTACGGTCAGAATGTTGATGTCCTGCATGAGATTCAGGTTGAAATCCTAGCCCCCAGAGGTGATGGCATTAGTGGATGGGGCCTTTGGAAGATAGATGATTAGGCCAAGAGAATAGAGCCCTATCAATTTTAGTGGTCTTGTAAAAGAGATCCCAAAGCTCTCCTTAGAAGTCTGCAGCATGGGAGAGGGCCCTCACCTGACCATGCTAGCACACTGATGTCAGACTTCCCAGCCCCCAGAACCTGTGAGAAATACATTTCTTTTGTTTCAAAGCTACCAGTCTGTGGTGTTTTGTTACTGCATCCCAGAGAGATTAAGATAACTAGTAATTCCAATAATCCTAACATTTGGCACTTAAAGTTATAAATGTTAGAAAAGGCCCTAGCTTTCTCCTTATTACTCACTAAAAAAATTAAAAAGATAGGGGTTGCCTGGGTGGCTCAGTCTTTTAAGTGTCTGACTTGGCTAAAATCATGATTTCAGGGTCCTCGGATCCAGCCTCTGAAGTTGGGCTCTACCTCAGTAGGGAGTCTGCTTGTCTGTTTCCCTCTCCCTCTGCCTCTCCCCCCTGCTCCTATGTGCTCTCTCTCTTTCTCTCTCAAATAAATAAAATCTTAAAAACCTAAGCAAAAAACCTTGTAATGAAAAAACCCTTGAAATTGTCAGTTTGATTTGGTCATTTGACATTAGCTTAATTGGATCCACATCTTTAATTGAATAAAAAGCCACTGCATAATTTAAACTTCTGTTCTTCTACTAAATAACAAATGTATTAAGTTTTTAAGGAATTTATAATTGGATAAATACATCTCTTCAGTTAAAACTATAGTTTTCCCTGTCTTATGACTCAGCGTCAGATCAAGACAGAATAATGAAAGATTCTTATTCCAAAATGCATTGTCATTTTCGATTTTTGCTTAAAATTGAGTAAAATGTATAATGTTCTCATTTTTAATCACTCTAGTACCTGTAAACATTAATAAAGACTAGAACTTTCATCTATTTGCATTTCTAACTAATGTTTCATTTCTGCTGAGAACTATATTGTCTTATAACTTATGTGCTAGTTTTACAGAATTGTTTTCTAACTTCATTGATTTGCATATATTTTCAAAACTTGAATAACTTATAATAATTCTGTTCCTTTTTTGCTAGTTGTTCATAATATCAAATGTTGAGTTCAGCATTTCTACCTTAGTAATAATTCTTGTTTAAGAATAGTATTACAACTTATATTTGTGTGAATTATCTATAATCTGTGATGGGTTCCATGATAAATAAAAATTAACTTTGTATTCATGATTTACTAGGCTTTCTCTCATCTACACTGTGGTATTACACACTTTGGTTATGGCTATAGCAATAGTTCTTTTTAAAAAAAAGTTATTTATTTATTTGACAGAGAGAGCTCGCAAGTAGGCAAGGCAGGAAGAGAGAGAGAGAAGCAGACTCCCTGCTGAGTTGAGAGCCCAATGCCCTACTCAGTCCCAGAATCCTGAGATTAAGACCTGAGCCAAAGGCAGAGGCTTTAACCCGCTCAGCCATCAGATAGCAATAGTTCTTAAAATGACTTAACTTTCTCTTATTGTTCTCAGCTGTTTTGGCTGCAATTAACTAGCCCATTCTTTCATTTCCCACTCCTACTTCCCAAAAAGGAAAATCTTCTTTCAATCTTAATTTAAAAATGTAGGTCTTCACAAAATGGCAACTTTAAATGTTAACACTGCAAGTAACAGGTTCTGAAACTCCAAATTGCCTGTGCTGCTAGAACAGTTTTTTCCTTGCAGGAGAAATCCCCAGTCTCAATGAGTGCCAGGTAGTGTGCAACATAGTTTCTTCTTTTCTTCATAGGTGTACCCTTCATCCAAGTTGTCCATGCCTCTGCAGCTCTGAGTAGTATTTCTCAAAAACCGCCACCTATAACCACTTGCATCTTTTAGTGATTCTTTTTGGAAACTTAAAATGTTAAACACTTCAGATATATCCATCTCTCTATTTGATAAAACTTTCAGATATTGATTGAGGGAAGAAGCCAGCCAAGTGTGGTTTTTGCCCTTTAAAAAAAAAAAAAAAGTGGAATATTCTGCTTTTAAGATTGATTTGAAGATGGCAGTGGTATATCAATGATTCTACCCATTCATAAGAAATTTTTATCTCTACCTCTTTGTAGGACCTTTTATGTTGCTAAATAGAGATTGATTAATAATTTTTATTAATTTTGTGGTAATTTTATATAACCTCTTAAGATTATATTTTAAGGGGGTGCCTGGGTGGCTCAGTGGGTTGAAGCTTCTGTCTTCGGCTCGGGTCATGGTCTCAGGGTCCTGGGATTGAGCCCCGCATCTGGCTCTCTGCTCAGCCGGGAGCCTGCTTCCCCCTCTCTCTCTGCCTGCCTCTCTGCCTACTTGTGATCTCTCTCTGTCTGTCAAATATATAAATAAAATCTTAAAAAAAAAGATTATATTTTAAGATACAATGTTTTTTCTATTATAATTGTTCCTATTACAGAGTACGAAACATTCGGCTATGTGGATGGATCTTAATTATGTTAGTACTCTGTGGATTAATATTAAAGTTGTTTTCAAAATTATTAGAAACTATGATCCAATTAATTTGCTTATGTGTATAAGGTTCTATGTTAGTACTCTGTGGATTAATATTAAAGTTGTTTTCAAAATTATTAGAAACTATGATCCAATTAATTTGCTTATGTGTATAAGGTTCTATGTTAGTACTCTGTGGATTAATATTAAAGTTGTTTTCAAAATTATTAGAAACTATGATCCAATTAATTTGCTTACATGTGTAAGGTTCTATTCTATAAGTTATGGGAAGTAAAACTACTGAGTCAAAGGGTAAACTTTATAAAAAATCTTAATGGATCTGCTCACTTCTCAATGTCAATCATATTAGTTACATGTTAATGAATAATCATAAGATAACCTGTTTCCCCCATAATTTTATGAATGAAATGTGGTATGGAAATTTGTCCATGTGATAAGTGGGAACAATGTCATAGCAGAATATTAAATAACATTTTCCTATTATAAGCTATTTTTTCATAACTTTTAAGTTTTCAGTGTCTTTTCTATTTGTTCATATTCTCCACTCAGCTTTCTACTGTTTTTTTCTTTATTAAATTCTAACAGTGTAGGGTTTTGCCCTTTTCCAAATATGTGAATTGTGAATCTTAATTTATAGTTGTTAATAGTATATAAAATTCTAAAAATTAAACATACCACATATACATATAGATATACACATATACAGTTCTCATTATTTTGCAAAGGAATAATTTTAGCATCAAACAGTAAATTTATCCTTTATGGCTTCTATAACTAGAAAGATTTTCTCCCCAGATATAAAGAAATAGTCATTATTTACATTAAACATAATTCATTTTAAACATGGAATTTGGTATGAATAATCTATTTTTTCTGAAAGTCTTCCCAATTGACACAATTTATTGAATAATTTAGATGTTACACAGTGGTTGAGATGTAACCGTTATCAATAATGAATTACCACATATATTTGGTTCTGTGTCTAGACTTCTGTTCAGTTACAGTACCACAATGTTTTAGAACTTGAAATTAAACTTTACTCTTTTTGTATATATTCCTGTTAATTTTAGTTAATCCTGTAGATCTTATTTTTTTTTAAAGATTTTATTTATTGGGCGCCTGGGTGGCTCAGTTGGTTGGGCGACTGCCTTCGGCTCAGGTCATGATCCCAGAGTCCCGGGATCGAGCCCCACATCGGGCTCCCAGCTCCATAGGGAGCCGCTTCTCCCTCTGACCTTCTTTCCTCTAATGCTCTCTCTCACACTCTCTCTCTCAAATAAATAAATAAATAAATAAATAAAATCTTTTTTTATAAAAAAGATTTTATTTATTTGACAGAGAGAAATCACAAGTAGGCAGACAGGCAGGCAGAGAGAGAGAAGCAGGCTCCCCGCCTGAGGCGGGGCTTGATCCCAGGACTCTGAGATCATGACCTGAGCCTAAGGCAGAGGCCTTAACCCACTGAGCCACCCAGATGCCCCAGGAGGTCTTATTTTTAAGGCATTTCCTGATTATTATTGATTTTTGTTTTCCCCACAAAAACTGAGATAAACTGTGTCCAGTTCAAAACAGAAAACAAAAGCCTATTGGTATGACATTAAAATTAAAATTTAATTCAGAGAAAACTGACATCTTTATGAAACTGAAAATGGTACGGATTTTCTTTTACCTCAGTTTCTCTTACCTAGAAGTATATTTTGTTTCCTACACACTGGTCTTGATTTTTTTTTTAATCAGCAGTTAGTGTAGCCTAGCAACCAAAAGCATGTAATCAGAGCCAGAATGCCCCCTTCAAGTCTTATATCTATCATATTTCAGTTATATAATATTGGACTCTGCTCTTTGCTCCTCTAAGGGGATTAGCACTACGAATAAACATATATCCTTAGGGAGGAAGAGGGAGAGAGGGCCTTCACAACTCTGCCTGCTTCCCTACTTACTCTCTAGGTTATGGCCTCTGGATTTATTTTATTCAACAGTTCTCCAATTCCTTTAACTATATATTTTGTTTGGTTGTTTTTCTAACTTTTCCAGTTGTGATTGTTGTGGCTTGTTGCAAGCTACTTTATGAGAACTAAACTCTATTTCCTTTAAATACATTTTTAATGTAGACTGACTTACATTGACAACACGTACTGAAAATTGTTAGATCATGCCCAGCAGTAACAATTGTGGGATAGTCTTGTTCATCTTTTCTTTTAATGGGATTTCAACAGAACACTCCTGTAGTACCTAATATTAGCTTTGATCAAAATAACATCAAATTAATGTGATTGATTGTGAAATTAACCTTTCACAAAATGTATATGAAATAAACTGAGAGCAAGCTGTTAACATGAAAGACTTTGTAAGGAATTAAATAAAAGATGGCTTTTTTTATTTTTTGGAAATGATTATGGGGGAGGGATATTGCACATCTGTTATGCTTTAATTACAAATAGATTTATATTCTAAATTAAGCAAATAAAACTTTTGCCCTATAATGTTCATCTAATAAAATTAAAAAAAAAATAACAAACTCACAAGCATTAGCAAATTTAATTCTAGATTTCATACTGCACTTACATATCTGTAAAACTAAAAATAAAATTTCACTGAGAAGCATTCTCATAGGAAGACTTGACTCAATAGTATAATACTGAAATTTGAAATAAGGTCCCATCTACTGAGGAGAAGATATTTCTAGTCTAACTTAATCAAAATCATTTTGAGATCTCAAGAAAATTCTCAGAAAAAACTTGGCAGAGCAGTATATACTTTTATGAAAGATTAACTTTAAAATCTTTACTTGCCAAGGCAATGCAAAATATTGTATGGAGTAATTAAATTTCTTATTGATCATAGGATCAGATTTTAGCAAAATTTTCTAATCATAAAGACTCTCCCCAACAGAAAAGTTAGTAAGTCTCTCATTCAATTAAGTAATCTGTTTCGGAGTTTGGATACTATGGCTATTTAAATCTGGGATAAATGGAAGTGTTTATCATTGATTCCCTAGTTACAAAGTAGGCTAAAATTTAAACATCCAAGTTAAATCTGTACTTATCAGTGCGATCTCTCCGGGAGACTACATATCTGCTCCCTTGATAGTAGAACACTAAGTAGATTAGAAATTCCTTATTTGGGGGGAAAAAATCTTCCAAAATTACCTATAAAGTGTCTGACACATTGTGAAATTCTCTCTTTTTTTTTAACTAATGAGTTGATTTTTAAGAATATCTTCATTTTTAGAAAGATTGATCTTCAAAGTATATTTGAATTTTTGTGGTTTTTTGTTTGCTTTTAAGCAGACAAAATTATTTTTTTAAAGATTTTACTTATTTATTTGACAGGGAGAGACACACCAAGAGAAAGAACACAAGCATGGGGACTGGGAGAGGGAGAAGTAGGCTCTCCACTGAGCGGGGAGCCCGAACCAGGGCTTGATCCTGGGACCTTGGGATCATAACCTGAGCTGAAGGCAGATGCTTAATGACTGAGCCACCCAGGCGCCCCCAGACAAAAGTAATGTAAAGCCAAGTTCAATGAATTAAGTGAATGACTGTGATATTTGGAAGTTTGGTCAAAGTGACATAGGCTTATAAAATTAAAATTTGTTGTCTTGCTTCCCTAAAATGAGTTTTAGCTAGATTATTCATCGTAAGAGCTATTGGTGAATTTACTAAGAAAATAGTTATAGTATTTCATTAAATTTCTTTTTAAATGTCTAAAATATATTTTACTTTCATTTGAGACTAAGTTTTGAAAAATATAGAAGAAATGGATGTTTATATCTCTTTTTAATTATGGCCAATAAAAAGTAAATAAGTGGCCATTTATTAAGAAATATAGACTTTAGGGCCCTGGGTGGCTCAGTTGGTTGAGCATTTGCCTTAGGCTCAGGTCATGTTCCCAGGGTCCTGGGGTTGAGCCTCACCCACATCGAGCTCCCTGCTCAGCGGGAAGCCTGCTTTTCCCTCTCCCACTGTTCCTGTTTGTGTTGCCTCTTTGCCCGTCTCTCTCTGTCAAATAAATAAATAAAACCTGTATAAAAAGAAAGAAGTACAGACTTTATATACTGCAGTGCCATCTTCTTCTACTGATGATAATGATGTTGGGTTAGTTTACCTTCTATTCAGTACATTGAAATGTATAAAAAAGACTTCTATTCTCACTATTGGAAGAAAGAATTACACCCAGTTATGTAGACTTTTTACAGGACATATTTCTTTTCAGATTAAGTTCTCTCCTTAGCTCTATAGGAAAACCACAAGAAATATAAGAAGAGAGTACTGTCTGTATAGCATGTATTGTGTTGAATTTAATAACTATCCATGGACAAAGACCTGTATACCTAGAACTAACTTCTTTTTCTCTCACAAAGTTCCCTGGCCTTTAACTGGATAGTTGGTTTATTTGTCCAATGCTCCTAGAGTCTCAGTTCTTAACATGGAACCTGGCAAAAGTCGAGGTGAGGTGAATGTTTTAATATAACAAGAGGGTTTAGTTCTCCAAAATTAGACAAATAGAGGGATAGCATGTTACAGGAGTGTTAAGTTCCTCTGCTTCCTCCCACAGAATTTCTCAAGTTCAGAGTATCTCTGATACTCTGAATATCCCAGAGTATCTCTGGGAGCTATCTCTGGGAGCAAATAAGCATTTAGGTCTTGGAAACTATAGTAATTGTTTAGTGACTTGGCATGGAGGTCATAGCTGTCATTTCAATTTCAAGTAGATCATAAAAAATAGTAACATTTTAATTTTTTCCTGGAGATATTTACCACTGGCAATGAAGTTGGAAAGAGAAGTTAAGGGGTGCCTGGGTGGCTCAGTGGGTTAAAGCCTCTGTCTTCAGCTCAGGTCATGATCTCAGGGTTCGGGAACGAGCCGTACATCGGGCTTTCTGCTCAAAGGGAAGCCTGCTTCCCCCTCTCTCTCTGACTGCCTCACTGCCTGCTTGTGCTCTCTCTCGCTCTCTGTCAAATAAATAAATAAAGTCTTCAAAAAATAAATAAAATAAATAAAAAAAGAAAGAGAAGAGATTTAATTTTCTTGAAACTGATTTTGTATAGTAAACAAAAATATGTTTTAGGTTGTTTTTTTTTTGAGTGGTGATAGGGACTTTCGGGAGACTGAAATCTAATCAAGCCACATTTCAATAAAGCTACTGTTGGACAATGTCTTAAAATTGTCCACAGTCAAATGGAGGTCAAAGTTCTTTACTCAGTTCCCTTGGTTCATTTATTCTTTTATTTACTCCCTTCTCTCTCCTCTCCCTTTCCTTTCTTCTTTTTCTTCTTGTCAAAGAGAAGAATATCCTATGTCACAATGGGTGAGGTTATATATCCTATTAATCCTAGCATACCTGCTGGTTAGATCAAATTTGGTTTATAAATATAACAAAATGTGACATTTTTTATGCTTAAGTATATTGAAGAAATCCGTATGGGCAGATGCCTGAGTTGAATTCATCCATTTGTTTAAATTTTTAAAGTTCTAGAAACAAATCCCATAAGAGATTGTTTTGATATCCTGGTCACTAAATAAAAAACATATCTAAGCCTTTTAAAAATTATTTATTTTAGAGAGAGAGATTGAGAATGCACATGAGTAGAGGGTGGGGCAGAGGGAGAGGGAGAAAAGTAGACTCCCCGCTGTGCATAGCCCTGACAGGGGGCTCAGTCCCAGGACCCTGAGATCATGACCTGAGCCAAAATCAAGAGTTGGTCATTGAAATGACTGATCCATTGAGATGCCCCATCTAAAACTTTTCAATACCTAATCTGCACAATTGAGTGAAAAGATTAAAACAAAGGTACATAGAAAAAAAAGGGGGGGGCACCTGGGTGGCTTAGTTGGTTAGGCAACTGCCTTTGGCTTAGGTCATGATCCTGGAGTCCCAGGATCGTGTCCCACGTCAGGCTCCCACCTCCTTGGGGAATCTGCTTCTCCCTCTGACCTTCTCTCCTCTCATGCTCTCTCACTCTCTCTCTTTCAAATAAATAAATAAAATATTAAAAAAAAAAAGTACATAGAAAAAACAAGGTCAGGTTGTAGGTGATTTAAAAAAAATCAACTAAGAATTCAATCGATATTCCATTCTTCTAGCCATTTGCCTACCTATTCATATAGGCTGAAATTTCAAAGGCTCTGAAAACTCTCCTTCTGTGTTTATATAAATTTTTGTAAACAATCAAGTTAATTATGGAAATAACATGTTCCTTTTCAGAAAGAATTTGCACTTGACTTTGATTCCATTTCATATCTTCTCCAGTGTACTTTTCAAGTGCAGCGAGAAAATGGATTTGAGTCTAAAACACCCAGGTGAAAATTAAATTAGGGATTTTATAATCAATTGTAGCTCACTTACGCTCAAAGGTAAGCTAACATTCTGAATTAATTTGTGCCTCAGGTTTTGGAAGAGCAAATCCTTTCTATGCAAACATCCAGCATTTAATCCAGCTAATTTATACTTAAAGTTGACCTCTTTTAATACATCAAAATTGAAGTTTATACAAACATTTTAAAGTCAAGAAGAAAAGTTAAGTATATATCTGGACAACATCTTATGTGGAAAGTTAGACAAATATCATTAATTTCATACCTAAAAGGATATAGAGTAAAACACATAATTTTTCATTATTAAACTGAGAGCAGAAATTTAAATTTAATATTAAAATGAAATATTAGGAAATACTCAGCCATCTCAAAGAACACTGGAGGTAAAAACGTGGCTAAGAGGCAGAAACACAAAATCTTAGGAGACATTGAAAAAAAAAATAGTTCAGATTTGCTGAACACATAAATGCTGAATACATAAATACATAAATGATGTCGAGTTAAAATATTTAGGTTCAGTTTTGAGAAAATGCTTATTACTTGGGCTTGTTTATGGAGGATAAGAAAGACTATTGGAAAAGCACAAATTATAACCCTTTTAACTGAAAGACAATGTATGTGCATGTGTGTGTATGTACCCATTAATGTATATTACATATACAATTAAAATATGTATATATATATTTAATGTATTTTATATATAAATTTTGTCAATGTTTACTGTATATATAATAGCCAAGCAATTCATTAACAGAAATCCTATGCTTTGTTGCATTCATCTTATGTTTACTGTTAAACCTTTTTCTTTTTGTTTTACAGGAGGTTATGGGTACCACTTTCATTGTTAGCTACTCAAAACAGTAGATTTAAAAAGCAAAACCACTCCTGTCTTTCCATTAATTAGTGTGTAGTAAGTGACTATCAGGCCATTGACATTAATCATAACTTATATTTTCCAAATATTAATTTGTCAGTAAAATCCCCATAGATTCTGTAAGCATTATTTGATCGTATGCAGTTGGTTTTGTTTGGATGTATTCTATGCGGATAACATGCCACAGGGGATTGGAAGCTCTTAAAGATAAAATGGCCACCCGCCGTTAAGTGTTTTTAGAAAATGAGGCAGGAAGGTGAAAGGTCAGCAGATTAAATTAGTACATATCTGAACTAGAAAGCTAGATTCAATCATAACATTCAAAGTCCAGTTGAGAGCCAGAGGCTGAGCTTGCTTGAAGTCACTTTCTGAAGGAAATCTGAGGAAGAAACATCTCTGTCCAAATGAGCTGGAAAAAATGCTGGCTGAATATATTCTCAGTTTGACTTTTTCAGGAACAGAAAACAGGAACATTACACATAACAAACAGCACTTGTCTCCCTCACAGAAAGTAAAGGTTGGCTGGCAGCCAAAGGCAGTCTTGCTGTGAAAATAGATTAAAGAAAACCAAATACAGAATTGTAACATAGTGAGGAAAGAAAAGAGGAAGAGGAAAAAAAGTTAGAAGACAAAAGGGAACAAATAGGGAATGACAACAGAAAGGGTGAAAAATGAATAAATAGCTTAAATGAAACCATCTGTCTAATTCTATTGGCCTTGCATTGATTTGCAGACATATACAGGGATTTTATTAGGAACTTATGTAAGCAGAGAAAAGAACACAGGATTCACAAACCTATAAATTAGTCTTCGTTCTGTTATGTTAGGCGAAACCTCTGTTTCACCTTATCTCTCTGGGCTTAAGTGTGCTTATTCATAAACAATAAATAAACCAACAGAAGGGATGATTTCAGGAAGATGGCCCTTGAAAATATGAGACCTGAGAGAGGATGAATGCTTGGTCCATGATTTTTGTAAGTTGTGATTGTTTTGTTACCAATGTACTTCATCAAAATCTAAAGGTAATACACTTCCGAGCTTTATACTGATACAATTTGTAGTACCAATGTGATTTTATGCAATTTATTTATTAGTGAGCAGAGAGCAAGTTCCACATACTGCTACCTACCTTCTCCCCCCCCAAAAAAAGCAATTGACCAAAACCAAACAAAAAAAAACTTGAAAACAGTGGAGTTCTTTGGAGACTGTTAACTTTTTGTTCGGTCATTACCACATACAGAAACTAGTATATAGTTATTGGTAGTCTACAAATTTCTTCTTCCTTTAAAAGCTATCAGTTATTCATTTACAACGAGGATGGTTAGAATGGTAAATTTGATGTGTATTTTACTACAATAAGAAAGTATACCAAAATATATATTGATTATTTTAAGAAAGAATATGTTAAGGCAAGAATTGAAGGTAAGTTATTCACTTGTCTGAGTGAGATGGAATAAGGTAATGGTAGAACATGCTAGTTTTCTCCAAAATACTACTTTTACGGGTTCGGTATATTCACAAAATCTAAAACATTTCTTTGAGGAACCCCCGTACCACAGTATTGCTTAGCGAGCTTTAAAAATGCAGATGCCCAGACATTAACATCAAGGGTTCATTTCAGTTGCTTTAAAACAGGATTGTTCAATTCTATACAACAGGATTGTTCAATTCTAATGTGCAGCCAGGGTGAGAGATAGGAACTGCATTTGCCATGTTCACAACTGTTTCTCTAGTATATCGTCTGGTCAACTAAACATCTGTGGGCCGAATGAATAATCAAAAAACAAATGATCTCTTAGTGTATTTTACCTGTACACTTACTCTATATTAGATTCCATTTGAAGCTGGAAAAGCAACGCAGAGTCCATAAAATCAGCCAGAAAACATAAAAGTAAATTAAACAAACCAAAAGTCAATTATCTCTTCTCTTCTACCACCCTGCCATCCCTATTCTGAGACTACAAAGACTAAGTTTTAGATAATCTTTCAACTGTTCTCTATTAGCATACCAATACACACAATTAAATATAAATATGTACACCTTTATTTTTTATTTTGCTTCTCTGTTCTCCAACCAGAAAGGATGAAAATATTCATAATACTCTACATTTTTCTTCACTTCAAAGCTTTTCTCAAGATCACATCATAAAAGACTCATTCATTCTATAGTATAGGAAACAGTATTCTAATATATCTATTTCTTAGCGCATCTAATCATACTATGTCCATTCACTTTGCTTCTTTTCTCTTACACTCCAATAATACTTTGGCTCCCACCATAACAGAGTAGCTAATGTCAAATTGTCAAATGCATCATTCTCAAATTATGTGTACCACTTGAAAAAGTCTACAATCCTTCTTATTGTGTGCTTTTTGTTTGTTTGTTTGTTTGTTTTTCCACTTGGCCTCTAGACTAACTTCTATCCCTTAGTTTCCTTCTTGACTCTTGGTGAGCTTTGTGGATAGTTCTTCTTCCACAGCCATAAGTTTTAAACTGAGCTCCAAAGACTTTTCTCTTTTATATACATCTATTCTCATATTTCATCTAATGCCAGTTTTTTTCAGACCAGCTAGATTATAACAGCTCTAAATTTTTTTTTATTCTGGACTGAAACTCTCTCCTCTATAAATTATAAACTCATGTAGCTAGGTGGTCTGCTGATATCTACAATTTTTCATCTAATAATCATCTCTTACTTAGTGTGCCCCAAATAGAAATTTTGAGTCTCTGCACAATTTCCCCTTATTTTCTCCAGTTCAGTACGTGGCAACTCTATTCTTTTAAGTTGTTAGGCCCAAATGCCTTTGGTCATCCTTGAATTTCCACTTTCTTTCACACCTTGCAACATTTTTTGGCAAATTCTTTTGAAAAGCTATCTAAAATACAACCACTTTTTATCATTTCATAATCCAAAGCAGCATCATTTTTTACCTAAAGTATGACAATAGTACACAACTGTTCTTTCTGCTTCTCTCTTGGTCTCCTAAAATCTTTTCTATTTACAATAGCAAGAGTGAGTGATCTTTTGAAAATATTAATCAGGTCACATCATCCTGTTTGTGCTACAAAAAATTTTTTTTCAAAGATTTTATTTATTTATTTGCCAGAAACAGAAAGAGAGAGAGAGAGAGCACAAGCAGGGGGAGTGGCAGGGAGAAGGAGAAGCAGGTTCCCTGCTGAACGAGGAGCCCAATGCAGGACTGGATCCCAGGATCCTGCGATCATGACCTAGGCTGAAGGCAGATACTTTCTTGATGTCACTGGACATGTACTCTGACCAGTTCCTTCACAGACACTATTACAAATGTTCTCTTCTATATATATATATATTTTTTTTTTCTTTGTTTTGTTGCTCTTTCTAGACCCAGGGTGGTATGGTTTCAAAGAAAAGTAAGTTTTGGATTAGAGATGGGGTATAATCTGGCTGTTTAAATCTAACCAACTACTTAAACCCAACAGAACCTGAGACTTAATTCAGGATAGTTCACTCAAGCCAATTTTGAGGCTTGGAAATACAACTTTAAGAGAAATATTTTGTTTCACTTCTTTGACTTCTTTCTCTGGAATGAATAATCTGGTTTTGCTTAGTTCCATGCAGCTTTCATTCAAAAGGAAACATAGAATGTTTATCATGATGACATGATTTTAACACGGTTATGCCACACATTGTTTTATGTTGTATGTGTGCACACATACATGTGTCTAAATTGTGTCTAAATGTTTAGTTGTAAAGTGTGTTATATTAAAACAAATTAGATAACTAAAATTAAAATTGAAATCATTTTATTTGTATGCATCTGGCATTTGATTCCTAGATATTTTAATCAGTAATGTTGTCATAACACCCATCCATCAATCAAAATTTAAAATTCTCTAGAGCTATTTGATATTAGCTATTTTAATAGCAGAACAAAATTCCAATACTCAACTTCTTTTGTTATGGTGTTTCTTTTTAATGGACCAATTTTGATAATATCATTACCAATCTCATCAGTAAATCTTCAAGTGTTGGGAAGCTGTCAAGTGCATAGTGGCAGGTAAAAGTTTTCCAAAATTCTAATTTTTATGAGAAAACTCGAATTTTACCATTGATCACAACTAGTTTTCTCTTGTTTTACTTGAGGTTACAGTGCCACTTCATTCATTTTCAAGAATCTGAGAATCTGTTTGCTCAGTAGCCCAGCGTGAGTATTCATAGATTATCTGTTTTGTCATTCTTTCAAGTAAAAATGTTTTTTTTTGAAAAAAGTTATTCAACTGACAAAACAAACTATCACATAAGTGGTCTTCCATGAGCATTTACCATACTTTGATGTATATAAGAAGTTTCTTCATGTATACTTCCCATTTTGTCACACAGAATATTAAAAAGACATGTGCTCAAGGATGAGAAAGTTGTCAAGGACTAGAAGATAATAATCTAGGAGTCCCCAAGGTCTGTGGACCATACTCTGGGAACAGTAGGTATAGATGAAGAACAGAATCTGTTCTGAAAGTCTGGGTCTGAAGCCTGTATTCTTCATCAATACTATACTGTATCTTTAATTAGTCTACCTTTAAGAATTTAATTGCAGCACCTTCATGTTTCATCATTAATATTCAGGTTAAGAGTTCAACGAAATAGCTATTCATCTTTGATCAAAATTTCAGGAAAATCTCTTTGACTTCAGAAATAACCTAGGGGCAACTTGATGGTGCATTTAGTTAAGATTCTGACTCTTGCTTTCAGATCAGGTCTGAGCTCAGGGTCTGCAGATTGATCTTGTGGGGCTCTGTGCTCAACACAGAATCTGCTTGAGTTTTTCTCTCCCTCTCCCTCTTTCTCTGCCCCTCCTCCCTGTGTACTCTTTCTCTCTCTCAAATAAATAAATAAGTCTTTAAGACAAATAATATGGAAATATTTTTTTTTGTATATGTCATTAAACTTTTTGGATGCTCTACTGACAAGAATTGCAAACTCAATAGATACAGGTCAGATTGAAAAGGGAGAGTGCCTTTTTTTTTTAAGATTTTATTTATTTATTTGACGCACAGAGAGAAATCACAAGTAGGCAGAGAGAGAGGGGGATGGAGGCTCCCTGCTGAGCAGAGAGCCTGATGTGGGGCTTGATCCCAGGACCCTGGGATCATGACCTGAGCCAAAGGCAGAGGCTTTAGCCCACTGAGCCACCCAGGTGCCCCCCTTTTTTTTAATAATAATACTTATTAACCCAATTAAATCATTTTACTCTATGTAAACTAATAAATGTACACAGTAAAAGTAGTTATGTACAAGACTGATCACCTTCCTGACCACCAAATAGGAAATACACATAATAATTTAGAGAGACTAAATTCCTTAAAGGGGGAATTTCAGAATTGCACTCATGCATTTGAAGGAATAACACAAGTTCAATCAAAATTACTTTTTTGAGAGAATGTTAAGAAATTATGTTAAAGATTATATAGATTTTTAGGAAAGTCAATTATCTTTAAGAAATCATTTCAAAAGGAAAGGGAGAAGATGGTGGACTTGCCCTATAACGTGAAAATTAATAGTGTCATGTAATAACAGGTTAGAAATAATAGGATTACTAGTGGAAAAGGAGATGTTGTTCAAGAAAAGACCATTTATACATAAACATTAATTAAAGCAGAAAGATGACACTAGAAATAATAAAAAGTAACTTGGATAATAGATCACTGAAAAAAATAGATCCTAATTTCACATTATAGAAGAAAATAAACTTCAAATAATCTATTAAATTGATTAAATAATTAATTAAAAAGATTCAGTTAAAAATAGCAGATAACCATACTGATATTTTCAAATTCTAGATTGGGGATTAGCTAACTTAAAATAGGTAAAATTTTCTTTAACTTAGTAAGTGGTACAATGAAGAGATTTGAATATGAACATGTATACGTATACTCAAACTTCACAGAAATGTAAACTAAAGAATTAAAGGCAGAGAAAATATTCAAGGGAATTTATGTGCACAGAACATGAAAATTATTTGTTATAATAATTCGTTATAACATTTGTTATAATATAGTTATAAAAATTGATTTATATTACTCCACAGTCCACTGGATGAATGGGTAAATGAGGTAATAGGTGATGAAGGATTAAATACAAATGGGGGAGAATAAGTGAATTATATAAGTGAATATACCAGTAAATTGAGAAATAAAAGTTTAAAATTCTGTAGTTTGTACAGAAATTTGTACAAAATTCAAAATTTTGTAGTATTCAATTAACTACTATGTTTAAAATAAGTGCAATCCCTACTATTGGGAACAGTGAATTGAGAATTGAGCACTTATTATAGGTTATATTTGATCATCCAAATTGGTATATTGTTTTGGAAAGCAGTTTGAAAAGTACATTTCAGAATCATACAAATGCTTTGGGTCTCTCTATAAACAAATTGCTGATAAATTTTACAATAATTTATCATGGCTATCTAATCTACTACTTTAGAAATAGGAAATTAACCAATAAGAGGTCTCAAAGAATATATTCTTAATTTATGACCTATTAAACATATCTCCCTGCCTATATATCTCCATGATGACTTGTGGTATAAATATAGAAACTGACCAATAGCCAATAGAATATGATATGTGATGACTTGAATGGTTAAAAAATCATCTTAAAAATCATTTAATGTGCAATGCTAAAAGAAGCTTTTATGAGAGTAAGAGATGAGGACAAGTAAAAAGATAGTCAAAAAGGGTGCCTGGGTGGTTAAGTGTCTGCCTTCAGCTTAGGACATGATCTCAGGGTCCTGGGCTTCATCCCTGTCTCTGGCTTTCTGCTCAGCAAGGAGTCTGCTTCTACCCCACTATCTCCCTCTGTGCATGCACTCTCTCTTGCTCTCTCTAGCTCCTTCTCTGAAATAAATAAAATCTTAAAAAAAATCTCAACAGTGAAGTTTGGAAATACTGCAGTAATTGTTACACTATCTCATGGGAAGTGAGGGGGACCTAATATGGACAGGGTGCAGGGGTTGATAAAAAGTCATAAAATGCAGAGTAGGGAAGGACAAAGATGGTTTGGCCGACTAAGCAAGTAGGGGAGTGGGTGGGAAAAGAGTTCTAGGCAGAGGGAGCAACCTCTGAAGTAAGATCCAGTAATTAGAATTTCTTAGCAACCACATATTTTACTAACATAATTATAAATTTTAACGTGGTGGAATGAGGGCTGAAATTTAAAGTGCTATGTATGTATAGTTTGATGGGGAAGAAAACGGTGCTGGTGGCAAGAAGTGATATAGAGAGGTAATTGTAGGCCAGGGGCTCAGAAACTGAGAGATTTATAAGTTTAGGGGGCATCTAGTTTAAAATCTAAGTAATAATTTAAATTTTAAGAAGGAGTTTAAGGAGGGGATGGACCTCGAATTTTGTCTGTATGAAAAGGACTCTGGCTGCTATATAGAGATTGGATTATTGGAGAAATAGAAACTAGAAAATATAAAATCAATTAAAATTTTGTCACAGAATCTATCTAGGCCAAAGAAGATAGTGGTGGGAACTGGGATGGGGCAATGCAGGTAAAGTATGATTCCAAAGGTCTTATTAGGGGCACCACCCCCCCCCCCCACAGTCAACAATCTACATGTAATTTTGACTCTGAAAAATTTAACCACTGATAGCCTACTGTTGACAGGAAGCCTATTGATAACATAAACAGTCACTTAACTCATATTTTGTATGCTGTTTTCTTACAATAAAGTAAGCTAGACAAAATAAAATGATAAAATTATAAGTAAAACTGTGTTTGCAATGCTGTATTGTATTTTATACAAAACAATGCTGTATTGTATTGTATTTACTGAAAAAAATCTGCATCTAAATGGAATTGAGCAGTTCAAACCTGCTATTCAAGAGTCAGCTGTAGATTTGTCCCAGCTTTGCATATATAGACAAGGATAATAATCTAGGATTATGACACAAAAATTGAGGATATGAAAAGCAAAATGACTCAGGGAAAGTGATGATACATTATTTTCTGTTTAGGTTAACTTTAAGATGTCTCTGAGCCATCCAAGCTCTTAGTCCTACTAATTAGCTGAAAAAAAAAAAAAAAGTATCTGAAACCAGGAGAGAGACCTGAATGAAAAAAATTCAGAGACCAAAAAGAGGTTTCCTAATAGTTGGGTAGTAGAGGGCGTAGATGAGAGATCCTGGTTAAATTGTGTAAAAGAAGAAGAGTCAGAGATAAAGAATGCTAGAGGTAAAATTATTAAAAGTTATTTGAAGGGGGGGCACCTGTGTGACTCAGTTGTTAAGCATCTGCCTTAGGTTCAGGTCATAATCTCAGGGTCCTGGGATCTGGGATCAAGCCTCACATTGGGCTCCTTGCTCCAAGGGAAGCCCGTTCTCCCTCTCCCAAGCCCCCTGCCTGTATTCCCCTCTAGCTGTGTCTCTGTCAAAAATAAATAAATGAAATCTTTTTAAGAAAAAGTTATTGGGAGATAAGAAAAAAGCGCGAAGGTGTGCCTGGGTGGCTCAGTGGGTTAAAGCTCTGCCTTTGGCTCAGGTCATGATCTCAGGGTCCAGGGATCGAGTCCTGCATCGGGCTCTCTGCTCAGCGGGAGCCTGCTTCCCCCTCTCTCTCTGCCTACTTGTGCTCTCTCTTTTTCTGTCAAATAAATAAATAAAATCTTTAAAATAAAAAAAAGAAAAAAGCAGAAATTATTAGTGTAAATTATGTGTCAGGAGACTGATACCTAGAACAACACAACCCAATACCATTGACGGGGGATAAGAATAACTTGAATCACAGTGGGTGTTGGGTATTAAGAAAGGAAATTGTGATGAGCACTGGGTGTTATATGTAAGTGATGAGTCATTAAATTCTAGTCCCCAAACCAATATTACACTTCATGTTAACTAACGAGAGTTTAAGCAAAAACTTGAACCAAAAAATTATTTTTTTAATGCCATGTTCACTGCAAAACAAAACAAACAAAACAAAATCACAAAGCCTCTTAAAGGAAAACAAGAAAACAAGAAAAAAAAAGACAAAAAGATGCAAAAGTTGAACAGAACATTTAAAAAAATTCCTACAGTGGCGCCTGGGTGGCTCAGTTGGTTGAGCGACTGCCTTCGGCTTGGGTCATAATCCTTGAGTTCCGGGATCAAGTTCCACATCGGGCTCCCAGCTCCGTGGGGAGTCTGCTTCTTCTTCTAAACTTCTCTCCTCTCATGCTGTCTCTCACTTTCTCTGTCTCTTAAATAAATAAATAAAATCTTTAAAAAAAAAATCCTACATAAATCTAGCCAAGAACTTCATTTCTTTCTAGAGAGCGAAATCAGAGGTTCTCTGCATTATATGTGTAGTTTACATATGGAAATAAGCCCTTTATTATTACACAGAATTGCATGTATAGTTCTCTTTCCATATGTGATTGAGTGAACAAAAATTACATTATAATAAAACCTGTTACACAAGTACCATGCATGTAAAGACTCTGGCAATTTCATTTAAGATTTGGGGATTCAGATTGTACAGACCTGTTAATTCTGAAAATGCTATTCAAATGAACCTCATTTCCGATATGCGTGTGGCAGTTCATTCATTGTTTCACTTAATTCCAGGAAAAAAAAAATTTAAGAAGGTATTGTGACATAATAACTAACCACTCTGTAGTTATATTTGCAGATGATTTGGGTATACATGAAAGAGAATTAGATCATTGATAACAAATACATGGGGGCAGGCTGAAAAGACTGTCTTCTGTTGTTCACAAATGGAGTACTTCGTCTCATCTTTCCTTATGATGTGAGTTTTGGAGAAATAAAATTGTGCCATAATGGAAAGTTTTCTTTAAATACATTCAGGAGGGTCGCCTGGGTGGCGCAGTGGGTCAAAGCCTCTGCCTTTGGCTCAGGTCATGATCTCAGGATCCTGGGATTGAGCCACACATGGGGCTTTCTGCTTGGTGGGAGCCTGCTTCCCCCCTCTCTCTGCCTGCCTCTCTGCCTACTTGTGATCTCTCTCTCTCTGTCAGATAAATAAAATATTAAAAAATAAATAAATAAATTAACACAAACATACATTCAGGATTATTGTTAGGGGCACTTGTTTATAATATCTTGTAACCTTGGTGATAGATTAAGATAGCCTTGGTGTTCTTCAGTTTTCTGTTTCCTCTTATACATTATATAGTTATTTGGTTATATGTGTTTGTATTTGCGTAAGAACTCATAAATGCATCATAAATGACTCACAAAATATAGAAACGGAAACATAAAATCTTGTCCCCAGATTGCAAATGATGGATTCATGCCCTATTGTGTCCTCCATACCTAGAGAGAATCAGGAGACTTCTGTTATGTATGGACATGGTTTCAGAACCCTTTTCTAAGTTATATTCAGACATCAACTATGTTCAACTGTGTTTCGTATGAAAGATGAACCCTAAATCATATTATTAAATCCTTACAATTTTCTCTGGAAATATAATTGACATATATTTGTTTCAGGTGTATAGCATAATTATTCAATGTTTATATATATTTAAAAATGATTACCATCATAAATCTGGTAATAGTTGATCACCACACAGTACAAGTTCCTTTATCTTGTAATGAGAACTTTTAAGAAACACTCTCAGCAACTTTCAAATGTAGAACACGGGATTATTAACTAAAGTCACCATGTTCTATATTATACCCTCAGAAGTAGATGAAGTAGATGAAATGATTCAACCTTAGCTTGATAGGAGGAAAAAGAAGATTCAATGTCATGTTCACCCATGTACTTTCTCAGGATAAGAAAAGTACTATTTGGTGAAATTAAATGATTTGTATAAGGTCATTAGGTACCATTGGTTCATCCAGATACCTAGTTCACAGCTGCTTCCTCTAGAACAAAGCTTTTTTTGGAATTCTTCTTATATTTTTCAATGTCAGAACGTCTCCATGGTTCTTTGTTTGCTAGTATGCTGTATCGATTCCTAATTAATGCTAACCGTTAACAAGTACACTTACGGACTCGGACTCTTCTGTCCTCGGAGCTTGCATCTTTTATGTTGTTCCCTTAGCTTGACAAGTGCCACCAGCCTTAGCACTGGGGAAAGTGCTGAAATCCTGGCTGCCGACTTTGACTCTATTCCTCACACCTCACCGCTTCGGCACTAAATTCTGAGTTGTTTTTTTTCCCCTGGTTATCTCACAAATCTATTTATTAACCTAATTCCAGTGTCTTTATTGTTCATTTTTCTCCCTATCTAGTATGACAGCCTCTTAAAACGGATCTTCATTCATGTTTACTTTTGCAACACTTGCAAGACATTCACTACTCTGCTCCTGGAGTAAAGGAAAAGATCGTGCATGTCTCCAGGCAAATTAAACTATGCTATGATTTCCCATTTCTCTTAGAGTCTAAAGTACTTATTAATACTTACAGTTTCCTATAATAAAACTTGTTCTCTCTTTTTTTCCTTTTCTTATCATTTCCTGTCCTGGACATTTTTGTTTGTTTGTAATAGAATATTTTTTAGAGCTGTTTTAGATTCACATTAAAATTGAGTGGAAGATACAGGGATTTCCCATATACCTTTGCTCTTGCACATGCATAGTCTTCCTAATTGTTAACATCTTCACCAGAGTGGTTACATTTGTTAACAACTGATGAACCTACATTGATGCATCATTATCACCCAAAAGTTTGTAACTTACTTTAGGGTTCTCTTTTGGTCTTGTACATTCTATGCATTTGGACAAATGTATAAAGACATATATCCACTGTTGTAACATCATACAGAGTAGTTTCATTGCTCTAAAATTCCTTTGTACTATATATATTCACCTTCCCAACTCCTCCAGCAACCACTGATGCTTTGTCTCCATACTTTTCCCTTTCCAAAGTGTATTATAATTTGAATTATATAGTATATAAACTCTACCTGATCTTTTATTCTAAATATAAAAAAATTATCTTACCTCTTTGGATAGGCCCAATGCTCTACTTCATTTTTTTATATATGCTGGTATCTCAACCTGTAAACTACTTCTTTTAATCTCCTATATAATTTTATATTTCAGTTCTCAATTAAAATGTTCCCTCCTTTGGGAAACTTCATAGAAATTTCCCAGAATAAGTTTCTTTTCCTAGGTACACCTGCATGGCATTTAGTATATCTATCTTTCTAATATTTAACTTCAAAAGTAGGTGATTATTCTTAATTTTATATGTTATATCCTTTAGTCCTGTATAGTTTACCCCTCATTAGGACAAGTGTTATATCATCATTTACACTGCTGTATCTTCAACAACTATTGTGGAAATTACTATAAAATGTTTACAAACTATACTGAATGACTGAAGAGAGTAATGTCCATATAACATGAGGATGGAACCAGAGTGGGCGAAACTTTGTAGTAAATGATATTAAATAAATACACAGGTAATGAAAACTGCATTTAAGAGTCCATTTGGAGAAACAAGTCTAATACATGCTTGATAATAATCACTGTATACCATATGCAGTTAGGGAATCACCAGTTTAAGAAGTGATTGAGCCAATCTAAATAACAATGTTAGGAAATGTCAGGAAATACATATGATCCACAACAGTCTGTTAAAGTTACGTATATATGAAAATATATCAGTAGGTAAAAAAGTTTGCTTTTTTTTTCACCTAGAAGCCATAGAAGAATGTCCTACGAGGATAGCTATTTTTAAACATGGGTTCTTACTTTTGTGGTTTGAGAGAGAAGTTTTTATTTCTCGTTATGAACTTTTGTCTAATTGATTTATGTATTCTCCTGAAGAAAGAAATCTTTCCTATTTTCTTCCTTTTATCTTCCTAATACTTTTGGATGATATTCTTACATGCCCTTTTGGGGAATTCTATATAGATTTAAAAAATAGGCAAATCACAGTGGTATCTTTTTATCTTAAGTAAAATTCTCTGGCTCAAGTATGGAAGACAGAAATAGAAATGAGGTTGCTGACTGTAGATATCTGTTGAGCAAACAGTATCACTTGTTTTAAAGATACCAGTGCCCAAAGCTGAGCCAGACAAACAGATGGAAATGTATAAAATCAAGCTGTGTCAGCTCCACTGAGGATGGAAGTGTGTGTGTGTGTGTGTGTGTGTGTGTGTATACACACACACACACACACACACATATACACACAACTTTTTGTTTTCTTTTTACAGAAATCTCTTCCCTAGTGACAGTTCTTTCGCAAAATTTATAGCTCAGGTGTTCATATAAGGGGCAAAAGAGAGAATTTATAGCTCAGGAGTTCATATAAGGACCAGGAGGATAATATTCTAAGATTTTTTTGGATATTTTAAATGAATTTTCACCTTTCACACAGGAAATCAATGGGCTTTCAGGCATCAACTCCACATAGATATTAATAGCGCTCTATAAATTATATTTGGCTGCATATCTTTTTCATTTAAATTTCACTTAATTTTTAAATATCAATTTTATTTCTTTTTTTTTTAAAGATTTTGTTTATTTATTTCAGAGAGAGACAGATTTAGAGGAAGAGATAGTGAAAGAGATAGCGAGAGAGCAGGAGCTGGAAAGAGAGAGAAGTAGGCTCCGTGCTGAGCAGGGAGCCCCTCAGGGCTGAGTCCCAAGACCCCAGGATCACAGCCTGAGTTGTAGGCAGATGCTTAACTGATTGAGCCACCCAGGTGCCCCAAGATCGATTGGTCTTTCTCCTCCTCCTCCTCCTCCTCCTCCTTCTTCTTCTTCCTCTTCCTCTTCTTCTTTTTTTTTTTTTTAGATTGTATTTATTTATTTGTCAGAGAGAGAGAGAGCACAAGCATGGGGAGCAGCAGGTAGGGGGAGAAGCAGGCTCCCTGCTGAGTAAGGAGCCCAATTTGAGACTCCATCCCAGGACCAGGCATCTCTTTTACTCTAAGTATAAAATATATATTATCTTACCTCTTTGGATAGACCCTCATGGTGGTCTGTAGTATTTGACTGTAATATTTGAACCCTTAATTTCTGATTTATCTTCTACTATCCCCTCTTTTAATCACAGTTCACGTACATCATCTCCTTGAAGTGCCTCAAACATTGCAGGTATGTCTCAGCCATAACGCCCTTGAACTGGATATCTCCTCTACCTGGACAGAACTTTCCTCTGATACTCCTATAGCCACCAACATCTCCTCTTTCAAGTCTTTGCACAAATGTCATCTTCTCAATGAGGCCCCACCTTAACCATCCTATTTGAATTTGTGACCTTTCCACATCCCCTCACAGATTGGTATGTATGATTCAACTTACCCTTCTCCATTTCATTCCTTTCAGTGACACTTTATTGCCTTCTAGTTTGCTATGCAGTTTATTGTTTATTATGCTGTTTATATAAGCTCTGCAAAGCAAGATTCTTTTTAATCTGTTTTGTTCAATGATGCATTTCAAGTGCCCAGAACAGTGACTCTAATGTAGACATCCCATAAGCACCCAAGAGAATGAATGAAAGGCTGATAACCCAGCGTCTGCATCTTGATTGCTTGCTGAACATGAGATTCTTTTTTTTTTTTTTTTTCCGATGGTGACTCTTGAGAGCAGAGGGCAAACCAGATGGTCAGAATGTTCACTAACTGTGATGAGGCATTTTATAGTACATCTTGTTAGATTGAGGTACAAATTGATCGTTGTGCTTTGCATTTCTATGGGGACAGGCTGTATTCTGGAATCCGAATAATGTGTTAACTTACAACAATATAGTTTTCTTTAACATTTTTCATTAGTGATTCCTAGGGTTTTGTACAATAACAAATTTAGAAACAGTGGGCAAAATATGAAAATATTTTAAATGTTTTATGTGTCAATACTTATGACTAACTAGAATCTAGATAGTGATAAATTATTTGATAAAAATTAAAGCAGTGGTTTAATGGAATTAAATATAATACCCTTTATTTAATGTGATATCAAGAAATCATACACACACGTACACCCAAATTGTAGCAGCATTTGGAACTATAAAATATCTGAAGAAAAGGGTGCCTGGGTGGCTGAATGGGTTAAGCCTCTGCCTTCGGCTCAGGTCATGATCTTAGGGTCCTGGATTCGAGCCCTGAATCAGGCTCTCTGCTCAGCAGGGAGCTTGCTTCTCCCTGCCCCCTGCCTGTCTCTCTGCCTACTTGTGATCTCTCTCTCTCTGTCAAATAAATATATAAAATCTTAAAAAAAAAAAAAGGGGGGCGCCTGGTGGCTCAGTTGGTTAAGCAACTGCCTTCGGCTCAGGTCATGATCCCGGAGTCCCGAGATCGAGTCCCACATCGGGCTCCCAGCTCCATGGGGAGTCCACTTCTCACTCTGACCTTCTCCCTTCTCATGCTCTCTCTCACTCTCTCTCTTTCCTAATAAATAAATAAATAAAATCTTTAAAAAAATCTGAAGAAATGATCTAAAAAATAAAATATCTGAATCGTATCATTTAAGTGATTTGAAGCTAAGTTTTACTATAATAGTTCTTATATTAGAATACTTGAAAATTTTCCTTTGGAAATAGAAATGAGCTTTAACACTGGGTATATTCTGACACTTCATAGTTTCAAATTACCCAATGGAATAAATAAGGCCTGTATTTGAGACTCTTGATATATAGGAAGCAGAGAAACACAGGGAGTTTTTAAAATCTTAACAAAGAGAAATAATTTTATGTCTTCTCACCTTAGCTAAATTAAAAATAAAAGCCCATTTGCTTTCAAGTACATTAACAGTGGATACTTATCCTTGATTTTGCTAATAACGATTTCTTTGCCTTTTCAAGTAGTGATAGTAACAGCAACAGTCACATCAAGAGCAGAAACAGCAATAGAATTGCAATTGGGTGTTTACTATGTACCAGTCATTATGTTAAGTGCTGTATGTGTCAGCTTTTCCTAGTGCTTGACCATACTGCTAAGGTGACTTCTGCAATTGAAGACTTGTGTTGTTTTTTTTTTTAATCGTTGTGAAGCTTATGGAAAGAAAACAGCATAAGGCAGTATTTTTTGAAAATAGAAACTATTTCCTTACTACAGGGAATATTCATCAGCTTTGAAATTTGTGAGAAATTTTTTACCATCTATATCTCTGTAGTAGATACATATATAATAGATACATAGATCAATCTGGCCACTGATTAATGTCACCCAGAAAACCAAAAATATGTAAGAGAAACTTGCATTGAAGCTTAGTGAGTACTAGGAAGGATGTCTAAGGTTTTGTTACATACATTGAGCAAATGTCATTTTGAAAGACTATGACTCTAAAACGATTACACCCATTTGACAAGTTTCAGGAAAGGAAGAGTTCTTATGACATGATAGCAGGTGAACTTTGTCTTTTATGGTTTGTACTAGGACTCAATCATGCTGGATTATTAGAATTTTAATATATAGAAATGGTTTTAAAAGTACACGCTAGGGTTAACTTTCTAATAAGAAAAGTAAAATGCTTATTGAAATCAAACAAGCAAATTTATATCAAACTGTCTGGTGAAGGTACCCTTAACCATAGCACATTCACTTTGTACTTGAACAAATCCATAGGGCTATTGTAATACTGAGCAAGGCAGTCCGAAGGTTGCTTCAAGACTGCTATTGACTCTGCATAGACTAAAGAAATCAACATGTGGATTTATTCTTTATTTCAAATTAGCTACACTGAAAGATCTCAATTTACAAAGTCGTATGAAAAGCCTACTCATTGAGGTTAGTTTCTGCACAATAATGTAGAGGTCAGGAAGAAAAATATATTAAGATTCTTTTAGATGAAATTAATTCATATAACTACTTGGATTATGTGAGCAAATAGTAAGAAAAAATGACTTACTTTAAATGGAAGGCAGGGGAGCTAACCTGGACATACCACATTAAGTCCATGTAATAGTTTATATTTATGTTCTAAGCCTCCTTATCTACTGTGGACATTGCATCAAATTTTGCATAAAACATTTTTTCTAAAAGAGATCGATATGTAAGAAATAATCTCTTATTTTTACTCAAAAAATAGCTTGCAATCAAACTAAATATGCCTATGTTGTTGTAGTATCATGGGAACATATTGAGTAGTAGTTAGTGCACAGAATCAGAAGCAAACAACCTAGTTTGATATGCAGTTTTCCCTAGTATTCTAGGAGATCTTGACCTATACCTGCCACCTTTCTGTCCGTCAGTATTCTATACATAAAGTGTAGGAAGATAACAGTAGCTCCCTACCACGTAAGATTACTGTGAAGATAAAATTTTTTTAAAATGTGTTTAAGAGCCTGGTGGTGGGTATTGAGAAGGGCACGTATTGCATGGAGCACTGGATGTAGTGCATGAACAATCAATCTTGTAACACTGAAAAATTAAAATAAACATATTTGGGGGAAAAAAACCATACAAAGAGCAAATATGGGAAAACACAAGAATATGTCATTTTATCGCACTTTGTTTTGCGTAATACTTAGCTTTTGTGCTTCTCATATACTGTTGTTTCTACAAATAGAAGGTTTGTGACAAGTCTGTCCAGAGCAAATCTATTGGTGACGTTTTTCCAACAACAACAACAACAAAATGTGTTTGAAACAGCACTGTCACAGAGTAGGGATATAAGATATAGCAAAGATTTATACTAAAGATTATTTGGGGGACGCCTCGGTGGCTCAGTTGGTTGAGCAGCTGCCTTTGGCTCAGGTCATGATCCCAGCATCGTGGGATCGAGTCCCGCATCAGGCTCCTTGCTCGGCAGGGAGCCTGCTCCTCTCTCTCTGCCTCTGCCTGCCTCTCTGCCTGCTTGTGTCCTCTCTCTGTTAAATGAATAAATAAAATCTTTAAAAAAAATTAAAAAAAAAAGATTATTTGGATAAAGATCTAAAGTGTCAAACTGAGGGTTTTGGAGGGGAGGTGAGTGGGGAGTTTGGGTGAGCCTGGTGGTGGGTATTGAGGAGCGCACGTATTGAGGGCACACCACTGGGTGTGGTGCATGACCAATGAATCTTGGAACACTGAAAAAATAAAATTAAATTAAAAAAAGAAAAAATCTAAAATGTCATATGATATGTAATATATATACTGCATAATTATATAATATGTAACACATGATACAAAAATATGCAAAACATGCATTTAACATATATAGGTCACATATATTTAATCTATATAAAAATGTATCACAAAGGGGAAAATTGAAAAATGAACATAGAAGTATAAGACATTTTTTAGCACAACAGAGTTTAGTACTGAATTAAAACAACACAAAATACAAGTTTATAATATATAATATAGCATGGAATGCATTTATTTTTACAACCTTGACATCCTCAATTAAGTGTATGAAAGTTTATACTCAGAAATTTGTTATGATTGTAACTTCAACATTTTATGATTGCATGTAGTTAGCTAATAACTTACAAATATGTTTCTATAAAATAATAAATAATATAATAATTGATAATAAATAGTAATAAATAAATAATAAAATAATAATAAAAGCTGTTCCGGATATAGATTTATCTTACATATAAACTATATAGGATCACCCTAAGATCTATTATATCTATGTTACTCCTTCTTTAGGCCATTGCTTTGCGCTCCCTAAGGCAGAGCTTGAAAAGACAGAACTTCTTAGAAAATGTGCACTCAAGGAGGAAGGAGCAAAGTTGACCCACTTTCAAAAAGTAATCACCTTTAGAGTAACAGTGGCTTGATGGACTCCCAATTACGGCTATCTCAAAATTTGTAGCCTCCCTCCACCCCTAAAATTCACTATTACAGCATATACTAATTAACTTCATTTAACTTTGTTAAACTGTCAAATTTGTATGGATTACAGATCTATTTGGCTTTATCAAATAGTCTATTTAGAAAGAAAAAAAAATGTATGTCTGAAAGTATCAGCCTTAGCAAATATGGACTACACCATTAGTATGCACTGGTTCTATAGGATTAATTTTTACCAAATACCGGGGTGCCTGGGTGGCTCAGTCAGTTACAGGGCTGCCTTCAGCTCAGGTCATGATCCCAGGGTCTTGGGATCAAACCCTACATCAGGCTCCTTGCTCAGCAGGGAGCCTGCTTCTCCCTCTTCCTCTGGCTGCCTGCCTGCCTGATGCTCCCCCTGCTTGTGCTCTCTCTCTCACGATCTCTGTGTGTCAAATAAATAAAATAAAATCTTAAAAAAAAATTACCAAACATCTAATGAAATTTTCTGGAAGACTTAAAGTGTTGCTCAGTGAAAATGAAATTTAAGATACTCTGTGACAGAAACTGTGTCAAAAATGACTTACTCATATCCAATTTAAAGTTATTTGTAGGAGGATATAGACATCTGAGGAGAAAGGATCTAAGAGTGAAAAAGGAAGAGAGAGAAAGAAAGAGAAATAATATATTGCTTACTATACTAATTTTTGTGTATTAAGCAATATATTACAAGTAGTTTTTCCAGGACCCTTTATGACATTTACTGACATACCATTGTTTCTGTTAAGAAAATGCATTTTTTTTGTTTTATACAACCAGAATGCAAACACAGTTATAAAAGCAATCTGTGCAGAAGTTACAGGAAACTTATGTGTAAAATTTGCAGTATTTGGTTTCCCATAGGTGAAAGTCTAAAATCCCACAGATTATTTAAAGCTTTTCTCTCATCTTTGCCAACAAGAACTTTAGAAAATTAATTTTCAGCAGCAACAGTGTTTTGTTTTCAGAGATTTCAATGATGTTTTGGTTTACTTCTGCTTATCTACACAGTAATCAAGAAAACAAAGCAGCAGAATGAAACTTTGAGGCATTCTCACGCTGAAAATCAGCTTTACGATCAGAGAAGAAGGTATTTTTTGACACTGGACTTCTCTGACCTTGTGCAGAATTAGATTCAATATCAGTCATAAGTTCCTTAGTAAGGAATTTACCACTCAGAAGAGATAAAGAAATGCCTCAAACATAAGATCTAGACTGGATTTGGCTTTGGGGATGTCATTATCATTCAGGATGTTTATTTTCCACCAAAACACAACTCTATAGAGCAGCTTTTTGTCTACTTTTCAATAATATATTGAATTCATCTCAAACAACCTAAAAGAAAGATGTTTAATAACCAAAAATATGAACACATTCATTAATCTACTCATTCATTTACTCAACCATGCAATGCACATTTATTGCACTCTCCATTGCATTACATATTAGGGATGTAAAGGAGAAAAGACATACATTCTATGCTCAAAGAGTTCACAGTTGTGGGTGGGAACAAAAATGGGAAGAAAAACTGAATAAAACGTGGTGTAAAATATTAAATTATAAGATTTAAGTTAAAGTACAGAGAGTATAACTAATCCTATTGCAGTTATCAAGCAGAGTTTTATTGAACATTGGATCACTGATGAAGTGAATATGAACCATTAGGCAATAAAATATATATCTTAGCTCTGCTCCATTTAATCAACCTATAAAAATATGTTAAATATTAATTTTAATGTTTATATTATTTTTTATATTTTTATTATTAAATTAAACATGTTCATTATCAAGATTAGGAACATTTCAATGTGATTTACCTTCTCTGAAGAATCTAATGATCTTAATCGATAGGGAGATTTTGTTGAAGCATCTGGTAAAAAAATATAGAGAAGTGGACATTTACCTGATGAAGAAATAAAACTTAATTGGTTATCTTTTTCTGAATCCACATGTAATCTGAAACACCTAAATATGAGGGGAAAAATTAGGTTAAAGGAACTTTTAACAGGAGAATTGGTCACTTCTCTTTAAGAAGATTGAGAGGAAATAGAAAAGTTAATCTGAGAATAAAACTTCCATGAAAACAATCTAGTAAAAACAGCAATAATTTTTTAAAAGATTTTATTTATTTATTTGAGAGAGAATAAGAGAGAGCACAAACGGACAGAGGGCAGAGGGATAGGGAGAAGTAGACTCCCAGCTACACAGGGAGCCCAGTGGGGGGCTGATTGTCAAGACCCCAGGATCATGACCTGAGCTAAAGGCAGTGACTTAACTGACTGAGCCACACAGGTGCCCCCAAAACAACAATAATTTTGCAAATGTCAGAAGAGTTCTGATTCATAAGTTGAATAGCAGATGGAGATTCTTTAATGTGTGGCCATAGAGTTAGGCAGAGACATTTAATTATATGATCCCTCAAAATGTCCCATCTATGGAAATAAAACTGATTTCAGTACACACATATGACTAAACATGGGGCATGCCGTGCATGTTATTCTTTGTTTTACCTATTAAAGAAATTAGCCAAGTAGTTAGAGTACTTTTTAAATTTGCTGATTGTTATCAAATTTTTGTAATTAACACATTATTAAGAAAATAAATGTAGTGTTCAAAGTGCCAGACACATGGGTGTTGCTTGCTGGTTGGTGGACTTCTACTAAAATTCGGAACATGGTAAAGTATAGAGAAAATAAAAAATTGAAAAGCGAATAGTTAAAAGTAAAGAAACTACTGCTCACATTTATTAGAAATAGTCTTAAATATTTGTATTAATACATTAAAATATTCATTGTGAAGAATGGAGACATTTCAACATGATTTATATTCTCTGAAAAACAATTTACTTAGTGGATAAGGGTCCAATTTTACCAAAGCATCTAGTAAAAAAAAGAAAAAAGGTATAAATGAATGTTTACCTGTAGAAGAAATAGGGCTTCTTATTTTCTTCGAACCCGCCTATAATGATAGATGTCTTGTTATTCTGAGAACCTGAATAATGCTTCAAATTCCATATTTGTTTGCTAATTCTCACCAAGTAATGATGATGTCAATTACAGTACTTGGTCTGCTGTGCCATCTCGCAGGTAGAAATAAAGGCCACCAGTCACTGCAGAGTTATGCTTTGTTGCACAGAAGTTTTCCCTGTTTCTTAAGTTTATTATTTACTTAAGAGTCATACCCATGATCTGTGTCGTGTTGCAAAAGAGTTTTCCCTGTTTGTGAAGATTATTCTTTACCCAGGAGTCACACTCATGGAAAAAGATCAAGTACTAGCACATTCTGCCAAAAAATGATAAGAGCTAATGCCTTGCAGATATACCCCAAGAGGAATTCTGGATTGAGATCAACCATGAGCAAAGAGCTATTACTATTAATCAGCCTAAAGAGTACACCGTTAGAGAGGAAGAAAATACTCTAGAGAGAGAAATAGTATTGAGATAGATTAAATACTGGTGTCTTGGGCAAAGATTATTTTGATTTCTATGAGAAAAGAGATTTCAGGAAACTTCTCTACATTTCTAAAAATATCCATTTATCGGTAGCCACCAGAATCATAGTATAAAAACTGGATAATGGTTTATAGTACTACTCCTATAATTTCAGTGTTTAAAAAAATATGTAACATATTTGGCTTCTGAGTAAGCTTAGTGAGGTCAGGGAGTCTGCTTTAACCCATCAATATATCTTTAGGGCTTTAAGATATACTTGTCACAGAGTGAATGAATCAAACTATCAGATAAATAGATTTCAAATGTAGATTTATTTCAGATAAACTGGGGAATTTACACTTCTGCTTTGATTGATTCTATCTGAATACTTTTCCTTTTTTAGGGTATAGATTTTGTTGTGACATAAAATTATGCAAAAAAAAGATATTGAATCAAGTAAAGCAAACACAAAACCTTTCTTTGTTTTCATACTTATAAAAATATTTTCTTCCTCTGCTTCCCAGGGTTTATTTAATTATATGTAATTTCCTGAAGTAATAACAACAAACACCTAATAATACTCCTAGGTAGATTTATTAGATTTTTTATTAAATTATTATATTTCTTCTCCATCTTATTCTGTAAATAAACATCTATGGCATTTGATTTTAAGATACCTTTATTATTTATTTAGCTGTGGAATAGTAGGTTGGATATTTGTTAAAATATTTAAATTTGCCCAAATTAAGGTTCTGAATCTGTAAAATGAAGATTAAATTATTAAAACATGCCATAGCAGTTTTGTGACAATTTAATAAGACATAAATGAGCTTGACAAGCATATTGCTCCTTTGCTTTACTTTGTCAAGACTGTCAATAGTCTGTTGTACTATAAGCTATCCATGGGCAGTGGTTGTGTTTTGAGTGTGCTTTGATAAAGTGCACTTTTAAGTATACCTTTGAGCACTGAATAATCTAAAATTGAATTAATATGAAATTGACCACTAACCATCTGGGGGAATGTTTACTGACTATATTTTGGGAAGCATTATACTTTTGAGTGGAGCAGGATTTTCTTCACTACTAAAAGTAAACTATTTCTGTTAAAGTCCTATAAAAATATATGCACCAATTTTCAGACTAGCCCTTTAAATAAATACTAGAAAAAATATATCCCAATTGTGGCAGTACAAAAATGTCCTAATTCTGTGAATTGCTTCAAAGAACCACCTTGGGTTACCAAAATTTGGTCAGGGAAATAAGATGAAGAGTAGCATATTAGTATCTTAATATAAATGACTTTAAAGCCTTATGTTAGCATTATTCAGTTTGCTGTAAATGTCATAGCCAGATTGAATTATAAATAAAAGAAAAACTAAACATTCCTCAAACACTTAGATTTGATCTTTATATTTTCCTTACCTATTGTTCTCTCAACTTCAAATGTTGGTGCTTTTCCCTTTTGTGTAATAAAACCTTCCCGTTTTTGCTGCAGTGACTCTTCCAGGACTATTTACTATTCAAGACACCCTATTATATTAACTCATTTTATCCTCTCCGTGTATTTTACTTAGCAGTTGTCACAGTTGTAAATTTCCTGTGTGAGTATGTGTGATATATGTATGATGCGTGTGTGTGTGTCTGTGTCTGAGTCTATGATGGGAATATATTTTTGTTATAAGTCATCATTATCTCTCACTCTAATGTTTGATACAGCACTTGGCCGAAAGTAGGACCTCAGTTATTCTGAATTTTATCTCATCTCTATATAAAATATTACAGAAAAATATTATCAGTGCTATTGATAGTAGTCCTTTTAAATCTATCAATATTTTTCTTTTTTGTTTTCATATATATAATTTTAAAACCTGATTCATACTTTAATAGTCCTTTTTTCTCCCTTGCTGTTTTCTTCTTTTGGTATATTTTGACTGGTTTTGACTCATTAGTTCTCAAGACCTGGCTCCTACTTTCCTTCACTGCCTAAGGAGCATCTGGATTCAGTCATGCTTCAAAAGCTCTTTGTTCAGGTTTTCCCTAGGTTTCCTCCTCAATGATCCTTGCCTTCTCAGTTTTGTGCTTCTGTAATTCAAGCAAACCCCTGTAACCGACTAATTTTTGAAGAACTTTTTTTGTTGTTGTTAAAATCTAACTCATATAGTCCCCTTGTTTTTCTCTACTGTTAAATTTGCAAGTATGTACTGTCAATTAACCCTAATATTATGACTTCTGGATTGGCTACTGTGTAATTCTCCAGAATCTGGGTTTAGAGATCTTGTAGAAACTAGTTTAGATCATCCTTTGCTTATACTAACTCCTTAAGCCTGTTTTCAAGCTTTCATTTTTTTTCCAATAAAATTTACTTAAATTTAAAAGTCAGCAAATACATATCTCTTTATATGTAGGATTATGATTGTATATTTTATGTTTAGTAATATGATAGTTTGTAGCTCATACTCTTTCATCTTTCCTCTGCCTTTTTTTTTTTTTTACTATTGGTTGCTGTTTGTGGTTTATTCATCTCTAGTAGTGGATGAGAAACAAAGAAAAGACAAAAATATGGCAAAAATAAAAAAGGAAGATATTCCAAGATCATAAAATATATGAAAGGAATAGACCAGGCATCTAGAAGATAATGGTTAATCAGTGAACTTTTCACCAAAACATAAGAAGAACTTTGATAACCCCATGATGTCAGAGAGATCATGAACTCACTTAGAAGTTACATGAAGCCATGTTAGACACTAATTGCTTTGTGCATTGCTTGGTTTAGCCAAAAATAAATACAAACAGCAATACCACTGTTTGAGGAATGATCCGTGGACCTGATTTTGGTGACTTTTTCAAAATTGAAAGGGGGAAATTCCAGATATTGGGAGTTCACAGCCATAAAAAATCAGAACTAATGGAAAAGTCATTAATGTGCTTGGAGCAAGAGAAATTGTTATGAGTTTTCCACTAGAGCACTGGTCAGTGTGATTTCTGGACCAGCAACATTGCCATTATTTGGAAACTTGTTGGAAATGCAAATTGTTGGATCCACTCCATGCCTACTGAAACTGGTTTTCATGGGATAAGACTGAATAATCTGTGTTTTTAATAAAGTTTCCTGGATATTTCTTATGTACTCTAAGTCTTCTGAGAACCACTGAGTTAGAGGAAAGAACATAGGGAAAGAATAAGATCAGAGTGTGTGTGTGTGTATGTGTGTGTGTGTGTACTATCCCATATATAGAAATATCATGTAAGCAATATGGTATCTGTATCTTGTCAAATGTAATGACATCTACATGTAACAGACAGTATGAAATCTGGAGTCCAGGAGGTTGCCAAGAATTCAGTTTTTGTTCTCACAGCCAAGATATAATGATGCTGGATACTGATTATGGAAAAGTGAAGATGAGTTTTACTATGTTTACTCAGGGTAGGGACTCTAGAGTATTGATTAAGCTTATGGGCAGTGAAATCATACTGCCTGAGTTGAACTCCTAACTCCCACTTACTAGCTGTATGAAATCAGATTACTTAATATAATATTACTTTGCTTGTGTTATTGATTTATAAAATGGATAAATCAATGATACTCATAGGTTTAATGTGAGAATTAAACAAATGAATACTTCTGAAATACCTAAAAAGTTTATAAAAAGTACAGTTGACCTTTGAACAACACAGGTTTGAACTATGTGGATCCATTCATATGTGAATTTTTCAATAAATAAGATATTGTAAATATATGTTCTGTTATGATTTTCTTCATGTCTTTTCTTTAGCTTACTTTGTTGTAAGAATTCAGGATATAATACGTATGTATTAACTGTTTATGTTATTGGTAAGGGTTGCAGTCAACAATAGGCTATTAGTAGTTAAATTAGGGGGAGTCAAATGGTATATGCAGATTTTCAACTGCATAGGGGATTGGTGTCTCTAAAACCATTGTTATTCGGGGTCAAGGTAGTGAAATTTTTATTTTATGTCTTATTTTTACGGATTCATTACTAGAATTAATAGTGTATGTGTTCCTGGATACAATTATAGAGTCCTTGTCCTACTTTTCTGTATTTCCTGGAATACCTAGGAATTCAAATTAATTTCCATAGGAACCTTTAGAGTGATACCCAATAAACCCTGGCATTTATTTGGGACAGGTATTTCCTATAATCCTATAATCCACTTTTTTCTTTTGTCTAAGAGGCATTTTTTCCATATTTCATCTATCATTGGCACAGTCTCCTAATTTAGAAGCACAGAACTTTATCTTAGCCTGACAGATGTGCTTTGCTAGTCTTCCTGAGTGTAACAATGTGCCTGACACTCCATTTTCCTGACAATTGGGTGAAATCACTTTATGTTTTTGTCTGCGGGTTCTGTGCATCAGAGGGAGCTCTTTTACCCATTCTTTGAAGTGGGACATCCTTGTCAGTCACTGCAGCCTATTGCATTTTTCTAAGACTTGCACATTGATCCTTAATCTATGTTCCATGAAAGGCTGCTATTTCTCACTATTTCATTTGACTTGCTAAGTTTATGGTTCCAATTAAAGGATTCTGGGTCACAGTTATAGCAGTTGCACACTGTCATTCAAAAGATCACAAATTTCATGCATCTGTCTACTCAGCCTTATCCACATCCCATCAATTATAGCAGTCCTGTAAGTGTCTAACAGATTTTGACATTTATGTCTTCATTGGCAATAATCTTAAGGGGACTATCCTTATATTTAACGCATGAAGATACTTAAAAGTTACAATCTGTGATGCTAGCATTGGGAGACTTTGAATGCCCAAATCTCTTAGCTTCTTGAATGATCCTGTGTGCTTTATAGATGCTTTCAAGGTACCTTCAAATAGTTGAGCTGGAATTAGGTGAATCCTATAGTTAAGCTATCCTGTGGACGCCAATGGGAGAGGAAATTGAAGGTCTTTCAGATTAAAAGTTCAAATTGTGATGATTGCACCTTTTAGCCTCCAAACTGGCTTTTACCTTGATCTCCCTAAGCCTGTTCAGTTCATCATATTGAAAAGATTATGACATTTTCTAAATCACCTGGGGGGAGTATTCCATTTCAATTCAATGACTAAGTCATTCCCTGGGCCTGCAGTACTGTCCTGCTGCGTTTAGTTCTTTAATGTGGAAGTAATTCTTATGTTTATAAAGTTTTGTGGCTTTATAGGAAGGAAATCTCACACTTTAATGTGAGATAAGCTGAAAGAAATTATTCACTGTACCTCTACTGGTCTAAAAGGAAAATCTTATCAAAGGTAGGGAAATGCTAGTCACAGCCACTTTAAACATCAATAAGGGGACATCACAGGAAAAAAAAATCACAGAAAATAGCCTTTTAATGTTGGGAATTTTGAACTGAGATGCCAAATTTGAACCTTCATTTTTTTAACCAATAACATTTTCATAATTTCAAAAGTAATATATATTCTCTAGAAAATATTAAAAATAAGAGAAAGAAATTGCTTAACTTTAATATGACCATAACTTCTATACATCTTTTTTCAGTCAGATTCTATGCATATATACATGAGT
The DNA here is from genome assembly GCA_028533885.1 of Nasua narica. Classification (NCBI taxonomy): domain Eukaryota; kingdom Metazoa; phylum Chordata; class Mammalia; order Carnivora; family Procyonidae; genus Nasua; species Nasua narica. The sequence continues at coordinate 24,922,363 of CM052800.1, read as the reverse complement.
ATAAATAAAATAACTTCTCAGACTTTAGCATTACTGTATAAATTATTTACCTTATAAATCTATGCCATTATTTTTTTGAAATGATTTTTAATATTTGTATGGATTAAACATATCAAATTGCCATATTTTGTTAAGATTTTTATTATAAATTAATTTTAAAGTTATGAACATCATTGTTAGTAAATCTTGGCTTATGTCTTTGATTATTGCCTTAGGTTAAATGCCTAGCAATGAAACTGATGGCTAATGAAATTAACATCCAAATATATTTCCTTCAGAAATGTACTGATTTTTACCTCAACTATGGCAATAGTGTGTCTTATGATTTAAAAATAAATAAATAAACTTTTAGCCTAAAAAAGCAAAAGTGACCTCATTCTAAATTTCATTTACTGCTTCACTGGAGAAAGAATACCCTGCCTTTTCTTTTTTTCTCTTTTTTGTTTTTGTTTTGTTTTTGAATTTTTGGATTTGTGTATTACTTATATTAACATTTCTATTTCACTCATGTGAATGCTGAAAAGTAGAATTCTTCTAGTTTCAACAACTATTGTCTTTATCCAATACATAGTTTTAAAAAGTGTAATATTTACCTTTTATAGATATTTTAATATCTGAAATAGAACTTCTGGTAAAACATGACAAGCATTCTCTACCATTTCTCTGTTAATATGTCAGAAGTTTAAAAAAAATTTAAACCCTCTCTGCTCACATTGAAGTTTATATCTGTTAGAAAACTGTAAGGGGTTGTAAGGCCAATAGCAAAGAAGAAACTCACTTTACTTTGTTTGGATTAATTCTATGTGAAGGGCAGGAGACCTTTCTGCTATTGCTTATCATGTTATAGCAGACAGTAATTAAACAAATTATTACTTTGACCTGTCCTCTCTTACCAATACTTGTATAACATGCTAATCGGTTC
>CM052800.1:24905571-24920941 GCA_028533885.1 Nasua narica | reverse complement strand
ACAATCTCTGTATTGTAATCAGATTGCTTAACCAATAATATTTAGTACAATTATGGCCATGCTTGAATTTGAATTTAATTTTTTGTTTGTTTTCTACTTGTTTTATTTTTTTTTTTATTGTTTGTTACTGTTGCTTATTATGTTTCTTCCTCACTCCTTTCATCTTAATTTTTGGAATGCTTTTAGAATTCTATTTTAATTCTTCCTATTGTTTTTTTGCTGTACTTTGAAATGATAGTGAATGCTCTCATGATTACAATACAACTTCTTCATGCCACATACAAGTTTATCATTAATAATGTACCACTTTATGTAAAATAACTTGCAGACTAATAAGTTACCTCCCACGAAACTTTATAATTGTTATATAGGTTGCATCTACACATGTAAATACCATAAGATAACACTAAAACTTTTGTTTTAAAGATTATTTTGTTTTTAAAGAATTGAAGAAATAGAAGCAGAGACAAAAAAAATGGTCTTTTGGATTTACCTCAATATTTATTACTTCTGATGCACTTTATTGTTTTCAGAGGGTCAGCATTTGCACCTAGTGTGGTTCCTCTCCAGCCTGAAGCATTTCATTTAGTGCTGTAAATAAAGTAAAACTACTGGGACAAATTCATTTAGGTTTACTTTATGTGAAATTGTCTTTATTTCTTCTTTGTTTTGAAGGATGTTTGTGCAAGAATTCTGGGAAAATATTTTTTTGTTGCTTAAAGGTACTGGTACACTCATATTCTGGAGTCTATGATTTCTGATAAGAATTGAATATTAATCAAAATACACACATGATGTGACATACTCGTGTGTGTGTGTCATTTATTTCATTTTTCTATACCTGTTTTTATGACTTGTTCTTTAGCTTATACTGGCTTTAGTATAACATCACCTTGCATGGGCTTCTTTCTATTTATTTATTTATTTATTTTGTTGAGCATCTTGTATCTAAATTTCTGATTTCATCACATTTGGGAAACTTCCAACCATTATTTTTATTCTTTCTAAATTTTCCTGGAATTCTCATTACATGTATATTTGACTATTTGATATCATTTAACATGTACCTTGAGGCTTTGTTTATTTTTTCATTGTGTTTTCTATGTGTTCTTCACATCGAATAATTCTTTTGTTCTATCTTAATTTACTCATTTTTCTGAAGTTTTTATTCAGATATTAAGTCCATTTAGTGAGCTTTTAAATTTCAGATAATGTATTTTCTTTTTCTAGAATTCCCTTTGAATTACTTTTTCTGTCATTTCTAATTCATTAGTTTTCTTTATAGTTATTTTGCTTGAAGCCCCATAGACTTTCTTGAATTAATTGAGGGATATGTGTTTGTTTGTTAGTTTATTATTTATTTATTTATTCACATTGATTTGCTTCATTGATTGGTGATTGTTATAACAGCCACTTTAAAATTTATGTCTAGTAGTTTCAGTATGTTTTCTTTGGATTGTCAGACATGGTTGATTATCTTTTCTCTTAGTTCTTCTATATATCAGGTATTTTGATATGCAGTCTAAACTTCATGGTGTAACTTGTGGATATTGTGGACCCGTTAGTATTCTAAGTGCTGTTACTTTTGTTCACTTGAACAATAATCTTTCTTGGACTTGAAGTGCAAATTCTTGTTATTGCGTGATGGTGCCTGTGTGGTTTTTTTTTTTTTTTTAGATTTTATTTATTTATTTGACAGAAAGAGAGAGCTCATGAGTAGGCAGTGAGGTAGGCAGAGAGAGAGGAGGAAGCAGGCTCCCCACTGAGCAAAGATCCCGATGCAGGGCTCAATCCCAGGACCCTGAGATCATGACCTGAGTGGAAGGTAGAGGCTTTAACCCACTGAGCCACCCAGGCGCCCCTGGTGCCTGTCTTAAGTCATAATTTTGTCTTTACAAGAGAATTTGTAATTCTATTTCACATACATTGTGGTCGAAAGGTCATTACATAGGTAGTCATGTTTTAGCTCCTTTCATTCTGGGATTTCCATCTGCCACAGATTTATTTACATTTTTGGTTTCCATGGTAAGAAGACTGCAGATTTTTGTTCTTCTGTTTTGATGGTATCCTTGTGCCTCTGCTGCAAGTGTCATGTTTCTGCACTCAACTCTAGGCTAAAAGCTCCATAATGCAGGAAGTTATTCTGCATATTTTTTCCCTTAGCTCCTCTAGATACATACTTTCCACCACAGCCATTTTTTTGTTATTTATCTAATTTATTTGGATAGAGAATTGTTTCTTGTGGGGAAGTCCTCTGATAGATTCTTTTTTTTTTTTAAGATTTTATTTATTCATTTGACAGAGAAAGAGAGATCACAAGTAGGCAGAGAGGTAGGCAGAGAGAGAGGGGGAAGCGGGCTGCCTGACCAGCAGAGAGCCTGATGCGGGGCTCCATCCCAGGACCCTGAGATCATGACCTAAGCCAAAGTCAGAGGCTTTAACCCACTGAACCACCCAGGCGGCCCCCTCTGATAGATTCTTTATTATGATTACAAAAGGAGAGGAAACTTCATTAACAAATAGAATTTCTAATAAATGAAAGTAAATATTAAATTGAAAAATTTAGAAAAAATGATCGGTTCTATATTTTTATTTTTTAAAGAGCCTAGGTTTTTTTTCTTTTTTCTTTCTTTTTTTTTTTTTTTTTGGTGAAAAAGTTTCCTTTACATATATTTCCTTGTACTGAATGACTGTAGTTATTTTCGTGTTCCTGTTAGATTGTCTTCAATTATCAGATCATCCTTGGTCTGTTTCTATTGGCTTTTGGTTATTTGCCCAATATTTGTCCACTGCACAATCTCGATATCCAGCTTTTGAACCCGTTATATTGTTTTCCTTGCCTCCCCTACTTCTAATTCAACTGCTACACCTGTGCCACTCATTTATATTTAGCCACTGTTATACCTTAGTTTAAAAACATGTTTCTTATATTAGTAAATTAGTACTTGTGCAGTAATAAACAGCCTCATAGTCTCAGTGCCTTAATATATAACCAGGGTCTGTTTCTCACTAATGTCACTTTCTGATATGGATAACATAGCTCTCCCAGAGAGTTCTCCTTTAATTGATTAATAACTAATAGATCTATGTTTTTAACATGTTGTGGTCACCATCCTCTAAAGCTGTGTTGTCTACCACAGTTGCTCCTAGCCTTACGCAGCTGTTAATTAAAGTTTTTAAAAATTTAAAAGTTAGTTTTCTGTTTCTACAGTTTCATTGTTAGTGTGTAAGAAAGCAACTGATTTCTATGCATTGATTTTGTATATTGCCACATTGTTAAATTGCTGTATGAGTTCTTGTAGTCTGGGGATTGAGGCTTTTGATTTTTCCATATAAAGTACCATGTCACCTGCGAAGAGAGAGTTTGATTTCTTTGCCAATTTGAATACCTTTTGCTTCTTTTTGTTGTTGGATTGCTGTTGCTAGGACATCTAGTTCTATGCTGAACAACAGTGGTAAGAGTGGGCATCCTTGTCATGTTCCTGATCTCAGTAGGAAGGCTCTCAGCTTTTCCCTGTTGAGAATATTTGCTGTGGGTTTTTCATGAGTGAATTTTATGAAGTTGAGAAATGTTCCCTCTATCCCTATACTCTGAAGAGTTTTAATCAGGAAAGGATGCTGTATTTTGTCAGATGCTTTTTCTGCATCTAGAAGACCATGTGGTTCTTCTCTCTTCTCTTATTAATTTGTTTTATTGGACTGATTAATTTGGAATAAACCTAACCAAAGAGGTAAAGGATCTATACTTGAGTAACTACAAAAAACTCATGAAAGAAATTGAAGAAGACACAAAAAGATGGAAAAACATTCTACGCTCATGAATCAGAAGAATAAACATGGTTAAGATGTCTATGCTGCCAATCTATATTTTCAGCACCATCACGATCAAAATATCAATGGCTTTTTTCAAAGTGCTGGAACAAACAATCCTAAAATTTTTTTGGAACCAGAAATACCACAAATTGCCAAGTAAATGTTAAAAAAGAAAAACAAAACTGGGGGCATCGGGTTGCCTGATTTCAAGTTTTATTACAAAGCTGTGATCACCAAGACAGCATGGTACTGGCACAAAAACAGACACACAGACCAATGGAACAGAGTAGAGAACCCAGATATAGGCCCTCAACTCTATGGTCAAATTATCTTCCACAAAGCAGGAAAAAATATCCAGTGGAAAAGACATTGTCCTCAATAAATGGTGCTGGGAAAATTGGACAGCTATATACAGAAGAATGAAACTCAACCATTCTCTAACACCATACACAAAGATAAACTCAAAATGGATGAAAGACCTCAACGTGAGATGGGAATCCTTCCAAATCCTAGAGGAGAACATAGGCAGTAACCTCTTTGACATCAGCCATAGCAACTTCTTTCAAGACATGTCTCCAAAGGCAAGGAAAAAAAAAGTGAAAATGAACTTTTGGAACTTCATCTAAGATAAAAAGCTTCTGCACAGCAAAGGAAAGAGTCAGCAAAACAAAGCGGCAACCCACGGAATGGGAGAAGATATTCGCAAATGACACTACAAAGGGCTGATATGCAAGATCTATAAAGAACTTCTCAAACTCAATACCCAAAAATCAAGTCAAAAAATGGGCAGAAGACAGGAACAGACATTTCTCCAATGAAGACATACAAATGGCTAGCAGACACATGAAAAAATTTTCATCATCATTACCCATGAGGGAAATTCAAATCAAAAGCAGGTGGAGATACCACCTTACACCAGTTAGAATGGCAAAAATTTACAAGGTAAGAAACAACAAATGTTGGCAAGGATGTGGAAAGAGAAACCCTCTTAAATAGTTGGTGAGAATGCAAGTTAGTGTAGCCACTTTGGAAAACAGTGTTGAGATTCCTCAAAAACTTAAAAATTGAGCTATCATATGACCTGGCAATTGCACTACTGGGCATTTACCTCAAAGATACAGATGTAGTGAAAAGAAAGACCATATGTACCCCAATATTCATAACAGCAATGTCCACAATCACTAAGAAGGCCAAGATGCCCTTCAACAGACAAATGGAAAAGAAGATGTGGTCCATATATACAATGGAATATTACTCAGCCATCAGAAATTATAAATACCCCACTTTTGTATCAACATGGGTGGGACTGGAGGAGATTATGCTGAGTGAAATAAGTCAAGCAGAGAAAGTCAATTATCACATGGTTTCACTTACTTGTGGAGCATAAGGAATAGCATGGAGGACATTAGGAGAAGGAAGGGAAAAGTGAAAGGGGGGAAAATCAGAGAGGGAGATGAACCATGAGAGACTGTGGACTCTGAGAAACAAACCGAGGGTTTTAGAGGAGAAGTAGGGGGATGGGTGAGCCTGGTGGTGGGTATTAAGGGGGGCACATATTGCATGGAGCACAGGATGTTATATGTAAACAATGCATCTTGGAACACTGCATCAAAAGTTAATGACCTCCTGTATGGTGACTAACATAAAAAAAATGTTTTCTGTCCTCAGTGTCCATAACCACATTTCAAATGCTCAGTAACCATGTGTGGCTGGTGGTGAATGTAGTGAACAGTGCAGCTATAGAATTCTTTCACTGCAATAAATTCTCTCATTAAGAGCTCTTTTAAAATTCCTCACTGGATTCCCAACAGAAAAAGAGGGTCATTAATGGGGCTCCTGGGTGGCTCAGTGGGTTAAAGCCTCTGCCTTTGGCTCAGGTCATGATCTCAGGGTCCTGGGATCGAGCCCCACATTGGGCTCTCTGCTCGGCAGGGAGCCTGCTTCCCCCTCTCTCTGTCTGTCTCTCTTCCTACTTGTAATCTCTCCCTCTCTTTCAAATAAATTAATTAAATTTAAAAAAAGAGGGTCATTAATATCTAGTAGGATTTTGAATGGCCAGATCTAGAGGTGAGGTTCATTGTTTTATTTCACATTCCATTGACTGGATATCAGTCCAATAGACCTTCCCATCTGTACAGGAAGCTGAGAAACCTGGTTTTCCTACTTATTTCCTATTTATTTAGAGAAAGCAAAACTGGTGAGCAGCCAATCTCTTCCACATACTTACACATTATTATTTTTTGTAATGATAGAAAAATAAAAATTAGAACATTTAAGAAGTTATGTATATCATAGCCGGGAAAGGGAGAAGGAAAAGGAGAGGAAAGTTTTAGGTTTCTGGTTTGCCCATATGGTTATATAAAGGTGAAATTTACCAAGATGAAGAACAGTTTTACGAGCATATATGCAGATCTAAAGTATCATTTGGACATACCTTGGATACATATGAATGATGATACTTAATAAGCAATTTAATATGTAGATATAAAGCTCAGAGGATAAATATAACTTGAAGACACACATTTGAGAGTCATTAAAACTTAGTAGGTATGAATTCATATGGAATTTATGGGACTACTAAGAGCTAAATTGTAGATAGGGTAAGATAGAATGCTCAGAATGAAACCTTAAGGAGCAACAGTAGTTAAGCATTAGGTATATGATAAAGAAAAGTGCAAGGCAAATTGAGGTTTCTGAGAGCAAAGTAAAAAACCAGAGGTGTATAGAACCCTAGAAGGAAAAACAAGGGTGTTTTGTGAAGGTAAGAATCTTCACTGTACAAATAATACTGAGAGCTCTAAACAACAATGATTTAAAAATATCTCCCATTTCTGAAAAAAAAAAGTTTAAAATTATATGAAAGTAATAATATCCAAATAAAAATTGTCAGAGTGCCAATAGATGCCTTTATATTCTTCTATCAATAACTATAAATCAGTTGCCCTAATACTACAGTTTGCCTTTTTAAGATTGGATAGATTTTACTAGTGAATGTCTTTTGGCTTATTTTTAAGCATTTCATATCCCATAACCCAATTGTAGTTGTAGGAAAAGTCTGATATATATAATTTCTAGAATCACTGCTCATTTGTGGTTTTTAGAAAAAAAAACTATCCTGTTGAAAGAACTTGCCATGATATTAAACAAATAAGGTATCAATAATAATATAGATTCTTTCCTTTTAAAATATAATATGAAGTGATAAACTAGTATCAAGGACCATTACAATGAAACTACACTTACAGATTAGGTAGGGGGAAAAATCAAATTAGTTATTACAAAGCAGAAAGCATTTCCCAGTGACAGTTTATTCTGCAGAATGTGAAAGGAGAAAGTTTATTTGAGGCCATATGCTCTCCTTATTCTCACTGCTTCATAAACTGAAAAAATTAAAAGCACTAATTTTAGAACTATGCAGTACAAAACACTGTTTTGAAGGGTCTACAGATGAATGCCAAGAGGTTATCCCACAGTGAAAATAACTGGATGCCCCAGAGGTTAGCATTTTTTTCCTATATTTGAGCTTCTGTTTACTTATCTTATTTCTAGCTTTCTATCTTCTAAAATCCTCTTAAAAAGTAAAAGTATCAGCATGGTGACTTTAAGAAAAAATAAGGCTGAGAAAGAAAGCTGTGGAAACTGAATAGAAAAATTCATTGGTTAAAATGTGTTTTTTTCTTTTAGTCCTCATTTGAACTGAAATATTGGAGTATTAGTTAAATTTTTTTTTTAAAGAAAGAAAATAAGTTACTCGGGACATATAATAATACTACATATTATAGAACACTTATAACAACTTGCATTCTAACTTATTAAAATGTGATATATTCTCATGTGATTCCAGGCAATTAAAAAATTAGGCCATTAAAATATACATAGCATCAAGAATCAAGTAATATTTACTATTATAATCTTATCGGTAGGATATATTTTAGTTTCCAGTATGAGTTTACATGATTCTTCTATTACAGAACAAGAAATGGAGCCATTCAAGTTCCATTATCATACCAGAAGTCGACAGCATTTTTTTTTTCCTGCAAATGTTTCAGACACTTTTTTAAAATGCTCTTGATGATTAAAGGCTTTCACTAGGGGCTTTAATCATCAAGATGATTGAAGGCTTACAGTAGGTATGTACAAAAAATTCCTCCAATATAGAAAACAATCAAGATAGAAACTGTACAAGGTCTTTTCCTCTCGATGTTATCTTTAAAATATCATTTGAATTTATTTTTTTCTTACAATGTAACTTGAAAAATTTATAGGGTAAGAACATTTTATACAGTGATATAAACTAATGAAATGCTATATGGGAAAACAATTAAAGAAGGTGAAAACTTTTATCTCTGTATTGGTTGGACATTGCAAAATTTCTTGTTAATATGAAGCACATAATGACCATTAGTTAAATGAAGGGATAAATAAATAATGTTTATACTGGTTTATTCATAGCATATGGCCCTAGAATCCAGCTACTTTATGATGAATTATTGGCTCTACCACATATTGTATAACCATGAGCAAGTTATTTTACCTGTGGCTCAATATTTTCATTAGTGAAATAGAGAAAATTATGATTGTACCTGCCTCAAGTCTAGATGTTAGAGTATGAGTAAAATGCTTTGAACAGTGTCATTTATATTGTCAGCCCAGTACATGTTAGCATTTTCTCCCTTTAATTTTAAATTACACAACATGGAAACTATCAAAATATTTCAGAAAGAACTGAACACATTTACTGTATAAATAAATAATTACTGTAGAAATTTGAAAAGTAATCAAATTACCAAAAAGCAAATGTTCTGAACAAAATCTAACATGTTTTCCAAGTTTAGAATGTTTTTTAGATATACAGAATACATTCTTATAAAGCTTTCTTTAGAAAGTATCTTGAACAGTCACTTCATTCATACTGTAAAATACAAATTACAGTAATTCTTATTAACATCAGAATTTAGTTAAGATTGTCCATTAACACCTTAAAGTATTGCAGAATACCTGTCTAATAAAATTCAATATGACAGAATAATAGACTAAAATTTCAAAATTAGCTAGGAAAGTCTTTTATTGATTGTAAGTGATGTAAATTTAAAATAAAAAATCTTACAGCTACAATTGTTGATATAGTCACTCTGATTAGAAAGTAAGGAAGATATTGAATTCAAATATTTAAAATAAAAATTTTCTATTTCTAAAAAGGTCAGGAAATATAAAAGATTTAATAAATAAACTACTTAAAATAATTAGAACAAAAATTATTAGAAATATTTGGAAATCTTTAGACAAAATACTTACAAGCATTACTAAGGGACTCCAAGTGATTTGCATATACAGGTAGTCTGTGTAGCTAAATGGAAAAAGTTAGCATGAGAATAACTTGTAGTAATGATAACAGGTAGTACTTACTGATTTTGGACTGTAATAGAAATTAAACTCTTTGACTTATAGCAATTAATACATCCACTACTCTCAGCAGTCCTATGAGGCAAATGTTAACGTGATCCCTAATTTAAATAAATGGAGATACAGAATGAGTTGAACTAACTTACTTCTTTCCTACATCTGGAAAGTGATGAAGAAGATTCAAGCATAGCCAGATCTGTATAGCCTTTGAACTCTGTCGCATAAATTTATCTAAAATTTCATGTAATTTTAATCAAATTAACAGGAAGTTTTGTAAAACTGAGATACGCATTTTAAAGGTCATCTAGGGGAGCTGGGTGGCTCAGTGGGTTGGAGCCTCTGCCTTGGGCTCGGGGGGTGGTCTGAGGGTCCTGGGATCAAGCCCCGCCTGGGGCTCTCTGCTTAGCAGGGAGCCTGCTTCCCCCTCTCTCTCTGCCTGCCTCTCTGCCTACTACCTCTCTCTCTCTCCCTCTCTCTCTGTCAAATAAATAAATAAAATCTTTAAAAAAAATAAAGTTCATCTAGAATAGTTGACATACCATATGTAACTTAGAATTCCTAAAAAAAAGTATGCAGTTGTTTCCATTTTTGGCATATTAGCATGAAAAGTAGAGACTATACTTTAAAGAGTAGAAATCATGTTCTAAGAATGAAGGAAAGTTCAAATGAGACAATAGGATATATATGTTAAGAAATATTTGGGAAAAATTCTTATCTCACATCTTGGACTAATAATAAAGTAGTAAACATGTAAATTATAAAATGCATGAAAAAGAAAAAATATATGCAATTTTTAATGTATTGGGATGGGGAGGTTGTCCTAAGTATAACAAGAAATGCAGGAACCATAAAGAAAATCATAAACCTACATCATTAATCAATTTTAAAAGAAAAAAGGAGTAAATAAAGAGCAAACCCAAAACATCCATATATGTAATGCACGTAAAAATCTCTTACAATTTGATATAAGAAATATTAAAGTATTGGATTTTTTAGAAGTAAAAATACATTGGAAATACATTTTAAATATAGATATTTTCCATTAAAGTAAAATATTCAAATATTTTAAATCTCGTAAAAAATAAGAATATCAAATTTAAAAATAAGACCTTTTGGCTAATTATTATAGAAGATAAAAGAAATGTTACCCTTGTGGTAAAAGGAAAGTAAAACACTCTCACATGTGAACATGGTATAAGCTCTTTGTACTAGTTGATGAACTATTTCAATAACTATAACATTATACATGACCCTGGCTGGCATCAAGAATTAGTAATCTACTACTTTTTCTCAAGGATATAATAACATGTGATTTTTGAAAATTATTTAGATTTGTAGTCTCTTTTATCAAAATATGAAAAAATAAATTACTCTTAAAATCTAGGCAGAGCTTTGTTTGTTGCTTGTGAGAGTCAGAAGAAGGGAAGTGAGAACTGCCATGAGTCAAATTCAGTAGAAAGTCTAGAATCTTTTATGTATAATTTTATTATAAAATTATAGCTATTGATATTTAACACATATTCCACCAGAATGGACTTTTCAAACTTGTGGAAAAATGTGTTTATAATAACTTATTAAAACTAGGCTAAAATCAAAATTCCTTACAACGTGATCATTAAGAAAATACCTTTTTTTAGCTAGAAAAATCGTATGTTGCAAATATTTGCAGAATTCCAGTATGTTATGATAAAATTTAAATTCTACAGCTCCCTAAAATTAATATTGTATTTTGAATCTTGCTTCAGAACCTTCTTCATATTTACAATTATGTAGTCTATAGTACTATAGATTAAGTATTTGGTTGCATGCAGATTTTCAGATTGGACTAGTAATTTTCATTTTTCAAAACAAGTGAACAAAGATGTAAAAAGAAGTTAAATGTCATTTACAAACAATGCAAAAAATGTTTAATGTCTCTTGAAAAAAAGTTTTGACATGATTTTCAATAAAGAAACAAAGAAAAGTGTGTCTAAGATGCAGAAATGAACATTTTAAATAGTACATATTCAGGACATTTCTCAGAGATTCTTTTCTGGTTGTGTGTGTTAGAGTAATCAAACAGACATACCCATCTCCATTCATCCTGGAGCTTCCAACTCAGTGAGGTAGCAAAACATTAGAACAATATTTTAACAAATCATTCAAATTTGAATTTTGATAAGTACTTCAAAAAAAAATATTTCAGAAAAGTATATTTATATTAGGTATAATTTACTCAGTTAAATGCTCTCAACCCTTCGTGAATTTGGCAGTATTTGGAGACATTATTGTTTGACATTACTGGAAAATGGAATTCTGCTGGCCTTTAGTGTGTAGAAGCCAAGGATCATGTTAAATATTTGAGAATGTATCAATAGTTCTCCACAAGGAATTTTCTTGTTCAAAATAAAAATATTGAGAAGCACTTCCAGAATGGAATAATAACCTCTCAAAGTTGCACATTTATAAAAGTGACTAAAGCACTGACAAACATTGTCAAAATAAAATAATTTAATCTATAGAAATTAACCAAGTAACTCTGCAGTTTAAAAATATAATAATTAGGGGTGCTTGAGTGGCTCAGTGGGTTAAAGCCTCTGCCTTCACTCAGGTCATGATCTCAGGGTCCTAGGATGAAGCCCCGCATCAGGCTCTCTGCTCAGCAGGGAGCCTGCTTCCCCTCTCTCTTTCTGCCTGCCTCTCTGTCTGCTTGTGATCTCTCTCTCTCTCTCTGTTCAAAAAAAAAAAAATCTTTAAAAATAAATACAATAATTAAATTTAAAAAATCACTATAGGTGTTCAATAGCGTACTGGAAGTGGTAGGAAAAACAACAAACTATAAAATAGGTGAATTGATATTATTTGGTCTGAGAAACAAATAAATTATTAAAATTGAATAGAGCCTAGGGACTTGTGAGACATCATCAAGCATAAAAATATGTATATATGAGTCTACAGAGAAGAGAAGAAAGAAAAAGGGACAGAAAGAATAGTTGAAAAAAAGAATGGCTGAAAACTTTCCAATAGATGAAAAATATGTTCTGTACTTTCTAGAAATTTAATGAATTCAAAGTAAGATAAATTTAAAGAAATTCACAACTAAACATCAAAGTCATTCAGTAGAAAGAACAGAACAAAGAATCTTGAAAGCAGTAAGAGGAAAGTGAAACTTAATGTAGAAAGGGGCCTCAGTAAGATTAACAGCCAACTTCTCGTCTGAAACCGTGGAGAACAGTGAGATGATATATGGAAAGAAAATAATTGCCAACCAATAATACTGGTAAATATTTAGTAAACTAACCTTCAAAAACAAAGGAAAAAATAAGACATTGAAAGACTTTAAAGAAGTGGAAAAACTCATTACTAGCAATTTTGCCTTAAAAGAGATACTAAAGGGCACCAGGGTGGCTCAGTTGGTTAAGCTTCTGCTTTCCGCTCAGGTCCTGATCTCAGTGTCCTGGAATCGAGTCCCACATTGGGCTCTCTGCTCACTGGGGAGTCTGTTTCTCCCTTTCTTTCCTCAAATAAACCAATAAAATATTAAAAAAAAAAAAGAGATACTAAAGGGAAATCTTTAGGATGAAATAAAATGACTCTAGACAGCAAGTCAAACACATTAAAAAATAAGAACACCAGTAAAAATAACTACATAGATAAATATAATGGCCACATAAATACATTTAGTTTGTAAATGATTTCTTCTCTTGTTTTAAAGAAAACTGAAAAATAAAATCAATAATTATAAAAATGTGTTGAGTTTGTAACATATAAATATGTAACATGGAAATATATTAGCATGAATAAATTATAATGATAATGATAATAGAGTATGATATAATAGAGCCATATTGGAGCAAATATTACTAGAAATTACATTGGTATTAATCTGAAATATATACTTTTTAACGATTTAATTTATTTGGGTGCCTAGCTGGCTCAGTCCGTAGGCATGGGACTTCTGATTTTGGGGTTGTAAATTTGAGCCCCCCATTGGGTGTAGAGATTATTTAAAATAAAATCTTAAAAGAAAATAAAGATTTATTTATTTTAGAGAGAGAGAGAGAGAACCCATGCACACACATAAGCAGGGGAGAGGCAGAAAGATAGGAAAAGAGAGAACTTCAGGCAGATTCCCCACTGAGCATGGAGCTCAATGGAGGGCTCAATCCCACAATCCTGAGATCATGACCTAAGTCAAAACTAAGAGTTGTATGTTTAACCTTCATGTGCCTCCTGAAGTAAGTTGTTTTAAGTTAAGATGTTAATTGTAATCCTCAGGGCAGCTAAGGAAATACTCAAAAATATGTATTAAAATAAAAACACTTAAAATATATAATAGAAAATATTTATTGTACACAATATAAAGCAATAATGCAGAAACAGGTGAAAAAAAGACATTAAACATAGAAAAATAACACAATGGCAGGTATGAATCATATCTTAGTACTTACATGAAATAAACATATATTCAAAATTATAATCAAAAGGGAGATACTGAGGCACCTGGGTGGCTCAGTGGGTTAAAGCCTCTGCCTTTGCCCCAGGTTGCGATCTCAGGGTCCTGGGATCAAGCCCCAGTCTGGCTCTCTGCTCAGGAGAGAGCCTGCTTCCCCGTCTCTCTCTGCCTGCCTCTCTGTCTGCTTGTGATCTCTCTCTCTCTGTCAAATAAATAAATAAAATCTTAAAACAAAAACAAATACAAAACAAAACAAAAGGGAGAGACTGGCAGACTGAATAAAAAAATATCATCCAATGTCATGTTGTCTAAAAGATATAGACCTTAGATTCAGAGTCACAAATAGGTTGAGAATAAAAAGATGAAAAAAGACATACCAAGCAAATTATAACCTAAAAACAGTTAAAGTGTCTATACAATATTAGGCAAATAGATAACATGATAAAAATTGTTATTTAGGGACAAAAACATTTTATAATACTAGTGTCAATCCAGGGGTGTCTGGGTGGCTCACTCGATTAAGCAGCAGACTCTTTTTTTTTTTTTTAAGATTTTATTTATTTATTTGAGAGATAGAATGAAGGAGAGACAGCATGAGAGTGAGAAGTGTCAGAAGAGAGGCAGACTCCCTGCTGAGCAAGGAGCCTGATGCAAGACTCCATCCTGGGACTCCAGGATCATTATCTGAGCTGAAGGCAGTCACTTAAGCAACTGAGCCACCCAGGTGCCTAAGGAGCAGACTCTTAATGTCAGCTCAGGTCATGATCTCAAGGTGGTGAGTTTAAGCCCTGGGTTGGGCTCTGTGCTCAGCAGGGTGTCTGCTTAAGTTTCCCTCTCCCTCTCTCTCTGCTCCTCTCCCTACTCATGTGCATACACACACTCTCTCTCTCAAATAAATAAATAAATAAATACATCTTTTTAAAAAATTGTGTTGATCCAATATAGAGCCTTAAGAATTATGAACATGTACCTAATATCAGATCCTCATATTATATGAAGAATAAATTTAGAGATGAAAAGTAAAATGTTGATTTGAAAATACTAGTTGGAGATTTCAATACTCTACTCTTTGATAATAGATGGAACTTATTTAGGCAGAAGTTTATAAAGGAAATAGAATACCTGAATAACACCATAATCCACTTTAGATTTAACAGATATCTATATAACACTTTACTCAAATGTAGCAGAATTCACGTTTCTTAAGTGTACATAGAACATTGCCCAAGATATACGAAGTATAAGACCATGAACAAGCCTGGATAAATTTAAATATATTGTAATTATACAAAACATGCTCTCCAACAGTGAAAGAATAAGATTAGAGGTCAATAGCAAAAATAATTTAGGAAATTAAAAAATATATGGAAATTGAACAATACATTCCTGAGTTATCAATAGGTCAAATAAGACATCACAAGGAAAATTAGAAAATAATGTGAGCAAATAAAAGCAAAAATGCAACCTTTCAAAACTAGCAGATGAAGCAGTGCTCATAGAAAGTTACAGCTGTAAATGCCTATGTTAAGATAAAAAAAGGAAGAAGGAAAATCTCAAATCACTAACATAAACTATAACCATAAGCAAGTAGAAAAAGAAGAGCAGGGCGCCTGGGTGGCTCAGTGGGTTAAAGCCTCTGCCTTCAGCTTGGGTCGTGATCTCGGGGTCCTGGGATCAAGCCCCACATCGGGTGCTCTGCTCTGCGGGGAGCCTGCTTCC
>CM052800.1:24887957-24905071 GCA_028533885.1 Nasua narica | reverse complement strand
TTTGTGCTCAGCAGTGAGACTGCTTGAGATTCTTTCCCTCTCCTTCAGCTCCTCCCCCTGCTCTCTCTCCGTCTTTCTCATTCTCTCTCTCTTAAATAAACAATTAAAAAAAAAAAAAAAAGAATATTAGTAGGAGAGACAAAGAGAAAAGAGATGTAACTGTCTTCATTTATCCAAACTAGAAAACTGAATGTCAACCCTGAGCATTTGAGGTAATGGATAGGAAGTTACCAATTAGCCACCTATTTATGCTAATTATATCTCTGCAATGCTTGTTGAATTGGACTTGCATGCCACTAAATGCATTCATTTCCCAAGGATCAGAGACCTAAGATTTACTAACAGAAATCTGAAATCTAATTCTTCTAATTGTCCTGCCTCTTAACTATCCTCATGAAATTCATTCTTTTATTTAATATTTCATCCAATACATAATATAAGAGTGCTTAGAACATAAAAACCTAGTGCTAGGTGCTGAGTATAGGATAATGAATAAAAGAGTCCCAGGTCTTCAAGGCATCTATTTGAATCAAAAATAAAAATTAAGTTAAAAATTATACAATTTTTTCCCTTCAACATCATAGTCAGTTATTTTTTAAAAGTAATAAAAACAGAGAACTCACTCTCTCCTGATTAAAATCCTGATTCTCCTTTCCTCCATGCAATCTCAATTCCCTCACACATCTTTCAAGCTTGCCCCTTTCTGATATGTCTACTTTTGTTTCAGCTAGTGTTTTTTGCTTTTGAATGTCATTTATGTTAGCCATTTTCTAGCATCTGTTGTATGCACATTCACATCTCAGTAACACTGCTCCAACTTTTACTTAAAGCCTTTCCTAAGCACCTCCCTTGATTGCTATCACCAGTGAAAGCCAATCCTACACTGACCCCACTGCCCAGACTTTTTCTGAAAAACCTATATTTCTTTATGTCTGG
Organism: Nasua narica; assembly: GCA_028533885.1. Lineage (NCBI taxonomy): Eukaryota > Metazoa > Chordata > Mammalia > Carnivora > Procyonidae > Nasua > Nasua narica. The sequence goes on along the minus strand of CM052800.1, from coordinate 24,904,135 downwards.
GTGAAATTTAAATCAAGCTTATATACTATTTACTCATATATTTTTCCTTCAGTAGATCATATATTCTTAATTAAAATTCTCAATTATCTTGATATTCCCTGTGGATATTGCACGATGATACATTTGTGGGCTCAATATATACCTATTGTGGCTTTTAAAAACCTCGATCACCATGTTCTCCTTTAATCCCAAAGATTATCAAAAGGAACTTAAAGTCTCAAGAGAGCCCAATCTCTAAAGCAGTTTAGCAAGTTTGAACAAAAAGAAATAATAATAGTTTAAAACAGAATTAAAACAGAATTATGTAGGGGCTCTTGGTTGGCTTAGTCAGAAGAACATGGGACTTTTGATATCAGGGTCGTGAGTTTGAGTCCCATGTTGGGTGTAGTGATTACTTAAATAAAGGTAAAAACAAAACAAAACAAACAAACAGAACACAGAATTATGTATTTATTGTTCAGACTTCACAAATTTTGCAACAAATGCATTTACATAGCTTACTCATGTTATGGGTCAATTTTATTTTAAAAAGTATGCTGTAATATTTTTAAGCAAGTGTCTCTAAGATGAAATAATATTTCAGAGGTATTTTGTTTAGGATGCATTGATTTCTACCAGAAAAAAAAAAAAGCAAACTCCTAAAAGAAAAATTATGAAAATGGCAATATGTATATTAGAATTATATATAAACAACTAGGGTGTCATTTTAGACTATGAACATGATCTCGAGATTTCTTAGAAGAGCTAAAAAAGTTTGCACATTCTGCTCAAAATTAAAATTCTTTAAAGATTTATACATTTGAGAGAATATTTTAAGAGAATGTTCCAAAACATGCTGAACTCACAATGTAATCTGAAAGATTTCATAATGCAAATTTAGACTGTCTTTTTTTCTCTTAGATTTATAAGAGAGGACAATTTAACCTTAAATTTCTTAAAATCTGAACAGTGATCCTATGGTATGATTATCAATATAACAACTTTATGTATTTCTAAATTTCATCTGGTTTTCATCATTCTTTTTTGTTGAGAGGAATTTCATATAATATTCTTATATCGAGGAAGAAACAGAAATATACTAAGAACTATAGCATGAATAAGTGCTTCACACATTTGCAAGCACTGGTTTACCTACTCTTAAAACACTGAAACAAGCAAAATACTTCAGAATTAGTTTAAAGAATGACTTCTAAAGCTATTGCTTACTCTGCATTTATGTGGGTGTGCATGAACATTTACTTTTTAAATTAGTAATGAATGTAACTTAGGCTTGCAACAAAAGAGTTTTGATAGAAAGTATTCAAAAAAAAAAATCATCTAGGAAGACATTGGTAAACTTCACTACTCTTTTATGTGCTCACCCGGTCTAGATAGATTTCAACCTACTGAAGGGTCATGAATGGATGGATTTATAAATAGGCAAGTGTGAAGAATGTAATTTTATAAGTAATTTAACTTTTTAGGTGTAATGAATTCAACCTACATATAGAAATTAACAATGAGATGATCATATAAATATTATAGAGAAAAATCTGCATTTTCCCTAGAAACTCAGAAATGAAAATGTTTGCACATGAGAATTCTCAAGGCACTTTTTAAAGATAATATTTATTTACTTGACAGAGAGCACAAGTAGCGGGAAGGGCAGTGGGAGAGGGAGAAGAAGACCTCTTGCTGAGCAGGGAGCCCGCCCCCTCAGAGAGGCTTAATCCCAGGAGCCTAAAATCCTGACCTGAGGTGGGGGCAGACACTTAACCCACTGAGCCACTCAAACACCCCTGTAGGCATTTCTACAAGGTGATGTGTTAAAGCAGGCTAAAGGAAAAGATGACTATAATTTGCTGGTTAAGAAGTAAAAGCAATCTGTGAAAGAAGGGAAATATGGACTCAGCAAAACCTAATTATTATTTCTCTTGAGCCTAGAATCCCAAGGACCAGAAATGATAGTAACACTGGAAAAGTAAAATGAGGGTGAGGTATCTTTGATTATGTTCGCATAATACAAAATAAATGAAGTGATGGAGTGTTGAAGGAGGGGGATCTGTTCATCAATTTTCTTCTAAACTACACAACACTGATGTTTAATAAAAATAGAAATTTTCTCATAATTTGTTTGTTTATTTATCAGAGAGAAAGAGAAAACCCAAGCAGGGGGAGTGGCAGGCAGAGGGAAAAGCAGACTCCCTGCTGAGCAGGGGACGCCCCCATGTGGGACTCCATGGGATCCCAGGATCCTGGGATCATGACCTGAGAGGAAGGCAGATGCTTAATTGACTAAACCACCCAGGCGTCCATCTTAATTCTTCTAATAATGTTATTTCTATAAAGTAGAAAAAGAAAGTCCTATTCCAATAAACAGAGAGCACTAGTGATATTCAACTGCAGTCATATGAAAGATTTGAGAGAACTGCCCAGCCCAGACAGTTAAAACTTTAAGAAGAGAATTGAATTGTGTGGAATTCCTGAAAAGTATTTATAAGCCCTCGTGCTGTCTGGAAAAACCAAATAACTGAATCCCAATTGTAGGATGCTGACAGAAATTGTTTGGGAATTATGTTGTGACTTATGGAGAACTACCTCTGGTAATTAAAGTAAAACAACATTGTTCAGGAAAAAATTCCATTTCCAGCTTAACAAATGGCCCAAAATAAACAAAATATACTTCAAATATATATACCATCATATTAAAGGTGATATCTTAAAGGGATGAAATTATCATCGATCATGTTTTATTGCTACATTTAAAAAATCTACACATAGAGGTGCCTGGGTGGCTCAGTGGGTTAAAGCCTCTGCCTTTGGCTCAGGTCATGATCTCAGGGTCCTGGGATCGAGCTCTGCATAGGGCTCTCTGCTCAGGAGGGAGCCTGCTTCCCCCTCTCTCTCTGCCTGCCTCTCTCCCTACTTGTCATCTCTCTCTCTCTCTATCTCTGTCAAAAAAATAAATAAAATCTTTAAAAAAAAATCTACAAATAAAATAGTGACATTATTGAAGCTAACAAACTTTAAAAATTCGTTTTCTTTCCATTTTGTCCCATCATTTCATTCACGCTTCTTATATTTATTAAAAGTCATAAGTAGAATTAGCATTTTGAAAGTGATCATTTTGAATTGGATTTTCCCACTAGAACTTCAAAATCACGATTTACTTGGAAAGAACTATATGTTTAAAATAGTTATTTAAATTAAAGCACAATTCTGAGGAACAACTTGAATCTACTACTTTATCATAAAAGTAATTTACATATAGATTTCATATTTTTCTCTGCATTAACAATATAATCTAAAATGTATTACAACGTTTGAAAGCTTATTTGTTCAAGTGCACTTTCTATTATTACTCTCTAATGCCATTCAGAGTACTATTATAGGGTGCAAAATAAAATTTCATTATTGATTAGATTACATGTTTAAAGGTCAGCTGTACCAAAGCATTTTAAAACCTGATTAGATTATGCTTGTTAAAGTTTTTGCATACCTTTGAATTTCAAAGTAATTATATTTAAACAATATATTGGTAGGAAAAATTACGGCTATGCTACAAACCGTGACATTTTTAGGTCAAATAAAGCATTTATAAGCTTATGACATTTAAAAGTTCTCATGATTTCAAAGAAAACAAAAATTTATGTTTATATTAGTTTTAAATTAATTAGGTAATTTTACATATTCTATTTCCTTTAGTAGGAAAGCTATATCTATTATATATATTTATAATTTTTATTTACAACATATATTCTACATATTGTCACATAATTATAAACACTTCCAGATATTATATTTTTAAGTCTTCAAAATTGAATAATTTTTTGTTCTTTGTACACAATTTCACATATGTTCACTTTATCACCTTTATTTTCCAAAACAAGAACAGGTTCTCAATTATATTACTCTTGTTTTTCTTGTTTTTCTAAAACTATTGAAATTATTCTCCTATAGATGGCTTAGTGCTGGTTACTTGGGCTTTAATCATTTTTAAAATATGAATTTGTGAAATAATGTCTTCCAAAATAATATATCTGATTAAATTTCACCTAAGTTATATAGACAACTTGAATTCATAAATGGAAATGATATTTATGACACTATATTCCATTAACGCATTTAATTTTTTTTTTTAAGAATTTATTTATTTGACAGAGAAAGAGATCACAAGTAGGCAGAAAGGCAGGCAGAGAGAGGGGGAAGCAGGCTCCCCGCTGCGCGGAGATCCTGATGTAGGCTTGATCCCAGGACCCTGAAATCATGACCCGAGCCCGAAGGCAGAGGCTGTAACCCACTGAGCCCCACCATTAATGCATTTTAAAACATTTTAATACATCATATAGAATTGAATAAACATTCTTACAGATTGTTATGATTAGATTCAATGACTCTAGGAGCAATTCAAAACCTTAATCATGCATCTACTTTACTAATAAATTGTCCCAAGCATCCTGTCAATCTCTGATAATACTGAACGATTATTATTTTTTTATTTTTATTTATTTATTTTTTTAATACTGAACAATTAAATGATTAACTATTTCCATATTTTTAAAGTTTATTACTTGGTTATTAGGGTTCTATCTTGAGTTACAAGTATATATTTAAAACAATTTGCCTTGATATTAATCATTGAATCAGTATTACTTATAAAAGTATGCAATTATTTTTACTAAACCATTTTATATATATTAACACTTTTTGAAATATGTAACATAAAGTGTCCTTTTAATTACTCTCAATCTATATACCGCATTTTTGTAGGATGTGACAAAAGTATAAATTGACAAATAATTTCAACATTTTCCAAAATTCAAGCAATTTTGAGAGAGGAAGAAGGCCAGAGTACATTGAAGGAACTGGTTAAATTTAGTTTTATGGGTCTTAGATCATCTCTAATATCTGTCTGTGAAAAAAAATGGGATTAATATAATCCTAGGATATAGACGTCCATAATAAAATAATCAAATGTATCATATTCAGAAAGATCAGTAGATCATCCTTTTCAGAACATGCTCAGGTATGTACAGCAAGGAAGATATAGTTTACATCGCTCACTGATCCTTCTTTATCATGTTCAAATATTAGTTCCTTCTGGAAATAAAAAATGGATCTAGGGTGCTTCTCAATTTTGAAATCTTGTATAATTATTGTTCTTCAATAATTTTTTTATGTCTAAGTCTATGGGATGAAGACAAAAATGTTTCCTTTCCAAAAGAGTGATTTCTAGACCCAGTGTACAATATTCTCCTAGCTTATATGATAAATCCTCTTAAAAATTTCGCTGCAATTTTCACTGAAATGGGTTTCTTATTATTTTCTTTTAGATATTCTGCTTTTATACATAATAGGATGCTAAAATACTGCTAACATGGTGAACACTAGTCACAGAAAAGGAGAATCAATAGATTTATTAATAGACTACTATAATGATGTTAGTTCAAATATAAAGTTTTCATCTCCATTTTTTTGGCAAGAGCTGTCTAATCATGATTACACAAGGTAATGCTCCCAGGAATATCAACCAGGTAATATACCTTTAGACCACAGATAAAATTCCATGCCATTTTTAGGCTGCAGTGTCACCCATGAGCAATATATGTTTTTGCAAATACAAAAACAAAATCACTATAATTTAATGAATTAGGTAATTCCTCAAAAAAATCGTGAAAATAAGATCCATGAAACATTAAGCAAATAGGTACTGAATGTTTATAGAGACTCCTTAAAACAATAATTGTTTCTTTTGTTTTACTATGCATAGTGCTTGGATTTCCCATCTTTTTCACTTGCCTAACAATGGAGATTTATCAAATTTTGGAGTCCCTTATCCTACAGTAATAGGCCAGCACTAATACCCACACTGTGCTCAGCAATTGGCTGGGGCAACCTACTGGAAGTGTGACTTAGGTTTGCTGTCAGTCAGTCATGTTCACAGCAGCAGAATGTCTGAGAAGTATGCTTTCCTTGCCATATACATGTATCAGCTCAGTAAAAATAATTATAAAAACAGTTAGTAGGTTTGTTAACCTCTAGGAGCACATTTTTGAAAAGTTCTATAAAACACTAAAATTTCTAAGCAATTCAAGTCAAAGAAAAAAATGGGAAAAAATCAGAAAATACACAGAACCTCAGCACTAAAGAATTCTAGAGATTATGGCCATAATTGGAGATTATAGTTAGAGATTATGGCCATAGAGCCAAAACTACTTGGTCCACATTTTAATGAATATTATTGGATGGATTATAAAACAAGTTAGTTATTTTACTTAGAACTTAGTTCACTCATTTGTAAAGATAATAGTAGCTCTTAACTCACAGGTTTTTTTTTTTAATTTGAATGTGTGAATATATGTAAAATACAGTTATGCTTGGCTATAGTAAATTCTGTATATGTGTTTTCTCTAATTCAATAGACTATAAACTCCTCAAAGTCAGGGATTTTTGTCTACTTTATTTACTGTTACATCTTCACAGGGTACATGGTAAATAGCATTTGATCAGTAAATATCTGTTAAAGGAACAACTGAAAAATGTGAGAAATTGTAGTGGAGGCTGTGGTATGCTTCTCCAATTCTTCCTTCAGGGGCTGTGGAACTCACCGTCCTGGCTCCTGGGAGTGTGGATGGTTTTCAGAAAAGCTTTTCAGAATTGCCTCAAGAGAAAAGGTTATTTCCTCATGGGCCCTGCATGGAGCATCCCACATTGGCTGATTAGTGCCAAGGCATATAAGCTTTGCCCCCCTTGCACCAAAGAGTGACAACGATGAAGGGCCATTCTGGTTCTGAACTCCCTGTGGAATCAAGATCAGCTAACATCTTTGTAGGGACTGTAATGTGCTTCAACTTCTCACTCTGCCCAATCTTATTTTGTCCACACCCTCTAACTAGTGTTGATCTCTAAAGCACTCCTCAATCATCTTCTTATATCTCAGTCTTCATTTTGAGTCTTTTTCCTGGGTAACCAATGGAAAACAAATTTTTCAAAGACTGCCCTCACGTAAAACCTTCAGGTCTTTCATGATTAAGCTATGTATAAATATATAATAATTTGGCATTAAACTATAGAAAAAATGACAGAAAAGAAGAAAACTAAGGTAGAAGGCTTGAAATTATTTTCTATTATACATGTGTACTAATAAGCAGTCAAAATGAAATAGGCAAAGATAGGCAAAGATTAGCATTTCTTACTTCTTCCACATTCCAAGGAATCCATTTAAGGTGTATTTATTTAAATTCAAATCTAGTAATAGAGTAAAAAATTAAATACTAAATTGAGTATGACTTATAAAATGAATAACAGGTTCATATAACTTGGGAAGTCAGACTATATGATTTTATCATATCAACAAGTTAATAAAGGAACCACACATTTTCAGTGTGATAATTCCTTTTAAATCTCAACATCCATTAATGATTGGAAAAAAAATTAATTATACTGTGTATGGGAATTTACTTTTTAAAAACACAGGTGACTGGGTGGCTCAGTCAGTTAAGCGGCTGCCTTTAGCTCAGATCATTATCTTGCGGTCCTAGGATTTGAACCCCTGCAGCATTCCTGCAACCAGAACCAATATTGTGGATGGACCAGCCCTTTTTTATGATTGTAAGATGTTCCTCAGCCACTGCCATGAGGGAACTTTGTAAAGACAAAGTTTACTATTTACAAGTCCCAGAGGGTACACGGCACGCACAGGACCACACAGTGAGGTCACAGGTAAAGACAGCAAGAATGTGGAACTAGGGTTCTGTTTTTATTGGAGTCAAGGGTGTGGTGACTAGGATTTTGCAGGTTCATTTTTTGTTGATGAATTTAAAACACAAGAGCAGGATTCAAGTGCAGAAAGGGAAAAGTGAACGGTCAAATGGTCAAACAGAGCTCTCTAAATAGGGAACTTCGTGGGTGGGTCAACCTAGCTCTTTTATCTGGTTGTGTATCTGGCAATGTGTTTGTCCAAGATGGATGTTTTTCCAGTGGAGGTCTTGGCAATTAAAAATTTAATGTCAAGCAATCACATTACATTAAAAAGAAACTAAGCATCAGGTGCTTACACTACACATTATTCTGGAAATTAGCTCAAATACTTTTTTTCTTTAATGGGACATACATTTGAAAGAAGAAAAATTCATCAGCATTTTCAGTTGATAAAATAATTCAACTGAAATACCCAAGACTATCAAGTAAAACCTAGAACAATTAATTGCCTTTAATTAGTAACTGCAAAAGGATATTTTTCGATGTTTGTCAGTTAGAAAGCGGTACCAGAAAGCAAACACAAAAATTTCTCTGTGCGATCTCATAATGTGAAACTAAAAAGAAACTTCATTTAAAATGATCTGGAGGGCTTTCAGGGACAGTGACACTGAAAAGTTCCAAGGAGCTGAGCATGTCGGATCTCCCTGTCCTCCTCCCCTTCCAACTTTCCCCAAAGCCCCTCAATAAAGTGGTTTGATTTCCCCCCAAAATAAATAAAATAAAATACAACGGATTTGAGGGGATGCCTGCAAGGATCAGTGGGTTAAGCATCTGCCTTTGGCTCAGGTCATGATTCCAGGGTCCTGGGATAAAGCCCTGCATCCCTTGGAGGCTCTTGCTCAGTGGGGAGCCTGCTTCTCCCTTTCCCTCTGCTTGCTGCTCCCTCCGCTTCTGCTCTCTTTCTCTCTGTCAAATAAATAAAATCTTTAAAAAATAAATAGTTAAATGAATAGATTTGGGAGAACAGAGGGGAGTGCTCTCCCACTCACATTATGCACTGATGAATGTCATCAATTGCATTCCCAAAAGGAAGAAACCTACTTTATTCCTCTAGCAGGAGAGTTTCTTCTTGCCCAGCAACAAGCTCAACCAATAATAATAGAATTCGGCCAATGAGAAATGCGTACCACCCCGAACTTTCACTTCCCACCAATGTACTTTTGTTCAAAGCAGCCACTCCCAACTTCCTTCTTCTCTCCATAAAGTTCGTCTCCTTTTATTTCTGGACTTGCCTATGATTTGACATGGTTTGCATGTCCCAAATTTCAACACCTCTGCTATTCTCCAGTAAACCCATTTTGCTGGCAAAATAGCTAGTTGTTTTATTTTTAAGGTTGACACATATAACAAAATAAATTTGAGAGAGTTTAGTTTGATAAAGATACAAGAAAATTCAAAATAAAAACACCTCATTGTGATTAGACTTATTACCTGTCGTTACATTTGTGTAAGCATTTCTTCCTTTATCTACACAAAGTATCAAAGTTATCCAAGTCTGTTATTTATATACATTATATATAGAAAGAGAGAGAGAGATAAAGAGAGAACGAGAGAGAGAGAGAGGGAGAATTTAGTACAGTTATATATGTTTAGTGTCACAAAACCTATATACATGCCCAAAACCCACAAATGACTATGGCTAGAAGATCCATACAAATAGATGGTAATTATTCTTTTTATTCCTCAGAAAATATAGAGGTTATAATAGATGCACTGTTCATGCTTATCATATTAATAAATGATATAGAATAAATAAATGAATAATATAATATTATTAAACATTGGTCTGATACCATCAAAAAAATCAGAAGTTTTTACTTTAGTTTTCAAATATTTAGGCGTGGGTAGTTGAAAAAGGAAAATATGTCCCTCTAAGCAGTTTTAGGCTCAAGGGAGTGCAGTTTTTACACTGTTTACCTGACTTCCAGTGAAGACATAGGTTCAAACAAATGTTTTGCACCTGCAGAGAAGAAAAGGCCCAAAATGAAGTCTAAATATCACCGTAAAAGGGACAAGGGATATGTAGGGCAATCCTTACTCCTGGGCTCTCGGTGTGCTCCAGAATAGATTAAATGCTTGAAAAGGAAGAATATGTTTTGGCAGCATTGCTAGATCTATATCCCTAGGGCAAAATTGAAGACATAGTTGCATTCAATACAGACATAGATCTCCAGAAAGATATTTTCATAAACAAGCATTGCAGGCATTCAGCTGTGCGTGCCAAGAATATCTCAGGAAACAGAGTGCAGGCCTGGAATGCACATGCTGGCATAGAAAGAAGACTGTTGAAACAGTAAGTACTTCAGTGACACCCATAGCAGCAGGAGATGGCAACAATGGTAGTATCAGCAGCAAAAAAGGGCTATTTTTCCATTTATAAATGCAATTGAACATATGGCTAGCTTAATTAGGACTTTTCTCATTAACTCAGAATAGGCAGCCTCCATTGAAGCACCCTCGAAAGAGAATCTGCATGAATAACGATCTATAGGTTTGCAAAAAGACCATTTAATAAGTTGGAAACCAAGAAGTCAGCTATGAGCATCTGTGCAACATTTGCTGATTTTTACCATATTTAGTCACTCTCTGCTGTGTACCAACAGCCCTCGAGCCACATTCAAATATCCCATTGATAAGAATGGCTCATTTAATGCTACCTTTGTAGAGTCTGCCAGTTGTTAGAAGTTGAAGCACTATTAAAACACAAGAAAATATTAGCAGAGCTGTATACAAAGAAAGCGTATGTTTGTATGTTGTAATTTTGTTAAAGTTAAAGGTGAAGCATGGAAAATAAATTTGGAATTCTCCAATAAAGAACTTGACACTGACAGACCAGGTTATCTTTCTTTCCCACAAAAATAAAATAAAAAAAATATAAAAAAATAAAAGTAAAATAAATAAATAAAAGTAAAAATATTAACATGTGAACCTCTTTCAGTACAGATGCACATTAGATGAGAGCATAAGTCTTTGGGATAGGCCATTGTTTTATGTTTCTTTGTGTACCTAACATTCAGGATTTTGAGTAAGGCAAGGATAAGAGCCTGATGAAGGAGGAGGTCCTTACAATTACAATTGCTGGTTAAATTTGGACAAAGAAGCAAAGGTGGGTGATATTTTTGTTCAAAATATAAAGATGCATATAAATAATTAGGACAGGAAGTTAAGGGCCCAGACTTCAGAATTAGAAGAACTGGTTTCAAATATCCATTACTCCACCTTCACCTTAGACAAATTACTTACCTTCACTTAGCTCATTTCACGATCAATAAGATGGATGTGTTAACATTACTCTGCCTCAGAGGGTGGGTGTGAATGGTAAGGATGATAGTGCATTTAAAATATTCAGCAACTCATCTACCACAGAGGCAGCGCTTACTAAATAGAAGATGTTATGATTAAGAACACAAGGATTTTAGTGCTTAAATTATTGGGATTTGAGGCCCAATGCTTCTTGGTATTTCACTTATGTCAATGGAGCCACAAACTCAGTTGCTTTGAATCAGAGTTTCCCAATTTATTTTTAAAATTACCAAAATCAGTCAGGGTACTTGCTAAAAATCCAGGTTCTCAAGGTCTTTCCTGGGAGATTTCCATGTAGTAGAAATAGGGAAGGGCATGAAAATCAGCCCAGGTTTGGAAACACAAGCCATGTGGTTAGAAACTAAACACAATCCAAGTAAACATTTCTTAGTGCCTCATAACAAAACAGGTAATAACCTGGAAAAGTTATATAAAGTCATTTTGTTTCTTCATATTTCTTAAAGATTTAAGTAAATGCTAAATGCTTGCTCTCCGTAACTGAGACTAAGCAATCCTTTAGTTCTTTGAAGGAGAAACAAATAACTAAAATGCTTGCAATGTAAATTCAGTGTAATGGTTGCCTTAATTAATGACAAAAATAACCTTAAACTGGGGCTTATTATATTACCTCATAATGTTCTGAACAGCCTGGAAAATCAAGTTAATGTTATTGACTGTGGCTTGACACTTAAGTAAATGTAGAGGAATATCTACCGAGTTACTTAGACATGATAAACAGAATGCCTTAGCATAATTTTGCTTTATTGGGGCTCCTTGGTGGCTCATTCAGTTGAGCGCCTGCATTTGGCTCAGGTGGTGATCCCCGGGTCCTGGGATCAGGCCCCAAGTCAGGCTCTCTGTTCAGCGGGGAGTCTGCTTCTCCCTCTGCCCCTACCCTCACTGATGCTCTCTCTCTCTCTCTCTCAAATAAATAAATAAATAAGTCTTAATAAATAATAATAATAATTTTGTTTTATTGTTATTATACATTGTTGTTGCTTACATCTTCTAAGAAACACAGTCTTTATTTAAAAACGAAAACAAAAACCCTGGATATCTGAATTTGAACTTCAGAGGTGAAATTTCTAGTATTGATTTAATAACATTTCTCAATCCTTTGATGTTCTTACTCAATTTTATTCTAATTGGTGCTAATGCCATCTTGACATGCTGGACTTTTGTTGATCTGACCTCAGCAGAGCCAAAATGCCTTCTTTTCACTCTTCTTCAAGTAAATAAAATACAATAAAATATTTTTCCCCAAATACTTTCATTTTATTTTTTCAGTGTTACAAGATTAATTGTTCATGCACCACACCCAGTGCTCCATGGAAAATTTCCCTATTTTTCTTACTCTCTCCAGATTATAAACCATTATCTTGAAAGAGATCTTCACTTCCAGTTTGTGGGCCTATTGTTTCAAAGCAGTAACAACCTAGGTTTCTTCCGTGAGAGGTGATCATTGAAATTTAGTTATCTTCAAATACAAAATCTATAGTAATGAACCCTCTCCCGAGCTTACCAAGGCCTTACTTGTACTTACTGACTTCCAGGTTCCAGTCTGCATACAAACTCTTTAATAGGAAATTTATGCCAAATGTTACCTGTTAACTATCATTTTAGATGACATTATAATTCTTAGTACAGTAGTATTTTCCACTGTGTGTGTGTGTGTGTTAAATTGCATCAATAAATTATGAAGAGCCATATTATTATAAATTTTCTGGCATTTGTTGAAGGCCATTAAGTAAAATCCTGCAAAGTCGCCAAGGCAAATTTTTTAAAAGATTTTATGTATTTATTTGAGGCAGGGAAGGAGAGAGAAAGAGAGTGAGAGAGAGAGAGAGAAGGAGAGAGAATGAGTGGGGAGGAGGGACAGGTAGAGGCAGAATTCCCGCTGAGCAGGCAGCCCAAGACCGGGCTCTATCCCAGGACCCTGAGATCATGACCTGAACCAAAGGCAGAGGCTTAACTGACTGAGCCACCCAGGCACCCCATGAAGGCAAATTTAACAACAAAGAAACATTCTTTTTGTATCACCAAAATAGACTTTAAATATTATTTCTTTTCTTCTATACATTTCTTAACCTTTGTGATGGAACACAACCCTCCATGGGCTTTTCATGTTTCTGCACATCTTGGAGCTGAGGCACTGATTTAAATTTGTTCCAGACTATTTTTTCCAGAAGTGAACAGACTTGGTGCTGAGCTAATATATCCCTCCAAAGGAAAGGGCAGGCATCCTTACCACCATTTTTATTTCCCTAATCTTAGAGTCTTTCTCCTATAATGAAACTCACAATGTGTACAAGTATCCTCTGGCCTTCTTTGCATAGTCCCATAGAAATCAGTGGTCAGAAGACCAATGAGAAATGATGATACAATGGCTATTGCCATTGCTATGATTAATAAGTTGTCTTTTTCTCTGACCTAGGAGACTCATGTCTTCCACCAGCATCTATGAAAATCTGGATACTAACTTGTTGGTTTGTAAATAAGGTAAAATCTAAAATGTCTCACAATCCTTGGCAGATGTAAATAATTTCTTTTGGGTAAGCCGCCTTTTAGTTATCCTGATGATATGCTCGGCAATATCACCTAAAGATTTAAAGTTAAAGGGGATCCTGATACTAATGGTGTTATGAAAGGATGGGAGAATTAAAAATGGCTCAATTATGTTGTTGTAATATATGTATTTTGAATTCCAAAATAAAAAATTTTAAAGTATGGAAAAGTATACTTAGTGGACCAACTAGATCTCTGATAATAGAAGGATATTTCTGCAAATGAATTTTCATCTGTTTGGCTCTGGTCGTCTTCAAATCCACCTGTATCTCCTTTCCCTTCTAATCTGGTATTATTGCTCTCAGGGGAAAAGGTCTGTTGTATTCCTCCAGAGTCTTTTTTTTTTTTTTCCTAAGTGAACTCTACAGAGTAACAATTCTAAGTCACACATCAAACACCCAAACTGATGCACGTTTAGGAATTAAGGATATAAAAAGTTCCAAGAACAGGGAGTCTTTAGGTAGTTTAGGTAATAGGGAAGAAAGAGACAGAAAAGATTAAGATTTTTCCAAGCTAGTCAGAGCTGATCAGATTCAGAACAAAATGCATATGCACAGTGTTGATAGCTCAAAGATAAGAATTAGTTTGAGAAAGAAGAGAGATTAGGGAGATAAGAGAGACATGCCAGAGCATTACAGGGATTGTCTTGATTTTTTATTTATTTATTCTACAACAACCTCCCAAACTCCTTATGTATATATTTTCTAAATATAACCTGTGATTTTTCTCTATATTTCAGAAGACACTCCCACCCACCACTTGCTGATGCATTGCCTTCCTTAACCTCTGAGCAAAATAATTGTTCTATGAACTATTAATTTTTTTACCTAGCTTAAATATAGCATTGCTTAATAAGAAATATCCATAACTCATCTTTTCCATCTCTCAAAATAAGATTTTCACTTCCCATTGATGTTTTCCTATTTTCCTTTGCATGTAGATTCTGCTTAATATGCCATTCCCTTGGGTTTATAAAGAGAGATTCTAGATTTTCCTTTCTCTCTGATTTGTTACAAGCTTCAGAGGGATATTGACGATTCCTAATTCTTTTGAACCCTCTCCCAGTGTACCCTGCTAAATGCTGCTGATACCTTTCTATCTTCGGGAGACTATTTCCCTGCTGCCTCACTTCTGATATTCTTAATCTCTGAATTATGATGCCATGTGAAAAATATGTTATGGTATTGGTCATATTTCTTTTTTATTCATTTTGCTTCTTTTGATTAGTTTTGCCATTATCACCAGAAACAATTTCCATGCAAGCAGGAAAGAGATACATGGAGTAGTGACATTTTAACTTAACACCACCAGACAGTATTTTCAAAGCTAAAATCAACAGATTTGATGCCAAGAAGAATTAACATGTAGCTCAATATTATTCTCCATGGGAAGAAAGCCAAGAGATTGATGTGGCTTGCCAAAACTCTGTAACCTTTTAATGTGCTTACTGTCTTTCAGTGTTGCTATTTTTGCAGGGAAAAATAATCACAAACTCACTTTTTTGTAAAAAATTGTATATTGTGTGATGAGGAATTAAAAAAAAACGAGCTATATTATAGTCTTATACTGAATATTACCTTTCTACATTATTTTAAAACAATTTTCCAAATACTGTACTTTTTGGAATATGTTTAGCAATAAATTGGAAACATAAATAGATTTGCTAAGTTAAGATATACCATAAAAGATGAAACCAGTGCTGTGCTGAACCCAGCTTAAACTGGTTTACGAGGGACAACTTTTCATATCTTTCCCTCCTTCAAGATTCTCGACTATATATGGTAGATTAAAATTGGTCATTATTGGAGTACTGCTAACACAGAATCTGACAAAAGCTATATTAGGGCTTTATAAATTACTTTTTTCTAAAGAGCTGGTTTACTGCAACATAGCTGTTCATAACCAAATATATCAACATAAAATCATAGATTATTATTAAACCTCAGATGTTAGATCTTCTGTTCAAAATGCTCATCTCTTACGTAAGCTTAAGGAAGTCTAGAAAGAGGTATCACATTGTGAGTTCAATGCAGATATCAATTAGTGCTTAATATTTCTTATTCTAGCAAGTCCTACTCAGATCATTACTAAGTAAAAAGAAAAAAAAATAGTAAAAGAAGTGTTGGAGTTGACTATATGGGTATGTAGAGGCTCTATTCTCTACTTATAATAGAAACCTAACAAGAACAAGAGACATGAAGAACTATTCTAATATTTTTTTTCCCATCTTTTATTCCTTTGTCTTTTATTCTTTTAAAATATTTTGATTTAATTTGAAAGACTGTTTCTCAGTGATCAATACTTTACAGTATTTTTCAATCTTTAGAATATACTGTATATTTTCAAAGACAGATTGCCAGGTGTGTAAAATTATCTAATCACAACTTATTAAAACACCACATAATTTTGGTTAGCACTCTGTATCTCAAAGTTTTAATCCATGCCTGTAAATATAATGGTTTATTTAGTCCATGTTATAAAATCCATGTTATAAAATATGGTTCTATGTTCTTTTCTCCGTGGCACATTTACAAGTTTATAACTACATATTTGGGTAATTATTTTTTTTT
>CM052800.1:24864549-24887457 GCA_028533885.1 Nasua narica | reverse complement strand
AAAATTATAATTATTGCAGATCGCTTTGTGTGGTAACCCAATCTATAATCAATTTAATAATGAACAAGCATGATTCATGGCATATAATAATAAACTTTCTTCCTTCTGTTGCCTATTCTTTTCTTTCTTCTCTTTCTCTCTCTTCTTTTTTTTTAAGATTTTATTTATTTGTGTATTAGGAAAGAGAGAGTGAGAGAGAGCATGAGAGGGGAGAAGGTCTGAGTGAGAAGCAGACTCCCCATGGAGCTGGGAGCCCGATGTGGGACTCGATCCCAGGACTCCGGGATCATGACCTGAGCTGAAGGCAGTTGCTTAACCAACTGAGCCACCCAGGCGCCCCTCTCTCTTTATCAATATTCCTTAATGTTAATATTTAGAATTTGTTGTACTCACATGCCAAGATGAAATCATTTTTACATAATTAAAAGTGCTTTTCTATTACTTCAAATCCCAAAATCCAATCTCAGTTTAGTAATAAAAACGAACAAGTACTTCAAATAATCCAAAACTTCAATCTTTAATTAAAGTTAAGATTTTTGCACATCTCATTGCTTTGGCCTATTACTGATTGGCAATGGTTTCAAGACTATTCTCCACAGACTAGTCATGTTTCTGTACATCTTGAGAGTAGAGGCACTGACTGCCTTAATTCTTGAATATCTTTTCAAAGATGTTTGCATAGTGAACAATGCTGGAGGAGAGAGATTATGTTTCCTTCTGGAAAATAAGGTAAGGTTTTTATTGTTTTGTTTTGTGTCCATATTTTTCCATTTTGTGTCCATATTGTGTCCATAAAGGATAAAAATATCCTTTATCACTGCAAATAATCTTTCCATCTGAGACAAAGGAGATGTTTGTTTTCTGAGGTTTATTTGGAGATGTTTGTTTGCAGCCCATTATAAAAGTGAGGTTTCTTATGTCAGTGTCCCTCAACACATATGATGCAAACCCACTACAGTCTCAGTGTCTATCCAGGCCCATGACATATAGAGAACTGGTGCAAACATAAGTTCATGTTGCCACCTGTGCCATAAATAATAAAGTTTCTTGTCTGCAACTGAGCATTCTTTCTTTTAATAGCATCCCTGAATCTCTAGTCCTTTACAGTTCATTAGCTACCTATGGGTAACAGTAGATTTGGCTCACTTTTCTCTGTCTCCTGCTTTACCCATTTCCCTCTATCATGGAAATCCTGGTTTCTGACCATTTTGGGACCAGATATATAGAGAGATAAAAGGGTAAAGGAGAAAGGTGAAATAAATTTTGAAGTTCATTGCTATTGGCATTATATTATTTAGAGGTGTCAGGAGTTTAAAATTATTTCTTTCACCTGTGTTATGCATTTATGGGGTCTTCAGAGATAGTCATCCCTCAAACTGGAATTTCCTATTTGCAGTGTTCTTGATATGAAAGTATATATACCTAGCTAGTCCTTAACTGTTACTTTTACAGTCTTGGGAATTTGGCATTAGCTTATCCAAACAAATGGTGCTCTTGAATGATACATCAATCCATCCCATACTGACTCATTTTCATTCTTGGACATCATTATTTACACATGGTATTCATCCCAATAAAAGGGCTGTTAACACATAAAGCCATAGATGCAGCAACATGCCTTTACTTCCATTTCAGAAAAAACTGTGTAGCCAGGCTTATGCTGTCTTGGCTTCTCAAGAGTAAGGCAAAACCCAAAATACTGTGTCCCTAAAAATTCATAGGATACATAAAATCTTCAAGTTTCCTTTGAAAAATTTTTATGTCTTGACTTGAAATTAAGAGGATCTTAACATAACTTCTCCCACATCAGGATTAAGTAATGAAAAGTACACAAAACTCAAATTATTTTTTTTTCTTACAAAGAAGTACTTTTCTCAAATTCCAGCCCTGACATTTATATTCTAAAATATAAAGTGAGGAGATTAATGAAAAAGTGAAGAGCCCTGACCTATGTTTGGTGCCTTCCTTTACATGTTGTATATGACAGACTTTGGAATGTGACTTCTATTTCTTGGGGACTCAGTTGAAACTGAGTTCAAAATAGTACTAATTATGAAATTGATATATTTATTTTGGCTAATCATATAGTAGCACAATGTGCTATACTATAACTACAAGGGTTATTATTTTTAAAAAATCAATTTGTTTTCTTTCTCTACTTTGCTGCTTGTATTTTAAAAATAAAAATACAAATGAGATAAAAAGTCAAAGGAAGGGAAGTAGATGAAAATCAGAAAAATGTAACCAATTCGAATATTTGATAATATTCTGATAATATCAGTACTTCTGTGTACAAAGTGAATATATTTTCTTTCATTTGTTTTGTAATATTTGTGGGGATTTAGCATTGGCTATAGGGGCTAATCCAGAAATAACTTAGATGAAGCTTTGACTGAATTAGAAAGTTATTGTTTTAATAGTTAATAAAGCAATATAAAATATAGGGAACTTCATTGGCCCTTGTTAAGATTATAGTTATGTTTCTTCCAGGCCTCAGAGTGCATGCTTAGTTTGATTTTAAATTAATTTCTTTTTAAGCATTGAATAAGTATCTAGTGGGAGCTTTACTATTACAATTAGTAAGACAATCCATTATGTGGAGTTTTCTAGGGAGCTGACACAATATTGAAGAGATTTCTAGGCCAAATTGAATGTTGAGAAGCTAAAGATTATTGAGTTTGTCTCTTTGTGACAACAATGAAGCGTAGCAAAGCACAATAGTGGATAGGCCATAACTAGTAACGGGTGACTGAATGCAAATATCACTGGTATATATTGCACATGCTTGCTTACCTTTTTTTTTTTTTTCCTCAATCTCCAAGTACTGGCAAGAAAGCTTACCAGGAAGAACAGTGACCCCATTAGGGAATTGGGGTTTTGTCCTACAAAGCTGTTATCTCCAAACATTTTTGACCATGTGATCAAAGATGATGCTATCTTCTCAAACTCTCTCATAAACTTTGTACGACTAGGCTCAGTCAGGAAAACAGAATAAAGGACTTTAACACAGGAAACTGGATTTACATGAGAGAAACGAGAAAGGCAGAAAACAAATATCAGTATGGTCCCCAACAAAGGCCAACGTAACTGTGGCTAGTAGGTCCAACAAGTAGAGACTGAGGCCATTAACTGGAGTAAGTAGAGCAGGTGATTCTCAAAAGAACCGGCTGTGATCCTCAAGAACATCCCTTCTGTCAACTGCATCCTGGCAGATTGTAGAAAAGCAGTCCCAAACTCTGAATCTCATGTTTGTTCACACATATGACCCCTCTCAGGAATCAGATAATTTATTTCCATTCCCCTTGTGTTATTGTCATTCTAACTAGGGATCACAGAGGGAAGGAAGGGGATGCTAACAAACATAGTTCCAGATTTCTTCTCTCTACATTATAAAGAATGGCATGAGGAGCAATGCCATTTTGATAAAAATTCAAAACAGCATATGGGGTAGAAATTGCCATCAGCTGTATAATAGAAGAATAATCTAAAGTTTATAGAGTTACAGTGGTTTGCCTAAAAATGGTCAAATATGAAAGGAAATAATCAAATGCAGTAGAGTTTAACTGCAAAGAAACTGTTATTTTGTTGATTATGCTGATTGTTTTGTTGCCTTCCTAACATCAGTGATTTCGTGGAATACCAGCTTCATATTAGATTTACATAGGGCTTCTAAAAATTATAAGTGGCTTTGGGTAGCTCCAGAGATTATAATTTTACTGCCCTGTGTTGAAATTAGTGTAATTTGATTTCTATGAAAACATCTAAGGGGACTCTGAAGTACAAGGAGGCATAAGAAAAACTGAAGCAAATCAGTTTTATTCACCCAGTATCTTCAAATTATAGTTCATGGCATACTTGTGGGAATGTTTTCCCTTCATGAGGCTTTAATGCTTAAAAAAATTTATATCCATTCTTATTCTTACAAGTACTTTATAGACAATTCTATGAATATTATTGTTAACATTATTATTTTTTTTCCATATCTTAATGGCTACTTTATAAAAAATACGTATATATCAATGATCATTTCCATTTGTGATTCATACATACTGCTAAATAGGACAAGTATGCTATTCTGAATTTTGGCGTTTTTTCACAGTTGCAAAACTCCTACTGCAAATTTATGTAACTAAACAGATTGCTCAAAGATTTCTGAGAAAATTTCTCATTGTATAGGCAGTATTTTTATGTCTAATGGATTTTGTCTTCCGAATATTGTTTTCTTATAATTTATTATTATAATAAATGATTTGTTAAATAGGAAATTACTTAAGATCATTACTGACAATAGTAATTACTTAGTAAGTAAAGTTTTTAAAAAGTGAGAGAGAAGACATAAAAATGTGTATACTGAAAAAAGTTTATTTTTAAAAGATTCTATTTATTTATTTATTGTGTGTGTGTGTGTGTGTGTGTGTGTGTGTGTGTGTGTGTGTGAGTGGGGGGAGGGGCACAGGAGAGACCCTTAAGCAGACTCTCTGCTGAGGGCAGAGCCAGAAGTGGGGCTCCATCTCATGACCTGGAGAACATGACCTGAGCGCAAATCATCAATCAGATGCTTAACTGACTGCGCCACCCAGGTGCCCCCAAATTTGCATGGTTTTTGACCTGGTTTTTACATAATGCAACTTTAATAGACATTTAATTTAAATTATATTATGGATATTTGTCTCTAGACATTTATCTGCACTATTTGTCATCAAGTCGATGACGCCACTGGTTGCAAGAGATGCCATTTTCATGTGTAACTATGATAAAAAAAAAACTGCTAAGAAAATTATGACATACAGAATGCTTATTTTGTACCCTTTAACAAATCCCTTAATCTTATTTCAATACAGATTTTTATCCTTAATAAAAGGGAGATATGGCCAAATTAAATTAGTTTAAGTGATAGATCTCACAAGTGTTTATTCTCTTCCATTTCTGTATACATGAAAGACCAAGATCCTCAGTCCCATACTACAGGATATTGCCATGTTCACAGACCTGACAATAAAATGGAAATAAAAGTGAAATGTGAAATTTCTGTCCTGAAGTCATGAAAAGCTCAGTCATGGCTCTCCAGTTTCTCTCTTTTCTTGCCACAGCAATACTGGACAAAACTTCATGCAACAGTATTAGAGCCACAGGTTTGAAGCAACTTGAGCCATTGATTCACTATACAGAAGACGATTGCTCTGAAAAGTGAGCTAGACTTACTAGATTTTGAATGAATGAGAAATAAATTTTTATTGCATTAAATCACTCAAATTCTGTTACTACAGCCTAACATATCCTATTTTAATGAATGCAAAAATTAGCACAATAGTGGAGCAATAACATACAAAACCTAAAATATGCAATGCCTGGGTGGCTCAGTTGGTTAAGTGTCTGTCTTTGGCTCAGGTCATAATCCCAGTATCCTGGGATCAAGCCCTGCATTCAGTTCCTGGCTCAGCGGGGTGCCTGCTTCTCCCTTTCCTACCTGCTCCTGCTATCTCTCTCTCTCTCCCAAATAAATAAATTTTTAAAAATCTTAAAAAAACAAAACAAAACAAAACAAAAACAAAACCTAAAATATATGGTGGGCTGTGAGTGGTAAAGGAACCAAGATGAGGGGCTAGAGTGATGGCATTCCGTGTTTCAGTGGCAAAACATTCACTAACATTACTGTGTACACTACCATGGGAAGTTGATTATGTTTTTATTAAATTGCATTGTGCTTTGATTGTTATCCATGGTATTTTTGCTAGATATCACCAGAACTGAGTAAGCATGGTAAAGAATTAGTTGATATGTATGCAGGTATGAAAAGAAAAAAAAAGTCCAGAAGTTCATGGACTTTTAGAAGTAGAAAAGACAGATGTTTTTCCATTCTAATGAGTAAACAAGTTTGAGAAAGCACATGAGAAGGAAACACATAATAAAGTCTTTCACCTGAGCAAATCTCCCTATTGAATGGATAAGATGAAAGGTATCAAGTCTAGTAAATCTGATACAGTGTTTTTGGACAAAGACTTGGTAACTAAGAGTGCTATTAAAAAACAATAGTATCTTAAATAATTTTTGAGCAGTCAGTAGACTAAGAAAGTTAGTCCTCAAAGAGAGCATATTTCCCAATATCACCTTCAGATTGGCCAAAGAATGTAATAAAAAGAAAGAAACCTCTTTCCCACAGAGGAAAAGAAGGAAGCTACTCACAGAAAACCAAACCGGCATCTAAATAGAAAACAAGAACATTCCCTCCCCAGAACTGGAAGACTTGGTGCACATAGGTCCATAATGCTATGGACCAGTGGCCTTATGTCTTCATGTGGTCTCTTGCTGAACAGGCATCTGAATTTTGGTATAAGGATGTGAAAGATGGATAATTTTTCTTCTTGATTTAGTCTTTTTGTTTACAAGTCTTCAAATCGAGAATGACCTTATCTAAAATACATAAAAATTACTGCATATTATAGCTTTTGCCCTTTGAACTCTAACTTGGAATTGAATGATATTCAAGATTTGCCTTCCTTGAGGAGGGTTCTATCAATCTCTTGCATAATCAAATATTTGATGACTAGGAGTGGACTGTGATAGACATTATTTGTATTCACCAATATCAGGTTTACTTCTATTCCCCCACACTAAAATCATCACATTCTAGACTGTCTGCACTCAGGTGGGCCAATGAGATGATTTCTAGCCAAAACTAAAGCTGTGAAAACCCACATATGTTAGATTTTCCATTCTCTATTCTATACTTCTTCACTGACTATGGAGGTAGACTCAGGTAAGATGATGGAATCATAACATAAAAATAGCCTGAAACTTCTGCTTTGTGCAGGATAATTTTTATGAATATTTACGATAGACAAAGAAACATTTGATATAATAACCTATAAGCTGTTTGGGGACTGTTTCTCTAGTACCATGTGACCAATCCTGACTGAGAGGGTTAAACTGTTTCTAAAATTTCTTTACATTTAGGGTGTGATTTTTCTGGATTACTTTTGGCTCAGAATAATCAGAACAATAATGTCTTTGGTTTCCTACACAACACTTCCCTGTGACAGCAAGATAATGGCAATGTTGCAAAGGCACTATCACTTATTAGATAGTTTTTTAAAGTAATCTCTGTGCTCAGCAGGGGGTTTGAACTCATGACCCCAAGATCAAGAGTTATATGCTATACTGACTGAGTCAGCCAGCTCCTCTCATTAGATAAATTTTGTTCCTGGTACCTTGTTATCTTACAAGAAAATATCAGCAGATGGCTTTTGGAGTAAGTTCAATGCCTGTATTAACAATCAACTCTGTATTAATACTGCTGCCTGGCTGAGAATAATTATAAGGACCCTCAGTTCTAAATATTAATTCCATCTTAATTCCAGTTATGTTAAAAAAGTTTATCTTTAAATTGATGAAATAAAGCATATCCCTCAAAATTTGTTTGTAGCTTGATGCTTTCTTAGGAAGTTGCGATTACTATTCTGTAATAAACAAGGAAGTTAAAACAAGAAAGAAAATTAAATGGAACTTGGCAAATAGATTCATCAAAGAATTTAAGGTAATACCAAGACAATCGTGTACAGTGGGTTTAAAGAAGAAAGTCCAAATTGGAGAATGAAGCTTTTTATAAAAATAATTTGTATTTGTATAAAGATATTCACTAATGTTCAACTCATGAACCTCCAAATATCTGGCACTCCATTGTATAGTTAGAGATTAAGAATTCTTTCCTAACTGACTTCTGCCACTTGGCCCACACCAAAGATTAAAAGTGAGAGTCCTTGTGCTAAGCAATGATATTTATTTATGCTGACTATCATGGATATGTTTTAGGGTATCTGGTTTATATTGTCTTCCTTTAAGGCAGAGGTTAGCAAATTAGGATCATGAATCAAATCTTTCTTGACTCATACTTTTGTAAATAATGTTTTGTTGGAGCACAGCCACTCTCATTCTTTTAGTAATATCTGTGGTTACTTTCTATGTGCAAAGGCAAGGTTGACTAATTATGATATAACCTTTAGGCCTCAAGTGTAAAATATTTACTATTTGGCCCCTTACAAAAAAGGGCCCCTTGCTTTAAAGAGTGTTGGGATTCCTTCCGGCAGGCAGTTAAATTACCAACCAGTTGAGGTTGGTTTTATTCTTTGTTCTATTTCAGTTTTATCTTTAGCTCAGAATAATGCTCTTGGGACATACTCCTTAACTCATAAGAAGTGGCATCTATGGGAGTCTTAACTGAATACTGGAAATGCACTATGAGGTTTCTCTACTCTCATTAGGCTGCTCCAACATCTTCCTGACATGCATGTCTCACTGACTCTTGCCCTGCCTGTGCAGAACTTCATCTTCTGCCAAGATTGTAGATTGTTGGGATTGCCCTCTGTGTAGCCCCCTTTCTTTCTTTCCTCCTTTCTTTCTTTCCTCCTTTCTTTCTTTCTTTCTTTCTTTCTTTTCTTTTTCTTTCTTCTTTTTCTTTTTTTAAGATTTTTTTTATTTATTTGGCAGAAAGAGAGAGAGAGAGACAGACAGTGAGAGAGGGAACATGAGAAGGGGGAGTGGAAGAGGGAGAAGCAGGCTCCCCGCTGACCAGAGGGTCCGATGTGGGGCTCGATCCCAGGACCCTGGGATCATGACCTGAGCCACTCAGGCACCTCAAGTAGCTCCCTTTTTCTCATAATTTGCCTTATAAATCCTAGCCAGATTAGGAGGCTTGAATTATGATATCTGCTTCCTGGGGAGACCTTTGTGTCCTACCTACTCTCCTACCTACAGTGGCCAAAAAGTGACCTCAGAAGAAAACTAGTGTGAATGTGGGAATGTGTGACTCCTTTCTCTAAAGGATCACAGTCCTGTATGGTCTATCCTCAAATGCCTGAAAACAGTTGTCTTATATACTGTCCCCAGTTTTATAGCTATTTAGACAGGACCATCCCTTCTAGTACCAACTACTCTGTCATGGCTGAAATGGAAGATTCTAAAGAGCAAAAATTTGAATCGTAGTAACTGGAAATGGTACAAAATCAGGCTTTGGTATAAATTAAAAATAGCCTAGGGAAGCGTTAGAAATCATTAACTTGAGTACTCTTCCAACTCTGCAGGATCTAGGGTGACCCCAGCTTCCAGGCCACATGCTGTTACTCAGACCTATAGGAATGGGGTTCTCTGAAACCCAAACAAGGCTCAACTCCAGCCCTAAGACACAGCTTCAAAAGGAAGAAAGCCTTTGATATTTCCTTGATGTTTCTTGCCCCATAATGTGTAGGCTAGCCAGCTCGGATTCCGATTCTCTGACTTCTGGCTATGCAGATTCATTACTGACCAGTTTCTCTCTCTGATGATTTTTCGCATTTGATTAAAGCCTTTCTTTATCTCTCTCTCTGACTTTCACTTCACTTTGACAGCACCCAAAGTACTTCATTATCATGATTGATCCCAAATATGTATCAGCATTAATTACATAAATATTAATTCAATAATAATAATAAGATAAAAATAACACAGGTTGACAATTATCATCTGACTGTGAGAAGCATATTCATGTTGAGATGAGATAATGCCTGTGTTTGCTAACACTTTTGCTGTTATAGCTAGCTAAACCTTATATGTGTAAGGAAAGTAGAAAATTTCCCCAAGAGTATACAGTATGTTATGAAGTAGCCTTCAATAAGGATGTAATATTTTAGAAATCCTCTGATTTAATTAAAAATGGTAAATGTTTCTTTCTACTCTATAACATTAACATTTTATATAATATAAAATGGTTCAAATTCAAAGTTAAATCAATTAACTTCTAAGTGTACTACTCAGGAGGATTTTAGCTATAAGAAAATACTGATAGTGAATCAACTGAATAAAATTTACTAAACAAGTGTTTTCTTCCTATTTTTTTTAAATCTCTCACAACATGAAATTAAGAAAAAGGGAATTTAGGAATAGTGTAGGGTCTCAACCTCAGAAAAGGAAAAATTCTATTTCTGCTTTATCATTCCAATCATGTAAATTTTAAATCATGGTTGCAGATGGCTTATTAAACTCCAGTGTATATCTTTGCCCAAGCAAGGAAAAAGGTAAGCTATTGACACCAGTCACATTCTTTTCCCCTAGAAATCCTTCAAGATTTATCATCTCACATTTTCTTGGGTAGAGATATTTCACTTGGGAACCCCTCAATCATTTCTAATGTAAATCAACAATTGGAACAAGAATCAGAATTGAGTTTTTGCTCATCATGCACCACCAATGCTTCAAGAAAAATATATATTCTCAAGGGATGTATCATGTTTCTCTGTGGCTCCCTCAACCTCCTGGCATATCCTGTGGTCATAGATCAGTTTGAAAATAAGGAAATTACATACAAAATATGTTTCTGTATCTTCTAGAACATATTCTATGTATACTACATAGTGCGGACACATTTTCTTGGTACCAATGCTGATATGTTTTACATCTTTTACTCCTTTAGCAATTCTCCAACCTCTACATACACACACACACACACACACACACACACACACACACACACACACACCATACCACATGAATACCGTAGTAGCTCTCTACAAAGAAAAAGTCAGATAACTAGAGACCATGTCCAATCTTCTAACTGGTATTATAAGCTAATTGTTCTCAGTATGTGTATATATATATGTATACATATATATATTTCTTTTCCTTTGTTTCTGTAGAAATTCACATGACTAGTAACCTTCAGTTTACCTATTTACAAGGCTGAAAAAGTGTATTGATATTGATGCAAGACAGTTTCTTTGTATTGCATTATATATCTGTGTGTATTTTACTTTAAAAATTAATTCAATTAATTTCCATGACTTAGAACTTTTAAAAAATAAGTCAAACTTTCCAACTGTTAGTAGTAAACATTTACTTGTGATCTATCTCACAAGTATTATAACAAAATAATGAGAATTGTTCTGTTCTTTATTAAGGGCAGATTTTATGAAAGACTTGTGGACATTTGATTGGAATGAACTATATTTTCACTTTTTGTGGGTTTTTTTGTTATTTATTTATTGGTTAGTTTATAATGAAAGAGAAACATTCTAGGAGTAAATAAAGGTGTGGCACAATCCACTTATGTTTCTATAAGCTAGAATGAGCAGTAAGATCTTAAAAAATTACCTTTGATATTGTTAATTTGATATTGATATTCTTAGGGTTGTTACTTTCTCTAATAACAATGATTTGAAGGCTGGACTTGGTAATTAATATTACAAATGGAAATCTATTATAAAGGGATAGTGAAAAGTATGTACCATACCCAAAAATTATTTTTTAAAAATTAAATTAAAATTAAATTTCTGTCTATTCTCTTTTCAAATTTGTTATTCTATTGCTTAAGGGTGGCTCTTGGGGACAATGACCATTATGTGGCAGACATTTCTGGATGTTGGATATAAAAATCCCTAGAGGGAAGCCACACCTTTGCCTAGTGCTAACTCATTCTTGGCAGCTAGAAGTTTTTTGCATGATAAATGTTGCAATTAAATGTATTGAGTTGTGCATAAAATAACTTCCAATTTTACATCAAGTGTATCTGAAAGTTACTAAAAAAGCATAAAAATGTGAAGTAGAATTCTCAAATAAGGAAGGTGTACATATTTTATATAAGTCATAGCTTAATATTATTAATACTAGCAATAATATTTTTTTAAGATTTTATTTATTTGAGAGAGAGAGAGGCAGGCGGAGAGAGGGGGAAGCAGGCTCTCCGCTGAGCAGAGAGTCCGATGTGGGGCTCGATCCCAGGACCCCGAGATCATGACCCGAGTCGAAGGCAGAGGCTTTAACCGCTGAGCCACCCAGGTGCCCTTTTTTTTTTTCTAGCAATAATATTTTAAAATAGAAACAAAAGAAAACTTTCTTTTACCAACAAGATAATGTTATTCCAACAGTAGAGGGCATAACAAATTCACTAAAATTATTTCACTTGATTATTTCTTTAAAGATTTATTTATTTATTTATTTGACAGAGGGAGAGATCACAAGCAGGCAGAGAGGCAGGCAGAGAGACAGTGGGAAACAGGTTCCCTGCTGAGCAGAGAGCCTGATGTGGGGCTCAATCCCAGGACCCTGAGATCATGACCTGAGCTGAAGGCAGAGGCTTTAACCCACTGAGCCACCCAGGCACCCCTCACTTGATTATTTTTAAGAATAATGTTTTAAAATATGTGTTTAATGGAAGAGCATTTTTCTCTGTTATTTTACATTAGTGGTTAACTCTGGGTTGCAAAAGCAGAAAAATTTACACAGTGATGTGTTTATTTTTTAATTTGTTTGATCTTTTATTCTAATATATGAGCATATTTTAATTTTATTTTTATGTGTAGTTGTGATTGTATACATTCTTGTAATTCTTGTTTACTTTTTAAAATTGGTTCTGTTCTGTTTTCTCCCTTATGAACTCTCATCACCTCCACCTTCCCGAGTATTATCCATGTATCACCTTAAGACAAAAACTTTCATTTTTACTGGTATTCATATCATAATATTGTATAAATATATATATGAATGCACAGGTGTACATATAAATTCCATATGAATCTACATATATGCAATGAGAAGTTTTATTAGTGCTTCTTTTATGGAAAATGAAACTGTTATACTTACTTTTCTGCAATTCCCTTACTCAGTAATGTTTTCTGGAAATGCCTCCAAATCAGTGTCTCTTTTCCATTATTTCAACGGATGTGCTTGATATTCCATCTTCATATTCACTGTAATATATGACTTGATTCCATTCTTTTTTTTTTTTTTTTTTTTTTTGATTCCATTCTTTAAAAGGATGCATATCCACAGGTCCCTGGGTGGCTCAGTTGGTTAACTGTCTGCCTTTGGCTCAGGTCATGCTCCTAGAGTCCTGTGTATGAAGCAGGCATTTTGTTCCCTGCTCAGTGGGGGTCTGCTTCTCCCTCTGCCCTTCACCCAGCTTATGCTCTCTCTCTTGCGTTCTTTCTCTAATAAAAAAAAAAAATCTTATAAAAAACAAAAGGATGCATATTCCATATGTGGATCTATCATAATAAATCCATTCTAATATTGATGTGGTTTCTCTTTTTGTCTTTTGCCTCTTTTTAATCGCTGCTGATAATCCTGTAATGAACACCGTTGTGAATTCTGTAGTAACTTCAAATCTTACATGCTGATGTTTGGCTTCTACTAAATACATTTATGGGAGTAGCACTGCTGGACTGTGTGTGTGCGTGTGTGTGTGTGTTTTAATTTAATAGACATTACTATGTTTCCAAAAGTGCTGCAAAATTTCACATTTCCAAAATTTAACAACATTTATATTTTTGTTGTTGTTGTTTAGGATTCTATTTTTTTATTGGACAGAGAGAGAGAACACCAGCAGGGGGAGTGGCAGGAAGAGGGAGAAACAGGCTCTGCGCTAAGCAGAGAGCCTTATCCTAGTACTCTAGGATCATGACCTCAGTCAGGTGCCTCAGCATTTGTGTTTCCATCAGCTGTACATAAGAACATTTTTTAACCGATTTTTCTTTTTAACACATTGTCTAGTTGATAGGTGTGAAGTGGCATCATCTTAATCTTTAGTTTTCAATAAAATGGTAAATTTGGTTACACATTTGTTTGGCCATCTCGACTTGCTGGTGATATGTTCTTGATCAAATCTTAAACTAAGATTTTTTTAGTCTCTTTCCTAATTTGTAAGATTTTTGTATAGAAATGAGGGTATTCGTCTCTTATAGCTGTTTTGGGGAATCAAATAAACTAATTTCTAAATGTAAGAACCTGGTAAAATTTGAAGTATTATACAGGTTATATCTAAACACACACACACATCATCTACAAAAAATAGTGTGAAGACTTGGTTTCTTAATCTAGATAATTTAAGAAAAATATTTCCATCCTCTTCTATTTGAAATTGCCTGGCGGCTGGGAAAAATAAACAGATACTTAAGTTCTAAATTTGCACCTAATTATCTCTGGTTTCTTCTTCATTTTGTTAGGATCTTCACTGTCTCATGTTGT
This sequence comes from Nasua narica, assembly GCA_028533885.1. NCBI lineage: Eukaryota > Metazoa > Chordata > Mammalia > Carnivora > Procyonidae > Nasua > Nasua narica. The sequence goes on along the minus strand of CM052800.1, from coordinate 24,873,468 downwards.
ATTAATTGATACTTATTAGATTTTCTAGTGATGATTTACCCTAAAAATTTTCCCATTCATGATTCTCTTTCTGTATCCCTTTCTTCTCCTATGTCCCAAGTGCTTTCATTAGTTACAACTTGCTTAGTAATTTCTAGGATGCCATTTTTTTCCCCATTCTTCTTCTTCCTCCTCCATCTCTTTGAGTCTTCACTGTCTCTGCCATCTAACATAGGTAATCAGTAATTGTTCTAGGCCAAATATCAGACAACCCATTCCCTAGGAAATTCCATTAGCTCATGAAACACTCATCCATAGCTGATTAAGAATATTTTGCTTCCATTACTATTGAGATATGCACATGTGTGCACATATATATTCATATATATACATATATAGTTTTTATGTATAAATATATATGTTTGACTCTGTTAGTGATTCATAACTTTCATTTTTATTTTCTCTTACTAATTATAATTATATAAAAATGGAATTTCTAATATTAGTCTTTATTCATAATAATTAAATTCAGAGAGGGATCTACTTTCAGGAGCGTATTTTGATACTGTGTATTTTCCTCATTCCTCCTTTCTTGCTCCATGTTTCAGGGTGTGAGAACTGACCTGAGTACAGCCTTTAGGTAGTGAGTGAACCAGTATCAGCTTTCTCGTGACTAGGTACTTTAATTGTTGCCACTGCTTCTTATGACAGCTTTTTTTGAGGATCAAAATCCCATCTCAGAGAACTGTCTCTTTCTTTTGTGATTATTTAACTTACAGCCAAACTGAGACTATCTGGTGAGAGAGACGCTTTATGACTTTAAAAGTTGAATGCATGCAACCTCTTTTCCAAGAATGCACAGTAGAATTTGGGATAGTTAATCTGACACCACCACATACATGCTATTTACATGTAATCCCAAACTTTGCTGATATAACAAAATAGAAGTTTACTTCTCATTAACATAACAGCCCTACATGTATGTTTTTGGTCAGTGGAGTATATCCCCTCTAGCCTTAATTCAAGAGCCCAGGCTTTATCCACCTTCTTGCTCTGTTATGACCTAGGGCCCTGTAAACTTCTGCTAATGGCCAACTGGATGAGGAGATAAAAGGTGGAGTTGATTTACCCAGTCCCTGAAATGACACACATCAATTCCCTTCCTTTAAATAGCAGGAGATATTCATATAGTCCATCCTGGATGCAAGAGACATAAGAAATATAATCCTTGCCTAGCTACCCATCTCCCAGCAATAAATTCATTTCTGAGCAGAAGGGATGAAGTTTTGCTGGAAAGCAAGCTTTCGTCTATGGACTGAATTGTGTCCCTCATTAAATTGCATTTATTGAATCCCTACTCCTCAACATGGTGGTATTGGGACATGGGAACTTTGAGAAGCAATTAAGGTTAAATGAGGTCATCGGGTTGGGTTCTTCATCCTAGGATTACTGTCTTTTTAGGAAGAGACACCAAAGAACTGTCTCACATGCTCACTCTCTCTTGCCCTCTCACCCTGCCATGTGAGGACACAGCAGGGAGGTGGCCATCTGCAAGCCAAGAAGAGGTACCTCACCAGACATTACCATGCTGCTTCCCAATCGCAGACTTCTAACTCCCAGAACTGTGTGAAAATAAATTTTCATTTATGGTATTTTGCCTAGTAGCCATTGGGGTTATTTTATGGAAAGCTGCAAAATATGAGTATTCTAATTCATTTTCCTTCTTCGTTTATTAGCTGGTCTATTTCTATAAAGGAAAATTTCTCCTCACTCTTTGTGTGTTTGTTTTTCAGATGTATAATTTCTATAGGAAAGACAGGGAAATTTTACATTTTTTTCTCTTTCTTATTTTCTAAATAGTTTGATTTCTCATCCTCTAGCACAATAATTAAAAATATGTTTCTAAAAAACATTATGAAATCATACATTTAAATATGTTGTACATATTTATCACTCTGAAAATGGTCACATTATCCATCACTTCTTAGGAGGAAGTTATTCAAGTTGGCTCTTCTTTTGATGTAATTCTAGCAGTCTTTTGTTGCTGCCATTGATGCTTGAGAATCTTTTTATGCATTATCTGTCTCCAACATGAAACAAGCTTTATGCTATGAAACATGGTTCCTTATACAGACCTTGTTTTTTTGAGACCAAAATCTGTACAAGTGGAGTGTTTATGGATGTGGTAATTTCTTCTCAGTGCTTTTAAGTAACAGATGTAGAAGATATGTATTTTTTAAAAAAAGAAATGGGGGGTAGCTCAGTGGGTTAAGCCTCTGCCTTTGGCTCAGGTCATGATCTCAGGGTTCTGGGATTGAGCCCTGCATTGGGATCTCTGCTCAGGAGGGAGTCTGATTCCCCTCTCTCCCTGTCTCCCTCTCTGCCTACTTGTGATGTCTCTCTGTCAAATAAATAAATAGAATCTTTAAAAAAAATGAAATAGAAGTTCAGTTGATAGAATTAAATGATCCTTAATTCATCTCAATATTCTTACATTTCAATCTCTATTTTTTCACTAAAAATGTTATTTTTTTATTACATGACTGAGTTACTTGTTCTATTGCACACCACATGCTTGACAGTCTCAAAATTGACAACACCATAAACAATATAATTAGTGAAAAATAACAATTATGTTATTGTAAACATTTTTTTATTTTTTTTTATTCTTAGGGCATATCCTACCAGCGTGAATAATTACATGATTGTGCTTCAATGTTCTTTGGAATAGTTCCATTATCTGTGGTTAAGTCAAAAGTTTATAGCTGTACAAAGTTTCATTTGTTGCAAATTCAATTTTTAGGAATTGTTTTTCTGGTATTTGATTTTATTTTATAATTATGCAAAAAAGTTTATATACCCAAAGTCATATTCACAATATAACGAACACCCATAGAAGACTAGATGCTAATCTTACCCTCTCTAATCTTTTCCTGTCCTTGTCTATCAGTAAATATATCTAAAATGTTATGATTATCTCTCCATGCTTTTTGAAGAATTAAACACAAATATTTGTGTACATGGGAGCTTCTTTACCAAGCACTTTTGAATTGTTCTGAACCTCAGAAAAGACAGATGTATACAGGGCGCCTGGGTGGCTCAGTGGGTTAAAGCCTCTGCCTTCTGCTCAGATCATGATCTCAGGGTCTTGGAATCGAGGCCGGCGTCAGGCTCTCTGCTCAGCAGGGAGCCTGCTTCCTGCCTTTCTGCCTGCTTGTGATCTCTCTCTCTCTCTCTCTATCTCTCTGTCAAATACATTAAAAAAAAAAAAAAAGAGGGACGCCTGGGTGGCTTGGTTGGTTGAGCAGCTGCCTTCGGCTCAGGTCATGATCCCAGCATTGTGGGATCGAGTCCCGCATCAGGCTCCTTGCTCCACAGGGAGCCTGCTCCTCTCTCTGCCTCTGCCTGCCTCTCTGCCTGCTTGTGTTCTCTCTCTGTTAAATAAATAAATAAAATCTTTAAAAAAAAAAAAAGAGTGTATGCTTAAAAAAAAAGACAGATATATATATATATATATATATATTTGTATTTTACTTTCTTTACCTTTTCTAACTTAAAATAAACACTGGTGTCCCTTCTTACAGAATATAGACAAATTTCAAACTCCTTTTTGCAGGTACATAGTACCCTATTGTATGGATTTCCTTAGTTCATTAAATCGGTTGCTTATTTATGAATACTTGAGGCTTTTTTTTCTGTCTTCTCTGTTATTACAAATAGTGCCTCAACAAACAGCCTTGTATGCACATTTTTTCATGTTTTTGCCGGTATGTATTTGGAATAGATCCTGTAAATAGAATTATTAGGTAAAATGGTAAATTTATATGCTTTTGTATATTTAAAAGAATATTTTATTTATTTCAGATGTTTATTTTAAATATATAATCTGAATATTTATGCCAATGTGAAAACACAACTGAAATACATTTTAAAAGTTTTATTCAAGGAGTATTATTTTAAAGATGTCAGCTATATGAAATATAATGCATTACCTTTATAATATTAGACTTTTTGTTTTGTTTATTATCACAGAAATATTTTTGTTTATAATGTTTTTTTATTTTTTAATTTAATTTTATTTTTTCAGTGTTACAAAATTCATTGTTCATGCACCATACCCAGTGCTCCATGCAATACGTGCTCTCCTCAATGCCTACCAACAGGCTCACCCAACCCCCAACCCTCCTCCCCTCCAAAACCTTCAGTTTGCTTCTCAGAGTCCACAGTCTTTCATGTTTCATATCCCCCTGCAATATAATGTCATTTTTAAAAAGTCCATCAAAAGGAGAGTAGAGCTTGCCTTCTACTTACGTCTATTTTTACCAAGTTACAGTCTTCAAAGTCAGCCATTATTTACATTGACTGTGAAAAGGAGCTTTCAAATTAGCCCTGATTTATTATTATCATTATTCTTTTAAGCTGAGGAACTTAAAATAAATCTTAAAAAAAAATATTTTTTGCATGAAAAAGGATATGTAAATATAAACACTTTGGTTAGATTCAAGATTGTTGGGGCAACATTTAAATTTAGTTTAGAATGGTACACATAGCACTTTTTGTTAACATTTTACTTTTGATTTCTTTGTTTGAAAATATTCGTGGTTTGCTGTGCACCATGCATAATTGTCTGAATCTTAAAAATAGCAATGTGTAAGTGTGATTTTCTTTCCTTTAATTACCAGCTTTCGCTTGTATACAGAACTAATGACATTGCTTTTAAAAATGTTGATATAGAACACCTATTGATTAACTTTATTTCCCAAGCCTTAATTCAGGGGTGAAAATAGATATCACCACTTGATGGGAAGAGAGTCAAAGTTAATTATTTAGAGAGGAATGAACATTGGTAAAGGAGACTTTATTGTAGCCATATTTGCAAAAAAAAATCTACTTACATTTCTACAGCCTTACAAACTGTCACATTAAGAGCAACTGAAAGAAAATACACAGTTAAAAAAAAAACATATGAAATAGACTTTAACAATTACTTGAACGTTTAACTTTAAATCGCCATAGTTATAATAATTATTGCATGTAAAAACATGTTCTTATGTAATATATGGAAGGCCAAAGTGAAGAAGACACCGTCTTGTGTTTTGGGGAGTGTTGCTACTGGCAACAAGACTATGGGAAAAGTATGGCAGCATTAGATTCTACTATCTATTCAATTTCACTTTACTCCACTCAGAGTAGTAACTCTTATTAATCCATTGTCAATTTTTATAGGAATACCATAATGAGGTTTAGCCAAGAACCTGCTCATACTTTCCTTGAAATAATTATGTAAGTACCTGAGTTCATGCATTACACATCTCCTATTTAAAATAGCAAAACTATATTTTTTGTTGGTTTATTCCCCGCAGTGAATATCAGTGACATGGTGCCTATAAAATAAACTTATATTTGATAAGGACTCACTACCCAATTCATTCATAAATTACCCCAATCTGTGCATAATTCTTCTCCTCTAAATACACAGTGAATGAGGAAAAAGCTCTTATGATCCATTTGATAAATAGAACCAAAGCTTTTACTTTGGAAGAAAGAGCATACAAATAGGAAATGGTGGGAAGTAAGAAAGTGTGGATGTAAATTAGAGGTAATAATATATATGGCAGGCAAAATAATGGTTCCCCAAATATGCCCATGTTCTAATCTGTGGAATCTGTAAATGTGTTTCCTTACATAGCAGTAGGACTCTGTAGGAAGAAAGTTAAGGAACTTTAGATGGGAAGATTATCCTGTATGATCTGGGTGGACCCAACCAGGTAATCACAAAGCAAGAGAATTATAGTCAGAGTGATTTGAAGATGTCATTCTGCTGTCTTTGAAGACAGAAGAAGGGCTATGAGCCACGGACTATAGGTAGCTTCTAGAAACTGAATAAGGCAAAGACATAGACTTTTCCCTAAAGCCTCCAGAAGGAATGCAACCCTGACAGCATTTTGATTTTAGCCCAGGAAGACCTATTCCATACTTCTGACCTCCAGAGCTCTAAGATAATAAATGTGTTGCTTCAGTTACTTTAATTTTTGGTAATTCGCTACAATAGGAAACTGGTACAGTGTGAAGTCATATATTTTCATTCTTTTTTGTTAACTTATTTTAGTAGAATGTGTGTGTGTGTGCGTGTGTGTGTGTATAAAATCAAACTCACGTAACTCCAACCAGAAAAAAAGATCAAGAAAATTAATGTCCCAACTCAGAATCTCAAACCCTAAGTCATTTTATATCAATGTCTGACCTAATAGATTCAGTTTTCCTCTTTATTTATTTATTTTATTACATAAATGGAATGATACAATAAGTATATTTTTATTTTGTTTTTTTACTTAACATTATGTTTGTAATTGTTATCCATATTTATTTGTATAGTTGTAGATTAAGTGCTCAAGTCCATATGTTCTCTTTGTAAATATACCAAAATTTCTTATCACTTGTACATTAATGAGCATTTGAATACTTTCTATTTTTTTATTATAAATAGCAGCCTTTATGAACCTTTTAAACCATGTATTTTAGAAACAAATATACATTTGTTGAATATATACTGATTGGAATATACTGGACATAAAATCTTGTTGAGTTGTAAAATGTGTATGTGTTCAGCTTCAGTAAATCTGACCAGTTACAGAGTAAAGATGGAGGACAGCCCGAATTCTTTGACATGCTTCCCATTTAGAGGCAAAGTCCACTATGCTCCATTATGTTGAATCTGGGCAGGCTCTGTGTCTTCCTTGAATAAGTGAATATGGCAGAATGATGTTGTACCTGTTCCTGGGCTAAAGCCAAGAGACTGGCTGTCTCTGAACCTACTTTAGAGATGTTTCCTTTTATTCCCTTTGGGAACCAGCCACAAATGCTTGAGAAACTCGGGACATATGGAGAAGGCACATGTAGGCACATTTTTAATCGCCCAAACTAAGCTCCCAACATCAACTACTAGCAGCGCAAACCAAGTGCCAGACATGTACGAAAAAAACCTGGAAAGTGGATTCTCCAGCTCTAGACACCCCATTTAACACCATGTGGTTTAGACAAAAAAAAAAAAAAATCTAGTCAAACCTTTTTCAGATTCCTGGCTCACAAAATAAAATGGTTTTTAAACCACTAAGTTACAAAGTAGCATAGAACATATTGATACAAAACTTGAAAGGAATTGGGTATCTGGAAGTGGAATACAAGATAACAAAGGCTTAAGACACATGACATTGTCTTTCAGACTAGTCAGTAAGCAGAGGCTAGAGGGGCTTGAGAAAACTCAGTGAAATGTGGGGTTTCACGACTTGGAGTCTGGAAGGATAGTGAGAAAATGTTGAAAACCAGAGGAAAGGACTGATTGTTATGTAATGGTGGCAAACTTGGCAACAATCTGCAGAAATGTGGAAAATATAAAGAGTATCTAATTTAGTATCCAAGTTTGCTGAAAGATTTTGTGGAGTAACATAGACAGTGACACCTGGATTCTACTAGCTGCCTATTATAAAATGCAGAGAGAGAGAGGTGAATTAAAAAAGGAATGGTGTGATTTTGAATAGCGTTTCCAGGAAATATCAAAGAGCGGGTAATTCTGGATTTGCAGATGAAATGATTTCTCTCATTTATAGGCTCTTCCAGAAAATGATTCTTAAAATAAGATGTAACTTCCAGGTAAAATTAAATTCATTATCAGGAGATGATATCCTATGTTAGGTCCTCAGAAAATCTTAGGCTGATAGCCTGTCTTTTTAGTTCACAAGTCTTTAGTTTTAAAATAACTGCACCTGAGAAACCTCTTTTATTTCTGTACCTGATTTAAATAAGATCTTGGACTTTAGAAGCCTGATCTTGTTCGTATAATAAATTAGACTTTTTAAAGTCTTGGGAGTGGGAAATTTTGGATGCATCAGGAATGTAAATAATTTGTGGCTAGAGTGTGGATTTTAGTGGCTTGTAAAAAGCTACAAATTCATTGATATTTTTCCCACTTAGAGGTGGCTTTCATGACATGAGAAACCCATGTGTAAATGTTTCTATAATAACCCTTGCCAGAATGGTTCTTTGCTTTCTATAATTTTAGTTAATCTGATCCTTAAAAATTCTACCAATTTTCAATGCCTTTAAACGTGATTATGAAAGTAAAAGATATCGTTCTACATCGTTCTAGTTATAATGAGGCATAGAAATAGTCCTAATTGTCCTCCCCCCAATATCCATTACACCTTCTTTCTTTATAAATCAACCCCAATATTTTCAGGGCAGCAAAAAGTTGAACTTAATATTTAAGGTTTTCTTTAGTTTCAGGGACATGACAAGGTTGTGGCCTATGATACCTAGACATGAATGGCTGGGAAGGGTTTAAGTGTCTCTTGGGGAGGTCCTGTGTTCATGGATTGGAAGACTTAATGTTGTTATGATGGAAATACTACCCAAAGTGATCTAAAAAGTCAATACAATCCCTACAAAAATCCTCAAAGTTCTTGTTTTGCTTTGTTTTTTGAAGAAACAGAAAATGATACTAAAATTCATATAGAATCACAACAGACCCAAAATATATAAAATAGTCTTCAAAAGAAAAACAAAATTGGAGGCTTAATTTCAAAACTTCAGCTACAATAATCTAAATTAAAGTATAGGCTTATTTATAAGCATATATATCAATAGAATAAAATTGAGAGTTCCTGAATAAACCCATATTTATGGTCGATTTATGGTCAATTGATTTTCAGTGTGGATGCCAAGATCATTCAGTTTAACAAGGAAAAAATAATCTCTTCAACAAATGGTGTTGAACAACTAGATATCCAAGTGCAAAATAATTTAATTGGACTTTTATTTTACAACATACACAGAAATCAACTCAAATGGATACATGGCCTAAATGTAAGAGCTACACTTTGCAACTCTTAGAAGGAAATATGTGGGTAAATACTCACGATCTTGGATTTGACAATGGATTTT
>CM052800.1:24848547-24864049 GCA_028533885.1 Nasua narica | reverse complement strand
ATCATTGTTTTTATTATTCATGGATATTTAAGGAAAGATGAAATTCAGTTACACAGAGTCACTTTTTTTTGACCCCAATCATTCTATGGAGTTAGCCTCCATAATTGAAATATTTAAGAATCACTTCAGGTTTCAATATCTGGAATGAGGGGTGGAATGAAAGCCTCTGAAGATCTGAGCCTTCTTTTTTTTTTTTTTTAAAGATTTTATTTATTTATTTGATACAGAGAGAGAGATCACAAGCAGGCAGAGAGGCAGGTGGAGAGAGAGGAGGAAGCAGGCTCCCTGCTGAGCAGAGAGCCTGATGTGGGGCTTGATCCCAGAACTCCGAGATCATGACCTGAGCCGAAGGCAGCAGCTTAACCAACTGAGCCACCCAGGCGCCCCAGATCTGAGCCTTCTTAACAGCACCTACAGTAGTCCCCCAATTCTTGTGAACTCCCACAAGAGAAAAAAAAAAGAGCTCTGTGTGGCCTTCTTCCCGTATCTCTTTCACTTGTCCCATAACTGATCCTTCTCCTTGTTTCTCCAATGCTGTGAGTAATCTACCTACAAAGTAAATCTGGCCATACATTGCCCTTTTAAAAAGTAAACAAAAGAGCAAACCCAACTCTCTTAGTTTTTTCACACTAAAATCCTTGGATGTCAAGATGGGTGTAACGGGAACTCCTGCAAGTTGAATCCTTTACAACACTCTTGGAAAGCAATATTGACTCAGTCATGTCACTCATGGGAATCTATTTTAAAGAATAAACACTCAAAGGGGTGCCTGGGTGGCTCAGTGGGTTAAAAAGCCTCTGCCTTCAGCTCAGGTCATGATCTCAGTGTCCTGGGATCCAGCCCCACATCAGGCTCTCTGCTCAGCAGGGAGCCTGCTTCCCCCTCTCTCTCTGCCTGCCTCTCTGCCTACTTGTGATCTCTCTCTCTCTGTGTCAAGTAAATAAATAAAATCTTAAAAAAAAAAGAATAAACATCCATGGAAAATAACAACAACAAAAGAATCAGTGGGTGAAATATGTAACAGGAATTTTATTCTCAGAGGTTGTAGCCTCTGGTGGCACTACTAGTGCTTATGTGTTGCATACTACTCAGGTAAGGAACCCAGAATAAGTATTTACTAAGTCCTCTCTTACTTTACTGATAATTTATCTTAAAGCCTCCATGAAAGGTTTAATAATAACATCTCAAGATTTCTAAAGAGAAATATGACAGTCAGAATAATCAGTTTTATACTGGATATAAAAACTAAAAATATTTTTTATTCTGAATGTTTAAAGATTTAATAGAAACTTACTCTGGGGATATTACTTGATCTGTTTCTTATTTGCTGATGAGGAAAGTCTCCTTACCTCCTTTACCTGGCTTGTTCATGATATTTATTACTGAAAATTTCATTTCACATCATGCTTACATGCAAACCATCCCTAAGCTTTTTGGGTTTCCTTTCTAATTTCTTTCAGAATGCCTCTATAAATAACAGCCTTAATAGTGTGTTTTCCTCTGTAAAGACAGATTTCATCTTTCATATCTTACATACCTCTTCCATTTTCCTTAAAATATCATACCTATTATAAAACTTAATAACATTTTAGGTCTAATTAGTTTACTTTGTGAGAAAATTCCAAACAATATATTTTAGTATAATTTTTCCATGTAGTCTATCTAATGAAAAGACCATGTGCCATACTAAAAAAATACATGTACATTTACATGTGATAGCACTAAAATTGGGTCATGTAAAGACATGCTAGAGCTTGGGTAACTTTATGTTGTGAGGTATCTTAAATACTAAACTAAGTGACATTATCACATGTAATGCCCCACCAATGTCCACTGCATTCAGTAAACCATTTCAATTTCTACACAAATTGCCACATTAAAAATATTTAAAAATTAACCCTCAAAAAGACCTAAAAGTGTTTTGCATATGAGAAATACTTAAAATATATGTGTATCATGATTTCTCACCCCCATGCCTTTTCAGAACATCTATCTATTGGAATTCTCTGCTCTCCCTTTTCTGTTTACTTGACAAAAATCATTCTATATTTTAGACCAAGTCAGAAGCTTCCTATAGAGAATTTTTCCCTAATTTAGACAATAAACAAACTAATTTCTTTTCTGTGCTAACTTTCTCATAATTACTACATGGTACTGAGATTTTTGCTTTTTTTCTATGTCACTCACTTTATTGTACTACTTATTATATAGTAATTGTTTTGGAGTCTGCATGTGACCGAGGCTGGCCTGAGGATAGCACTTTATTCCAGTGGCTCCCATGATTGAATCAGAGTTGGTACATAACCAACGTTAATTATATTATTTCCCTGTCCTCCCAACTCTTTCTTTCTGTTTAATTTTGGGTTGAAGAACATAACCCATTTCTTTTTGTGTTATCAAGAACTTTCCCCATTTCCTAGTTTCTACGTGCCAACAAACAGAAAACTCCAGTCAGAAATGGAAGAGAAATGAATTTGCATGCACAGAAAAACTAATGTGAGTAGAATTAAAAAAAAAAAAAAGTGCTAAAGACACCAAGGCCCTTGGCTTAAGTATTTCCACTGTGTAACCCTGGTCCTCATACTTATGCAAGTGCATTAATCCCCTTTTATGCTGAAGTTAATTTGAGATGGGTTGATGTCACTTGTAACTGAAAGATTCCTGAATTACATACATACCTCCATTAAGATTAAGATTTAGCTTTAGTACTGACAAAATTTAGTTCGGCCAATTAACAGCTGATTAAAAACATTTTAACCATATTTTCTTGATGATTACATTCGAAGGCACTAAAGCAGGGAGTGTTCTGTTTTGGGTTTCTTTGAATGTTGAGTAGGGGATAAAATTATTTGAGTATTTATGAAAGAGAAAAGCTAGAGGGAGAAATATATAGTTCAATGCTTAACAATTAGGAGTTCAAATGTGTGGAAGTTAAAAATCTAAAAAAAACCCTAAAAACAAAAAACAAACAAACAAACAAACAAAAACCAAACCAATCCAAAACAAAACAACATAAAAAAACACATGAAGAGGGAAAAGAGGAAAGTTTTCATGTTTCTTCTGTGTATTCCCTTCTCCCTCTGCAATTATGTAAATAATAGGGAAGCCCCATTATAAAGCCAAAATGCCAACAAAGAGTATATTAAAGTTGTTGGTGTTTTTAAATTTTTAATTAAAATGTCCTTGCTGTTGTTGTAGTGAGAAGGGCATTTTCAATTTCTTATATAATAATAGTGGAGAGGGAGTTACAAATGATGATCAATTACACTTGGCTTTGCCATATGGAAAACTAAATATTTCAGAATTAGTTTTTTCTGGCATATGTACCTTTGTATTTTACAAGGCATCTGGGGCTTATGCATTACACAGGAATTTGAAAAAAAGAGAGAAACTTTATTGTATTGTTCCCTAGGGTTTAGCCAATATGAATTCTCAATAGGGTTGACATTTTCATCAAGATCAGTTCACTAACATCATATTGTCATGGATTAGAGACTCATCACTAAAGAGTTAATTCCAGTATAATTTTTAGATTGACTATTTTGCTTTCTTAAAGCCTAATTTGCAAACCCACTGTAATCATATTGTATGTGGGCACTGACATCCCAAGGAAACAGCAATACAGAAATACACTGTGTATTTATGTTCACAAGGAGAAACAAGGGAGACATAGACCTATAGTAACACATCCACATGGTTGCACACACAAACTAAGACATTTGGGTTGTCCTTTACAATAGATTTTGCACACTGTAGTTGTCTGGGCAATTGTCAAAGGACAACAGAACCTCACAAATCATTGGAGCGAAGTATAGGGGTAAATGCACTCTGAGAATGCAAATAAAATCTACTGAGTAGAACTGCAATGGCATAAGATTGGCATCTACATAAAACTCTTTCTTTTCAAGTTGACTCATTCTTTTGTCAGTCAGTCAGATCCAAAATACATTGCTGATGTGATCTGCCTGTCAGATAGCCTGAGAGTGTTTTCATTTGAAAAGAAGGGTGTTTCATTTGAAAAGGTTGACAGGTTCAGGAGCAAAATCATTTGGGACTATTATTGTCCTGATGTTTTATCCATGCCACACAATAAGAGACGGTTTCTGATAATTTCACTGCTACTAACTTCTAAACTCTATTATCTAGTTTAATCCTATAAATTCTAGTTTTATTAAGTAACAGAAGGGATACAAGTAATATCACCTGTTCCTAATTTTCCAAGAGTTGTACTGAGAGTGAATAATATCATAAAGTCCCTCTGTCCATCGATAATATTTTGATAAACTATACCAAACCTTTGGGATGGGGATGCATGGGACACTTGATGATCTTGGGACCCTACAATCAGCTTAAATCTTAAAAAGTGAAAGAAAAACTACTGTGAACACTGAATAGTGTGGAGCCTATCATGTTCAGATACATTTTCTATTTTTTTTTCTTTTTTTGCCGGAGGAGGAAAGATGGCCATTTTTAAAGGCAGATTCTAAGGGCCAAACGTATTAAGGCATACTGGCTGAAGAGCCAGAGTTTGTAAAAGTTAAAGCCTTGACAGTTCAGGGTCTGTGACTGAGATGAAACTATTACAACCCTTGAATCAACCGTAGGATTTTCAGGAGATTTAAGTTTGAAGATCTGGTGCATTTCAGCATTGACAGAATTCTGTAAAGCAATCGGAACCTGATATGTCAAGACAAAATATAAATGCAGGCTTCTGTAGTTGATTTTGTGGATCTTTAGACAAAGTTATTAAAAGTTCAGATCCCAAACAAGAGCAGTTTCCTCTTAGATTTTACTTTTGACAGGGCGCCTGGGTGGCTCAGTTGGTTGAGCAACTGCCTTTGGCTCAGGTCATGATCCTTGAGTTCCTGGATTGTGTCCCACATCGGGATCCCAGCTCCATAGGGAGTCTGCTTCTTCCTCTAACCTTCTCTCCTCTCATGCTCTTTCTCACTTTCTCTGTCTCTCAAATAAATAAATAAAATCTTTAAAAAAAAAAAGATTTTACTTTTGACCAAAAGTAACACAATAACACAAGTACCCCTCTTCCAAAACCAGCTTCCCTAACCTTTATGTTAAAAGTATCCCACAAATAATAATTTGTCTGATACCAATTTTATAACATGGAAAAGACAAAAACAAACAACAACAACAACAACAAAACCTGGTTCTGAGAACTTATAGAAATAATCTGCATCATGTTGAGCATTTTTTCAAGGAAAGTTTCAAATGAAACTTCCCCCAGGAAAGTGAGTATTCTAGTTCAAACAATCTCTTATAAGGATATTTTTGGCAGGAAAAATGGTGGTTGTGTTACTCATGATGCAATTGAATCCACATGAGTAGCTTATTAATGGGATACTGGGTTAATTGACATGACAAGCATATAATCAACTTGAAAGTGCTTATCTTTTTCTGACATGGTTTGGTGGTTGGCTGAATTCTTTAGTCCTTTGTTCTAATTTGGCTGTAAATCAATTGGATTGTGTAGCACCAGGGCTTTTGCATTTTGTGAGCTTGTAGTGATAATCATAAAAAGTACTGGAATTTCAACCTAGTTCTCCTATTATATGAGCTGAAACGAAGCTAAGTATTAAAACATTCCAAGGCAATCTAATATACACACCCCTCCTATTTTTATCCAGTCCATTAAAAAGTTGGTATTTCTTATATGACTATAACATTGAAGTGTGTTTCTAAAATATAGGATAATTGAGAAATATTATCATCAGGTAGTAGAGTATACTATCTAAGATTAAATAAACCACAACTAATTATAACATTTAGTTAAAAAATTATAACATTTAGATAAAATTTGACAAATTTTTAAAATCACCTAAATGTATACACCTTAAATATTAGTAAAATATATGGAGAAATTTTTAGAGAATTAATGGATTCAGTTATTACTTCAAATTTTATTTAATCTTTCAGAAAAAATCTACTTATGTCCAACTTGGCAATTCCTGACTGCTTTCATCACTTGAAAAAGGTTATCTTAAATATAATTCATGCAGAAAATCCATAAAAATAGCTCTTTTTAAAAAAAGATTAATTAATTAATTAACTAATTCATTAATTAATTTGAAAGAGTGCAATCTCGCATGAGTGGGGAGGGTGAGTGGGGGTTAGGGGAGAGGCAGTGGGAGAAGGAGAAGCAGATTTCCTGCTGAGCCCCAGTTGGGGGAGGATTCCTGCTTAATCCTAGGACCCTGAGATCGTGACCTGAGCTGAAGGCAGACATTTAACAGACTATCCACCTAGGCACCCCAAAATATAGCTCTTTAATGAACATCTTGTTTACTTAAAATGAGAAACATATTACCAATGTATGTTTTTTCAAGCTTCAATGAAATTCACATTCGACTTCTGAGTGTTTCTGCTCACTTTAACATGAAGAATGAGTTAAAAAATGGTTTTTAATGGTTAAAAAATTATTTCTTCAATAATTTAAAAATGTTTTCTTGATTTTTTTCTATATAAAGTTATGAGGTCTTTATTGATAAATTATTAGTTAAGATTGAACTTGGTTGTAACAAAATACCTCTTTCATGATGTTAAACAGTATATTTTGTTTTATTTTCTCTCTCTCCCATGTAAGTTCAACTGAGGCAAAGACATTCTCTTTCTGCTTACTTTCTACAATATTTGCCTTGGATTTTCAAGGTCTCAGAATGACTGCTGAAACTCTAGGAATCATATTTTTATTTGTGAAAGGAATAAGTGAACTCAAAGCATATATCTTATGACAGTAATATTGTGTGTGTAGTTTACTATTTTTTAAGTTTATTTATTTGTTTTTAATTTTATTTTATTTTTTCAGTGTTCCAAGATTCATTGTTTATACACTACACCCAGTACTCCATGTAATATGTGCCCTCCTTAATACCCACCACCAGGGTCACCCATCCCCCCATGCCCTCCCTTCCAAAATCTTCAGTTTGTTTCTCAGAGTCCACAGTCTCTCATGGTTCATCTCCCACTCCAATTTCCCCCAATTCACTTTTCCTTTCCTTCTCCTAATGTCCTCTATATTATTCCTTATGTTCCACAAGTAAGTGAAAACATATGATAATTGATTTTCTCTGCTTGACTTATTTCACTCAGCCTAATATCCTCCAGTCCCATCCATGTTGATAAACAAAAGTTCGGTATTCATCTTTTTTGATGGCTGCATAATATTCCATTGTATATGTGGACCATATCTTCTTTATCCATTCGTCTGTTGAAGGGCATCTTGGCTCTTTCCACAGTTTGGCAATTGTGGCCATTGCTGCTATGAACATTGGGGTACATATGGCCCTTCTTTTCACTACATCAGTATCTTTGGGGTAAATAGCTAGTAGTGCAATTGCAGGGCCATAGGGAAGCTCTATTTTTAATTTAATTAAAAATTAATTTTTAATTTCTTATGGAGTATCAACACTGTTTTCCAAAGTGGAATGCACCAACTTGCATTCCCACCAACAGCATAAGAGGGTTTCCCTTTCTCCACATCTTCTCCAACATTTGTTGTTTACTGTTTTGTTGATTTTGGCTATTCTAACTGGTGTAAGGTGGTATTTTAATGTGGTTTTAATTTGAATTTTCCTGATGGCTAATGATGATGAGCATTTTTTCATGTGTCTGTTAGCCATTTGTATGTCTTCTTTGGAGAAGTGTCTGTTCATGTCTTCTGCCCATTTTTTGATGTCATTATCTGTTTTGTGAGTTTTGAGTTTGAGGAGTTCTTTATAAATATTGGATATGAGCCCTTTGTCTGTAGTGTCATTTGCAAATAACTTCTTCCACTCCCTGGGTTGCCTCTTTGTTTTGTTTCTTTTGATGTGCAGAAGAAACAGAATACTGTTTCTTTTGCTGTGCAGAAGCTTTTTGTCTTGATCAAGTCCCAAAAGTTCATTTTCACTTTTGTTTCCTTTGCCTTTGGAGACATGTCTTGAAAGAAGTTGCTGTGACCAATATCGAAAAGGTTACTGCCTACATCCTCCTCCAGGATTTTGGTAGATTCCTGCCTCATGTGGAGGTCTTTTATCCATTTTGAGTTTTTCTTCGTGTGTGGTGTAAGATAATGGTCGAGTTTCATTCTTCTATACATAGCTATCCAATTTTCCTAGCACCATCTGTGGAAGATACTTTCTTTTTTCCACTGGTTATTTTTTCCTGCTTTGTCGAAGATTATTTGGCCAAAGAGTTGTGGGTCCATATCTGGACTCCCTACTCTGTTCCACTGGTCTATGTGTCTGTTTTTGTGCCAGTACCATGCTGTCTTGGTGATCACAGCTTTGTAGTAAAGTTTGAAATCAGACAACGTAATGCCCCCAGCTTTGTTCATATTTTTTAATATTTCCTTAGCAATTCGGGGTCTTTTCTGGTTCATACAAATTTTAGAATTGTTTGTTCCAGCACTTTGAAAAATGATCAGGATGGCAATGAAAGTATATATTGTTCGGGGTACCTGGGTGGCTCAGTGGGTTAAAGCCTCTGCCTTCAGCTCAGGTCATGATCTCAGAGTCCTGGGATTGAGGCCCACATCAGGCTCCCTGCTCAGCAGGGAGTCTGCTTCCCCCTTTCTCTCTACCTGCCTCTCTGACTACTTGTAATCTCTCTCTCTCTGTCAAGCAAACAAACAAACAAATAAATAAAATCTTTACCAAAAAAAAGATAGATTGTTATGAGCAGTATAGACATTTTATCAATATTTATTCAGCAATATTTATTCTTCTGATC
The DNA here is from genome assembly GCA_028533885.1 of Nasua narica. NCBI lineage: Eukaryota > Metazoa > Chordata > Mammalia > Carnivora > Procyonidae > Nasua > Nasua narica. Next base: position 24,855,325 of record CM052800.1, on the reverse strand, counting down.
CATGAACATGAATGTTTTCCATCTTCTTGTGTCTTCTTCAATTTCTTTCATGAGTGTTCTGTAGTTCCTCAAGTACACATCTTTTACTTCTTTGGTTAGGTTTATTCCAAGGTATCTTATGATTCTTGGTGCCCTCATAAATGGAATCAATTCTCTAATTTCTTTCTGTATTTTCATTGTTAGAGTATAAGAAAGCAACTGATTTCTGTGCATTGATTTCGTATCCTGCCACTGGATACGAATATTACTGGATTGCTGTATGAGTTCTAGTAACCTGGGGGTGGAGTCTTTGCGGTTTTCCATATAAAGTATCATGACATCTGCAAACAGAGAGAGTTTGATTTCTTCTTTGCTAATTTGAATACCTTTTATTTCTTTTTGTTTTCTGATTGCTGTTGCTAGGACTTCTAGTACCATGTTGAAAAAGAGTGGCAAGAATGGGCATCCGTGTCATGTTCCTGATCTCAAAGGGAAGGCTATCAGCTTTTCCCCATTGAGAATGATATTCAGTGTGGGTTTTTCATAGATAGATTTTATGAACTTGAGGAATATTCCCTCTATCCCTATACTTTGAAGAGTTTTAATAAGGAACGGATGCTGAATTTTGTCAAATGCTTTTTCTGCATTAATTGAGAGGAGCATGTGTTTCTTCTCTCTTCTCTTATTGATTTGTTCTAGCACATTGATTTTTTGCAAATGTTGAACCAACCTTGCATCCCAGGGATAAATCCCACCTGCCATGGTGGATAATCTTTTTAATGCTCTGTTGGATCCTATGAGCTAGGATCTTGTTGAGAATCTTGGCATCCATATTCATCAGGGATATTGGTCTAAAATTCTCCTTCTTGATGGGGTCTTTGCCTGGTTTGGGGATCAGGGTAATGCTGGCTTCACAGAAAGAGACTGGAAATTTTCCTTCTGTTTCAATTTTTTGAAACAGCTTCAGAAAAATAGGTATTATTTCTTCTTTGAATGTTTGGTAGAATTCCCCAGGTAATCTAGCAGGTCTTGAGCTCTTGTTTTTTGGGAGGTTTTTTATCACTGGCTCAAATTTGTTACTAGATATTGGTATATTCAGGTTGTCAATTTCTTCCTGTCTCAGTGTTGGAAGATTATAGATTTCCAGGAATGCATCCACTTCTAGGTTGCTCAACTTATTGGCATATAACTGCTGATAATAATTTCTGATGATTGTTTCTATTTCCTTGGTGTTAGTCTTGATCTCTCCCCTTTCATTCATAATTTTATTAATTTGGGTCCTCTTGCTTTTCTTTTGTATTTGTTTGGCCAGTGGTTTATTGATCTTATTAATTCTTTCAAAGAACCAGCTTCTAGTTTCATTGATGTGTTCTACTGTATCTCTAGTTTCTAACTCACTGATCTCTGCTCTAATCTTTTTTTTTTAAGATTTTATTTATTTATTTAACAGAGAGAGGGAGAGAGAGAGATCACAGGCAGGCAGAGAGGCAGGCAGAGAGAGAGAGGGAAGCAGGCTCCCTGCTGAGCAGAGAGCCCAATGTGGGGCTCAATCCCAGGACCCTGAGATCATGACCTGAGCAGAAGGCAGAGGCTTTAACCCACTGAGCCATGCAGGCACCCCGATCTCTGCTCTAATCTTAATCATTTCCCTTCTTGTGCATGGGATTGGCTTAATTTGTTGTTGATTTTCCAGTTCTTTAAGGTGTGAAGAGAGTTGGTGTATTCAGGATTTTTCAGCTTTTTTTGAGTGAGGCTTGGATGGCTATGTATGTCCCCTTAGGATGGCCTTTGCCATATCCCATAGGTTTTGGACTGATGTGTCTTCATTCTCATTGGTTTCCATGAATTGTTTAAGTTCTTCTTTCATTTCCTGGTTGATCCAAACGTTCTCGATCAGGACGAACTTTAGCTTCCAAGTGTTTGTATTCTTTTCAAATTTTTTCTTGTGGTTGAGTTCCAGTTTCAAAGCATCGTGGTCTGAGAATATGCAGGGAATAATCTCAATCTTTTGGTATTGGTTGAGTACTGATTTGTGGCCCAGTATGTGGTCTATTCTGGAGAAAGTTCTGTGTACTCTCGAGAAGACTGAGTATTCTGTTGTTTTAGGGTGAAATGTTCTGTATATATCTATGAGGTCCATCTGGTCCAATGTGTCATTCAAAGCTCTTGTTTCTTTATTGATTTTCTGCTTTGATGATCTGTCTATTACTGAGAGTGGCATGTTAAGTCCCTACAATTAATGTGTTCATATCAATATGACTCTGTATTTTGATTAACAGTTGGCTCATGCAGTTGGCTGCTCCCATATTGGGGGCATAAATATTTATGACATTTAGATCTTCTTGGTGTATAGACGCTTTAAGAATGATGTAGTGTCCTTCTGTATCTCTGACTATAGTCTTTAGCTTAAAATCTAATTTATCTGATATGAGAATCACTACCCCAGCTTTCTTTGGAAGACTGTTGGCATGAAAGATGGTTCTCCATCCTTTCACTTTCAGTCTACATGTATCCTTAGGTTCCAAATGTGTCTCTTGTAGATAGCATTTGGAAGGATCCTGTTTTTTTATCCAGTCTGCAATGCTGTGCCATTTTATGGGAGCATTTAAGCCATTCACGTTGAAAGTGATTATTGAAAGATAAGTTTTTATTGACTTCATTTTGCCTGTGAAGTCAAACAATAAAAAATTGTTTTTATAGATTGTCTCTGTAAATTTCTGTTTTGTGTCACTCTTGGGTTCTTTCTTCTTTTATAGAAACCTCCTTAATATTTCTTATACTTTTGGCTTGGTGGTCACATAATCTTTTACATCTTGCCAGTCTTGGAAGATCTTTATCTTTCCATCCATTTTGAATGTCAGCTTTGCTGGATAAAGTATTCTTGGCTGCATGTTCTTCTCATTTAGTGCCCTGAATATTTTTGCCAACCTTTTCTGACTTGCCAGGTTTCTGAGGACAGGTCTGATGTTATTCTGATGGTCTTTCCTCTGTACATAAGGAATCCTTTCACTAGCTTCCCTTAAGACATCCTGACTGAAATTATGATTCATGAATTTCACAATCTAGTGTCTGGGTGTCTCTCTAAACTCACTGATCTTGGGGGGGGGAGGGTGTCCTTTCTGCCTCTAGGACATGAACCCTTGCTACATTGCCTAGATTAGGGAAATTTTTATCGAGTATTTGTTCAGCTATATCTTCTTGTCTTCTCTCTTTCTCTACCCCCTCAGGGATCCCGATAATTTTGATGTTGGAATGTTTCATGGCATCAGTTATTTCCCTATTTTTGTTTTCATGACTTCTAAGCTGTTTGTACCAGGCCTCCTCCTGACCCTTCTTTTCTATCAGTTTGTCTTCTAGATCACTAATTTGATATTCTGCCTTAGTTACCCTAGCTGTTAGAGTATTTAGATTAGCTTGGGTCTCATTGATAGCATTTTTTAGTACTGCCAGATCGGCCCTCATTTCCGCCCTTAGAGATTCTATGTTGCCACTAATGGTCTTCTCCATCCTAGCCATTTCCTAGATAATTGTTACCCTGAATTCTCTTTCTGACATACTGTTTATGTCAATATACAATAGTTCTGTGGCAGAGAGCACAATCTCTGAATTTTTCCTCCGTTGGGCGTTTCTCCTCCTAATCATTTTGGTGAGAAGTGGTTGAGAGTATGTATAGCTGAATATATCCACCACAATCCAGGCAAGTAGCACGCTGGAAAGTTTTGGAGTAATCAGAAGTCATCACTAAAAAGAAATAAAAAAGAAAAAAGAGAGAGAAAAAGAGAAAAGAGAGAGAAAACCCAGCCAAAATGAGCCCCTTAAGTAAGATTTATAAGGTACATAAACAAAAACGAGCAAACAAAAAACCAACAAAACTAAAACACACACACACAAAAGAAAGATGAACCCAGCCAAAATGAACCCCAAGAATAAGATTTGTATTGTACAAAAACAAAAAACAAATACACAGAAACACTAATGGAAGAATAAGATGTGAAGGTGGTTATAAACCCTCAATGCAGGGGAGGAAGGTTATTTCAGTTCTTCCTGGGTGAATATAGTTATCTTTGTTAAAGGACTCAACTTTCAGAGATACAGGGAAATTAAAACTGGTTTATATATAGGGGTAGTATTGAATAGGGAAAAAGGATTTCCTTGAAGGTTATATCTATCTATTATCTCTCTCTCTCTCTCTCTCTCATCTATCTATATATAAAGAAAAAAAGAAAAGAAAAAAAGACATAGGTATATGTATGAAAAAAGTTCAAGTTAAAAAGTTATTATGTAATATATTTTATTAAACATCTAGTTGTAGTGGTAAGTAGGTTAAAAAATAAAAGATGAAGAATTGTGAGAATGAATTTAAAAACCAAAGAAAACAAAACAAAAGTTGTACCTATGAAATACACAGGTTTGGGGCAATACCAAGGACTTAATATATTGTTTTCCCTGATGTTGGGGTTTTACAGTTTTATGGTGGCCCTGTGGTTATCCTCCTCTTGTTCTTTTGGCCTATCTTCTGGGGGAGGGCCCTGCCACATTGTTTTTCAGTCAGTTTTGGTTGGGCTGAGTCACCCTGCCCCCTATCAAGGGGCTGGGCTCTGTGGAAACCTGTTTTTCAGACTTTTGTTCTCTGGAGATTTTTGTTCTTTCATGGCTTTTTTTGTCTTTTCAGAGGGTTAGAGCCAAGTGAACTGACCCAGTCCTCTGCCCCAGAGAGAAGCATCAGTTTGCTCCCCTCTGGATGGTCCAGAACACACAGACGCCCCCTCTGCAAACTCTGCTGAACACCGCACCCTCCCACAGGCAGTGCACACTCCCAGCCACCATCTCAGTGGACGCCCAAGGCCCCCGCTTGTCTCTGCACCACCGTGCTCACTAAAACCCCAAGTGGTATTGGTCCTGGGAGCCCAATTGCTGTGGCTGCCATTGGCGGGACTTCTGTTTGGAGTCTAGGCCCAAGTCTGGTGCACTGACAGGCATAGGTGGGTGCTGGCTGTGACTGTCCCAGGACCATGGGCTTGCAGCTGTGCCCGAGACAGCCCCATTCCATCAGTTGCCCCTTAAGACCCTTTGTTCTTTTTTTTTTTTTTTCTTTTAATCAGTCTCCAAGTTAATGCTGGTCCCCAAGCACAGAGCACTTTTTGTATTTGGATATTACTTTCCAAGGGTCACTTCTGGTGGCTCCCTCCCCCTTTCATTTAACCTCTGATATCAGTCTGAGCGTTCCCACTCTGTTTACCTTTCCACTGATGATCTCCTGGCCCCGTAGAGATCCAGAAGTGTATAATCTTACATCTCAGGCTGATTTCATGGGTGTTCTGAATGTTCTGATAGATATTTAACTCAATTCAGGGGACCAGTTGAAACAAGGTTTCCTACTTCTCTGCCATCTTGCCCCTTCTCCTATTTTTTTAAGCTTAGGTAGAATTCACAGAAAAAAAATTAATCACTTCAAAGTGTATAGTTCAGAGGCGCCTGGGTGGCTCAGTGGGTTGAAGCCTCTGCCTTTGACTCAAGTCATGATCTCAGGGTCCTGGGATCGAGCCCCTCATAGGCTTCTCAGATTGGCAGGGAGCCTGCTTCCTCCTCTCTCTCTGCCTATTTGTAATCTCTCTGTCAAATAAATATATAAAATCTTAAAAAAAAACAACAAAGTGTATAGTTCGGTGGCATTTAGTACATTCACAACAGTGTGCAACCATCATCTCTAGTTGAGTAATATTTTCATCACTATGAAAGGAAACCCCGTATTCATTAAGCAATCAATTTCTAGTCCTTAATGAATACTAATCATTTTTTGTCTTTATGGATTTACCTAATTCTATATATTTCGTATGTATGGAGCTATACATTTTGTGACCTCTTGTGACCGGATTCCTTAGCATAATGTTTTTGATGTTGTAGCATGTTGTAGCATACATTGTAGCATGAATGAGTACTTCATACCCTTTTATGGCTAAAATTCAATTGGGCAGATATACTACCTTTTGTTTTTGCATTCATCCATTGATGTAATTTGGGTTATTTATACTTTAGCTATTGATACTAGTGTATGAATATTCTTGTATAAGTATTTGTTTGGATAGCTGTTTTCAATCTGGTGGACACAGAGTTAGGAGTAGAATTTTCGGCTTACATGAGAATACTATGCTTAACTTTTTGAGGACCTGCCAAACTTTTGCCCAAAGACTGTTGTTTACATACCCTCCACCAATGAATGATTTTTCAGTCTCTCCATATCCTTGCCAAAACTTGTTAGTTTCTTTTTCTTTTTTATAGCCATTTGAGTGGGTATAAAGTGCTATTTTATTGTGGTTTTGATTTCTATTGCCCTACTGACTAATGATGTTGACCATCTTTTCATTGTTTGTCATTTGCATATTTTCTGTGGAGAAATATTTTTTTTAAATTTTTTTATTAACATATAATGTATTATTTACCCCAGGGTACAGGTCTGTGAATCATCAGGCTTACACATTTCACAGCATTTGCCATAGCACATACCTTCCCCAATGTCCATATCCCTACCCCCCCACCTCCCACCTCCCAGCAACCCTTAGTTTGTTTCGTGAGTTTAGGAGTCTCTTATGGTTTGTCTCCTTCCCCATCCCATCTTGTTTCATTTCTCTTCCCCACCCCCCCATAACCCCCTGCCCTGCCTCTCAAATTCTTCATATCAGAGCGATCATGTGATATTTGTCTTTCTCTGACTGACTTATTTCGCTTAGCATAATACCCTCTAGTTCCATCCACGTCGTTGCAAATGGCAAATTTCGTTTCTCTTGATGGCTGCATAGTA
>CM052800.1:24816158-24848047 GCA_028533885.1 Nasua narica | reverse complement strand
AAAAAAAAAAAAAAAGAAGGCTCAGATCTTCAGAGGCTTTCATTCCACCCCTCATTCCAGATATTGAAACCTGAAGTGATTCTTAAATATTTCAATTATGGAGGCTAACTCCATAGAATGATTGGGGTCAAAAAAAAGTGACTCTGTGTAACTGAATTTCATCTTTCCTTAAATATCCATGAATAATAAAAACAATGATGTACGTATAAGATAGAAATGAGGAACGTCTAAAAGATTAGATTTAGCATATATACATTTTTCAAAGAGTTGGCAAAAAAACAAGATCTCAGGGTATATGGCCTTTTCTCCAGGAAAGTAGATTAATATAATATAATATAATATACCATACCATAACATAACAGAAAGTATGTCATGTCATATCATATATGTCTCATATATGATACATGCAATATAAATTTAATAAAGGTAATTAGTTTAATACAACTAATATAATATAAATATATTTGTTGGGCAAGGTAGTCATATTCAGCTTCTCTTTCCCAATTCTGGGCTTCTTCTATTTAGGTGTAGGCATCAATGACCCTCAGACATGTCACCAGCTTTCTGTATGTCAAACCCCATAGTAGAGGGTGGGAGTCCTTCCACCACAGCATGAAGTGGGGTGTGTGTAGCCACATCACTTGCATCTGCTGTGGAAGGAATACACTAACATTGGGGACTGTCAAATTGCAAGGGGCTGGATCTTGTGCACTGCCTGTCCCTCCTTACTATAGGCAAACACTATACCACTTAAGCCTAGTGTGTGGGATTTCTCTCCTCAGCCATCTCAAATAATACACTGTTTTGTTCCCTAGGTGATACTTCTCTGCCTTTTAATCTTGATCACATAGCTCCTATGTACTGAACCCAATGTAGAGTTTTTAGCATAGAGTTAGCATAGAGTTCTTAGCAGGGGTCCCAGTGCATATTAAAAAAAATGAATAGATGTTATATTAGACAGAAACATAAATAAACAGAGGCTGAAAACTGTTCAAAAGTAAATATGATATATTAGGGTATTAGTATGGGCTTTTGAAGCATTATTAAATTAAAATCCCAACTTCAATAACTCCTAGCTGTGTGATCTTTGTAAAGTTGTTGATCTTTAGTTTCTTATGTGTAAATGGGTTATTATTGGCAGTGATGTCATTAGTTTGGTATGAAAATAAGCATAGTAATACCAATGAAGAGTCTAACTTTGAACCTAGCACATATTAATCACTAAACTAGTTTTAGCTGTTATTAGTATCTCCTCCTTGATGTAACTTCTTGAAACTTCTGTGTTCCCCGGTGCTTTTTACTCCTGCTATGGATTCTTTTGCTCTGCTAAGAGATGAATCTGTGTCTTGAAAAATGTGAGAGCTATTTGGTTATTTAGAAAAAAAAGTTTTTTTGAAGAGAGGATTCATATCCAAATTGGAGTTAGGAAGCTGAAGTAGCAAGTAAGTATTTATTTTAACAAGTGAAACAAGCATACATGTTATTTCCAAGTGTGCATGGAGAAGAAAAATCTTAAATGTTACCTTTTTTATAGTGGAATACATTAAATTTGATGGAATATAGTTTGAAGATCATCTTGAAAGAAGAAAAAAAGTACTGAAATGAGAAGGTAAAACTCCAGGTCAGAATGCATGAGACAAGATGAAGTAGAACAAAGAGAAAAGAATTAACAAAATTAGGAAAACACAACCAGAGAAATCCCAAGATGAGACTTTGGTGAAACCCATGCCCATTTTAATAACGTGTAAAGTTGTATACATTTCGCAACAGGTGGAGGAGCTACATAGGCCAAGGAGTTAGGATTCAAATACAATGCGATGCTTATAGAGGAACATATATTGATTTATTATTGTGATACGGGCGATGTGAAGAATGTTCAGAAGGCATATGGCTGTATTCACATATATCAGGCTTATTGAGACCTACGTAAATCATACAATGTGCATTCATTTCAGGTTAAAGGGTATTTTAAGCTGAAATAGAGAAAATAATTATCCTTTCTCTCTACTAAAGATAATAACTTGCATAAGAATCTTAAAACTCTATTTTTGCATGGGCAAATCTATAAGTTTTTCAACCCTCAACAAAGTCCTGATTTAATTTATTCACTTGGGCTAGGCCTAGCAATCCAAAGAGATTCAAATACAAGAATGCGTCATTCACTCTCATTTCTTCCTGGTTATGGTCATAAGTTCATAATTTATCTAATTTACTTTAACCTTTCTAACAGCTAAAGTTAAATATTAAGTACTAATCAGAGTTGAAAATCATCAACTTTTTAAACTTTAAAATAATGCCTCATATATTAAGGCATTTCAGTTTTCCATAAAGCCATTTTTGCTTAAATTCAAATTGTTTAACTCATTTCAACATTTTGCATTTGATCCTTTTTCTAGCTATTTAATCAGTTGTGCATCTGCCTTTTGATTCTTGAAGTACAGTTATAGAAAAAAAATAACTTTTGTTAGAGCAGGTCTTTCTAATTCTGACAATGATGACCAAATAGACTGAAGAAGATATATAACTAATTATGTGAAGTCATGCCATGTAGACAGTCAAAGGTGGCACAGTCTATTATTAACTTCTTATAAAGTCTAGTGAGGTTATTAGATTATGTTCCCATAAAATCAAGCAGTGTCAGTAAACTAGTTTTTCTAGTTGTAGATGGGAGTAACTTTTCATTTTGAGAAAAACAGAACGTTTTTGAGAATTAATATATTGACAGCAGAAGACTCTTCTAAGCATTCTCTAAATAAGAGAAGAAATTCAAAACATCCTCATTGGTAAGTTTAATGTGGAGTGTACTAAATCTTAAAGATTTATAGACATAAATATTAAAGACCAAATCAATAGAAAAAGCAATTGATAATATATAGCATTAGCAGCACCTCTTTCTTTCCTTCAGAGAAAGGGAAAAACGATCTTTTAATGTCCAGTGATACATAAAGCATATTCTTATAAAATTAGTACTGCCACTGCTAGTATTTGAGGTGTTAAGAGACAAAAACTCCATTAAAATAATTTTCAAGTTAAAAGAAATTTATCCATTTAGGGGCGCCTAGGTGGCTCAGTGGGTTAAAGCCTCTGCCTTCAGCTCAGGTCATGGTCCCAGGGTCCTGGGATCGAGCCCTGCATCGGGTTCTCTGCTCAGCGGAGTCTGCTTCCCTCTCTCTCTCTCTGCCTGCCTCTGCCTACTTGTGATCTCTCTCTCTCTCTCTGTCAAATAAATAAGTGAAATTTAAAAAAAATAAGCTTTGGGAAAAAAAAAGAAATTTATCCACTTGGATTTTAGCTTAGTATTATAACCTAAATTAATATCTGCATCTAGACATTTTTCTTCACTTTTAATCTCTCTGTATGTTGAATTTATATATATCAATATATATAATATATATAAAATTCAGATTGAAATCACATTTTTCAATAAATCGGCATTCAATCTTAATGTTCTTCGTATATTTTTGTCTAAGAAGTGTGAAACAAATCTTTATCTCAGCATTACTCTTCTTTAGTATGGCTATAGAAATAGTTGATTTTCTAATCCTTCCCACAAACCCTAATATACCTGCTTATTGATATACCTGTATCAATCACACAGTCAAGCCCAAGGATCAAGGCCTACATGTATTTTTGCATAAGGGCAAGGCCTCTTCTTTGCTTCATTCTATACAGTAAGGATATTGCATTAAATAAGTCACTGGACAAGGGATGATTGTAATGTGAAATAATTCATCAATATATCAATAATGATATATGTATTAATTCAGTTCTTCAAGTCCTTGTAGCTTTGGAACATTGATTATATTTATGCTTTGAAAAACAGAATTGAAGTGGAAGGAATCTTGCTTAATAGAAATGTGTTGGGTTTCTCAGGAGTGAACAGCTGTGCAGGCCTAGAAAAAGATTGTTGTTCATTTCATAAAAGTTAAAAAGTGCCCAGACCAGCTAAATAGTTATTATATTAGCTCTTGACTCTGACATCACAAAATGGAGATGTTGCATTTGGTTACCTTGCTTCATTCTCCCTGTAATAAACCTTGGATCTTTTGGAGTGATGCAAAACCTTTGTTTAACAAATTTTAGTTATTTAATTTGTTAAAATATTAAAACTGTGTTTGCTAAGAGATTTGATTTAAAATCTTGGCTACATTAGTTTAGCTTTAGTCTTTTTAGTAAATTATCTTCACATCATTTTATCCTTGCATTCTATTTCCTACCCTTTCTTCTTATATTTATTAAAATACTAAAGAAACATCAGGGTGTGTATTAGTCTGTTAGCACTGCTGGAGCAAAAGGACAGAGTGGCTCAAACAACGTAAATTTACTTTCTCAAAGTTCTGGAAACTGGATAGGCAAGACCAAGGTGTTGCCAGGTTTGCTTTCTTTTGAGGTCTCTCTCACCTCGGCTTGTAGATGGTTGCCTTCTGTCGGGGTTATCCTCTCCTGGCATTTTTGTCTTGGATCCCTGGGAGGAAAGAAGGAGCTGCTTTCCAGGAGAAGGGCACTCCTAAGCTTCTACATCAACTTTCCAAGAGACACCTACCTCATCCTCCATTCCTACTGGCCTGGGAGGTCTTCAGAATTTTTCTGTACTTTCTTTAGCTGCACAATTTCATCCCAAGGCAAATCCGCAGGAACCTAGAGAAAGAAAATGCCCCCCCTTGCTGAGGATCCTTGTATCCTTATTTAAATGATCAGAAGAAAAACAAGGATTTGAGCTTTAAGAGCTCTAAGAGAAGCTTTAAAAGAAAGTCTTTAAGAGCTTTAAGAGAAAATCTCTCAACAAAGCCTTCCTGGTGCTCACCTGACACCAAAATCCTGTTAAAGTCATGAACTTTTCCTTTGGAACACTTCTCAAAAATGTATTTACCTAAGTGGCATTTATGCTTGGTTTTAAACTCATAAAAGAAAAATTAATGACATTAAAATATTACTCCATGTTACAGAAAAGACATGACTTTATATTATTTATATTAAACAAGCAAGCACCTTAAAACAAAGCAAAACATAAAGCTTCCCTGTCCCTTCTCTGATGTACCCTTGACCAGAGGGGACAGTACTCCCTTTCAAATGACGAAGATCCTTTGCAGGGACTTCGTCCTGTAAAAACATCCTCAGATTAGAAACTGGCTTAGATAATGTGGGCATTATTTACATTAATTACATTAAATAAGATAGGAGATGGGGTGGGGAGAAGGGAGTAGTCCAGATTTAAGCAGGGATTCTGGCTTCTTCTGGCAGGCTGCTCTCAGATCCTTGCTGCATTTCACCATTTTTGGGTGGTTGGATTGAAGGAATTGGCTTCCAGTTTCATCTTCTTTTTTGAGAACACCATTCCTTTTGGATTAGGGACATACCGGGACAACTTCATTTAACTTTAATTACTTCTTTTTCTTTTTAAATATTTTATTTTATTTTTTGAGAGAGAGATGGGGAAAGAGTGCGCACACAAGTGGGGGAGGAGCAGAAGGAGAGGGAGAGAGAATCTCAAGAATCCTCCCTCCCCATACTGATCAGAGAGCCCAACAAGGGCCTCGATCCCTGATCCCAAGATCCTGAGATCATGAACTGGCCAGAAGTCAGATGCTTAAACAACTTTAATTACCTCTTAAGTGCCCCGTCTCCAAGTACACTTACACTAAGTGTTCAGGCTTCAACACTGGATTTAGGGGGCACACAACTCATTTAATTACATAATTATTAATTATAGCTTTGCCCAGGCCTGAAAAAGAATGCCTCTATTAGTTACTTCAGCAGAGACTCATGCTTGCTCTCTGTGTAAGTCCTCCAATCTGTCCTTAGAATTACATTCTTAAATTGTAAATCCTATTCTATTAGTCCTTGCATACATATATGTTATTTGAATTCTGTTGACAATTGATTTTCATGGAAATATAATATACTCTTCCTAAATTTTCAAAGTACATTTTAATAAATGTATTATTTGATTTATCCATTTTAACTTTGCAATATAGTTGGTTTTGTTTCTGGGTAATCTTGTCCTGAGTGTAGGCTTTATGCAGGGGAATCTGTTTGATTTATATTTGATACTTATTTTGATCAGACACCATTTCAGCATTCAATGAATAAATTATTGATTAATTTAGTGATCAGATTTGATTTGATAGATTTATTAGATCACCAAATATAAATACAGAGTTTCTGAAGAATTTCATTAATGTGTCAATTCTGCTGATTTATTTCCCTTATATTAGAATCATTGACAACTTAACTGAGTAATAACTGATTTCGAATAAAGACCTTTGTTCTCTAGTTTAGCAATTTTGGTTCCTAGTCTTTAAAATATAACAGGCCACCCTGTTTCATTGAAATTTATGTACATATACAATTGGAAGAATTTAAGTAGTCAGCATATCGATGAACTTCTAATGAGCCTCATCTCTCAACTAATTTTCTAGCAAAATCTACTTCTCCTTGAATCACAGATACTTGTTTTGTCCAATTCTCACGGTTAGTCTCTCCAGCTGGCTTTCTCATCAATTACATATTCTCCACAGATATGATACTAGAGCAATAGAAAAGAGCCTGATCCTGGAGATATGTTATGCTCCTCATTTTCTGTGACTATGCCTTGGTAGGTATACCTAAGGTAGGTTATATACCAAGGTATAACCTCGGTAGATAAACAGTTATATTAATTGAATAATTTTAAAATAAAATTATTAAAAGTCTAACATATAAATTAGTCAGAGAAAGACAAATACCACATAATTTAACTCATATGTGGAATTTAATAAATGAAACAGATGAACATAGAGAAAAAAAAAAGAGATAGGGAGAGGCAAACGATAAACCAGACTCTTTACTATAGAGAACAAACTGACAGTTGAGAGACCTAGGAGGATCGTCATGTCCTTTTCAAAAACTATGATAATTTACTTAAGTTATTTGACAACAAAATCTTGAGAGAGGTAAGAATGTGTTGGGAACACTGATCATGGTTAATGCTCAAAAAATGTCATTTATAGCCTCTAGTAGACTCAAAATTGAAATTTTGGAACTCTTAATCTGAAATATAATTTGTATCAATTTAATACTATGAGTGTTCATCTTGTTGATTAAAAAATAAACTATTTCCAAATGAGAGCACTTAAAATATTTTGTATATTTAGCATTAATTTATATAACCAATGATTACAAAGATTTTGAGTTTTTGGGCTAGCAATCATTCCTGCCAAAATTTATAGAAAGTGTGCGTTTGGGAAAAGCCTTTCTTACATGAAAAAACGTATCTTTGCTTTTATTGCTTAATCTCAAGCTTGTCATCTGCATGTGCATTGTTTAAACATAAGGACACTCTTCAATTAAAAATCTTAAAACTTTATTCTGTAGAGTACTAAATGACACATTAGAAAAATTTGTAAAAAGGAAAGTGTAACTATATACTTGAGAAGATTTTTAAAATATATATTATAATATGTAACATACATATAACATGTTATACATAAATTATATATTTTATTTATATTTATAAATCATGAAATTTTATAGTTAAATCATATTCAGTTAACTCTTAGAAAAGGGACTAAAGGGTTCCAATTAAACTTATTTCTTATGTGATGTGGGGGAGTACTTGGCCTGAGGAAAATTAAAATGAATAAAACATAAAACCTCTTCTCTAGAAATTTATAGAAAGTAGGAATGAGAAATATTGTTAATCTCTACATCATGTTTTTGTCTTTTATTAAGGACTTAGGTAACAAATGAACAAATAAGAGCTGTTTACAAGTTTCTGAAAGTCTCTGTTGAGAATTGTATCCAATTTTTACTTTTATATTATGTATATAAGGACATACAGTATAAAAATTTGTTAGAACTTATCAAGAAAATTGTTCTTTTCCTAATTATATTACTTTTCCCTTTTTAAAATTAGACACATATCTTGTTTCCATTTGTTCTGTGACTTTAAGAGACTTTAAAAGTAATTATAATATTCATTCTGTAAATGAATCAGTCTATTTCTCATATGAATGTATCATTGTATTTTTTAAATTCCTCTACCCCAATATTTTAGTTTGTTTGAAGTTTGTCTTTAACCTGAAGTACTTTTTTGAAACTAAATAAAAATACATTACATATGATAGTTCAATCAAACACATAAGTATCTATTTTACTTCACTATCATACAAAGGAAAATCTGGCTAGAATCAAACAAAACAAAAATTACAAATTATCAGAGAACAGAAAAATAGTAGGTATCTATTCATATTTATTAACCACATACAATGTGGCATGTACAAACTTAGTGAAGTATGGCATAATTGTTTATCTCTAGGAGCTATTGGCTTAATGAAGGGTAAGGCAAAATGATTTTAAAATGAACTGGCACAGAGTATGTACTCACAAAGAGAGCACAGGAAACCTCCCCCAGGAGTTACTATTTTAGTTGCATTGTGAATGTCAGGAAGATGTGGCTTAATGAGGATAATAGGAAGCAACATTTCAGGAATTAAGATTGGGGATTCCAAAGTAAAAAGTCATGGGAAAGAACTGGCAAATTAGAAGTACTTCAGAATGTTTGTACCATAAGTAATTTGAAGGAAGAGTAGTACCTAAAGAGAGAAAAGTATCAAGATAATGAATTATTTATAAAAAGCTTAGCAGATAGTAAGTACTTGAAATAGTACTGATGATGAAGATAAATATCAATTCTCTCAGAACAACTTCTTTAAAAACATTTGATCTAGAGAGGTGACAAAGGTATTTTATTTTATTTTATTTTATTTATTTTATTTTATTTTATTTTATTTTATTTTTCCACCCAAATATGTTTATTTTATTTTTTCGGTGTTACAAGATTGATTGTTCATGCACCACACCCAGTGCTCCATGCAATACGTGCCCTTCTCAATACCCACCACCAGGCTCGCCTAACCCCTCACCCCTCTCCCTTCCAAACCACTCAATTTGTTGCTCAGAGTCCACAGTCTCTCCTGACTCATCGTCCCCTCCAATTTCCCCCAATTCACCCTTCCCTTCCTTCTCACAGTGCCCTCCATGATTTTCTTTATACTTCACACATAAGTGAGACCATAAGATAATTGACTCTCTCTGCTTGACTTATTTCACTCTGCATAATCTCTTCTAGTCCTGTCCATGTTGATACAAAAGTTGGATATTCATCCTTTCTGATGGAGGCATAATATTCCATTGTATAGATGTACCACATCTTCCTTATCCATTCGTCTGTTGAAGGGCATTTTGGTTCTTTCCACAGTTTGGCGATTGTGGCCATTGTGGCTATGAACATTGGGGTACATGTGGCCCTTCTTTGTACTGCATCTGCTTCTTTGGGGTAAATACCCAGTAGTGCAATTGCAGGGTCATAGGGTAGCTCTATTTTTAATTTCTTGAGGAATCTCCATACTGTTTTCCAAAGTGGCTGCACTAACTTGCATTCCCACCAACAGTGGAGGAGGGTTCCCCTTTCTCCACATCCTCTCCAGCATTTGTTGTTAATTGTCTTGTTGATTTTGGCCATTCTAACTGGTGTTGGGTGGTATCTCACTGTGGTTTTGATTTGAATCTCTCTGATGGCTAAAAGATGATGAACATTTTTTCATGTGTCTGTTAGCCATTTGTATGTCTTCTTTGGAGAAGTGTCTGTTCATGTCTTTTGCCCATTTTTTGATGTGATTATCTGTTTTGTGAGTGTTGAGTTTGAGTTCTTTATAGATCTTAGATATCAGACCTGACAAAGATATTTTAAAAGGTGTGTTTCCTCTACATGTCCCAATATAAGTAAGTCTTTATGCCAATGCTTACCTCAACAAATTACAAAATACAACTATAGTTTTCCCAGGGTTTTCTCTAGTAACTTTCTTTGGTGCTGTATTGTTTTACCAGTTTTTGTAACTTCAACTATATTTGTAATATTTTATTTCTTAAACAAGGTTACTTTTCAATAGGTATTCTTTATATATTTTTATACCACTTTATATATCCAGTGCATCTCATAATAATAGTAGCAATTAGTTTAATAATAATGACATAAGGACAGGGCTACAATTCAACACTTAGTTTAATAATAATGACATAAGGACAGGGCTACAATTCAACACTAAATTGAATGTCTGACATTATTCACTACAACAAGAAAAATAGTAAAATAAATATGTCACACAGAAATATATAAAACTGTCATTATTTTATATTATTCAGTAGAGTCAAATCAATCCCTAACTAATAATAGGAGAGAGAATTCAACAGGGTGTTGGTACATTAGACAATTTTTGTATTCTAACCTTTACTGAAAGTAACCAATGTTATAGACAGAGAGATAATATGAATTATTGAATCCCCAAAATTCATAATTGTAAGAGAAAGAGAGTTAATTTTGAAGTTTAGAAGATTGATTGCAGAAAAAGATAAGCACAGAGGGATAAAGTGAAATCAATATTGAAGACTGAGGCCTTGAAAAGACAGTCCATGCAGAGCCTTTTCTTTTTTTAATTTTTTTTGCATTTTATTTTATTACTTATGTTATGTTAGTCAAACCATGAGATACTGTGTACTCAGAGCCTTTTTTAGACATGGTGATTGTAAAATGTACAGAATTTATTGCCTTGTACAAATTTTACTTCTCTAGTAATGCCTGCAAGTATTCTGTACCAATATTCCAAATTCAGATAAGTAGAACACAGGTTTACCAAATATATCCTCAGAACTATTTAATGAGCAAAATTTGTTTGAGAATCCTTATAGCCAATTACATGAAAGTCCAAAATTACATTAGCATATTAATAATTTTAAGAAATGTGACTTAGAGAAAATGAACTTTTATTAATCATTACTTACCAAAATTTCACTGCTGAAGGGCCCCAACTAGTAACATATCCATAAGTATTCCTAAAAATTAGACCATTTTGAAAAACTTTGGGAAGAATAGTACAAGTAGTAGATAAGAATATATATTTCAGATCAGATAAACAAGATTCAGCTCATGATCATGTCCATTCTTAATGACTTTGAATAAATCATTTAATATTTTTAATAATATAGATATGAGAATTTTCTCATTTATCAAATAAAGATAATGATAAATGCTTTTTTGTGTTTGTAAATGATTAAATGAAAAGATGCTATTCAGTAATACTCTAGTAAACCTCATACTTTATAAATATTGTTGATAGTGGTTATGATGACTCATGTCAATGGTCTTAACATTGCTAAAAATAATGATTTTATCATTAAAAAAGAAGGGAGAGGGAAAATATTGGCAATGACTAGCAGTGTTGTCCAAAGTCATCCACAAGGTTTATTAATTAATTTCTTTATTTGCTGTGTTCTAGATGATTAAGTTCTTATTCTTCAATCTACTTAATATGTGTTTTTTCCTAAAAAAAAGTGTTTTTTCTTTGTTTTTCTTAGATGTGTTGTATCTTCTTCTAAATATTAATATTGGTTTTAAAAATCTTTCTTTTTAAATGTTTTATAACAAACCTTTAAGGACTATACAGTACTGTAGTATAGACTTAGTTTTTACATTTATGCTATTTTTGTTTTATTTCTGTGCACAATAATTAAATACTTTAGATCTTCTCATAAATCCAAATTTAGTTAGGACAATAGGCTACTTCTTGTAACTAATAACCATCATATTGGCATTGTTTGGATTCTATTAAGTACTAGAAGAAAACTAGAACTACATAGGGACATCAAGCAAAAGTATCCTTCATCCAATTTCATAATTTGTATGCCGTACCTAAAGATATATGTATGTCATGTTTCCATATACATATATAGTTTTCTTTAGATGTAAACAACAATGAAATGACCATGTTTTAAAAGGTCCTATTACATAATCTTTGTTCTACTACAGTGCAGCACAAATGTGTAAGTGAGAGAAAAAGTAGATATTAATAGTTGCCAACCGTATGTCTCACAAGTATTCAGTGAGAATTAAAATGGCTAAATCAGCAAACCTTTCTCAGACAACATTCACACATTTTAAAGTTGGATCCTTAGCCATTTTTTTAATCCTTGATGCAACCAAAAAAAATCTTTCTTTTTCAAATCTCATCAAGTTAAAGTTTAACATTTATTTTAAGTCATCTAAAAATATATTTATTTTTATTTTTAAAGGACAAAATGTTCCAATTAATCATTTAAATTCAATGTGTCTCCTTCTAAGTCAAAATGAAGGTATTAGTAAAGCAGATTTGATCTAAATAAATTATTTAGATTACAATCAATAGATCATTTTTGTGAGTTCAAAAATATGCTTAGACCTATAAAATAAGAAGAATGTGAAAAAATATAGAAAATTTTTATTTTCTTCTTGTGAGAAAACTCAAGTTGTACAAGTGAAGAACAGATGGAATGATTAAAAGCTTGAGTAAGGAAACATTCATAATATATTTTGTAGTTTATTATATAAAATATATAAAAATTCAATTTGTGTCCATAAAATGACAATTCTACTGACAGATATTAAAAATATTATATGAGAAACATTTATGGTGTGCTCATTTGAAGTTATTTGGAATAATGTTGATGCCTGGAAAGGAGGAGCAGCAGGCACATGGAAATTAGCATCTAGGGAATATCAAAACATCTTGGGAAGTAGCATTATGATGATATAGGAAGACCCTGGACTCACCTCCTCCAATGAACACACTGGATCTATAGCTATATATTGAATAATTTCTGTTGAAAAAGAACCAAGAAATGAATGAATAGCTCCCTCCACAGTAAGGGATAAAATGGCTATATTGAGATGGGTAGTAGAGGCAGAGATATTTTCAGGTCTCCCTGAAAATCCCACACCCAGCATGGCAACCCATAACAGAGAGGGATCTCATGGATCTGGAGCTTCTCCTCGGGGAGTGAGGGATTTGTGCCCCACATCAGGCACCCCAACCTTTGGGACTTGCATCAGAAAGATGAGGCTCCAAAAACGGCTGCTTGGAAACCTATGGCCCTTATGTCCAGGTAACTAAAGGGACTTTGGGGAATCTGAGATACTGCCTTGAGGGACTCTCCCACATACTCACTAGCCCTGGATCCAGCACAAGGCAGCAGTTTGAAAGGTGGCTGGATTATACGAGAAAGAGATTTGTTTGCCAATGGTAAGGAATCTGCTAGAGAGTTAGGGATCAGTTAGGATTTCTTTGCTGGCAAGTGGCATTTTTGCATTTTCCTTCTGCCTTGCTAGGACAGTTAGGCACTCTCAGACATAGAACCACTAAAGCCACACAGTATGCCACTCCCAGCACCTTTTCTTGACCTCGCTAAAGAAGATGTAGTGTGTTTGTGTGTGTGTGTGTGTGTGTGTGTGTGTGTGTATTTTATGCATGCACACACAATGGAATACAATTCAGCCATAAAAAGAAGAAAATCTTGCCATCAGCAGCAACATGCATGGACCTTGAGATGTTATGCTAAGTGAAATAAGTGAGACAGGGAAAGACAAATACCATATATCACTTATACATGGAATCTAAAAAGAAAAAAAATAAATGAACAAACAAAACAAATCAAATCCAAACTCACAGATACAGAAAATAGATTAGTGGTTATCAGAAGGGAAAAGGGCCAGGGGAGGGAGCTAGGCAAAATGGGTGAAAGTGGTCAATTGTATGGTCATGGATGCTAGCTAGACTTACTATGGTATTCACTTTTTAGTGTATACAAATTACAAATTATTATGTTGTACACTTGAAACTGACATATGCCAATTTTACCCCAATAATAATGATAAAAATGAACATTTAGAATGACTAAATGTTGGCTTTATGCATACTTTTTTTTTTTTTTTTAAGACAGAAAGAGGGAGAAGGGAAGAAAGGCTGAGGGAGGGAGAGAGAGAGAATCTCAAGCAGGCTTCATGTTCAGCAGAGAGCTTGACACAGGGCTCCATCCTAGGACCCTGAGATCATGCCCTCAGCTGAAATCAAGAGTTGGACTCTTTACTGACTAACCACCCAGGCACCCCAATGTTATTAGTATCTTTTGATTCACTCTGAATTCTTTATTAACTCTATCTGTAGCCCTCTGTATAGATGGCTTTGCAATATCTGGTGATTTATTTTTGAATATTGGTGATTTTTAAATGATAATCATTTTTAAAAGGCAATTTTGTACATTGCAAGTGAGTGATGAAATATAAAAAGGAGTTTTCCATTGCCCCAAAGGAAGCCTATATCTTAAAAAAAAAATCATGTTTAACTTTCCATTGAGAATTGCGAACTATAAAATAGAACAATAGATAATAGTAAAACTCCTGAAAATTGGACTCCATAAAGCAGTTACTTGTAAAATTGTGAAACTGATTCATCTTGCTTATATGCATAAATGATGTAATCCTCCCTGGTGTGTACCATTGTTAATTGATATGAATCCATGGTAGTATCCCTGGATAGACAAAAGAACAAGGAATTTTCTTTTTTTTTTTTTTAGATTTATTTATTTATTTATTTGACAGAGAGAGTTCACAAGTAGGCAGAGAGGCAGGCAGAGAGAGAGGGGAAGTAGGCTTCATGCTGAGCAGAGAGCCGATGTGGGGCTCGATCCCAGGACCCTGAGATCATGACCTGGTCTGAAGGCAGAGGCTTTAACCCCCTGAGCCACCCAGGCACCCCAAGAACAAGGAATTTTCAAAAATAGAAATTGCCATTATATCAGTTTGGTGTTAATGTGTTTACAATTAGTCTGCCTTACTTTTGTTTCTTTTCTGTATGGTTGCTTCTAACAATTATATTAGTAATGTCTAATTTATAATGTAGTTTGTCATGCCTCTCTGTTTGCTATACATTTATTAATTGGAAAATAAAGTTTGTAAGAAAGGTGAAAGTTGGAGATGATAAAATTATGCAAACTCTCATAATAGTCTATGAATCAAAGCTTATGTGGTGATAGAACATGTGGGTTTGACATGTATTAAAAAATAACTCTTCTTGATCCTTTTATCTTCAATTACCTGATTAAATGGTAAGTAGTATATATTCCCATATTATATTGGTTAATCTGATCCTGAAATTACATTAATGAGAAGTTTTCTATGAAACAGTTGAAGCAATATATTTTTATATATCATTTTCTGTATGGGCTCTTAAATTGAAACGAATATAAATTAACCAAATCGATCATTTACTGTAGAGACTGCTTTTAGGAAACAGGTTTGAGTGATGAAATATAGAAAGGCGCCCACAGTGACCCCCTGGCTGGTTACAGATCTACTCATCAGGTAGCCAATGGGTTACTTACAAATAGGCACAGTTATCAAAAAAGGAAAGATTCCATACCTTGCCATACCTCCTCATGTTCCTCTTTTAATACAGACCCCACCTGCTGCCTTCTTTTTTTTTAATTTGTTTTTATGTTTTATTTTTTTTATTTTTTATTAACATATAATGTATTATTTGCCCCAGGGTACATGTCTATGAATCATCAGGCTTACACATCTCACCACCTGCTGCCTTCTTGCAGATAGCTTCTCCTCTGCTGTCCTGACCACTGCTCCCATGTCATGTATTCAATATTCAATAAACTTCTATCTTTTTTGTTCTGCCTCAGATGAATTCTTTCACCTCCATGCCATTGGCTTCCACCACATTGTCACCCCACAGTTAAGAGCCCCATCTGATCAAGAAACACCCCTTTTAGACCCATATTTACATACCAAAAATTAGAATATTTTCATTAATTTTCAGTTATACTTTGCACAAATAGACATATATGCATAAGTCTTTTTCAAAATCAAGAAATTATGATATAACAAATGTATCAAATATATGTCAAACATTCCACTAAAATATACAAGTAAGTCTTCTGAATCTGTGATGAAGGGTAAATAAGTTTAATAATGAAGAGTCTGGAGCACTTATTGACATTTTGCACAAATCAGAGGAACCCAGAAAGCCTGCTAATACTGTGAAAAAATTACTACTAATGTAACAAATTTACATTTCCAGATTGAAAAACAGCTTGATTGTTTCAACTAAAATAGTTACTTATTCATATCATGTAAATGTTTGTTCCAAATTGTGCTCAAAAGCTGTATTGTTAAAAGTTGAAAGTGTTAAATATTTATATTTCTTATTAAAACATCATTTATATTCTTTTAAACTCATGCTTGAAATAAAGGAAATTTGCAATCATAAATAAGAGAAAAGACATGAAATAGCTTTCATACAATAAAGCAATTGAATTAAGAAAGAAAATCTCAGAAAATATTTTATTCATTAGAGTTGATAAAAAAATATAAAAGAATCAGAACTTTTAAAAAAATGATCTACTGTGCAATTAAAAATAATTGAGAATTTTGATTTTATAACATATTTATAGAGCCCTAACAGCATAATCTAGTCTTATAGCACTGCATGTTACATAATATAACATGTCATCTGAAATTAAGAAATATTTTTTAGAAATATAAATCAAGTGCATTGCAAGTGCCTAAAATAAAACTTTCCTGGGATTGAGCCCCATGTCGGGCAGGGTCTGTGCTCCGTGGGGAGTCTGCTTGAGATTCTCTCTTTCCCTCCTCCTCTGTCCCACCTGACCTCCCACACATCCATGCGCTCTCTCACTCTTTCTCTCTCTCTCTCAAATCAGTCTTTAAGAACAGTGAATGTCAATAAAACTAAATCCAAATATGATATTCTAAGACAATTTTTGTCTTAGTTTGTTATAGGTCCATTGGATAGTGTATATAAGGTCGCAGTATTTAATGCCGAGAATAATTTATCATGTCAGTAATGTTAATTCAACAGAAATGGAAAGAAAATATTTAATTATTAAGAACTTCATATTATAAGTCAAAGTTTCTACCTATTAAGTTTGGAAGTCACGTAGTGGCCGATTATTCAATAGGGAATCTGCTGCTATTAAATCATGGTATCTCCTGAAGCAGGAGAATAGTTTGGCTATAGAGATTAAGGGGAAACAAACAAACAAACAAACAAACACACACATAAAGAAGCAAATAAAAGGAAGATAATTTCAATATTTCTAATAAATATCAAAAAACCTAAATAGTTTAGCTTACTTGACAATTTGTCCTGCCATTTATATGGTTGCCTGCCATTTATATTTGTCCTGCCATTATATATTGTTGTATATTTTAACATTATGTACAGTTTTACCTACTTAGAAAATGAAAGAGAATTTTAAAAACATAATTATAAATTACCATGCATTTTAAAAGTTGAAAATGATAACCTCTTTTAACCAATATTTAGATGACTTAGAGTGATTATTAATATGATTAGATTAAAATTTACTCCACATGTCCTGATGGCTATGATTTCTTGGGCAATGTGAAATGAGAATATGGGCACTTAAAAGATGAAACATGACATTGGCATATCAGACTTTTATGGTTATACTAGCAAAAGCAAGAGTGCTGACTACAGGTCTCAGAAAATTCCCTAAGGCTAAAAGGAAAATATGGTCATAAGGATGTGTTAGTTGAATAAACACAAAATACCTTTATTACTACTAGACTAGATCTTTAGCTCTACCTATGGTCCAAGTACCTGTGACTATGGCCTTGCTTCCTCAACAACCAGTTAGATATAATAAGAGAGGGGTGCCTGGCTGGCTCAGTGGGTTAAAGCCTCTGCCTTTTGCTCAGGTCATGATCTCAAGTTCCTGGGATTGAGCCCGCATCTGGCTGTCAGCTCAGCAGGGAGCCTGCTTCCCCTCCCTTTCTCACTGCCTCTCTGCCTACTTGTGATCTCTCTCTCTCTGTCTAATACATAAATAAAATCTTAAAAAAAAGGATATAATAAGAGAAATTGGACCAGGATAATATTCTCTAAGCCAAACCACACCTTAACCTACTGGAGTCAAGAGAAAAATAAAAAGCATATAATGATGGCATGGGTAAAAACTAGAGCAGGTAATGCATGTGACCCTAGAATGAAAAAGATCTTATTTGAGATCAATAGATGATAAAAGAACTATTAAAATAACCAAGGAAATATTTCATAGCAAATATCCTGAGATTAATAAATATGAATCATACATTAGAAAGCTTCAGTAAAGGAATATTTGGAAGATGATACTAACAGAGTCAAAATATCCTTGCAGATGTTGAAGACACATAAAACGTGCATCCCCTAAAAACAGCCTTGAATTCTGATGTTATGGCAAACAAACATGTACCTGACAGTGCTATGCAAGTTTGTACCCCTGGAGCTTTATAAAAGTGATCTTTCCTTGGAAATGTAATTGTCAAGGAAGTTAAATTGAATAGCTTAAGAAGCTTGACTTTTGGTCATTTGGTGATTGGATATGATACCATGCTAAAGACTTGTATGATTATATTGGTAACATAGAGAGTCTGGTTGTTTAAACTCAACATTAAACTATGGTATAAAAGAATGAGTGTCAAAAGAAGCACACTTGCAATATATGAATGTGGTTGAAATGTAAGTGATGAGGAATCACAGGGCATATTGTTGTGCATTGACTTTTTATATAATTTCAAATTTGTTTCTGGTAAAGATATAAAAAGTTATGTTTAAAGTGAAGGTATAGGATAGCTGGGTGGCTCAGTCTGTTAAGTGTCTGCCTTTGGCTCAGGTCATGATCCAGGGTCCTGGGATCAAGTCCCACATCCGAATCCTTGCTCAACGAGGAGCCTGCTTCTCCCTCTGTCTGTCACTCCCCCAGCTTGTGTTCTCTCTCTCTTTAACAAATAAAAAAATCTTTTAAAAATAAATTAAATAAAGTGAAGTTGTTTTGGGGATGCCTGCATGGCTCAGGCAGTTCAGTGTCCAACTCTTGGTTTTGGCTCAGGTCATAATCTCGGGGTCATGAGATCTAGCTCTGCATCCAGCTTCACTCTCAGTGAGCAATCTGCTTGGCTTTCTCTCTCTCCCTCTCTTTCTGCCCCTCCCCTCACTTGAGCTCTTTCTCAATCTCTCTCAAATAAATATATATTTAAAAAAAAGAAGTAGAGTTGTTTTGATATAAAAATGAAGTTAGTTGTGTCAGGATGTCATCATCTCCTGTATCTTCATTCATAAGAACTCTGTGGCTCTGTGGCTGAGGGGTTCCAGAAAGGACTTATCAAAAACATAGGAAGAAGCAGCTGTGACAAGGGAACATGCAGACTGTATGTACTGAGAGTTGTGAGGGGTATCCAAAATTGTTCTGTCTGGGCAAAGCTACCCTTTGCTGATCTAAAATAGCTCTTTGAAGACCTTAGGAGAATTCTCTCCTGCCACAGTAAAGGTGCCTCACGGGCAATGGTGAAAGCCATGCAAAGGTCATTGGAAAAATACTCTCTTGCCCATCTTCATCAGCACCCTTGTTTCTTAGCAATGTGCTCTAGCAACTTAGAACTTCTACTTTTGCATTGGCAGCTGGACATCGCCTTCTCACTTAGCTAAGATGTCTCTCTCAAGTACCGATCCCTTAAAAGGTACACATTAATGGAATTTGAACTTTATTCCTTTCATCTCTCTTGCCTGGAACAATAGTGTGATTAAATTTGTTTTGAAGAGTATTATTTCTTTTTTTTAAAAGATTTTATTTATTTATTTGACAGAGAGGAGAGAGATCACAAGTAGGCAGATAGTCAGGCAGAGAGAGAGGGGGAAGCAGGCTCCCCGCTGAGCAGAGAGAGCCTGATGCGGGGCTCGAACCCAGGACCCTGAGATCATGACCTGAGCCAAAGGCAGAGGTTTTAACCTACTGAGCCACCCAGGCACCCCAGAAGAGTATTATTTCTTTATTGGTAAATTAAAAGACATTATCTTATACAGTATTTGCTTGTCATATTCACGTAATGAACCAGAGTTAAATTCATTGCTGACAAAGACCAAAAAAATATACTATCTTTATGACTGTTTCCTACTTACCTGCTTTCTTTGTTTTTTATTTTTCTGTCTTCTCTATTTTTATTTTTTTTTATTTTTTTTTCTGTCTTCTCTATTTTTAATTGAGCATCCGATGTAATTCCATTTTGTCTTTCCTGAGAGGTCATTTTTATTTATTTCTTCAAAATTATTTTAGTGGTTGCCCTGGGGTTTGCAATATACATTTTAAAATAATCTGAATCTAAGTTGAATGACAATATACTGCTTTCCATGTAATTCAGAGAACTTATTATCTGGCATTCCCAATTACTCCTTCCTACCGTTTTTTTGTTCATTTTCTGATACTCTTGTGTTCTTTACATCGACTTGAGTTCAGGACCTATATAATTTTCCAACTGTTTGAAAATGTCCTTTTAAACTTTTCAGGCAAAATCTGTTGGCAATTAAGTCTATCATTTTTTTTTAATTCTCTTTCACTTTTTAAGAACCTTACTGAAATATTACCTACATAAACTCCACCCTTTTACATTTCACCTGGCTTATGGATTGGCCAAATGTGGGTCTAATGCTTCCTTGCAATTTCATCACTCATGACTGAGATAGTGCATTCCTATGCTACCCATATGCAAACTGTGATAAAGGAATTCCTTATGAGGACACAGTAGATGAGGAAAGATAGTCTAATGTCTTGCTTAAAAAATAAAATATTGAATTCAGGTCTATCCAGGAATGTCTGAAAGATTGTTGAAGGGGACCTAATACTAATCTTTTTCCTTGATCAGAGACTGACTCTTGCATTAAAAGTTTGAAATTATTGTATGGGAAAAGAGAATTAAATTTGGCTTCCAGACAATGAGGTAGGCCAGAGACAGGTGATTCAGTTGTGACTTTGGTCAAGTTACCTAAGAACTCAAATATTCTTTTTCCATCTTTTAAATAGGAGTAGTGGTAGTATATTTATTATAAGGTTTTTGTGAAAATTAAAATAATTCATATAAATACTTGGCTTACAGTAAATATTATATGTTGTTTTCTATTGCCTAATAAAGAGTTTTTTAAACATAAGTCTCCATTTCCTGCTTGTTGATAGTTAATTAGATAATGCCATAAATTAAAATTTATTAATCAATATGATAAAAGAGACAAACTGCAGATCGAAACGTGTAAATGAATACTTGGGAGTAATAAAATAATAATTTTTGGTTTAGATTTGTGGGAAAAAATAACGTTTTACTTGACTGCAGAAAATCGAGACTATGTTAAGGATAATTATATGGTTAATGAAGTTCGAAATCTCTTAAAATAGTATCAACTCTGGGCATTAAAATAATATTATATATAACTCTTTATATACTTGTACTATACATAATGTAGTATATTCAGCCTGGGTATTATAATATGTTTTAAAGCAGTAGGCAAACTAGAATATCTAAGAGGAAGGTGACCAGAATTATCAGGAAACTGTCAATGAATCATCATCCGAAAGACTTGAGGGTGTTTGGACTCATGCAAGTTGATATAAATTTTTTTGACATAAATGGCTTACCTTCTAGAACCCACGTACAGAAATTATAGAGACTTCGTCTCAAAGTGAAGCAAAACTTCCTCACAATTTAAGTTACTAGTGATGACTGCTGCTCTGCAGTGAACTTTTAGTCACCCATCTTACAATCAACACATACAGAATGATCTATTATTGGATTGCATGTTTATGAAAGAATATGGTAATAATAAAGTTTAATTTCTTCCTCAAATGTAGAACAATAGTTCCTTGCAGCTCTTCTACTAAAAGGAACAGGCAGTTAGTAGGCAAATGGGTAGCTCATTTATTGAACTTTCTGCCCTTGGTGTTAGAATTCATATCAGTACTCTCATGCATATGAATTCCTCCTGTCCAGCTTTAATAGACAGAATGGAATACTTTGGGAAATTTTAGTGTACTTTTCCCAGGTCATTCTCCAAAGACTTGCTTTTTCTGAATGTAAAAGCTGGCATTCTAATCAATGAAGAGTACATTTCACTCTATTCATTGTTATGGCAAATGTGTCTGCCTGTAATTCTTATCCAGTGAAATAGCCATTGAAAATGAGAAATAAATATATTAATTAAATGGCTTTGTAGCTCAGAAGACAGACTCACAAGCTGACGTGAAAGACCAAGATTAGATAAATAACCTGTTTTGTTTTTGCATCACTGACAATTCCTAGGCAATAAGTAAGAAACTATCATACAATTAATCAAATAAATGATAGAAATTTCAAAGTTGAAAGTTGGGGAAAACTTGATAGACAATCATAGATTTCGATTGGCTTGATAAAAGCCGATACTTAAAGGAAAACAATGGAACCTGATGAAATGCCTGAGAGAAATAGTGGTTAATAGGGCAATCAACATACCTAATGAGATTGTGTCCCCAGATGGGAAGAGTCAAACACTTAGGATAAACTATGATTTTTCTGTGCCTATGCTAAAGGTTTAAAATCAAATAAATAATTGAAACAATTGGAAGCACAAGGTTGTGGTACAGAGATAAGAAATTTTATTTAGAATCTGACCCTCTAACTTATTGGAGAACTATTAGTTAAGTAATAACTGTTAGTTAAGTAACTAGTAATAATTTTCTTATCTATGAAACATGTAGAACTATATTTGTTTTACTTTTCTCTCAGTTTTTGGTGATAATAAAAGACAAACATTTTAATAATAGGTAAAAGAAATTGATAGTGTGTGAGCATATATGTGGATGTGAAATCCACGGTAAATTTCATTTGAGTATTGAATAATTTTTCCCAGAGAATGTAAGAGGTCCCTGTACATATGATTTTACATACAACACTAGCAAAAATTGGATTACCCAAAACCCATTTTGAAAATTCCATGTGCCTCTGAATGCTACATTGAGAAAGCCCACAAAATAATCAGGAAATTTTCCTTTATCACTTTTTTGAAACATTGTGCTGTTCTGGGGGGAGTAGAATAACTTCTTGATTGATTTCTTGAATTGAAAATCTATTTTAGTATTTGACTGGCTGAAGATATCTAATATTGTCATTTTGAAGAGGATTACCCAGAGCATGCACAGGCCGCCAGGCCCCAGTAGATGAAAAGTTACCAGAAAGAGCAAAGGAGCCCCCTGCACTGCTCTAACGTTGTTCCTGCCTAAAGCAGCTCCCTCACCCCCCAGTTTAAAACCACCTACCAGCAATCAGCATAGTGCTTAGAAACTGACCCCCTGCGTCTGCCTATAAAAACCCTGTTACCCACTAACTCCCACTAACTCCCACTAACCCGCGCCCAGTGCGAACTCCTCTGAGTCCGCGGGCATAAAATAAACCCGAGTTCTCCTGCTTCTCGGAGTGTCACTTGGTTTCTTGTGGGTCCGATTATTTTCCGCAACAATGTCGAGGAGGGTTACTTAATCCTTGGTTCCTCTTTCCAGGAGTATATACCTATGATTCAATGAACTGGAAGAGGACTGATTGTGTCACAAGCTTATTTATGGGGATAAAGGCTCTTGGTCATTCTTAGCATAAAGAGTATGATACAAAAAGTTACCTTGAAACTGGAGAAACTCAAAGATTTACCTTAAAGTAATTATGTAATCCACCAGTAGAATTACAACTACAGACTCAGTTTTACCAAAAACTGGAGAATATGTTTAGGCAATTTTGAGTAGCAGTGGGGAGTGGGGACACCTCAGTAAGATAGGATTCATCTCTTCATAGCTAAAAACAAAGCCTCCTGTGACCACACACGTCTATAAAGAACTTCCAAGTCCCTTATAACACACGGACAGGGAAAAACAGCTATTTCAAGGCAAGCATTCTTTATGGTCTTATTATCTCTATATTGTACCATTTTCTAAAATTTCCTGGCCACCTGCTTTTAGGGAGGAATCTGGGGCTTAGAAAATGTGAGTAGTTCATTCAAAGTCACACATTTAACCTGAATGAAGAACTTTACACTTTTATCAGATATTTGAAAACAAAATTTCTTTAGATATATATTCAATACTGAATAGAAACTTACAGTGAATTGCTAGGAAAAATAAAAACAATTTAATAGTTTCAAGATATATTTGACAAACATTGACATTCCCTACCTCTCCATTTAGTGATGCTGTCAGAAGTCAGAACTGCTCTAATAGACCCAACATTGTGACAGAAAACAAATGTCTCCTGGTGTCAGTGAACAAATAATACAATATGAAAACCAATTAATACATTAGAAAACTTTTTTTTTTGGCCAACAAATTTAAGTTTTAAAAAAGACATGTAGCTTTTGGCATTACAATATTTTAGTTTTTTTTTTTCTATTAAGAAAGCCCTTTAAATCTATGTCCAAAACAAAATACTAACTGAAGGCCAGTCTTGGAAACACACTTAGGCATTTCAGAGTTTCTTTTAACTTCTGTTATGTTGAAAACCTTCAGAAACTATTTTTGGAGATCAAATGGGGACCACTTTGAAAAGCTCAGCTTGATTAAGAACAGACAACACACATTTAGGGAATAAAAGGAATCACTCACTACTTTTGTAAAATTCTTCAGGGATTTCACTCCAGGTAGACAAATGTGGGAAGGGAGTTAAAGAGGATTTTAAACTTAGATGTTTGGAAAGCCTTTGACAAAATTCTTTACGGTCATGTAAGATCAGTGGAAAGGATCGATGAAACTAATAGTAAATTGGCTCACTGTTGTGAACAATGATTTATGGAAAGGAAACAAAGGTACTAGAAATAAGGTTTTTGGTCCAAGCCACAATATGCTGCTTCTTCATAGGGCAGAAACAAATCTCCAACTTACTTAAAAAAAAAAAAAAAAACAAATTTTAAATAGATTTTAAGAAATAGTAAGCATTTACTTTGCAATAAATCAAATAAAATTGAAGTTTATATAAAAACTCATGACAAATAGAATGTGACAAATATGTGTGTTCATATTTGGCATTCTTTGTTTCTTAAATGGGAGTGGGTTTTTGGAAAATATCTTAATATAGTGGAGCATACATAGAAAAAATCAAACAGGTTCTAAGAAATGATTACTTGAGCCATCATGCGTAATAGTATCAGAAGAACCAAGTAACTGGAATTCTATCCAGTTTAATAGTTTTATTCCAATGAATATACTAATACCCAGCATAGTAAGTTTTCAATAAATCTTTGTGAATAAATGAAAAAACAAATAAAGGAATGGAATAGAGAGGTTCTATAATTGGAAGGGATCATTGAAATATCAACCCTTTGGGCTAGATTTTCTCCAAGAATATTGGCTTTACCATTTAGCTTCTCCTTATTTCAGAGGGCATGATTAATTATGAAAAGAAGAATTAGTTATAGAAGGTAAAGGAGCACAAATTCAAAATTTACAAAAAAAAGACTTCTTTTTTATTTTTAAGCACTTTTTTATAGGAAAGGAGGAGGGTGCTCACTAGCCAGGAGCCATCCCATCCGAGTTCTTTAATACATCAAAATAATGGGCTTTTTTCTTTTTTCTTTTAATCTTAAGTAAACCCCAAAACCCTCGAAGATTTCTTTTTTTGATCAGCAGTGGAAGCAGCACCTCGGGATTCTCAGGGAAGATGAGACATGGTGTCATTCAGCAGGGTATATAGGAAAGTAAACCTTTATATCATAAATAAGAAAACATAGAATGGCTATTTGAAGGGATACTGATAATATATGTTTGAGAGAGGTCACGACCATGCGTCTGGTCTATCCCTGAGAATCTATAAAAAGATTATAGTCTTTGTCCATAACAGTACAAATTGAAGCTCTTTAAAGGAGTTTTAGTATTTGGTTAATAACCCATTAAGTATTTTTAATGAATTTTTTAGAATGCTCTGTATTTAGGGGCACCTGGGTGGCTCAGTGGATTAAAGCCTCTGCCTTCAGCTCAGGTCATGATCTCAGGGTCCTGGTATCAAGCCCTGCATCGGGCTCTCTGCTCAGCAGGGAGACTGCTTCACATTCTCTCTCTGCCTGCCTCTCTGCCGACTTGTGATCTTTCTCTGTCAAATAAATAAATAAAATCTTTAAAAAAAAAACAAAAAAAGAATGCTCTGAATTTAGTAATGAGAATATTATCATCAACATTATGGTATAATAATGATAGTTCATATTCAATATATCTGGGACTTAAAATATACCTGTACATGTTATACAGAGAACTTCATATATCTTAACTCATTACTCCCTAAACAATTGTATGTGGTTGTTTTTTTTATTATCCACATTCAACAGATGATAATAAGGTAAGAGATAGTAAGGTTTTGAAGTGAGATTTACTTTCAACTACTGTCTAATTATGAGCCCATATTTTAACCTTCTATGCTATAATCTCTTGACATTTCTTCTAAGAAGTAAGGCAAAAATAGTTGCAAGTGACATACCAGCTACATGTGTAATGGTATAAATTGCGCATTTTGATTAACTCTTGAAAGAGCTTAATAAAGGATATTATTATCTCTGTATAGTTATAACTTCTAAGAGGCTTCAAGCTACCGGGGAATCACAAAGGATTTGCGCTGAACCAGGAAATCAAGATGAACTTTGCCACCTTGTTGCAAACATAGAATCACTGGAGCAGTAGGGCATGGTGAGGACACTACATGGGTCCTGGGAATCTGAAAGGAAATGAACCTCATCATCTAATGTTAAGTTTGTTTTGGACTGAGAGTATACATTGCTGTTTTCCCTTTTGTTTCTATTTTTTGTTCATTATTCTTTTTTGATATTTTACTTTGTATGCTAAGTAGCTCTCTTTTTTAACATAAGTTAAAGTTTAACATAAGTAGAGTCACATTAATTTATTTTTATTTATTTTTTTTGAGTCACATTAATTTAGACAGACTCTATTCACTTTAGGATTACTTTCATTATTGTCCAGGATAATAATAGAAATGTAGTATCCTCACACAGACAGCTCTTTTATTTTCTCTACCTACCCCCCAAACTTAAGATACTACTGGGCAGGAAGACAGAATTTATTAGAATTAAATTCAGAAAAACCTATAATTGAAAAATTTATCTGCTAAGACTTTAATTCATTTCAAGTTTTCTCTACCCTGGCATTCTTTCTACTCCAAGTAAAATCAGGTAGACACCTAGAAGATTTGTTTACTTATTCATCTAATTATTTCATTCATTCTTTTTTTTAAACCAAATTATACTTATAAATAGGTTACTGATGTTCTGCACTATATATTATGTGTTGGATATCAAATGACAAAGGATCGGGCTCTTTTAGTATTTCTGGATGCTTTCATATATGAGCAATACTCCAGCAGTATCCTTTCAACTAGTATGATAATTGAGTTGGCATTTACTGATGGCCATAGTAGCACCTCTCAAAAGATTGTTGTGCATAATTAAAAGAACATAGTAACTGAATACACAAAGATTTGGTTTTGTCTTTTGGCTATACCATTGCTAACCATATGGCCTATTGAGAAATGTCTAGCTACTCCAAGCTTTTTTTTTTCTTTTTTCTTTTTTTTTTGCCTGTAAAGTAGACATAATAGTTATACTATTGAGATATTGTGAGAATTCAAAAAACAATGCATATCAAAAGTTTTAAACTCATGTTACACAGAAGACAATCAATAAATGCATTTATTCACTCACTTCCTATTTAACAAATATCCATTAAACAAAAATCTACTTAAATGCAAGGCACTGTGCTGGCTCTGGAGATAAAAAAAAAAAAAAGTTGAATATGGAGTAGTATCTGCCCTCCTGGACTCACAATCTCATTAAGGAGACTTTGGGGTGTCTGGATGGCTCCATTGGTAGAACATGCGGCTCTTGATCTCAGGGTTGTGACGTCAAGACCCATATTGGGCATAGAGAGTTCTTAAAGATTTTAAGTCAAAAAAAAAAAAACACAAACCAGAAGAATATTAAAATCAGAATATATTAAAAAAGGATGCAGAGATTTAATATATAATCACATGATAAATCATTTAACATAGATTGTGATTAATGCTAGTTAGCTGGAGTTGGGATTTGGATCAGAGATTTCATTCATAAAACCAGTTAGAAGGATATGAAATATGGAGAACAGAAAACACAATATGAGGAAGACATGATGGAGGATCAATTTGGTTCTGAGGAAATTACCACCAACTTAGTGGTTAAAGCAATATAAATTTATTATCTTTTCAATCTGCAGATGGAAGTCAGACATAGGTCTCACTGTATTAAAAATCAAGGTGTCATCAGGGCTGCATTCCTCTCTGGAGGCTCTAAGATATAACCTATTTCTTTGTCTTTTCCATCTTCTAGAGGCTGAGTGCTTTCCTTGGCTTACAGCTCCTTTCTTCCACCTTCCAAACAGCAATATAAGTCCTATTCTTTCTCATGTTGTAATCTCTTTGATTCTTCCTTCTGGTTATTTTTCCCACCTTTTAGGACCCTTGTGATTATAAGGGGTTTACCCATATAATCCAGAATAATTTCCCTGTTTTAAATTTAGATGACCAGCTTTAATTCCATTGGCAATATTAATTCTTCTTTGTGATGAAAGGTAATATACACAGGTTCCAGAGATTTGCATGTGGGCAAAGATGATATTGAGGTGGTATTATTCTAATACTTAAAAAAAATAATCTCTCTGACTATAGTTTGAATGCATTGAAGGGAACATAGCATAGACATGCATTAATTATGAGCTTTCCACATTGTTGCACAAAAGAGGATTATGGTTTAGTCTAGGAAGTAATTGCACTGAAGAAAACTGATTGGGTTTAAGATGTGTTTAATAAAAAGGATCAGTTATGGTACCTGAGTGGCACAGTTGGTTAAGTGCCTTTGGTTTGGGTCATGATCCCGGGGCCCTGCGATTGAACCCTGTGTCAGGCTCCCTGCTCAACCGGGGGCAGGGAGAGGGGGTCTGCTTCTCCCTCTCTATCTGCCCCTGTTCATGTATTCTCTCTCTTGCTCTCTCTCTCTCACATAAATAAATATGTATTTTAAAAAGAGGATGTAGAATATGAATTCTAGGTTCTGGCTTTAGCAGCAGGGTAGGTGGACAAACTTTTATCAATGGATATTGACCCCTGGAAATGAGCTGTATTTTGGAGAGAATATAATAAGTTCAAACATGCATATATTGACTTTGACTTGTTAATTAGACCAAATGAAAATGTTATTTGACAATAGGATATGCAGGTACGGAACTAAGGGTATTAGCATGGACGTTGTAAACATAGTGTTACCAAAGTAATGCATAGAACTAAATATGGTCACCTACAAACAAGAGAATGAATTGAAAGTAGAGAAAGCATATATACCCTAAATAACTATCAAACACTTAAAAGCATGAGTAGAGGAATTTGAGGTGCGAAGACTATTAACAAGTTGCAGAATTATAGGATAAGATCAGGAAATGGAGTTGTTTTTTTTTTTTAATAGAGAAAACAGTCAAGAGTCTGAAATGTTTTAAAGTTCAAGGAAGGTAACACCTGAAAAAAATTCCGTAGAAAGGATCTTCCTTCAGGCAAATTCTACTTAACACTTCCTAGAGCCAAATGCTGTGCCACATACTAATTATAAAAAGATGCAAAAGGCATTAAAACCTTATTATGAACTCACAGACTAGTGAGACAAGTTTTATTGAAATTTGGCAACATACAGTGACAACTGATGTGGAGTTGTATATATAAGATGCTATGAGACTAGAGAATAAGAGACATACTGCCCCCACCAAAGCAGGAGCTCAAGCTTACCTTTGAAATTCAATAAAATGTTCAGATTAAGAAGAAAATAGTCTCAAGACAAAAGGATCAGCATCAGTAAATATATAAAAGAAATGTAACTGATTAAAAATACCAGAAATGAGATTTCCTAATAGAGAATGAATTTGCATACTTAGGTCACAATACATAGGACTTGATTCTCAAAGCTAAGAAGCTTGAAGTTCACCCTACAAGATGGAAAACAAGACAGATTTTAACAGTTGATGTGAAATGTATTGGCCTAGCTGCAGTGTGCAGATGGCTTTCAGAGGTCCTGTCATAGCAAGAAAGAATACAGAGGAGAATCCTGGCATAATCCTTGTACAACAATATGAGAACCTTCAAGAAAAAGAAGCAGAATGTAGACACTTTTACAAGATAAAGATTAGTAAGATGTCATTAATTGCATTTGGAAAGAGAGAAGAGGAGGTTGAATAGGACTCAATTTTCTGGACTGAGAAACAAGGCAGAAGATAGTAACATTAAACGAAGAAGGAAGGAAAGAATAGGTTATTATAGAATGAAATATGAGGCCAATTATAGAAATGTTGAATTTAACATTCCTATGGAAAGACAAGTTAGTAAAATCTATCAGACATGTGAACAACAGAGTTTCAAGGAAGAGAACAGGGTTTGTGACAAGAATAAATGAGATCACCCAGTGAAAATATATATTGTAAAGAATGGGTTGGGGCGCCTGGATGGCTCAGTGGGTTGAGCCTCTGCTTTTGGTTCGGGTCCTGGGATCGAGCCCCGCATCTGTCTCTCTGCTCGGCAGGGAGCCTGCTTCCCCCTCTCCACCTACTTGTGATCTCTTTCTCTCTTTCAAATGAATGAATGAAATCTTAAAAAAAAAAAAAAAAAGAATGGGTTGAGTATGGAAACCTTGAAGAACACTAGTGTGTTCAAATAACTGAGGTAGAAACCAACAAGGAAGAAAAGGAGAAAATAATCAGAGAAATCAGAGGAAACTCAGTCAAGAATGGTGTAGAAAAGGCCTAAGTAATAGTGAGTTTCAGAAAGAGTGGTCAACAGTCATCACAGTGACATGAGAGGAAAACAGGAAGAAAGAATGCAAAATTCTGAAGCATACTACTTCAGTCATCCCTCTGAGAACCTGAATAGAAAAAATGATTTGTGCTAAATTGCCTGTATTTAAAAAAAGGAAAAAAAATGGGGTGCCTGGATGGCTCAGTGGGTTAAGCCTCTGCCTTCAGCT
Source organism: Nasua narica (assembly GCA_028533885.1). Taxonomy (NCBI): domain Eukaryota; kingdom Metazoa; phylum Chordata; class Mammalia; order Carnivora; family Procyonidae; genus Nasua; species Nasua narica. The sequence continues at coordinate 24,817,301 of CM052800.1, read as the reverse complement.
CAGGTCATGATCTCAGGGTGCTGGGATCATCGGGCTCTCTGCTCAGTGGGGATTCTGTTTCCCATTCTCTCTCTGCCTGCCTCTCTGCCTATTTGTGATCTCTCTCTGTGCCAAATAAATAAATAAAATCTTTAAAAAAAAAAAAAACAAACCTCCTGGAAACTGATATAACTAGTAAGCATTTCAATTACAATAAACAATTATGCAAGTTTTCAAGAAAGGGGCATTAAATGTGTGGTTTGCCAACATTGTATGAGGTAGAATGATACGGCCCAAGAGATCTGATCAAGTGTTTGCAGGGAGTAGTAAAGTAAATGAGGCAGCGGCAGTAGGGATCTTTTACCTGATCTTACCAAAACATTTGATAAATTGTTATAGAAGATGCAACTAAGGAAAAACAAGGATTTTGTTGTTTTTTGAAAAGATTTTATTTATTTTATTTTGGAGAGAGAGAATGCGAGCAGGGGGAGGAGCAGATGTGGAGAGAGAAGGAGGAGGAAAGAATCCCAAGCAGACTCTGTGCTGAGCACAGAACTTGACCCAGAACTCGATCTCAGGACCCTGAGATCATCACCTGAGTCAAAACCAAGAGACAAGTGCTTAACGAACTGAGCCACCCAGGTGACCCAAAAAAACAAGGATTTTGAATCAATGCTGTAACAAACTAGAAGAGGAATGGATGTAGAGATTTGCAGTAAGCACTGGTAAGTCCAGTTTGAAGGAGGAAAACAGGAGGATTCTTATGAGCTCAATGTTTTTGTGTATTCCATTTAATACCCCCAAAAAATTGTCAGAAAAGAACCACACTAATTTGAGCTCATGTTGGCAGCATCAACCACTGTGATTGATTGTCTAAATTAATTCCAATTAGATTGTGTTTCTGTGTACCAGTTCATCTTAAATTATAATATTATGCTTTCTATTTTAAATACCACTATGGATCCACAAAGTTATTTAGCCAATAGCTGTTCTCATTCAATAAATGAATGAAAGAACAGCGGTGTGCTTACAAAGATTGTAATGGAAGCATTTTATGGGGATGGGTGCCATGTCCTGAGATCTTGCTTCTGGAGAAAGCAAAGGCTTTCAACTTGAAAAACTGTTTCTCGGAAAGGGAATAAGATGAAGACTGGGGGAATGATG
>CM052800.1:24784728-24815658 GCA_028533885.1 Nasua narica | reverse complement strand
AGTAGAGTAGTTGAGCTGAGGTCACAGTCCAACTTGGTTGTGTTGTTGTTGTTTTAATTTCATAGCCATTTTATGACAAATAATTGATTCCATTTCCTTCTTTTTGTGATCTTTGTTGGGAATGTCAGTGTGAATTTTCATCTCATACCAAGAAAAGACAGCAACTAAAGGCATACATTTTATTGTCCAAACCGTCCTCTTGAGTTGGATCTTTTTCTCAAACTTTTTCTTTTGTTCATTTGATATCATCTCTAAATATACATCATCTTGAATTAAATATATTTTTTAAAATAGTACTATAACATTGTTTGAAATAACACATGAAATGCATACATATTTCTCTCAGGATATCAGATAAAATCTTATTTTATAATTGCCTCTGACCTATGATTATCATGTTTTCACTATACCCCCATGAACACTGTCATTCAGAATTCAAGATATTGTGACACATATTTAAATTTCGTAAATTGCAATAGGCAATGAATTATGTTATTTAAATTTCCCAAGTAAATTTAGACTGTTCTAATTTTATATTTTTCTATACTATACTTCCCTAATAAATACAATTAATCTTTTTTTTAAAAGGTTTATTTATTTATTTAACAGAGAGAGAACACAAGCAGGCAGAGAGGCAGGCAGAGGCAGAGAGAGAGAGGAGCCGGCTCCCTGCTGAGCAAGGAGCCCGATGCGGGACTCGATCCCACGACACTGGGGTCATGACCTGAGCCGAAGGCAGCTGCTTAACCAACTGAGCCACCCAGGCGTCCAATACAATTAATCTTTATTGCCTTTTTTTCTCATTCTAAAATTAGTGGGCCTTCTTTCAATAAAATTCAGTAAATGGAAGTACAAAGAACAATGTGACAAAAATTATTATTTCTTTAATATATACAGGCATACCTCAGAGAGAGTTCCAGTTTAGCTCAGGATCACTTCAATGATGCAAACCATCAAAATAAAATGAATCAAACAAATATTTTGGTTTCCTAGTGCATCTAGAAATTAGGTTTATACTATAGTGTAGTCTATTAAGTGTACAGTAGCATTTTGTCCAAAGAGACAACATATATAACTTATTTAAAAATACTTAAAGTGCTAAAAATTGCTAACCATCTGAACTTTCAGGAAGTTCTAATCACAGATTACAGATCACCTTAGGAATATGATAATAATGAAATATTTGAAATATTGCAAGAATTACCAAAATGTGAAACAGAGACACAAAGTGAGAAAACACTGCTGGAAAAATAGGACTAGTACACTTGCTTGATGCGGGTTTGCTACAAACTTGCAATTTGTAAAAAATACATTATCTGCAAGCACAGTAAAGCAAAGCACAGTAATTTGAGGTGTACCTGTATATCTAACTCACTCATCAAGTGATTTTTTTTGTGCATGAGTACTTATAAATATTTATATGTATATACAAATACACATACATTTTAAATCTCAACTGTTATAATTAGATTAATCTCTATAGTTTGTAGTACAGATCACTGTAGGAATCATCAATTTTTTTAAAGATTTTATTTATTTATTTGACAGAGAGAGAGAGAGATCACGAGTAGGCAGAGAGGCAGGCAGAGAGAGAGGGGGAAGCAGGCTCCCCGCTGAGCAGGGAGCCTGATGGGGAACTGGATCCCAGGGCCCTGAGATCATGACCTGAGTCAAAGGTGAGGTTTTAACCCACTGAGCCCCCCTGGTGCTCCAGGAATCATCAATTAACTCTGATATTGGGAAGAGACCCCAATCTTTTTTTTTTTTTTTTTTTATAAATAATGGCATATCTTCCCATCACATTTCTACTTTGGTCAAGTCTGACATGCCTTCTCAGGAAAGACGATGGAAAGGTGAGGGAGGAGGTTATACATTTTTCACAAGGGATCTGCTATGTAATTTTCTCTAACAAATACAACACTGTGTCTTCTGGAATTTTGCAAGAAAGTCATTTAGCCCAGTCAGCACTGCTGTAAATTTCTAAACATCAGCTAGACAGAATTGAATTCAATCTTTTATGTGCCTTGGGACACATCCAACACATTTCTGATTTTCCTCAGAAATCCTGCTGACTTGGAGCAGGTGTGTCTTAAAATAACAAGAACTCATCAAGGCACGATTGTTATCATTCTGACAGCTTCATCTTAACTTCTTCCTGTTGTGTACACCTGGTCTCATAAGCACCTTGCATTCTTTGGAATGTGCAACAGGCAACTCCAGGGAAAAGTAATTTGTTGCTGTTGTTGGCAATGGGAAGGATTGTATTAACAACTAATGATGGATATAGATAGCAGAACTGAGCTAAAAGGAGTTTTCAGAGGCAGGAGCTCATCTGTACTTAGTTTGCTCTACCTTCCTCAGTTGAGTTCCTTATTAAATAACCAGTGTAGATTTGCTCAACATAGAGATATTTTATAAGTCCTGTTTTCATGATTAATTATATAATTCCTTTCTTTTACATTGAAACACAGAGATCTATTCAGTATCAATGCACCAAAGATGTTATTGGCAACTCTTTATTTTGTCATTTTGATTTTAAATTATGTAAGCAGTTTTCTGTGATTCTCTAATCATGACATGAATTAAGTACTATAATTGATTCAGTCAGTTGTATTTACTATACACGATTAAGTACCACAGCAACTTTTGAAAAACAGTATCTTCTTATAATGAGATATAATTTATACTTTGAATTGTTTTCTCTCTATATGAAGGAAATATATATAAAGTATATAAAATATGTCTAAAAGATAATCCAACCTAAGTGTTTCATAATTTTATTACATAAAAGAGCTTAGCATAGTGTATCTACATGGTATCTATCTTTAAGTATGGATGATTAAGTAGGGTATTAGTCTACTGGATTTATAAATGTATAGATAGAATAAATTCAGGAAATTTTATCTTTCCATGTTGTCTAGTGTTAAACCTTTATTTTTTTCCTATTTTTACCAGTTTTTAATTCTCTGTCCAATCTAAATTAATTTGAACCTTCTGTTTTTCAAAAACGATAAACAAGTTATATAAATTCTTTTTAGTTTGAATATTCCATATATTATAGTTATTTAATCTCAACTGATAGTCATCTACATGCATGTGTGTGTATGACAACAACCATAGAGCCAACCTTTACAAATTTCCTAAAATTCAAACCCAATCTAACCACTTCGGGCATTAGAATAACATAGCTAACTAAGTTATAATATCTAAGTGAAATATCACTTTGATTTATGTAATGAAAGTTAAAATGGAAATATTCTGGTGCCATAAATAGTAAAAGAGGGCTTCCTAGAAGTATTGGAATATGTGGGTTGTAGTATAGGAACAGTACATTAACAGTGGAAATAAACTCCTTGAATACATTTATAGAATTGTATATCTACTTTGGGATTTATCAATATCAATAATCATTAAAATTTTAAGTAATTCTGTAGTTACACTAAAATTAAATAGAATATTGCCTGTTGGTCAATTTAAATGATATTTTGTCTCACTAAAGCGTGAAGGATGATAAATAAAATCTTGGAGAGCTGATATCCTAAGTTACGTCTTATATTTCTTACATTTTTGCACATGTCTGGGACAGGTGCTCTTTTTGGTCTGGTTTCTTTCAATTCACTTTATACTTGAGAGTAATAGATACTGCTGCATGTACCAATAGTTTATTCTGTCTTATTGGTGAGCAGTATTCTCTTATTTGTATCCTTACAAATGTGTACATATCACAAAGCATTTATCCACTTACCTGTTGATGAACTTTTGGGTTATTTTAAATTTGAGAATACTATAGTACAGCTGCTATGAACATTTATGCATAAGTTTGTATATGGACATATGTTTTCATTTCCTTTGGTAAAATACCTAGGATTATAAGAGCTAGGCCATATGTCACATGTAGATTTAGCTTTATGGTAAACTGCAAAACTCAATTTTCCAAAGGAGTTGTTTCATTATATATTCTTACCAATAATGATCAGAATTCCATTTCTGCACAAATTGTCAACTCTTGTTACTATCAGTCTTTTTAGTTTTAGCCATTCTGTTGGGTAGTGAGTAATATCTAATTATGGTTTTAATGAGGTTGAGCAATGGTGACTGGTGATGTTGAACATCCTTTCTTATTAGGTATTCATCTTGCTTTTCTTTTGAAGTGTCTGTGAAAGCCTTTTCCCTTTATGCTTACAGATTCATTTATTGTTTTATCTTATAATTGAGATATAAGTAGTTTTCATTGATTGATTGTCAATACAAGTCATTTGTCACACGTTTTGCAAACATTTTCTGGAAGTTTATTGTTTATCTTTACTTTTTTTTTTACCTTTACATTTTCCTAAAAATAACTTCTGAGGAGCAGAAATTTTTAATTTCAAAAAAAATTTTGATTTTAATTTTACAGTTTATACTTTTTGTTTTCTATTTAAGAAATCCTTGACTAATCTGAGTTTGTTTTCATTGAGAATCATGATTTATCTTTTATATTTATATATACGATACATTGCAAGTTAATCTACACACTTTGCAAGGTAGGGATTAAATTCATGTTTGTTTGTTTTTCATGAGGATATCTGGCTATTTCAGCACTATTGTTGAAATTGCTATAGTTTTACCATTAAATTACCTTATCACTTTGGTCAAAATTCAATAGGTAACATATGTTTTGTTTACTTGTTAGACTCTTTTTTTCTGCTTCTCTCACCTATAGATATGGATTTAATTCACTCTATTGATAGTATAGCTTCATATAGTAAGTCTTGAAATTAGATATATAAATTTTCCAATACGTACACTGGTATTCTAACCTGTGACATTCCTGAAATCACTTAGAAAATCTAGAAGCTTATTTGCAGGTTGTTTAGGAATTTCTATATACACAGTTATGATACCTATAATCAAATAGAGCTTCATTGCTTCCTTTCTGATATGTTGAAGAGATGGGGAATTTAGATGTCCAGACAGGGTTAAGGGAAAATATTCAGTGCATTGCATTGAAATAGGAATTTAACTATAGATTGTTAGTAAATTCCTTTTACCAGTTTGAGGAGGTCCGCTCCCCACCTTTTTTTTTTTCCTGTTTCTTGAGAGTTTTTAATCATGAAAGCATGTTGGATTGTGTTGAATGCTTTTATCTGCATTGAGGTGATTATAGGGCTTTTATTTTTATTGTTAATACGATATTGGGGTGCCTGGATGGCTCAGTGGGTTAAAGCCTCTGCCTTCGGCTCGGGTCATGATCCCAGGGTTCTGGGATCGAGCCCCCCATTGGGCTCTCTGCTCAGCAGGGAGTCTGCTTCCTCCTCTTTCTGCCTGCTTCTCTGCCTACTTGTGATCTCTCTCTCTCTCTGTCAAATAAATAAATAAAATTAAAAAAATATATATGATATAATACATTGCCTGACATTTTTATATTAGACAATCCTGTGGTATCTATTATTCAATGTATGTTATTCATTGTATATAATATAGATTTGATGAACTAAAATTCTGTTAAATACAAACTTTCTATATATAGATCTATATTCATGAAGATTTTGTTTGTTTGTTTTGTTTTATCTCTTCCCTAAGAAATAAGGAAGAGATTCACCAAAGAAACCATTTAGGTCAATTTTCTTAGTGAGAAGGTATACCATTTGTATTTTTTCAATGGACACAGAGCTATTCAAGTTATCTTAATAGCCCCAGTTAGTTTTGATATTTTGAGTCATTCAAGATATATGTTTGTTTTCTCTAAATTATTAATTGCAAAAAAACGGATTGTGGTTTCACTATATTTTCCTGGTGATTTTCAGCTTTCAATTTTATTTATTTATCTTCATTATTTCTTTCCTTCTGCTTACTGTTAGTTTCATTCATTGTCAGTTGCTTTGTAACTTATTAAGATAGATTCACCAATCTTTTAGTTTATTCTTTTCTTCATTTCTAATATGAAACTTTATGTATTTATTTATGTGTTTGTTTGTTTATTTATTTTAAAGATCTTATTTATTTATTTGACAGAGAGAGATCACAAGTAGGCAGAGAAGCAGTCAGAGAGGGGGAAGCAGGCTCCCCGCTGAGCAGAGAGCCTGATGCGGGGCTCAATCCCAGGACCCTGAGATCATGACCTGAGCTGAAGGCAGAGGTTTAACCCACTGAGCCACGCAGGCACCCCTCTAATACGAAACTTTAAATCTATACTTTTTCCTTGAGCCTTTTCTTCAGTTACTTCATGTAAATGGTGACATTTTGTTATTTTATTCTCTAACTCCCCTTTTGATTTCTTCTTTGATCCATCAGTTATCCAAAAGTGTGTTAATTTTCCAACTGTTCATAGATATTCCTAATAATCCTTTTGTTATTTATGTTCAACTTAATCTTTTTGTGCTCAGAAAACACACTCTGTATGACATCAATTAAAAACGGTGTTGATACTTTTTTATATCTAGTATATGGTCTATGTTTCTCAGAATTCCTTGGATATTCTTAAAAAATAATTTTTATGTTATTTTTGAGTGGAGTGTTATATAAATATCAATTAAATCCAATTGATGGTGCTGTATTTTTTTAAAGACTTTATTTATTTATTTGACACAGAGAGAGAGACATCACAAGTAGGCAGAGAGGCAGACAGAGAAAGAGGGGAAGCAGGCTCCCTGATGAGCAGAGGGCCCAATATGGAGCTCGAGCCCAGGACCCAGAGATCACTCCCTGAGCCTAACGCTGAGGCTTTAACCCACTGAGCTACCCAGGCGCCCCGATGGTGCTGTATTTTATCTGATATTTCTTTACTCTCTGTCAGTTTCTATCAGTTAAAGAGAGAAAAATTTTAAATTTAACATTAAAGACCATACATGAATGATGAGAATTCAGTGATGTATAGATGTTTCTTAGATGACCAATTTTGCTCTAATTTATCTCACTTGTTTACTAAACCTTAGTGTTCCCAGAAATCTGAATTTTTGATTCTTGTTGATTTGATTTTTTTCTAACCGTGGAACAAATATAGAAATGTGATAAATCAGCCATTTTACTTGCTACATGTCTTGTGGTTGTCTCACAGAGGGTAGAATCAAAGCTTACCCCAAATTTCACTCAGATATTAAGAGTGATGATGCCACACATGCACTAAGAATTACATTAAATTTTTATTGCTCATATCAAGAAGTTTTCTGTGAAGAGCAGAGAAGACACCCACACTGATCTAGAAAATAGCTAGAGAGAGCAAGATGGGTCACATGGTTGGGGATTGTGTTTGTAGGGAGGTTCTTGCTCCAGGCCAGGAATTATATGGTTTGAACTTCCCTCCAGAGCCAAGAAAGAACACTCAAACCATCTTTTCACTTTCCCAGAAGTGGGCCAAGAATGGCAGAGAGTGAAGTGGTGTTTGAAAGTTGTCAGCAGTTGAACATACGAATGAAGACAGGCTCTTTATCATACGACGTTATAATCTCTATTACAAATAAGGCAGTTCCACTCAACAGAAACAATTCTAATCTAGCAACAGACAGTACATTGCACTTCTCATTTTATTACAATAAATATTTTCTTATTTCATTCCATGTGGGCCTAACTTAAGAACCCGGATCTTAGGGTTTCATAACATGGGATACCAGAGTGAAAACTTTAAAAAAGAAAAACTGAGCTGATTACTACTTTTACTAAAATGTTGCTTTTATAATTTAGAGGAGATACGGAGAGCTATTAAATATTTTAAGTCTGTATTTTGTTGGGCAGCTGAAAACGAAGTAAATTGTTGTGGTAAATAACTAGACTTTTAATCTAGATGTTTGTGTTATTTTTTGAAATTTGATACAAAAAAGCATTACAGCTCTTAAGATCTCCTCTTCACAAAGGGTTTAGTAAGGAAATTATGATATTCTAGGATAATAATATGACCATTCTTCACTAAATATATAGTTTCCCTATGAGCACTCTTCTAGCACAAAAATAAAAATAAAATCACTGGGACAAGATAACACATAACTTGTGTTATGTGTTTATACTTCATCAATAAAAAAATGTTAGGTTTAGAGGTAAGTTACCATTTTGAGTCATTCTAGCAGTCATCCATAGGCAATTGGATTGAAGGGGGAAAAATGGATGATAGAAACAGGACTTAAAAAAAAAAGAAATAGGACTTACAGTGACTTCATAATGGAAAATGTGATGCTAGTTTTCTTCAAAGAAAATTATAAGTGTAATAAAGATAGCATTCCAGAGAGAATAGAAAGACTTTATCAAGAACAATATAGATGTTAGTTATGGTTATTGCAATGGTTAAAGGGTCCTGTTTAATGTCCATGTTTCATTTAAAATGGAGTGAATGATGAGCTAATTGCCCCAGTGAGTAAAATTGCTGTTTAATTCTCCCACAAGAGGGAGGAAAGGAGTGGATATAAATAAAATGGGAAAACCATCACAGCTGTGAAGTGTGAAATATATGTCCCCTCCAGAGGCCTCTTCTTCTTACCTGAGAACCTAAGGCTACTGGTCCCAGTTCGCCATAGGAAAACCTTTTATAAAGTGTAATGAGCACTTACTAATAGGTCTTTTGAGAATGCTTATCTGCTTAGGATTTAAGAAGCCAGTGGAGGTAATCATTAAGAATTCATAAGAGGTGTGTTTTCCAATCCATTACCTGTGATTTCCTTCATAATAAGCAAAAGTCATCTCTGCAATGTAGGTCAGTTAAGTGGATTTCTGATGATCAGAAAAAGCATTGGGAAATTGAATGTAGAGGCCTTGAAAATTCAAGAGGAAATTTGATTCTTCCTTTTTGTCTTCTTTAACTGGATGTTTTATGTCATAAGAAAAAAAATGCATTTGAGCTTATATCACTACCTTAAAATCAAAGTAATTTAAAAAGCCTTGCTCTAAGGATACTTACTGTTCTTAGAAATTATAGCTTGCATTTATTGATTGATTACTTGCTACATATCTACCCTCTGCTAAGACTTTTAAGCCTCACTACAACACCAAGGAGTGGATTCTGTGTTTATCCTCATTATAAAGCCAAGTAAACTAGGATAAAGAGGAATTAAGCTACCCCAAATCCAAATAATTTGCAAGCGGTGAACCTGGATTAAAACCCTAGGAAATTTATGACCAAGCCTTGGTCTTTAACCACTTGACTTCTCTGGTTAGGTTTATCCTTAGGTATCTTATGGTTTGGGGAGCAGTTATAAGTGGGATTAATTCCTTAACTTCTCTTTCTTCAGTCTCACTGTTAGTGTATTGAAATGCAACTGATTTCTGTGTATTGATTTTGTATCCAGCCATGTTGCTGAATTGCTATGAGTTCTAGCAATTTTGGGGTGGAGTCTTTTGGGTTTTACACATACAGTATCATGTCATCTGTGAAGAATGAAATTTGACTTCTTCTTTGATGATTTGGATGCATCTTATTTCTTTTTGTTGTCTGATCATTGAGGCTGGGACTTCTAATACTATGTCGAATATTAGTGGCGAGAGTGGGCCTCCTCATCTTGTTCCTGACCTTAAGGGAAAATCTCTCAGTTTTTCCCCATTGAGAATGATATTTGCTGTGGCCTTTTCATAGATGGTTTTTATGATATTGAGATATGTTCCCTATTTCCCTATACATTAAAGAGTTTTAATCAAGAAAATATGTTGTATTTTATCAAATGCCTTTTCTGCATCAATTGAGAGGAAATATGGTTCTTGTCTTTTCTCTTTTAATGTGATCTATCACAATGATTTGTGAATGTTGAACCACCTTTTATCCCAGGAATAAATCCCACTTGATCATGGTGAATAATCCTTTTAATGTACTGTTAGATCCTATTGGCTAGTATCTTGGTGAGAATTTTGGTATCCATGTTCATCAGGGATATTGGTCTGTAATTCTCCTTTTTGATGTTTTTTTTTTGTTTGGGGATCAGGGTAATTCTAACCTTATAGAATGAGTTTGGAAGTTTTTTTTCCATTTCTATTCTTTGAAACAGCTTTAGTGGAATAGGTATTATTTCTTCTTTAAATGTTTGGTAGAATTCCCCCGGGAAGCCATCTGTACCTGGCCTCTTGTTTTTGATTATTGCTTCAATTTCCTTTCTGGTTATTGGTCTGCTCAAATTTTCTATTTCTTCCTATTTCAGTTTTGGTAGTTTATAAGTTTCCAAAAATGCATCCATTTCTTACAGAGGGCATATGATGTGATGAGCACTGGATGTTATACACAACTGATGAAGCACTGAACACTACATCAGAAAATAATGATGTACTATATGTTGGTTAATTGAATTTAAATAGAAAAAAACTTGACTTCTCTACTCTGCTAATGTTTCAGTTTATTTTATTAAATAACATTAGAAACATTTAAGGTTAATGTTATTTTGAAAAATCACTTACTTTGCAATTAGATAAGAATAATCTATGTTTAGGTAAAATATATAAATAAATCAACTGGCTAACCTTGGCAATCAGCAGTGCCCGACCTTATTTATATAAAAACACGTGGTATGCTTTCTCAAGAAAATCCTTATATTTTAGTTACTAAATTAATATGACATTGGGAGTGACTTGAATTTCAAGGTATCTCTAATTAAAACTACCTAGAGAGCCAAAATTTCCATAGAAATCCTCAATCATTGTTAAATCTGTTTTTCCTTCAATTTCTCATTCACAAACTATGTGCCAACCATTTTACATCAGTTAATTTTTGAAGATGATGATGAAATAAAATTGGGTTACCTCTTGTGGTAGTTTTAAAGTTTGCCCAAAAATTCTTTGGCATATCTCTGTTTAAAATGTAGACACTTTTGTTCTCCTCAGCTTGAATGTGGATTGGCCTAAGCGTCTCTAAGAAAATAGAGTATGGCTTAAATGATTGTGTGGCTTTCAAGCCAGGATGTAAAATGCTTTGCTGCTCCTCCTTGTTCTCATTCTTGGTTGCTCACTTCAAGGACCACTACCCTGTGGTGAGGACACTCAAACAATCCAGAGGAGACCCATATGGAAAAAAACTGAGGCTATCACAAACAACCAGCACAAAACTTGCCAGTCATGTCAGTGAACCATCTTGGAAGCACATCCTTTAGCCTCCATTATGTTTCTTCTCCTCCTGTCTGACAATTTAACAGCAACTTTGTAAGAGACGCTGAGATGGCATTTCCCAGCTAAGTTGTTCCTGATTTCCTGTGCCTAGAAACTGTGAGATACTATGTACTTATGGTTTAAGCCTCTAAGTCCTGGGTTAAGTTTTTTTTATACAGTTATTGATAATTAATACATTTCTGTCCTCAACTGTGTAGCATTTTTTAAGAATTTTATCAGCAAGTATTTTAACAATTATGATTTAAGTAAATTGTCTATCATTTTGTGACAATTGATTTTAAATATTATTGTATAGTTATGATCTACTGGCCATATAATTCTGTATTGTGCAACTGCTTAGAAAACAAGATTTAATAATTCCCATATTCTCAATATGTTTGGCTTAACTTTGATACCTACAATATTATTTATTCTTCATTTGAATGTATTCCTCACCATAAAGTTTATGAGCTTAATAAACAGTGGTAAATCAATATTGCTTAAGAAAAAAAACATGTATAAAACATGCCTAAATAGTCACCCTAATTTATATTTCTGTTGTTTTCCACAATGGTATGGATTTTAATAGATTCATCTTCAGAAAACTGAGACTTAAACTCCATAAAAATTAATTTGGCTCATATACTCAAATTAGGCTTCTGAATATTCAAAATTGCCAGAAGAAACATTTAATAAAGTTTTTATAAATGTGCTAAAATGTGTAAAACTAATAAAACTGTGTAAATACCCTATGAAATATCACAACCCTCTAAGAAGTGCAGTATATTATTTATGATGATGATGATGATTATTAAGTATTATTTAGATATTATTTCACAAATGAACCATTTCTGTTAACTACTATTATATACCATTACCATCCCCAAAATTGATGGCTTAAGTAATAATTTATTACAACTTATGGTTCTGTGTATTAACTAGTCTATACTGATCGGTTCTTATTTGGGATCTCCTGGGCATTTGCAGTTACAGAGCAACTGGAGATAGGGTCATTCAAAGGATGTACATCCAAGGTGGCTTCTTCATTAACATGTGTGGTACCTCAGGACCTCTCTACATGGATTCTTTCTCTTGTAGAAGAACCTAGACATTGTACAAAGTAGCTCCAATCACAAAAAGTTAGAAGCAGAAGTTTCAAGGCTAGTGAAGTGGTATAACCAGCATCAATTCAGGTTAATTCCATAATGGAACTAATTCCATTGTATTCAATTGTATTCAATTCAAGGGTCAGTGGACATGCTTAAATTTCAAGGAGAAATAGACTGTATCTTTTTTTGTGTGAGTGGCAAGATCACAATGCAAAAGAGCATTTGGGGTGGGAAATATAAATACTTAGTAAAACAATTTGCCAAATTACATTCATAAAAGCTTTGAAATATATATGAAACATAATTTGTGAAATTAGAAGGAAAATAAATACCAGTCCAATAATATTTATTTTAGAATAAAAAAGGAATTTACGTCAAGTTTTCCCACAATTTTTGCCTAAAAATTTTGAGTTGTTAGGTGAACTTTTAGTATTAATTATTTTAATTAATTATTTTTATGTAAAACCGAGTCTTTCTTACACTATATATAAAATGCAAATAAAATATCAACTTAAAAACTTAAAACTAGAGATTAGTAATAACAGGCAAAGCCTCTCAGAACTTATTAAAACACATAATAATTGGTGACCACCTCAAATCCAAAAATGCATGTAAACAATGTGTATAACATAGAACAATGGAACAGAATAGAAAACCCAGACATAAACCCACAATTTTTTGGTCAATTAATCTTCAACAGAGTAGGAAAGAATATCCAGTGGAAAAAAGATAGTCTCTTCTACAAATGGTGTTGGGAAAACTGGACAGCAGAATGCAAAAATATGACTGGAACACTTTCTTACACCATACACAAAAATAAATTCAAAATGGATGAAAGACTTAAATGTAAGACAGGAAACCATCAAAATCCTAGAGGAGAACACAGGCAGCAACTTCTTTGACCTCAGTTGCAGCAACTTCTTACTAGAAAGGTCTCCAGAGGCAAGGGAAACAAAAACAAAAATGAACTATTGGGACTTCATCAAGCTAAAAACTACTGCACAGCAAAGGAAATAATCAACAAAACTAAAAAGCAACCTATGGAATGGGAGAAGATATTTGCAAATGAGGTATCTGCTAAAGGGTTAATATCCAAAATCTATAAAGAACTTATCAAAGTCAACACCCAAAAAAACAATAATCCAGTTAAGAAATGGACAGAAGACATGAATAGATATTTTTCCAAAGAAGAGTTACAGGTGGCTAACACACACATGAAAAGATGCTCAACATCACTGATCAGCAGGGAAATACAAATCAAAATTGCAATGACATATCACCTCACACATGTCAGAATAGCTAAAATTAATAACACAGGAAACAACACGTGGTGGTGAGGATGCAGAGAAAGGAAACCTGGTTATACTGTTGGTGGGAGTGCAAACTGGAGAGCCACTCTGAAGAACAGTATGGAGGTTCTGGGACACCTGGGTGGCTCAGCCACTTAAGTGGCTGCTTTCAGCTTAGGTCATGATCCCGGGGTCCTGGGAGAGAGTCCCACATTGTGTTCCTTGCTCAGTGAGAAACCTACTTTTCCCTCTGTCTGCCACTCCCCTTGCTTGTGCACGTGCGCTCTCTCTCTCTCTCTCTCTCTCTCTCTCTCTCTCGCTGATAAATAAATAAATAAATAAATAAATAAATAAATAAAATCTTTTTAAAAAAGGCAAAAAGAAAAACAGTATGGCGTTTTCTCAAAAAGTTCAAACTAGAACTACCCTATGATCCAGCAACCGCACTACTATTTACCCTAAGAATACAAAAATACTGACTCTAAGGGACACATGCACCCCAATGTTTCTAGCAGCCTTATCAACAATAGCCAAATTATGGAAAGAGCCCAAATGTCCATTGACTGATGAATGGATAAAGAAACGATATTACTCAGTCATAAAAAGGAATGAAATCTTGCCATTTGCAACAATATGGATGGAACAAGAGTGTATTTATACTAAGTGAAAGTCAATCAGACAGGCAAATACTATATGATTTCACCATATGTCAAGTTTAAGAAATCAAACAGATGCATATGATGGGAAAAAAAGAGAGAGGCAAACCATAAAAGAGACCCTCAACTACAAGGAACAAACTGAGGGCTGCTGAGGGGATGTGGGTAGAGGGATGGGTGATACATATTTAGGAGGGCACTTGTGATGAGCACTGGGCGCTATATATCAGTGATGAATCACTAAATGTTAACTAACTGGAATTTGAATAAAAACTTGAAACTTGAAAACAATGTATATAATAAAATTATAAAAAGTATTTCAATAAATAGATAATTTCCTTGAGGTTAGCACCAGTTTAATATTCTAAAAGGTTTGATTTCTGTATTTCACTTTCACTTCCAATTAATTAATTAACCTCTTAAATAGTTTAAGACTTCGTACATCATATTTTAAATGGTAATAATTCTTAGCAAGGAAGTATGAAGTTCCAAGCAGGTGCACATATCCTTACAGATAATTTTGTAATGCAGAGAAGTCTCTCTTTTAAAGAATTTGTAATGAGCATTATTTTCCTAAATCTGCTCTGTTTTTCCTGACATTGCAACATAAAACTTTTCTACAGGGATCTACTCTAACCTCTTAAAATCTGTTTCTTTTGTATAGGATTGTGTACTAAGAATTCTTAGCTAGCTTTGAGTGATTTTTGTTTTTAGTATCTTGGTAAAGTGTGTGTGTCTGTAGTGTCTGTGTCTGTGTTAACTCCCTACTCTCCATTCAGCTTAACAGCCAGGTACTCGATTCTCAGATTTTTTAGGAAAGGGACATTCAGGAATCAAGATTGCCCTTGGCCTTGAATAACTTCGATTATCATTAATATCTGTGGTTACAAATTATGGCTAACATTGTCTGTGGTTACTTTAACAAACAAAAATATGACTTGCAGTTGGCAGTGTTCATTTTTAGATGCCTGAGTGATATTATCAAGTATTTAGTACCCTAGCATTTGAGAATAAAAAATATCAAAGAGAAAAAAGCTGATGTATGACTAAAATGGGATCCAATTCATTATAAAGGTATGAAATTGGGCAGTGAAATAATTGAAGAAAAAAGCCTAATTGCTAACTAAAAGCCCTTGAGATTAATTCTTTGAGAAATGTTTTCAAATACCATAATGTAGAAAATACTGTTTACCAAAAAATTTATGAAAATATTCTACTTTGAAGACACAAATATTCTTTATTGGAAGGTTTCTAAATTGTAAATAACTAAGTTGCATTATTATCACAATTAAAATTTGAAACAAAGATTGATTAAATCTTTCCAAGGGTCTCTACCCTCCACAGTGCTTCTGGAAGTCAATCTAGCATTTAATGTATTTCTCTTCAACATTTCTTCTTTTTCATGTAAATTTTTACATTTACACATGTCACATCACTTTAATTTGATCCCTTACTTTTAACCTTTGATTTCAAGTGCTCTTCACTTTGAGTCACAGCAGCATCAAACAACAGTGAAGAGGTTTTGCCCAGGCAGCAATGAAGAGCATCACGGTAATGAAAAGGATAATTGTGGCTCCCTGCCTTTGCTATAATTGAAAATTGAGTATAGAGACTTTTCCATTTAACTTTATTGCCTAAGTTCAAACCACTGTATAGGAAGGAAAGCAACACTAAGGTAATTTCTCTAATGTTGCTTTCCTGTCCATACAACAGTTTGAAACCTAGCATTAAAGTTAAGCAGAAGAGGCAATTAGACTTATTCAATTACAGCTGCGTGAAAGAAGTATAATTATCAGTTTCA
Organism: Nasua narica; assembly: GCA_028533885.1. Taxonomy (NCBI): domain Eukaryota; kingdom Metazoa; phylum Chordata; class Mammalia; order Carnivora; family Procyonidae; genus Nasua; species Nasua narica. Next base: position 24,799,775 of record CM052800.1, on the reverse strand, counting down.
TTATTGGAAATGCACTGCTTGCCAAATATTTGCTTGTTAGCCTGACTACTAGATTTTCTCGATCATACAGAAAAACTGGTAAGCATTTGATAGAATGATCCTGTTATTTAGTTTATAGTGACTTTCAGTGAATAACCTCTTACACCATAGTGATTGTAATAGCTGGATTGTTGATTTTTGATTGCTGAGTGAGTATTGTGCCTACTATAAATATTAGGCAAATTGTGCCTACTATAAATATTAGGCAAATTTAATCAAATGGCATCTTTATGTTAAAACATAACATATAATATATAACATAACATAAAACATAAATAACATAACATAAAAATATATGTTAAATTATAGAGAATTTTGTTTCTGATCAAAATGGGATAGTAGAGACTGGGTTTACCCTCCCACCTCTCACAACTAAAAAAACACACAAAATACATTAAATCTATTTTTTCAATATGCTGGAAATTAGGCAACAAAAGACAGTCGTCTCTGAGAGATGGGGATAAAATGAGGTGAATTCTCTGATTCTTAAAGCTTAACAGAGAGGGTTACTTAACAGAGAGGGTTTCCAGTTTATGAATAAACTTGAGTTGAGGAGGTGAAACTTAACATTTAGGAATTTGGCTGTTAGGATTTACAGCATAGAGCACTAGAGAAAAGCAGAGAGCTGCACAGAGGAAAATTTCTAGAAATTTGCGCAAGGTCTTGTTTCAGTTTTCAGGATACTGATTAGTAGTTTTTTTCCCTTGTATTATAAAAGGCCTAGATCAGTTCCTGTTGCACCAGCCATAGTGAAAATCCTCAAAAGTCATGGGGCATTTGCTAGACTATTCAGAATTGTTTTTCTCAGTAGCTGAGTAAAATTGTCCTACTCAATGCTATTTTTGTTCCACCTAAGAAAGCTCCCACACAAGAAGTAATAGAATCAAATGTTATAAGAAACTGCTGCATCCCAGAACAAAAATTTGAGTATATTTATTAGAACACAAAAATATTCCATATCCAAAAAGATAAAATAATTATGAAGAAATAGAAATTGCAACCTTTAATGAGAAGAAAAACAACCAATCCAAACTAGCCCAGAAATGAAAGAGATGATTGGATTAGTTAATAAGGACATTAAAATAGTTATATAATTGTATTGTATATGTCCTAGAAGCTAGAAGGAAAAATGATCACATGGTGTAGACAATAAACATATAATAAAAGACTAAAATGAACTTTCAAGAGTGAAAACTATAATGTCAGAGATGAAAAATATACAGAATGGGATTAAAGGTGGTTAGATAAAGGAGTAGTGCATAAGTAAGGAATAGTGTACTTGAATAAGTAGCAATGAAAACTATCCAAAGTAGAATATAGAGAGAAGAAAATGACTAAAAAAAATTAACCGAGCATCAGTTATTTGTGGGGACATCTCCAAAAAGCCTAATGTATGTAACTGGAGTCCTTAAAGGAGACAGAACAGAAAAATATATTTCATAAAAATGGTTGAAAATAATACAAATTTGTTGACACTCTAAACTTATACATCAAAAAGTTAAATAACCACAAGCCCAAGAAACAAAGATTAAAAATACATAATTGTATGGTTTACAACCAACAAAAGAAAGAAAATCTTAAAAGCAAGCAAAGGAAAAATGCATATGATAAAGAGATGATAAAGATAAGAATGAGGGCACCTGGGTGGCTCAGTCGGTTGAGCCTCTGTCTTTGGCTTGAGTCATGATCTTGGGGTCCTGGGATCGAGTCCCATGTCAGGCTCCCCGCTTAGCAGGGAGTCTGTTTGTCCCTTTCCCCCTCCCCCTTGCTTGTGCCCTCTCTCAAATAAATAAATAAAATCTTAAAAAAAAAAAAAAAGATAAGAATGACCAGAAATTTGATAGGAATGACTGGAAATTTTCATCGGGAACAGGGCAAATTAGAAAAGAGTTGTAAAGTTTGGGAACACTACAAGACTTTCATTTCTGACACCAGTTATAATGTGGGTGTCCTCAGGATTAACTTTAGTTTCAATAATCATTTAGAAAGACATGAAATCCACTGAAATTTGTTGTAGTTACTGTTTATTACAGCAAAACGATACAGATGAAAGTCAAAATGAACTCAAAATGAATTCAAAAATGAGGCAGAGATATTTTCAAGCATACAAAACTGAAAGAATCTATCACTTGTAGTTCCACACTACAAGAAATTTTCAGTGCAGTCCTATAGACAGAATGAAAATGATGCAAGATGGAGGTCCGAATCTGCAAAAAGCAATAAAGGGAACCAGAAATTAGTGACTACATCAGTGAATCTCATCTTTTTCTTACTATTTAAATTCCTTTCAAAGATCATGAATTTTTTTTAGATGTATAAATAATAGTATATGGGATTTACAACATATGTATAAATAAAATGTGTAACAACAATAGAACAAAGACCAGGAAAAGTGAAGTGGGAATTCACTGTTGCTCGCCTAACAAAGCTTAATAACAAGTGAAAGTAAGGTTCTCATGCTCTATATGAAGTGCTATAAAATGATTTGTGGGAGTCTATGATGAGTTAAAGGTGAATGGCATAAATTCCAATGTAACCAATAAACAGCACAATGAAATGTTGCAGCTGATCAGCCAATGAAGAATATGCAATAGTAAAAAATATTCAATGCAGAATAAAGCAAAATTCTTTATAAAAACTACTTTTCCCAATATATTCTTTAGAATTAAATGAGATCACATCTTCAAAGTACTTGGCAGATTGCCTTCTTATTACATTGTAAATTCTCAATACATTATTGTTGTTTTAAGTAAAAGTCATCAATTCTAAACATCAACTTTCTCCTAGGAGAGCGTACTCATTCTATGGAAAATTGCTGAAAAGTACAGTGTACATAAAACTTTAAGCCCATACCAAAATCTATAGCAAAATGATCCATCTCATTTCATTCCGTTTCCACCCTCAAATCTTAAATACATCCTTCTTCCTATAATGACACTTTCAAAATAAAAATAAAATTTATTGTCCATAACTCCTGCTATACTCAATCCAGCATGCATTTACACACCACACCCTCTTCTCAGGGAGAACACCTAAAATCTCAGCAAACACTGTGTCCAATTACATTTCCTGGATTTTTTGGTGATAATTTCTTTTTTTTTTTTTTAATTTTTCTATATTAGCCCCAGTTGAAGGAAGAAGAAAAGAAATTGCCTCAAAGAAGTAAATATATACGTGAAACTGAATGGAAAATGATTGCAGGCTGAGTGCGGAAGTCCTCATTTCTGCTTTTGATCACAGTCTCTTTTCATGACTTGAGCCCCTCAAACTTTTTTACATTCCCTTTCTTTTCAAACAACCAGGAAGCCTCAGTTATTCACCTAGTGAGATGATTTTCATTCCTGAGAGAACTGAGATCTTGTGTTAGTGTATGGATAAGGAGTCTTCTCATACGATCTTACATTGGTCATTGGCTAAATTATGAAAACCTCAGAGGTCCCTCTTTGTTCTATCCATACTTCTTCCTGCTGCTGTTTTAGCCATACTCCATTCCCTGAGATAACACTAACCCATTTACCTCCCTTTTCTTCTCTCTTTTGTATATTCAAGAGTCAAGAAGCCCAAAATCACTGGGTGGAATCTTACCAGTGTCCTGTTGGAAACACTTACCTTGATTACTAAAACAATTAACTGAACAGTACCCATGAAAGCTGAGATATGAGACAATCTTTTTGGAAAGGATCATTAGAGAACATTGTGAAATTTATTAGCCATGTTTCCACCGCTTGTGTTATGTAGTTACATATTTGAGATGTGGTAAATGTAACACCAGTCTGCCCAGAGCAGGTAACTCATCCCATAGGACAGCATCTCAAGCTTACATGGAACCTTAAGTTCAATATCTCATTTTTTTTTCATGAGTTAGCTTCACTAGGTGAATGGGAACATGAAAGAACAATGCATTCCATGGTCATAAACCATCGCCTTCTTTTGCTGCAGTTACTTTATTTTATAGTGGTGCTGTTGTATGGGATATCATGATAACATATAAAGTATCCCACATTGATGACATGATAGAATGGAAAAGTCTTTTCATGAGGGAAAAGGTACAAAGCCATCAATCTGCCACTTCCTTGTAGATAAATATCATATCGTGTTGCCAGCTTTGCTTTGGTCACTGCTGCTGGAAAATTAAGTACCTTTAAAGTGATAACCAGTTTTGCCTTAGGTAAAGGAATACATGCTTTCCTCCTATAAAATCTCAAGCTGTATCATTATAATCATGTTGTGATTGAGTTAATTAAGCAAAAATGAGATAACTGTGGAAGAAGATTGACTTGCATTTATAAGGAGGTCATCTTTTTCCTCTTTATTGGGAATCTTTTTGTAATCATTCAAATAATAAATGTTCTTTTACTCTGTGTCCAAAATTTTTTTAAAAAAGTAATTTCATACATTTCTTTCCCAAATTTTTATCCATCAATTGAAAACTCTCCTTTTGCTTCTTCATTTATGAACATGACTTTTGGAAGGAATGAGGAAGTAAGACAAAACCTGTATTTGCTGAAGATAGCCATTTTGAATATGTACTCAGGAATTATTAAAACACGATTGCCTGGTATTCCATTAATCTCAATTGCCACAATTCTTTATTTGAAAGTGGAGAGTAGCAAGAAGTAGCCTTTGGTCCCCAGAAATCAGTGTCAATTTACAGGAAAAATTGCAGTATTTTCTATCCATAGTTTATACTGAAACTGGTAAATAGCTATTAAGTCCTCATCATACAGTTCATTCTGTATCTATGAACTGGCTGAGATTGGATCCGGAAATTGAGTAAGGAGCTGTGGTTCTCTGCCATAGTAGTTCAAAGTCATGTCTAATCTCCACAGTTGATTTTGTGTGTGTGTTATTATAAATAATGTAGGACTTTGTAAGTCTGTCCATCTATTTTATAACTGCCTACATTTGTAAATACCCCAAACCAAAAATCAATGTTGATGATAATTAACTAAACTGTCTCTATTGCCTATTACGGTAATTGTTCAAACCATACCTCTAGCAAGTAAGCATTATTACTTTCTTTTTGACACCTAAGAATTTGCTATTAGCCATTGAAACTCCTGGCCTAAATAGCTCTCAAATCTATTGTTACATTCCCTCCCCTTTATATTTCTTGGGATTGTCACAAAGGATTGTTCACTTCCCGCCCCTCTCTCTGCCTGCCTCTATGCCTACTTGTGATCTCTTTCTCTCTGTCAAATAAATAAAGTCTTTAAAAAACAAAACAAAATGAACAAAAAAACTTATAAAGTAGAAATGCAATGACTTGCAAAAAGTTATTTATTTGGGAAATGATTGGACATATCATTTGTGTTAAAATCACTCCAGCATTCTCACTTCCCATACTCTTCAGATTCTTTTCTTTACTAATATCCGTGTATGGTTTGGCATCTCAACTTAATTTACTTAGTGCCATGGGTGAATCTAGGTTTCAGTCAACCAACCAAGCAATTAAAACTAGTCCCAGTTGTTCCAATTTTCTCAATAAGGAAAAAACAAAAGCACACAAAAAAAAATTCTCTGAGTCAGTGAATCTCAACCTTGACTGCACATTATAATTATCTGAGGAGCTTGTAAAAATTATTGATGGCAAGGCCACACCCCAAACCTATTAAACCAAAGTTCCTTGGGTAGATACTTAAATATAAGTTTTAAAGGATTTTCTAGAAAGATAGATACAGCCTGATCAACTAGGTAATAAATCATTACTTCTATGGGATAAGAGGATGAGTTGGAGTGTTCGGTTCTACCAAGTCTTCAGAATCCTTCAAAGGCATGATTCTAATTTTAAGAATCTTTTCCACTCTTTGAAGGTGTATATATCCTGTTACATTAAACATCTGGTAAGACTGGGACTTCAACTGATTATATTCACCTATTAGGAGGAATAAACTATGCATTTGGATTTTTGTTAATGACCCTATAACTGTAAGAGAGAGAAGACTATTTTAGCACAGTCTCAAGGCTACAAGGCTTAACAATGTTTCAAGGCTACAGTCCACAGTATTTTCAAATCTGTTTATCTTTTAGAAGTGGCCACTCCGACCCTTAGTTGTATTCCTGTACTCTTTATTCCCTATGGCATTAGGCTCTTGTCCTCCAGATTTTGTCTTGAATTGTCACTTCATTCAGAGTCCATTAGTAATAATTTATTTTGCTATTTCAGACTACTTGCCAAGAATAGCAGTACCTTTTAATACTAATTGGATTCCTGTTGCATTCAACAAAAAATAAGCCAGATTATTAAGCCCAGGTCAGCCTCTCCCATTTTCCTCAGGTTCTATTGTCTGCAAACCCTCTATATGCAAAAATTAGACAGAGCTTTTCATTAACTTAAGCAGATTGCTTCTCAAACATTATCTCTTCCTACAGTTTTTCTTTGATCAACTTTTCTAGTAAAACTTCTCTTATTTTATCTTCCATAATTTGACCCCCTTTGTCTTTATTGATTTCCTTTTCTAATTTTAAGTGCTTTCTTTCACTAGATTATTAGCTTAGGAAGATAAGATAGATGCCTAATTTGATCATATCTACATCTCAGATACCATGCCTAGTGTATGATTATGTTCAATCATATAACTTATCATATAAAACATACATATATAAACATAGATATGAATTATAACAAAAATCATATGTTATACAACATATATAACCTACAACTATATAATATAATACATATAACATATGTTTAACTTATAACTTGTATTACCTAAAACATATAATTTATGTGATATAAAACTTACAGTATATTATATATAACTTTATATATATATATATACTCACACATATAACACATATGTATATGCATAATTCATCAGATGTGATAGAAGATAGTCTCCAAAGATGGCCAACAATTTCTCCTCTCCCTATATCTATATGCAGTTCTTTCCATCAGGTAGAGTCTATTTTTCTAGTCTGGCTTTTTGACTTGCTTTGACCAAAATATTGCAAAGCAAGTGAAACTGTGCAAATTCCATTCCTAGACATTAAGAGTTATGATACCTCTGCTTCTGTTTTTATAGAACCCAGCTACCATCCTATAAGGAAGTCCAGGATAATCTGCTAGAGAGAGATGCCACATGAAGGTTAGATAGGATATACGTAGTAAGACTAAATACCATAAGGTATTTGTAGGAAAAAAAGAAAACAAATGTGATGTGGGTGCATGTTGAAATATAAATACATCTTATATTCTCCTTCAAATGTTATAAAATGAAGCTTATAAAACAAATGTAAAGCATTTGTAAAGAAGCTACTAAAGTCATTCTCACATTTTCTGCAGCTGTGTTCTGTAACAAATTATTTCAGATAATACAAAAGATACCTTAATAATCGTTACTTGTCAGAATCCACTAATTACATTTTTATTGTTGTTTTATGGCTGATTAGTTCCACAAAAATGAAGTTGAAACACTTCTCACCTGCATATAAGCAGTAATTGAGCCATGGACTTGAGGTAAATAGCAAGCAGACATGCTCTCCACCCTCAAGTTGCAGATATTCTAATGTGGATGTAATTTCAAGTAATCAGTCTTGGTAGCATGCCATAAGTCTATTGATCAGGAAACACAGGTGCCATGGGACTTCCAGTAAGGGCATCTTAGTAGGGTTTGGGAATTCAGAGGTCACTAAAAGAGAGCTCTCAGGGATTAACCAGGTAAAGTGGTATGGGGGACGAAGGTGAAGGGATGAGGCACGTAAGGATATACATGTGTGTCAAAGCCCATAATGGTAGAATCATAAGAGTGTTGAGTAATGTAAGAGGGTGAAGAGAACCTCCTGAAAACAGTTTTCAGGTTTTTGGACATTTGTTCTAATTGTGATGGCAAATTATTTGAATAGAACCTCTCTTCAGGGTGGAAGATGAACCTGTGAAAGTTAAGACTATCAAATCTACTGTGTCAATCCAGGCAGGAGAGAATGATTGCCTAAAATAAAGTAACAACAGGAAAAATAGACATTGACTTGAATGATTGTCCTATATGAAAAGGGTAGAAATCATTATTCCTGGTATTCCTGGCTACTCGATGTAGGAAGTAAAGGAGGTGAAGGGCCAGGAAGAGACCTGGATTTCTGGCATGGGTAACTGGCTGTACGAATTTGGATTCAATGACGCCAGAAAAGTGATGTGAGAATGGAATCTTTTTTTGTGTGGGTTTTTTTTTTTTTAAGATTGTATTTATTTATTAGACAGGAAGAGAGATCACAAGTAGGCAGAGAGGCAGGCAGAGAGAGAGGGGGAAGCAGCCTCCCTGCTGAGCAAAGAGCCCAATGCGGGGCTTGATCCCAGGACCCTGAGATCACGACCTGAGCAGAAGGCAGAAGCTTTAACCCACTGAGCCACCCAGGCACCCGAGAATGGAATCTTCATAAAGTTTTCTATCTTTATGGAATTTAAATATCTCATTAAACATATTCACTCAACCTTACTGCCTAATGTCTGAATAGATGAGTGACCATCTTCTACACATGAGTAGATCTTTGTATTATGTAGCTTAATGTTCTCATAGAGTAATTCTGTCTTCTTTGATTTTTTTTTAATAATTGAGGCAACATTTACTTTTCTGATTCCTTCTAAATTCTTGGATTGATTGTCTAAAAATGTTTCATAGACCAGGTTGAAATTCTAACTATCCAGCGAATAGGGCAATCCCACTTTTGCCTTCTACTTAGGTCTACATGAAGGACTAGTTAATTCCCCACAAGTAAACTAAATAAATTCACCTTGTAATGCTTTATGCACTAACATTATAATATTATATATCTTTTATATGATTTGAAAATTTCAAGCTACATAATTTCTTCTAACTTTTAAGATATTGTTTTATGACCTCTAATTAGTGCATTGAATATTATATGAAAACATAAGTTTAAAAAAGAATAGATAAAATTTTATTATTCAAGAGAAAAATTATATATAAATAAGCATAATTGAAGTTTAAAACATAAGGAAAATAATTCATAATTGCACTCTAAATTCTCAGGAAAACTCATGTAGTTTATACATTTTATCTTAAAACAAAGAAACAATATGGAACAAGCTCAGTACTCCATGACACTAACCTGTTATTACCATAATGAACAATTATTGAAAATCATTTTCTATTCCTTTGAAATAGTAATAAAATACAAAGTCTGCTTTCAGAATTCTTTTTTTGAAGTCATAGTTTTTATTTTAGTATTTTTGTAATTTTTAAATCATTTTTATTATGTTATGTCAGTCACCATACAGTACATCATTAGTTTTTGATGTAGTGTTCAGAATTCTTGTAGTAACATTGAAGAAATTATTAAGTTGCTTTCACTACTCAAGAGAATAACTTCATTGATACTGATGACTTCCAGATTTGTGTCTCTAGCCAAGATCCCCTCTGAATACTGGATCCATACAACCATTTGCATATACAAATATTTATTCCAGAAGAATTTAAACTTTAATAGAGTTTCTAAATTTGACCCCAAAGTTGACAATATCCTAATCCTTTCTCTGATAGCATCCATCCTTCCCCCAGTTACATTTAGATGGTAGAGATATACTCATTTTCCTTCAGGAATGCATTCCTGCAAACTGGCATTATCCTACATGTCTCCCTGTTTCCCCACTCTCTATAAAAAAATGCAATTTTCTTAGGATATTATATCATAATATTATATCATAAAAAATTCCTCTTTCATCTTTTTTTTATTTCTAATTACTACTGTCTGGTTAAGAATTTATTATTTATCACTTCATCTAGTCCAAATCACATCCTTCTTAGTAAATTGGAAATCACTTTTCCCCTTTCCAGTTTATTCTTTATAATGTCTCCACAATTATCACTCTTAACAGAGAATGCTAACCATGATAAAACTATCCCAGTCAATATTCTTCATTGTTTTACAATTAGTTAACAATCTAAATTCTCTCACAAAATTAAAAGATCTCTTTGTTTTCTAGCTCTTGCTATATTGGCCACACTTTATTACAAATTCATGTTGAACTCCCCTTAATGCCAATACATTTGGTGTTTCCTCTGTCTGAAAGTTCTCACCCCCACTGAGCTGCTTGAGTTCATGGGTGGGGTGCCTATTCATTATTTAAGTTTCACCTGGATACCTTCCTGATTCTCCTTTCTGAAGACCTTTCTCGTCCACTCAAATACTTCTCCCCGAATTTCTCATTACAAAATTATACATTTTTATTTGAAAGCTTTAATATGGTTTAATTGTTAGAACATGTTTATGTGTGTTTATATATTTGTACATATTACACATATGCACATATATACATAGTTTACTGTATTACATATATGTATATATCTACATACACGTTTAATATAATTACATATAATAAGATTATTGAGTTTAGAGCCTAATTTTGAAGAGAGGACTGTTTTGAAGAGAGGGCTTATTGTTTGAATTCTTAAAGCCTAAGACAATTACTCTTATATGCACATAATAAATGGTAAGTGAATGAGTAAAGCAGTGAGTAATTTCAAGATACTATTAATAAATATTTACTAAGCATTCAATAAACTTCTCTCCCTGCTTTATGGAATGATATAAGCTTTAATTATACAATTTCCTTTTAGCTGTCATTTATGCCCCATTACTTTTAATCATATCATCTGGGAGAAAAAAAAAAACAAAAGCAAAAACAAAGAAATTTAATGACCCACCAATACTTGGTGGATATTGGCACTCTAAAAATGGTCCTCACAATAGGAAACTGGGTTACCTCTAGGGACAGGTGTTAACCCATCCATTGGATTCCGTAAGTATATGACCACTCCATCTGAGATTTTATATGTGTTTCTAAAATATGAATGCAGTTACAAATACACTTTCCTGATGTGACATTACATAATGCATCTTTCTCAGAAAGGAGTTGTGGAGAAATGGGAGGTAGAGAAAAATACTTGTGAGTTTGTAAACTGTGGCTTAATTTTAAACTGAGGAAGACCAATGTTGGTGAATTCTGGTTCAAATGTAACTTTGTTTCTTTAAGGTAAAAGAACATGGAGATATTTTGCCATTGTTGCAGTGTTTAGTCAAAGCTAGGTCAGCTGAGAATGAGTAAATATCAAGGAACTGAATGAAGTAAATTGAGAAATTCAATGGTTCATGTGAAAAAGGAAAATAAGATAGGTGAATGCTAATAAGCTATGTAGAATAACAATGGTGAAACCCCCAACTAATGATTTATATAGTGTATTTATGAGACAGGGCTCATAAGGAATTAAGGGTTATTAAGAGCATAGAAATCATAACTTAGGCAAATGGCTACCAGAGGAAGCACTGAAGTTTCTCTGTTCTGAGCCTAGAGTGATTTGTGGAGCAATTTAGAATGTGTCTGAACTTTGTTGAACTTCCATGTCTCTGATCTGCCTGTTCATACATAGATAATCTCACTGATTATCAGTAACACTCTCCAGCTTTTCTTTTTCCCCCTTCTCTTTCCTTTCCTTTCCTATATATCTCTATGCATTCTTTCTTCCTAAATTTGCCCCAAGGGTTCATTTTTTCTCATGGGATGATTAAAGGATAGACCTAAACTTAAATAATGGCTATTTCCTAAAGAATCCAGAACTTACTTCAAGGTCTTTAGAGGACTGGGTATTTCCAGGGTTGACATTTTTGGAGTAAAAGAGGAATCATTAAATAATTAGTGTGTAGTCACTTTGGAAGGTACATTCAGAATGTAAAATAAATTGACTTTAATTCAATATTGGAACTGATACATGTCTTCAATTAGTAACTTATATTCATCTGTCTTTTCAGCTTATAAAGTAGAAGTACATATTACTAAGGTGTGATGTAAAGGTATCTTTAGTGTAATTTTACAGATAAATATATCCAGGTTCAAGGAAATGGAAAATTGTACCCACCTTAAGCAATTAAGAAGTGGCCAGGGAAACATTTCACAAGGTATCTTCTGAATCCAAATTCAGGCTCGTCTTTATTGTAGTAAATGGATCTGTGGGCAGTTGGCCATTTGTTCAGATTTTTTGTGAAGATGGTATGCAGTTTGAAAAGAAAAATTTTTTAACTTATTTTAATTTCTAATCTATTAGCTATAATATTCAGGTTGTAGGAAAGAAGAGAATACTACTAAAAGATATTCCTTGAATTCTGCCTATTGGGTTGACTATAGAAGGAAGTATGGAAAGAGCACTTGTTTTTTGTTCGTTTGTTTTGTTTTTTTCAGTAGAAACTAGTAGGAAAGTATGAAAACAGGTGTGTATTTAATACATAAGGCAGTAATGTATCAATACTTTTGAGTAAGAGATATGGAAAAAATTTTAAAAATTTAAAAAAGAACCAAAACCTTTATAAAACAAAATTAATAAAGGGGGAAGAAAAAACATTAGAATTCCTTTGTATTACTTTGGTCTATCCCTTCCCCATTTAGTATATATTATCTATATTATTCTGTTTTATTTGTTACATTTATTATTTCTCCTATGTATTTGGTTTTAGCCATTTTTTTGTTTTTCATTTTAGATAGGTATAAGATTTAATAAGATATTTGATCATCTTTGCTTTATTTGTCTCTAGAAGAATCTGATTCATTGTCATAAGGTGTCAGAGCCAATTTTTTTTTGCCTAAAAAACTTTTTCAGGACAATTATGCATGATGATATTTTGTGCTTTTATAGACAAAGGAAACATCACTAGGTAAAATATTCTATACTAGAAATTCTTTCCTTCATTGATTTATAAACATTAACTTACCATTCTCTACTATCTAGAGATGCTGTTTAGAAGTTTAAGGTAGATCTGATTTTGTTCCTTTAAGAATAATCTATTTTTTTCTTTGTATTATAAATTTTATCATGTTTTGGACCTTACGAATCATTTTAGTTTGAACATGTTTATTTTCTTTCATTCTTGAAAGTTTGTGTTCATTAATATTTAAATATATTTTTTCATTTTTTAAAAATCACTTTCTCTTATATCTGGATATAAGTACATCTTAATTTATATGTATCTATTATGTTATTTTTTTCTGCTATTGTTCTTGAAAAGTTCCACACTCTAACCTTGAAACTCACTCATTTATTTTCCAGTTTTACGTACCCTGAAATTTTTCATATATCTCTCTCTCTTTACCTATCTTTCTATCATCTACCTTTTTTATTATTTATCCTGTGTATAGCATTTTATGATAAACTGTAAGGATGGCTTATATAGCATATTAATGGTGTTGGATTTCAGATAAGATTGACTTCTGTTGTCTTTCTTTCAAGGTGGGTTTATTAAGATGTCTATTGAAACCAGTACATATTTCAAATTGTGTATAATTTAAACAGAACATTTCTACTTAGGTCTCTTTTATATTTCTCATTCTTATTTCATTTTGCTAAAATCATTTTTAGTTGTTAAGTGCATTGATTTTATTTATTTTAAATTCTGATCTATTGGTTTCAATATTTCTGCTTCAGATGGATCAGAGGATTTTTTCCTGCTATCTAGTTCTTTTGATGTGAGTTCACATTGCCGTTGGAGAAATCAGTTATTCCACATATGAGGCTTATTTTGAAGCCCAGGCTCCAATCTGTGTCTGTTTTGGTGCTTTTAAAGACATGGAAAACAGCGAGGCATAGATATCACACATGTAAGGCAGAACTTTTGTTACCACTCTGCGGAGTAACTTGTCAGGGGAACTTTTTACCTTTAAACCTTAGAAGCAACGGTTTCATTTATAATCCAAAAATCTTTAGAGACTAGAGTGAGATCAATAGAGATGAGAATTTAGAAGACAGCTAGACAGTCACACATATTTCTTGTTTTCATTCAATCTTCCCCCATGTAGGGCTGTTTGGTATTTCATGTAGTTAACTTGCAATTTGGGGTATTGCAATTGATTTCATCAGTGAAAGTGCATGCAGCGATCTTTTGCAGGCCCTGTAAGACATTTTAAAAACTCGAAAACCTCATTTCAATATAGCCAGCACATCCAACAATATCAATTTCCATCATGACTCACTGGTTGCCCTCTGTCCTTACATAATCCATATGAGTACATAATACATGCAGGTACCTGATACATACAGATAAGAGACATACGGAATACATAAGACAGGTACACTAAATATAGATGCATATACAGCTGTGTATCAGATATCCTTATAGTGTCTTGTGGAGATATTGGTCATTTTTTTCTCAGTGAGTTTCTAGAATCCTTGTTTGTTGTTACTCTTAGTTTCCTTTTGAGAAGTGATTATGCAGCCAGTAGTAACTCACTATCCTGGCAAGAGTCAGAAATATCCAAGATTTAGGAAGAGGGAATTTATGACTACTTAATTTACCACTTCCAATAGTATGACTTGGTTTAAAAAAAATCTCAATGGAAAATGAAGTGACATGTCAGTAGGAAACATGAGATAATAGACAAGGAACATCTCTTTAAACTATAAAAAAAATGCATGACATGCCTGCGGAAGCTATTAAAATGCATTATCATAAACTATTCCTTAGATTTTTGTAATTTCAAAAATGACTTCCCTATCATGTTCTACCTTTTAGACAAACTACAATGCTAGCCATTTCTTGCTCAAACTGGGCTTTTTCTTGTTCTTCATGCTTATGTAGGTGTTCTTCTAAAATATATCCTCAGCCTGTCTAATAAACAGTTGACCAGGTGAAATATCACCTTTTGGGAAGACTTCACTAATTATAGGAGGTGATTTTATTTATAACCTCCCCTATTTTTTGTAAAACACAATATAACTCTTCTCTAGCACTGCTCAAACTCAATTGATGTTATCAGTGCACATGTCTCTAACAGATTATAAACTCTCTGAGAGTGAAGGGCACACCTTATTCACATTCATGTAACACTTTCAAGTGAGGCAACATATACTTAGAGGTTTAAAATGAAATTATTCTAGCACCTATTACATGAAATATGAGGTGTGAGTTTTGTACGACTTTTAGGGGAAAAGGGACCTAAATTTTATCGAGTCATTTCTGAATCTGAACTCTCCCTTCCAAAAAGTTCACAGACGGATTGTCTTATGACT